>JAQSVV010000297.1:0-1200000 GCA_036375495.1 Agrotis segetum
CATATTATTATCAGGCTTTTCTTGATGAGGCCTACACAGATACTAAGACGTTGTAACAATTTAATGAGTCCTACACAAGTACACTATACTCGTATTAAGACACTGTTACCGTTTGAAATATAAAAGTGATTGTAAGCTTGTGGTAGGTACGTAGAATTGTCTTCTTGTAGTGAGACAAAAGCCCCCAATGAAAGGTCCATCAAGTTCTACCTCTTTCATTTCAATCGAGAAGATGCATAAAGTTACAAAGTAGGAATTATATTGTCTACTTCATTTGTTTTATTCAGCAGTGATGGCACCGAGTGTGACTGAACCATGGCTTGTTATACTCTACTTTGTATAAGTACAATTCAAAGAAACGTTTAGTAACAAACCGAAAGTACTTAGTTGCTAATAAATACTTATTGAATTTTTATTGTCTAATAAAGCGTTGCCTACTTTAACCTTGTTTTATTCACTTCTCGCCTGTATCTTGGGTGCGTTTGCAATCGTTAAAACTCACATACACAAACGGGCAAATTCGGAACAACTATCTCAAGACAAGGGTGTTTAACCAGTGTGTGTTGCCAATGATGACATAAATGGCTCTGAAACGTGGTCTTTGACTGCTGGCCTTTTAGAAAGACTAAGAGTCACTCAACGAGCAATGGAAAGAGCTATGCTCGGAGTTTCTTTGCGGGATAAAATCCGGAAAATGGATATTCAGCGAAGAACTAGAGTCGACATAGCTCATAAAATTTGGAAGATGAAGTGGCAATGGGCAGGCCACATCACTCGTAGAACTGACAACCGATAGGGAAGAAAAGTTCTCGAGTGGCGACCACGGGCCGGAAAACGCAGCGTAGGCAGGCCTCCCACTAGGTGGACCGACGACATCGTGAGGGTAGCCGATGGATGCAAGTGGCGAATTGTCGTTTGGCGGTCTAAGGGGGAGGCCTATGTTCAGCAGTGGACGTCTTCCGGCTGATGATGATGACCTGTACATTAGGCCAAAAAGTCAAACGCGCCGCGTAGCTGTCAATCACACAGCACAGCGTCTATCATATCGGCTTTACAGTAGCAGCTGGTACAATAATAATAGGCACGTACTTATTATATTATTGTAATAGATACGACAATAGTATATGCAAATCATAAGACAGTAAGTTAATAACCGTATGCTAACCATAAGCCTACAATTGAGGGTAATGGCCCAAGTAATCCGTACTGTTAGCCCTCTGTAGCTGATGCGGTAGTCCAACAGACACCGCGAAATACAAAATCCTGTTTTTTACCGGAAATTTTCAAATTTGAGCACCGCCGCTGCGAGTACCTTACTGTAGTGGGCTCAGACGTCGGTCAGTGTGCAGCGGGCTGTCGCATTCAGCTCAGGCTTGCGTAGCGGAAGAAAAGTGTCCACGAAACTACCACGTCAGCGTTAAAGCATGTGTCCACGAGACTACCACCTCAGTCAAATGGTTATATCTGTATAGTGTCTCCTAAACTACCACGTCAGCCAATAACTTTAAATGATGAATTATTTCGCGTTATTTTCCAATTTTCATAAAATAAACTATTTACATAAAATATATTGTATCTAACTACAATTAGGATAGATTTGTACTTTTTTATGTCATCAATTAACGATTAAAACCTAAAAGAATTATAATACACATATTATAACTGAGTAACACAGGATGGAAAACAATATATGAAATATATGTAAGCTATATTATAGCACACGAGGGTGTAGTCTCGGAGGAAGGCAGGAAAGAGATGATATCACAAGTAACAACCCTAAACAAAGGACTTCTGCTCATAAAAGTAGAACATCAGCTGAAACTTTTAGACTAAGCTGATTGACCCCACAATGTTAGAGTCCATGGTTATCCAGTATTTCTTTCTGAAATGAGGAAAGGAGTTTTTTTTTGTTAGTTACAGTGCTGGATCAGAAAAACCGAGTGTATAGTGAAAGATTGCCAAGGAAGCCGCGAATGATTATCACTAGAGTTTTAGGCAAGGATACCCCCCCCTCCACCACCACTATTTTGGTCAGTTCTACTTTTTATCAAAAAATAGATTATATTTGTCCAAAAAAACAAATAAATACCGTTGCTGTCAATGTTCGAAGGTAATTTGCCTTCAGTGCTCCGAGCCACTGTGTGATAACTTTTCAAAAAAAGGTGTGACTTTGAAAGTCTCTTGTTTCAAAATTGACCAACGAATGTATTTCATTTTTCCTATACTGATTAAAAGAATTGTGAACTTTCAAAATGTATCATTTTAAATTTGAAAAAACGTTAAAATGATTTTTTTTATGTCATAAATTTCAAAGTAGAAATTTATAGACTGATTTATGTTAAGTAAATAAATGTTATTTAATTTTGAAAATACAAATTTTTCTTTATTATTTCAAGTTAATTTGTCATATTTATAGGCTAAAAATTTAATAAATATGAATAATTTATCTGAATACTTTAAATGTACAAAAATATTTGCTGTTGAAATGGTGTCTCGTGTACTACCACGTCAGTTGAATTGTAAAACTTGAGTCACGTCAGTTGCAGAGGGTTAATATCACTAGACATAGGTACTGCAGAGCTTTGCTTTTGCATGAAGTTGTATGCCTTTGCCTTTCATCATACGTGTTTTCCCACTGACACAATTTCTTTGTAAAACACCACTTTTATGAAGTGGCAACACACGAAAATACGGAGCTAGAATTTTAAGATGCGCCTGGAATAATTTTTGAGTTAAATTTCGCGGCACGGTGGACGTACGAGAGTATATCTTGAATGTCCACGACTCTACGCTAAAAACTTTAAAATGTATTTTTTTTAAATGTCCGTATCTCACGCCACAATTGGTGATAAATTTTCTTTTCTTTTGGCGACGGAATTTAGTAGTCTCTAAGTAGGTAGGTATTGAGTTGCAAAATACTATTTGATGGTTAAAGTCGGGGTAAATTATATGGTAAATTGAACGCAGAAGTCAAATATTCAGACCAGTATTCAAGAATTTACGATTAAAATTCACTTAGGAGACGAGTAATGAGTATTCCTGATGCGCTGCACAAAACTAATTGGCTCGCGTAACTGCAACGAAATAAAATAAAAATCCATTAGGTGCACCGCTCCGCTGTCGAGACTAGTGTTGTTCAAATACCATAGCTCATTGGAGTTTAACTGAGTAGTTAGTGAGCTGTAAAAATGTCTACAATCTGCAAACGGGTACAAATCATAAAGCAGTTTTGATTGCTTACTTTATATACCAATGGAAATCAAACCTATTGGAAAGTGTTGAAGCAGTGAAGTGTAAACAAGGTAGCGAAGGATCACTCAAATAAAGTAAACGTTGGGAGCAACACGTTTCAGGCGGCTCTTACCGGGATTACCAGTGTCGTATTAGCGCGTGATCGATAGTGTATCGTAAGCTGCAGGCCACAGCACTGGCCGTAGCGGCCATCTTGTCGGTCAGTCCTATCACGTACGTAACGAATGAAGGATCTCTGCAGCGACCCCGGCCCCGACTGCTCGTCCGATTCCTTACACCGTATTTAAAGAATAAGTTGCAAGCGGTTGAGGAAACTTAAGGTAGGCACTTGTAGGTATTTGAGTGGCAATTAACTAAATTGATATAATTATACAGTTTTGGTCAATTCAATGTTCAACAAGTTATAAAAATGTCCCGTATTCAAGAAAAGTACTCCATCATATAAATTGTTTGACCAATTGGATGGTACCTATCTTATTACGACTGACTATTATTTTCAGTCTAGTCAACTGACATAAAGGACAGGTTTCATAAACTCTTGACATTGATTAATGGTACTAGCGTTCCTCACTTCATATCGCACAAACCCTGGTGAACAAGATTGTAGATATTTGCGAACAGTTCACTTGTCATGACATTTGTTACAGAACTAGTTCAAACTTCTTGATTAACATTATGGCAGTTGTGAAAGAACTATTAATTTTCTTTAAGATACTGTAACAAGTTGATTCACTCTTTAACTATTAATCTAAAATAAAGTAAGTCTAGCCCACTAATTTGCTGAACTAGAACTTATTACAAGTTACTCCAAAGTTTATAACGTAGCGCTCTTTAATCTCAAAGATAGCTAGGCCTTATAAAGTTACATAATACATACGCGCATGATTAGTAAGGATTTAACTTGTGAACACTTGCCACGTAGTTAGACGTAGACACATACGCGACACAGAAAATCACTCGAGACGGCATGAGAGGCAGAGGCAGCCCAACAATAACGTTAATCAGAATTCAATGGTTAATCACTGAATATGCAAGCGTGTACAACGTTGTATAGGTACGTTTAGTGTCCACATGGCATTGTATTGTATGACGGTAGCCGCTCATTTAATTGTAAATGTTTCATATTACAGTATTTTTTTTAATGGGCCTAAGTTAAATAAATAAATACAATAATTAGCGCGGTCCATTAGTGTTGGTCGTCCGAACAAAAATAAAAGTCGTATTATGAATAGCGGCCCAGTTGGAACTGTCACTATTACCGTGATTGCTTCCCTGAATGACGTGGTCGTATGCTACCTACATCTATTCACTACTTTCGGGCCTCTGTATATCACATGTTTGTTTGTGTTAGCCGCTCTGAAAATATTACTTTCCTCATGTAAACATTGCCTAGAACTTAACTCAAGTTTTGCACGTTATTCGATTGTTTGTTAGGTACCGACGTTCTGTGAATAAAAATGGGTTCAGGTTTTATCTTAACTTCTTGTTTTTCTACAGAAACTTGGAGCTGTATTAACGTGAGGTAAGGCGCTGGAAGCCAAGCTTTAGCAAAGTGTTGTGTTTAAAGAACCAGATTGTGCCTAACTAGAGATGTTGTGTCTAGTGGGCAGCAAGCACGTCGTCGTTACAAGCACGGCATTAACCTATTTCTCTGAGTTGACTCTACGCGATATGACGATCGTTGCTAGAGCAACGTGGCGACGGAACTATTACGTTTTATTTCATGTCTAAACTTACTAACTAGTGGTCAGTGGGTAATCTCCGCCTAAAGTAACAAAGTTTAATTAAACCGTAATAACGTAATTCAGAAAGTTGAACGTTATATAAAACATCCCCGCAATGAACATTCGACGCGAGAATTTGTTTTATTGAAACTGTAGAGACTAGTTAAGATAATATTCCAATTTTCCCGGTCATTGGTTCTCAATAGTGAGGCTTCTATTTGTCATAAGGGTTCTCGTCTACTTTAAAACATTGGACTTTACTTTTAAGTTCGGAAAGTCTCGGCTGTTTTATTCCGCAATATTTGTACCAGTGACTCCGGAAGGCAGAGTTGTAACATTGTAGTGTACGAGTATTTATTTAACGTGGACGGCAGAAAGATAGCGTAAGCAGATGTCTAAAGAATATATTATTCTCGGAAAATCGCTGGGGACAACTTGATTGCGAAATAAACCCTGAAACACAAGAGCTCTCGAGGAGATCGTTTTGAACTAAATAGCCCAAGTTGACGTCGACTCGTGGAAGTCGAGGGAATTGAAGTCCCGCTGTTGGAGCGACGACCAGCGCGGAGCAGCGCGGGCATTTGTGAGAAAATACTTCAGCTGCACGTGAGACAACACTACTCGTGAAGTCGTGACATAATAACGTCAGTTATAGAGAGAGTACGTGGTAGGTAACCATATTTTAGTATTCAAAAATACTTTTATTTAGACTAGTATAATATAAATAAACATTACATACATTTCGTAGTAATCAAGTTATTTAATCAATATTAACGTAATTTATTGCAAGTTCATAATTGAGTTCAGTAGTGGTATTTCCTAGCGTAAAATTATGTTCAACCATTGATTCGATTGTTATCAAGGGAGTAACAATGTCAACAAAACGTTTAAAAAACGATGGCCATTTATTTCATAACGAGTGTTGCCGCACCAGCAAGCCAGCACAGTTACAAAATACCAAACAACAGAGAAACTAACAGCAATTGTAAATGTTTTTCACGATAGCTTGATTTCCGGAAAACCGTCCCCCGGGACAGCCGATGGGAATGTATGGCTACTTTGTACTTCATATCACTTTATACCCAGTATCGGTTGTGAATTTTTAACGCATCAATTGTTTGTAATCTCTTTGTGTATTACGCTGAAAACAAATTTCCATGGAAACCCACTACTATTTATTTAACAAGTATGCTCGTGTGAGATAAAATGAGACCGTGGCACACTGGCCAAAGGCTATCACAAACAAACATTATTTACGTAGGTTCGGCTGGTTTCCTTTTTCGTAGCATGTTCGTAGCGTTATCGTAGCGCAGTGCTACGAATCTACGAAGACGGTTGATGTGTACGAACAATGGAGTAGCGAGCTAACCGAGCACGGTGAGCACACAGGCAACGTTAGCTGAAATCTTTTGAGCTCCCGTCAGACGGAATAGACACGAGGTTTCGTGTGCAAACTCTACTTGTTGTGCCAAGTGCTTACAAGTGCCTAATTTCGAGGAAGGCACGAGCAGGGTTGGGTTTGGAGGTTTATTTTTCCACAGAAACATTTTAATTTATTATTATAATCAAAAAAGGATTTCTTTTTAATCGTTGTTAACTGAACTGTTTGAATTTTTTGCGGTACACAGCAGCGCTCGAAAAGATAAATTATTCAAAAAAATCTTTTACTTTCATTTTGATAAAATATGGATTTTCCGGCGGCGTTTTATGGAGTTAGGAACACTTCGTAATCTACCTTTGCGAGGATTAACGTAAAATCGACGGCAGCTAAAAATATTCTGCTCTGTATCGACGCGGCGCGGTGGTTAATTACTCTTGAATATTTATTGGTCGTTTGAATAAATCGCTCGCGGCGGATAAGCCTTTAACTTGTATTATATTCACTTTTCCTGGCGCTAATTTTTGGTTCCTGTTTAAATCAGTTTTTCGTGGCAGATCCTACACAAGCATCGGATTAAAAGTTTGGCAAGTCAAAATAACCGAGCGAGCCTTTCATTACAATTTAAAGTAGATTTCACGTAAAAATACGTTGTTTCATTTTATGGTGTACTAGGGGTGATTTTTAGTGAAGTTTATGCCGTCAGCATCTGTTGCCCTTTCGCTTAGACGCTTAACGTGAGCCTGTAACGGGTTGGTATTGTAAATAACCCCTGTTTAGCAAAGTCAGAGAAGGGAATTACTTTCGCTGATCCCCGGAAAAGTTTCACTATTACGGAGCGCAAGTGTGATCCCTTTCGTATTACTTTTATGAGTACGCCAGCAGTTGACGGGACCTATGCAAATGTTATTGCGTTCGCTAAGGAAACAGCCACACGACTTACGACTCGAGGACTTTGCTTACTGAAAAATATGAATGTAACCCAAATGAAAACGCACTAATAACTTATGGTTAACCAACACAATTTTAATTTAGCCGGTTGGCAATAAATTGCCGTATAATACCGGTGGCCTGGCCACAAGTTATTTAACTGGAAGTAATTGCAGTATTTATTGGTTAAGAACTACAAGTTTGGAATCCCTCATAAAATACATTCTCAGTCAATGATTATCTGAATGTATGCGAGTGGTGGTGGGCTGCGCGGCGCAGATAACTCGTAATATTGTGGAATACTTGGTGGCTGCGAGCGCCGACAGAGAAAGAGGTTCGGCGCCCACTACTAATGAATCAACTTCGGAGGCTGGCGCGCTGCCCGCCGAATTCAACTTTTAATTGATTTGACATTATTCCGTTTGTGGATCCCGAGCGATTGCGCCGCCCCTTCAATTATAACTCATCTCCCAATAAAATGATCAAATGAAAATTAATTTACGAAAGTTTAATGAAGTTATTAAAACCCTTGGGAAGATGTCGTTCAACATAACAATTGAATCGTGACTTACAAATATGTAAGTATAGGCCTCGTTGGATAAGTTATTCAGTTACCGACTAACATGATAAAGATAGAAATTTAAATTGTAGACATACGTAGGTTGTATGTAATTTGATTTGCTCGTTTATCCTTTCGCTAGTTCGTATCTTACACTTTACCCAATACTATTATTCTCAAACACTTGCGAAACCTACGCCAAAGTTATCATGTTCCATATTTCAAGTAAAACAAGCTAAGTATATTTTCTTTTATCTTCAGTGGTTATATTATGTAATATACACTGAACACGAAGTACCTAGTGTAACTCAGGCCAGTAGTCCGCCATCACATATGTTCTACATATCGTGAATGAGTGGAAATTGCAAAGTTGGCGCGATAGCTCGCGAGGTTCGCTCCAAACTTGCAAATGAAAAGTTAATGCACAACTTTCTGACAGGCGCGGTCGCTCTTCGGCCTCCTAACGCCGCTCAAATGAATTTAAAACTTTTTAATTATTTGCTGCGACAAGACCCAGATTTGTCATCACCGCTGCCATCAGATCTACTCACCCTACCTCTTCACTCAATAGGGTTTTATACAAATAATATTTTATCACAGAGATACTTATCCACATTATGGGCTTGTGGAGAGTGATCGCCGACAAATTGTCTTTTCAGCTATCTGTGTCCAGTAACTTTCACAAGTGTCTGGCTACGTGTGACAGAAATTTATACTTGAGAATAAGCACTTCAACTTTCACGGGAGCTTTACGACAGAAAAATAGTTTTTATTTTCTCGCGCGGGAATAACGCCCACTTTATTTTTTAGGCGCTCCAACGTTATTAAACGGGTAAAGGATGAATATTTTCCATGTTAGGATATATTGTTTTACTGGGCCATACCTGTTCGTAACGGCAGGTACCTATGAATACTGGCCGATGTAAAAGATTATCGGATACAACGCAGATTATAAAATCGAACGGGTACCTATCGGGATAAAGCCTATCTATATCAGCGATTAGCGCGTGTTCATTAAACCAATTATTAAGCCCACGCTCTGTTATTTTAGGTCCAAAATACACACAGTTATGGCTACGCTGCCAGTTATTTGTATAAGTATTCTGATACACGAGCCATGTCATCATATTTCCAAAAGGCTGTTTTATAGGACGTGTTCTTTTTGGTTCGGCCCACGGACGTTCTTTGTGAGTCGAAGAGTTAAGCCTCTGAGACTTTTTGCAGCGATGCTGTAGCGCGTTTATCAAACGCGCTACAGCATCGCTTCAAGCGCGAGTTAGTCGCATTTGCAACGCGCTACTGCATCGCGATTGTATCGATTACCGCGTGGAATGACATCGGTAGAGAGGTCGGAGGGGGGAGGGAGTGTGACTAATGTTGCCTCAACGGCGTCCATCTTGCAACTGTACTGATCCAAGGAATTTTTGCATCGCGACCTAATCGCGTTTGCATCGCGACCGAATCGCGTTTGCATCGCGACTGAATCTGGTCCCGTGGGCGAGGGCACACAGCTAGCGACAGCATCGCGTCTGTATCGATGCTACGTGCGTCAGCATCGCGACTGCATCGCTACAAAAAGTCGCCCGTGGGCGAGGGGCCTAAGTCTCTGAGACTGTGTTTTTTTTTAAATAATCAGTGAACTAGATAGATACGTTAGGTAAATATATTGTTGCATGCAAGCTCGTCTACCTTTTTATAACACTTAAGTTGCCTTAATGACGCACAAGAGCATAAAATAGATGAACCTTGTTCTATTCATAAAGCGTGCTCAGATAACTAATTCTATTTTATTATAATTACGTATTGCTCATTGAAATAACAACTATATCTTATATACACAGTTTCAGTCTACGAAGCACTGACTGGTCGATAGGGATTTAGGGACCTATTACAAGAATATTGGTAGACATTGCTAAGGACCTTGAGACAGATTACTTACTTTTGAAAGGACTCATTACGTCATGTCTTGTGCCATACAAATTACAGGTTTGTTCGCTAACTTGAGATGACCGGGTATATTAATATCTACGTAATAAACCTTCGTATGTTAATAATAGATTTGAAGGGAGAGGCTGGTTGTAATTAATGCCTCGGGTTTAGTAAAGGAGATTATAATAGGTCCTTTCTACATCAGTTTCAAAGTACAGGTAGAAAATGATTTAATTTGTGAACGTTATAGGTAGCTAAACATTTATAAACAAAGCGCCAGCGTCCCAAAGGGTTCCGCAAGCCAATCCACAGAGCTGCGGCACCTCGGTGCGCTCAAATTAAACGCTTGCCTAAGACCCCTTATAAAATTACATTAACTTTATAATACCGTAAAGCGTAACCAGCACTCGATTAAAAGGGCCCATACAAAGATAATTATGGCCCAGGTTATAACACTCTGCCCTCATTAGTATGATATCGGTGTCTTGTGTAAATGTTTTGTATCGCTTTCATAAAATTTTATGCGCTTAATGAATAAGCAAGTTTTTATCTGTACTAGCCACACGAGTCCGTAGGCTTTTCGTTGTTTGTTAAGGATACCTAATTTTGTTAAATTTATAATAATACTGACCAGGAATAGTCACGCTTGGGTCATGAGGTTCCAATTATATCGTGAACTGTTCAGGAGTCCAGCTGTTTCCACTTCCAGTTATTACTTTGGGAATGATGGCCGGAGAAGTGCGACGGAAAGGATTCTCAGTATTCGAGCGATTTTTACAGATTTGATGGAAAGTAATTATATTGTCTAAGTTTTAAATAACGGAGGAAATCTTGAAGAGGAAGCTTGATGAAACTTGAAACACATTTCTCGATAGGTACGTCACTGTCTCACAGGTTAAGCAGCTTACACTACGATGCACTCCACCGCCTTAGATACCTGCTATCTATCGGCAGTCGTGACGCGATTATGTTATGAAGAGATTATTTTATTAGCTGTTCAACGAAAAGGTCGACTGTAAAGACGAACGTCAGAGGTGTATTTATTCTATTAGTGTTGCGCACAACTAAAATGCGAATTCAATAGGTTTAATGAAGTCTGCGCAAAGCAGGTCGTTTAAGTTGGTTTAAGACTTTTTGGTAAGTACGGTAGTTCAGTTTAAGTATTTTAGGAAGGACGCTGACGGTCGTACGTTGTTTGTTAGTATAGTAGGTAACTAAAGCTAGATGCTTTAGTTACCTACTATACTAACAAACAACGTTAACGCAACTAAGTAAGGTTACAGCAGTCGCCAGGTACGATTTATTGCTATTAGATTTAATACTCATTGTTCAACAATTTTAATTGTTAAGCTTCACTCCATAACACAGCCCTAACCGGGCAGAAATGGAGATACCTAAGTATCGGTGTTATAAACGGGTAACCATTATTATAATGTCAGAGTGTTACGATTGTAAGCCAATAAATCAAAAGTTACGACATCTAAGTTCAAATCCGAGCGTCGGGATATCTGGCACAAATTAAAACTTCCAACATTCAGTGTTTTCACTTCCACTTTTTCTATTTACTTTTCTATTAAACTTTGTTTTCTGTAGATACGGGATGAGGCAGCTTCGAGATTTATCTACGCGATACCGTTCTATTTGGCCGAGGGAAAATTCAATTTGGTTTTTACCTGAGGGTGCTCCGTGCGAACCCTCGCATCCTCTCTTTAATGTTGTTGGATTCTTCGTAAGAAAATATAACCATGATATTTTTACTGCATATTTTACATTTCATATTGGTGTGATTGGGATGCTGTGACACGATAACATCGAATATGCACGAAATATTTTATGCAAATATCTTTCGAGATTATGTTCGGCACGCCAAAATTTTGGTTATTTATTTTAAAATGAACGACGCCTACGATAAAGGTAGAATCGATTCATAAAAAAAAATATTCGGTAAAAAAATTAAGCAACTATCCCGGTACACCACGATGCTACGAAGCGCTACGAGCTACGAAATGTAACTCAAATGCCGTTGTTGCAGCTACACATTTAACTCAATACTAGTGTGGTCTACATACTGACTGATGGTGTACTGTTATAGCTATCCACTCTCGGTGTCTGCAGACAGTCTGCAATCTGCCCTAGTCGGTTTATCCAAATCACAGAAAATTGTTGGCTACTAAATAGTACTTAAACGATCATCATAATAAATCAGATTATTCCGAGAAATTAACATAAATAACCAAAAGTTATTTATTTGTCTTTAGGACCGTTTTTTGTTCTATAGTTTAACTAAACTGTAGACAAAACCATTGACATTTTTTTTAAAGTTATTCATTTTAACGACATTTCAAACAATGAAAAATAATGGTTTAAACTGATCAAATAATTGGCTCTTAGTGTAGAGATGGTCTCTCCTACCTAGTTAAATGCTATTTTCAAGGAAACTTTATCGTCATGTCACACAGACTTGGAGCTAACGTTGTATAAGTCGTTGCCTTTCGGTTTTGATTATTCAGGGCACCTCAGTTGAATCATTTCAGTTGTCCAGGTTAGGTTCTAGTTTTAGGGTGACATTAGAAAGTTCCTAGCGATGACTGATGATTTTAATGCAGCTAATGTCTAAAGTTTCGACAAACATGGCCATCATTTTTAATAGGTATATTTTTTACGATCCGGGTGTAATGGATCATAAATATTATCTTTTCTTTAAAGAAAAGTATTCATAATTTTAATATCTACCTTCGAACGTCGAGGTACCTGTTTTATAAACAAGTTTGAGAACTCAGTAATGATAATTACTTGAGAATAACTTGTTTTATAACAAAGAGAATCACCCCCTACCACCTCAATGTTACTGAAAAAAAAAACATTTTTCCTTTGAAACGTCTTCGCTGTAGAGCTCTGTTATAAATTCATCTTCTGAATTCGTAAGGTAGGCAGACACCCACCATAACTTCGACGCTGTATTTAAGACGTTTTAGAAACATTTCTGAATGTCGACAATGGATGAAGAAAAACAGTTGACAAAAGCGATTTTGCTGTTTTCATTTACTTTCCATTATTCTTTAACTCGTTTGTCATTCTTTTCTCTCCGCTCGAGGCGTGTAAAGAAGAAGAATGAAGGTTGTTTATATTTACGCAGCTAAGTGACTGGGTAGCAAGAAATAAGTAACATTTGCAGCAAAGATTTGCCGGTTGCTGTTTGTAATACGCAGGGCGAAGTTTATGCGCAGACCATTAGCACTGTCAAAGGGATACTTACTTTAAAAAATGTTTGTGTTGCCACCCATTTCGGGGTAAGCTAAACATAATGTAATGAGTTGAGTATTTTCATCAGAATTATAACTCGTAATCATGAGTCATGGTTGTTATGAAGTTATGTACTTAGGTATATTCACAAAGATACATGTGAATGGTTCTGTAATAGATATAAATGAGATTTGTGAGTCTCTAGAGCGCGGCATGGTTCACTATCATTTCTCTGGGTTGGAATTAATCACTTAGTCAGACAAGCTCTCGTCTCTGAGATATCGTTAATTTAACACTTAAAACGTTTTTATTCGAGTGGATAATTGCAAGGGGGCGTCGTAATGGGCCACGTTCGGGCTCGGCAAAGATTGATGGCGTGCTGTTGGAACATTAAAATAGCCGTCTACATTTGAATAAGAAATACTTGATCGCCCTCGGGATTACGCGATCAAACGATCGTTTGTATTTTTTCGGCTCGCGATTGTGAATGTAGAAAATTCGCGAGTGAGGCTATTACGATGTTTAAGCGCTTTTCATATATGGAAATGATACTTTGTTTTGATATTCAGTAGGTAATGTTAGGCTGCCTTTTACGTAAATGTATCAATGTATGAATCTTGCTTTTCTATCTCGAGTTTATTTTGAAACAACTGTGAAGGTCGAGTCGAAATAAATCTATTTGCGATTAGATTGTTACCTATTTAATTTTAATGCTTATTTTAATTGGTTGCTTAGGATCTGCTTAGTTCGGCGTGTGCGCTCCCACCGTGCGGACGTGAGCGGTTACGAGTAGCTAAGACAGTACCTAACCTATAGCGTCGCAATGGTTCAGTGTAAGATGTGTAAGCTGTCGCTAGCCCGAGTTAAAGGGGACAGCACCGTTAAATGTAATGGAGAATGTGAGGGTGTCTTCCACAAAAAGTGTGCAGTGAAAATCAAAACATTTACTGACACTGGTCTTTGTGATGAATGCCAAGTTTTGCAGACCGACTTATCATCGCCAATAGAAGTCGATGTGTCGAAGACAACGCCCGAGAAATTGCTAGCTGAAGTCAACAAGAAGCTCTCAATAGTCTTCATCATGCAAAAGACGCTGGAGGGAATGTCAGATGACATAAGTTTCTACGCTGAAAAGTACCAGGAGCTTATAGAAGAAAAGGAAAAAACAGACAAAAAGATCAAAGCGTTAGAACATAAAAACGTGCATTTGGAGACCAGTAACAAAGCTCTGGAAGAAAGGATAGCATATTTAGAACAGCGGGAGAAAGGAAAAAATATAGAAATATTTGGCTTAGAGGAACAGCAAAATGAGAATATAGAAAATACAGTAAAGGCAATAGCAAGTAAGCTAGGTATAGTTGATAGCATAATATGTGAGGCAATGAGGGTGGGTGAACAATTAAAAGCGGAGAACAAACAGCGCGAGAATAAACCACGTCCGATTATCGTTACTCTGGCTACGAGGACCACCCGCGACAAGTGGCTTGCTACACGAAAAACCCACCAGCTAACCAATGATGATATATTTGAGAATGGTAATAAACAGCGGATTTACGTTAATGAGGATCTTACGAAACACACGCGCAATTTGCTATGGACTGCAAAAAATGAGTTAAAACCAACATTTAAATATATTTGGGTTCAAAATGGCAGGGTGTTGCTAAAAAAAAGATGATCCAAATGATGCAAAGATCAGATCAATCCGCACCTTAAGCGATATAAATATATACGTAGTAAATAAGTAACACGCATAATGTGTATGTAATAAAACTCTTGATACACACAGATCACAATTCGACGATCAAGCATCATACATAAATTCTAATATTAAATACAATAAATACACATGTATAGACAGCTGGCAAGAAAAATTATTAAGATCACATAATAATCTGAGTATTATTCACGTAAACATAAGATCACTCAGAAAAAACTTCAATGAGTTACTTGTTTTGATAAATGATTGCAAGGAGAAACTGGATATTATAGCGTTAACAGAAATTAATATTAGGCAGCAGGAATTATCTTTATATAGTATAGAAGGATATGACACATACATAAGTACAAGGGAAACGAGAAGAGGAGGAGGGGTTTTATTATATGTAAACAACAAACTAAACTTTACCGCAAATACAGTTAAATCAAGTTACTTTGAGATGATACATGGGCAGCTTTTTCAAGATGGGAGGAGAATAAGTCATATATTGGTTATTTACAGGCCACCAATGACAAATAAATGTGGTTTCATTGAAGAAGTGCACAAGCTACTATCCGAATTATCAGCTGACTGTGAGGCGATACTGATTGGTGATACGAACATAGATCTATTGAATCAAACCGGTTCTAGTGCGACGAGTCAATTCACAAACAATATGAGCGAGATAGGAATGGAATGTGCTTTATGTGACGTAACGCGGGAAGAAGTGTACGGTGACAAAGTGACACGGTCTTGCATCGATCATGTGTGGGTTCGAACTCGACGAGTGATATCTGCGTATGTACTAACATGTAAGTTGTCGGATCACTACATTATAGGTGTGTGCGTGGCTGATAACTCGGAACTGAGCAATAATTATAATTATTCATCAATGTGTGGGAACTCGTGTAGGACTATTATAAGTGACAAGAAGGTGTTAGAAAAACTAGTAAGTGTATCATGGGCGGAGCTTTTGAATTGTAAATGCCCGTTGGATTTATATAACAAACTTTTTACAATATTCACTGATGTTTATGAAGATGCTAAAATCCAAGTTTCTTTATCTAGCAAGAGGGCCAGTAAACCGTGGATTACAAAACAACTTAAAAACATGATTGCTAATAGGGACAAACTATTCAAATATTGGAAAAGTAAACCGAACGATATGAACTTACGGCTTCAATATACTACATACAGGAATAGGGTAAATAAATGTATTAATAAAGCGAAAGCAAGATATCGTCAAGAAGAAATTAAAAAGTGTAATAAAAATATTAGGAAAATTTGGGCCAAAATTAACTCTTGGATAGGAAAAAAGAAAAATAGCGTAGATTCAGTTATTTTAAAATATCTAGGAAGAACGGAAAGTATAAATAACATCTGTGATAACTTTTCTGAAACGTTTACAAAAGAAATTTTAGATATAAAACATGTTTGCAGTCATAAGTTTTTAGACAGGTCTAGCTATATAAATAAGTGTAACATGTCGTTAAGGTTTCAAAAAGCCTACCCAAAGGATGTAGATAAATTAATTGATATTCTAAGTAGTGATAAATCTGAAGGTATTGATAAAATAAGAGTGAAAGAAATAAAGTTGTTAAAAACCAAACTGAGCCCTGTAATAGCGTTATTCATTAACTTATGTGTTGAAAAAGGTTTATATCCTAATCACTTGAAATCTGCATTAATAAGACCTATATTTAAACAAGGATCGCACAGTGTTTACTCAAATTATAGGCCAATAGCTATACTATCGGTTATAAATAAAATTGTAGAAAAGTTTATTATGAATCAGGTCAGTGATTTTCTTGAAAAAAACAATATATTGTCAAATGCACAACATGGTTTCCGACGTGGGCGGAGCACGGCAACGGCTTTGGCCCAGTTTGCGGACGACGTCAATGAGTGTTTGGATCAGAGGAAGCAGGTGGTGGTGGTCTACATAGATTTCAAAAAAGCTTTTGATACATTGGAACACCACCAGCTGCTTCAAGCCATGGAGGAATGTGGTGTCGCGGGGCCACTTAACAAGTGGTTCCGTGCCTACCTTACAGACCGGACGCTCCAAACGGTTATTGACGGCGTCGTTGGAGAACCCAGAAACGTCGCATGCGGTGTGCCAACCGGGTCCGTGTATGGACCCGTCGGCTACACCATACATGTCAACAGCATGTGCAATGTAGTTCGAAACTGCCGAATGTACATGTACGCTGATGATACCTGCTTAGTGTATGCAGATAAAGATCTTGATGTTATTGAAAGGTATATTCAGGAGGATTTCACTAATGTAATTAAATGGGCGCATGATAACGGGATCGTAATAAATATAGATAAAACTAAGTGTATGCGTATACGATCGCCTTATCTTAAAATCTGCGAACGTCCGCCTCGCGTGGTGGGGCACAGCTATGAATGCCTGCACGGCGACGACGACGGTGCGATGTACTGTGCTTGTGCAAATATTGAGGTGGTGGAGCAATACAAGTACTTGGGTTTAGTTATAGATAACAGCTTTTCGTGGAAAACACATATTAAGGTCATAGCACATTATACCAGCACCGCAACTGCACAGCTGCAGCACGGCGTCACTTTGAATTTGGGCTACGGCTAGCCGTTGGCGTGTTAACTGCGCGTTGTACAGGAGGTGTAAGCACGCAGTTCGCTCACCGTCTGCGAGGTGCAGCTTGCTGTCACCGTGAACATATTGTTATAAGGCATTCGTTTCGCTAGCAACTCGAAGTCGGCCGCCGCGCCGTAAGCACGCCGTCTGCTCGCTTGCAGCGCACGGGCTGCGAGGCGAGTTGTATGTTAGCGGTAAGCGCGCTGACTTCCCGCCGTTGGCCTTTTCATATTGACATTATGAAATATATTTTATGACACATGATCTAAGGCTCTTATTTGAATGACAGGGTAACTGCTGGGTTGTAGCCGTGCCGTTGCCGCGCCGGTATAGTGTGCCATGACCTTTACACTCCTTTGTGACAAACTCAGATTAGTGCTTGTAAAGTTCCACCACCTTAGTTTTGTGCTGGACAGGGGCACTTTGTTCACGGTCTACTATGCACTAGTGGAGTCGCTGCTTTCATATGGACTAGCATGCTATGGTAATACATTTAAATCATATCTTGATAAAATAAAATTATTACAAATTAGATTTATGAAATTGTTAGTAGACAAAAACACAAAAAAACGTTGTAAGAATAGTGATTATGAAGAGTTATTCTTAGAATGTAAGATGTTGCCGGTCCATCAAAAGGTGGTGTTGTTACAGGCCATAGAAAATTATGGTAAAGACGAGTTTAAAAACAAAGGGGTAAATATAAGACCCCAAAGAAAGAAAATCATTAGAAGATTCATAGTACCTACTACTGTTAACTATTGTGGGCAAAGATGTAGAAAATGCTTAGTCCCAACAATATTTAATGACATACCAGTCGATCTGGAAAATAGCTGTAATACAAAACTTTCTTTCAAAAACAAAATGGTGAAGTTTCTTCTCAACAAATTTTGTCAAGACCTTTATGGAGTTATTATAGACTAAATTTATGTCCTGCTTGAACTTCTTACCGATTATGTGTGAATCTTGATGTCAAAGGTTTTTATTAATTAGATTTAGATATACCTATTATTAAGGGAGCTACATCTGCCAACAAACTTTTACAGTTTGGCAGAAGTAATATTTTTTGTAAACCATGTTTATTACCTTGAATAAACGCTTTTTCATTTTTTTTTTTTTTTTTTTCATTTTATACCAAACCGCTCGCTCTATCGCTCTATTTTAGCTACCCAAGTGTTGTGTCGCCCGTCCGAAATGTAAAAGCTTTTAAATGTAAAATTTATTTAAATAAAGTTATTTCAGGTAGTAAGATTTCCACCTTGCGACGGGTGTTTGTACCCAATGTAATGTTAGAAAAACAACGATACATACAGAGGGGAGAGGGTCGGGCGCTAATCTGATAGCCGAGTGAAAAGATTTAGTGCTCACCCCTCCGTATAATCTATAACAACATTACGAGCACGTCGGTACCTATAACTCCACTTCTAATATCTACTCCAAACCATATTACTTTCCGAACGAGGGTTTCGATAATAATTAGCAAGATATAATTTATTTCGCGAAGACAGATTCAATACTCGTTTATTTAGACGGCTTTTGGGGATAATCCGCAAAGCCAACGGAAAGCAGTGGACATTTTCGAGCCGATATAATGATCACGTTGAAAAAGAAATACCTTTTCATTTAGAATTCATGGAAAAGTTTAGAAATAAAGAAAATAGATTGTACAGAGGCAAGAAGACAGTATTGATATTGTTTGTACGGACAGTAAGCTGTAAAGGCTATTGCTTCTACTAGGATAAACATTGGCTGTATCACAAATACATTTTTTCCAATTGAGTCGGTTGGATTGCACAATATTAGCAATATCGAATGCGCGAGGATCCCCTGCAATGAAAGGCAAATGCCAGCAAGCGAGTTCTCTATACGACTATATTGCGATTCGATGGCGGATGATATTGGAATTCCAACGTAAAATAATAACATAAGAAGTAAACAACAGACTGTTTATTTGTACAGATGTTAGGATTGTAGTTGGAGCAAGGTTTCTTGTGCTACAATATCACTTCATGGAACGCTACCGGCATTGGCTAGTGGCTTAGTTACCTTCCGTTTTCTAAGTTTAAGACCTTTGACAGTATTGTCTTTCTCAGATAAACAGTTCCTGCATTTCCTGCAATGCCATTGGCTATTAATTCACGAAGGTGAATCATTTACGATATAGCTAAGTGGCCGTTTCAAACCCTCAGTTCTAAGACGAGGCAGCCAAACTGACAAGACAGCAAAATACAAATGTAGCATAACAATAGTCTTTATTTTGAAGATCAACTTACAATAAAATACAATTACAAAAGGAATTATGATCAACATTTAATCGGAATCATCTTCGATAACTATTCTCCGCTTCCTTTTATCTCGTCTCGACGACACAATTACGTCGTCATTATCTTCGGCGCTGCTGTTATCTGTAATGACAGAGAAAATATCAATAAATTGGACGTTCTGAAAGGAACAATTAAAACTAAGAAGGGATTTTCTGATATTATTTTATTTTTATTCACTAAGATTTTGAAACAGACAATTGTTAAACTTTTGATAAATATGAAGGTATTTTTATATTATTTTAATGCTTAGACATAAATGGAGTTACAGGACCTAATAATGAAGCAAAAGACGATATTCATTTCTATTCGGTTTTAAGAACACCAGTTGATGCCGCGTCGGACTATTCGTTTTAATTGCATGGACATACAGCTTTTCTAACTGGTTTATAAGCCGTCGATAAATGTGGTTGCAACTTAAATTGTAAAGGGATCGCAGGTACGCTGTCATTCTAGCGAAAAAGCGGAAACGTCTGTAATTACATTGTCTCCCCACAATTCACCAAACGCACCCGATACTTTGCTGGACGAACGACCAAAAATAATTAACTCAACTACATTAAGCCGACCTCGGTTGTAAACCTTTTCTACTACAACATGAATGATGTTGGAGGGATAATACTATAATTACAAAGCTTAGCATGTGCATAGGTGATGGAAGTGTAAGGGTGAAATAATCATTAAATCTCTTACGATGCCCTTAAGTTGGGGCTGAAACAGGGCAATGTTGATAGCAAGGTTTGGATTTTTAATAACAAGGTCCCAGTCGCACACTGGCCCAGTGGTAATTAATTAACCTTGGCATAGGAGTTAAAGATGTGGGATTGAACCCATACGTTTTAAAAATAACCAAGTAAACCTCGACTCTTTTTGGTTCTAGGACTGCTGGTTGACCTAGAACCAAAAATTTGCTGACATTTCATATTTTTATCATTTCAATCATCATCAGCCTATAATGTTCCCACAACTGGGACACATACCTCCTCTCTTTAAGACGGAGTGGGCCATAATCCACTATGCGTTACATTACATTGTTTTGAACTTAATTAACAAAGGTTTATTTTACAGTAATTTTGTAAGTGATGTCTACTTACCACTGTCAAGTTTTGGTATATTGCTGATAATATCCTCGCTGTCGGGTAAATCTTCATGTTGCAGCGTTCTCTTAGCAAAAGACAGAATGTCGTCATCATCAACATTGGCCACACTTTCATCATCCTCGTCAATTTTCTGCATCTTGCCTCTACTATTTTCCTCGTCGTCTGAATCACTGCGTATTCGCTTCGGATTACGTGTTATTTCATTGGATGAACCGCTACTTTTATTAATGACTTCGTTTTCTACGTTATTTTCTCTCATTTTCCTCAAATTATCGAATAAATCATCGTCATCGCTCGATTCGTCTGCTCTTTGTGATATTTCAACATCGGGTGTCACCTCTACAGTCTCGGTTGTATCGATTATAAGCTCTCTGTTCGTAGCTTTTATAATTATTTCGCGTCGTTTCCTGATTGTGTCGAAGTGCAAGGCGCTCGGTATTCTCCAGTATTTTTCCTGTAACGACGGTTTGATTAATTTATTATCTAAGGGAACAAGAGATTCTCCGAGGACTCTTAATGTGGCTACGGTGACAAGGTACTTTGTGAATACTTGAAATATTTTAGTCGAGTATTTTGGTACTAAAAAGGTTCTAATATAAAAAGGAAGACGCGAAATATAACATACATTTTTACTTATTTGACATCCTTATTGAGTATTTATTTTTATCGCTTTTTAACCTCTACTTCACTTTTAACACATACATCCTACTAATATTATAAATGCGAAAGTTTGTGAGGATGTATGTATGTGTATGTAAGTATGTTTGTTACTCTTTCACACAAAAGCCACTGAACGGATTTGGCCATAATTTGATACACAGATAGTTTATAACCTGGATTAACACATAGGATAGTTTTTATCCCGATTTTATGTTCCCGTGGGATAATAAAAAGCGGGTGAAGCCGCTGGCAACAGCTAGTCTTCATATATTTACCTGTTCATCAAAAGGTGGCACTACTCCTACTCCCAGCAGCACTTTCTTGAACAGCTCACTCTCCATAGCTACCACCGACTCTTGTGATATCGGCACCAGCGGCACTCCCTCACTCTCAGGGTCATAGCCCTCCGCCTCCTGATCCAACGCCACCTCCTCCAAACTCTCCGCCAACCATTTTAAAGCTTCTGTTAAATCTGTTCAAACCATTTTAATTAAGTCCTTGTCATAACATAATGCCAGTTATCCATCGGCCTTAGGCAGTCGTGTACCTAATATTATACTGGCATTTCGTCACAGAAGTCCCATACAATAGAGGGTGGGTCTATTGACATGACATGTACCAAAAATTCAAACTTAACGAAAAACCCAATAGCATTTTTTTTTCCCCCGGATTTTAGTCAGTACAAGTCTGACAGGCCCAACTGTCCTCCCACCCAGGGCAAGACGATAGGGCCGGTCAGACTTGTACAGACTAAAATCTAAGGTGTCCTTCAATAGCTCATTACGTTACGGGGCCACGGATACCTGATAAAACAGTCACGCGACCCCGGCAGGACATTGCCTGTCCTTGGAATCGAACCCAGGAAAATGCTGAACAGTCGCTTATCCAACCATGCAATCATTTTCATTAAATGTTTATATCAATAGCATTTTATTGAACTACGATATTAGTTCGGACTTCATATACGAACGGTGGAAATAACGTTCGAACTAGAATTATTAGAAACCAAAGAACTAATAAACCGTTTTGCTGCGAACAAATTAAAAAGTAAAAAAGTCCGCAACACTTTAAAAAGCGGAGCTTTAAAAGTTTTTAGTTTCTCGTTTGTTTGTTAGCTTTTTTAACAGGGTGATTAAAAAGTAATTTGTTACTAATGTGGGTTAAATTATTTAGCCATAACATTTGCTTATGAAATGGGAGAGGAATTATTATTGTTGGTTTAGTACAAAGAGGAGTTTACTTTAGTCTTTGTTTAGGATTCAAAATGTGTTTTTATTTTGCACAACGGTAATTACGCTAAATTTTATCCTCTTGTCACACACAATATATTTTTTTAAACAGGCATTCTAACACTATCTTATCTTATGATTAGAACTTAGACTTTTATCATGTTTATTACGAGAAAAAGTTTTGTGTTACTAATATTTCGGAACTACTGCAACTGTCATAAATCGGATAAACACAGCAACAGTGCAATAGATTTAGAAAGAAATAAAAAACGTTTATGCATGTGCACACATAGTATAATAAAAAGAAAAAAAAATAAGTAGAAAAAAAAAATTACCAAAAAAAAAGAAAAAAATTAAAAACTAAACAAGATTATTTATATGGGGAATATCCTGTTTTAAGTTGTAACGATAGGATTTCAAAATGTAAGTATATTCACATGATTATAACCACCTTTCTTTAAAGAAAAAAGCAATATTTATTTCGAATGTAAATCTCAGTAAAGTGAGTGTTACTTACCGTTGTCGACGGCTTGCACCATGAGCTTAGCAATCTCATTAGCAGTCAGTTCGATACGTTTCTGTTGCTTTTCTGGCTTTTTATTTGTCGGCTTTGGAGCGTTCTTTCTCGCTGGTTTATTTTTAACAGGCTGTGGCGTTGAGTCGCTTTCAGAATCAGAGTTATCATTGTCTGAATTTTCCGAGCCCGATGATTCACCTAAAAATATAATAATAATAATATTCCACAACCATCACACAACGCCATTTAGTCCCAAGCTAAGCAGAGCTTGTGTTATGGGTACTAGACAACTGATAAACATACATATATATTTCTAAATACATACATATTATAGATAAATTACACCCAGACAAAGGACAAATGATCGTGCTCATCACACAAACATTTGCCCTGGGTGGGAATCGAACCCACGACCTCCGGCGTAGGAGTCAGGGTCACTAACCACTAGACCAACAGGCCAGTCATTATGCGGTTTATATCCTTTAATTTCATGAGATTAAAGTAAAACGCTGTTATTGTGGGTGCGTTTATAAACGTTTTAATTGACATACACAAATAGCCTCACTCGGATAAACAAGCTTATAAAATGTTGATCCGTGCAGGAATCGAATTTGAGGCACGTAGCCAATCGCTGACTGCGTCGACATTTTCTTATTAGTTCAAAACAAAACCCAACATTTTTCGTGAAGCCACTTTTATATAAATGTGTGAGAGACGCCAAGGATCTACCTCAGATCAAAGAAATGGGCAGATAGAGCGCTCGGAACACGCGAGTGGTTCCACCAAAGTTAATACAAAATCAAAATCTACTACAAAGTCGCGACAGTACCAAGCTCCGCGTCGTACCAAGCTGCGCGTCGTTGTTTGCCTTGTAAAAGTTGTTCTCAAAAACAAAGAAAACATTACGGAACGTAATTCGATTTGATTTTGTATTAACTTTGGTGGACCCACTTGCGTGTTCTGAGCGTTCTATCTGCCTACTTCTTTGATCTGAGGGATCTACATTTAAAATGTAATGTGTGACGTCGGGATCGAAAAAAGGGGGGTAATTGTCTCCCCCCCCCTCTTTTTGGTTTCAATTCTCGGTGCCGTACTAGGAATCGAGACATTCTATATTCTAAATATACATGTATGCTTGTTTGATGAAATAGGAAGCTTCCAGCTACACACACAGGTAAGTAAATAAATCTCGTAAGTAAAATTTTTCTAAGTAGAGTGAAGCAAAGAATCCAAGAAATAAGATACTTATAAAATAAAATTCTCGTGTCACAGTGTTAGTTACCATTCTCATTTGAAACGACTTGACCGATTTTTATGAAGTTTATATGTGCCCTTTTTTATTTTTCCTACCCCTTAGTGATAAGGGTTATCCACCACTAACATTGTAGTTGTAGTTATTTAATACTATTGTTTGTTTATTTAGATTATAATTATATAATATTAAGTTAGGTTAGTTTTATATTATAATTAGGCTAAGTTACATTATGTACATAATAATTATATGTAGTAGGTCACTACAACATAACAACACCACTAACACAATTTTTTTATCATGTAGGCAAAACAAGGTTTGCGGTGTCAGCTAGTCTTCCATAAAATCACTGCTACTTTTCGTTGTAATTTTATAACTCAAGAACGGGCTCACCTATCCAAACCAAATATTTATCGGACTATTTAGTAATTGGTTTATGTAAAGTTTGCACAAAATCGGTGGAAATTTATCCTTTATCACATTTTTTTTGTAAGAAATGAATTCAATAAATGGCGGATCATTTTGTTAATAGGGATTTTTATTGTCAAAGTAGCGAAGCACGTACCGAGCCGCAAGTAAGATATAAAATTGATAGTAACATGCTTTCATAACCTGAGTTCATAATTTATTACATGACTTGTATATAAACGTTGAGAATCACCTACTTGGAAAAGTGAAGAAAAACGTGTAAGCGATAACCTACGCATTAATGATGAAGTGTCGATAAGCATCAAGACTGGCCAACTATGTTACAGAAGAGAAGGTTGGTGATGGATACGTGGATGTTTGTTATTTAATCATGTCAACACGTTGAACGGCTGAACAGATTTTGATGTTTAGTTCACAGATAGAACATAGTATGAAATAACACGTAGGATACTATTTACTGTGGTATTATGTTCCCGTGGGGTCATTTTCGAGTTACATTTGTAGCAGGCGCAGCCGCTCGCGCTTTTAGCAACAGCTTATATGTATGAAATAATATATTATGTAGAAAGCGATATGAGCAAGAAACGAACAGTTTCGTATTAAATATCCTATTTAATACGCACTACAAAACGGACGTTTTTTGTAGTCGCCCTAGGTGAACCGGAAGGGATTGTCAGACCCGTACTAGCTAAAATCTACCTTGATCCTTCAATAGCCCTTTACACTCCCGGGTCAATGTTTCCAGTTTGGATAATTCCGCGATCCAGGCAGGTTTTTTCTTCTCCTTCAACGAACACTGCATTTATCCCTCTCAGATATTTTTAGAAACATATAAGTAAAATATCGAATCCGTGTAATGACATGGGGGCATGAGGGTGAAAGACGGGGAGGTGGGGAATGGAGAAAACACATCAGTGCTAAGAATAAAGCTAAGTGAACTTGTTTAGTAACTTACTGTTCGATTTATCGTCATCTGGGACGCCGCTTTTAGCATTAGATTTCTTTTGTCTCTTTTTACGACATTCCTTTTTGTCTTGAATCATACCTAGTTCCAGTAATCTATCGACGTAGCTTCGCTTTTGACGCTTGCGAGGCATACGAGGGATTATAACGCCCATTGGATCTGAAAGAACTCTGCCTTTTATATTTTCAGGAATATAAAGTCAATGGAAATGAAGTAGTGTTTTTTCTCTGTTAGCTAGAGAATAGGGTAGTTTCCAGGGTCCAAATAATTACATTCTATTTAGTCCGTATTTTAGATTATAAAAAAATATTGGACACGTATTCTTTTTTCGATTAAACAAAAAATAACAAAGTTAATAGCCTATTTAAGTTACCTGTGACGTCACCCTGCGCGAAAAATGCCGCGCATCGTAACGTCACACGTAACTTTAATAGGCTACATCTTTGTCATTTTTGGTCTAATTTACAAATAAAAAAATACGTGTCCCTTATTTTTGAATAATCTAAAAGACGGACTAATTACATTTTTTAGGGCAACTAGCCTATTGTTTTAACGTTAAAAGAACAAAAAAAAATTAGGCAATAATCGAGAAACATTGTTGTCGAAAATCAACAATTTTGTGCTTAACTAAAACAGGTACTAGTTGGCGGTGCATGGTAATATTCTGTTGCCGACTAGTTTTGAGTAACTTTGTTTTGCGATAAATATAGACCTTAATTTATATCTTTTACATAACATTACACTTATTACCAACGATGGGTTAAGCAGAGGTGTACCTAATGGTACAGACGCAATCTGTCAAATTTCTTAATAGATTTTCAACCTTATCACAGTAGTGTAAGGTTAATGTTCGTTTGGTAAATGTTTGACAGATAGGGTAGGTTGACCTGCTGGCGTCTGTACATTCATATTTCGGCAGTTATGTTTCAAGTTTTGCACAAATCTGGATTCTGTGGCCGTTACTATGAAATTCTTGATCTGGGAATTGAACCCAGAACGACATGCTCATCTGTCGCCTTTGCAATTACTGAAACAACTAATACGTACATTACTGCCGCGGCCTATAATGACTACTTTGCTGGTCGCGCTGATGATGGCCGACAGCGCAGCTCCAGGCCGACACAGCGCGTATATACACCGTGACTTTTTAGTCGTCTTACAAAAGCAGCCCAGTTCGTGTATCCAATCCACACTATAATAAAAAAACGGTATTTAACCACTTCCCTGTCCGATGAATCACATGTGACTCAAGACTATTGTTTAGGTATTGTGTCTGCTGCGCGGACAGGAAAGTGTTAAGATATGTAATTTTTTTTAAAATATTTTAATTCGTTATTATGACGCAAGGCGTAGTTAGAAACACCCTTGTTTTATAGAAAATGGAGATGGAATGATCTGCCCGACTATTGCGCTGGGTAGGTATACTCTACAGCTTGATACGTAAACATTTTAACAGGGTGTTTCATATTTATAATGTACCTATTTATTAAAAAAAAAATATTATTATTAACGATAAAAAAAAAGACCTGCCTAGACGTATTTTAGGTCGGTCGTCGGATACATTAAATGGACCCTTTTTGTAAGACGACTAAAAAGTCACGGTGTATATTCTTTAAGTCGGTTATAAATACCACTGTTCCCCTAAATAATTTGCTTTCTGTCGCTTATACCTTTTAACCGTCGATACGTCCCAAAACATCACTTACCAGGCGTATCTTTATACTGCTCCCACAATTCTGTAAGTAATTGGTCTTCTTCTTCACTGAACACTTTAGGAATCTTCTCTCTG
Source organism: Agrotis segetum (assembly GCA_036375495.1). Lineage (NCBI taxonomy): Eukaryota > Metazoa > Arthropoda > Insecta > Lepidoptera > Noctuidae > Agrotis > Agrotis segetum. The sequence goes on from JAQSVV010000297.1 coordinate 27,590, forward strand.
GTCGGATCTCTATGGCTTCGTTTTGTAGGTGCATTGAATATCAGACCTAATTCCTTCAACTTCTTTATGACGCTGCGTCTAGTTCGTGTCTGGTCTATTAAATTCTCCAAAATCCAGTCGATCACGTCTTGAAAAAAAAAAAGAAAAGTTTGTTTATTGTAAGGTCATATACTGACCTTTTTGTTGTGTTCTTTTGAAAGGTCAGGTGCATAGTAATCGCAGTCGGCGTGCGTGACTGAGTACCCATACCATGAGTTGTCATTACTAATGAAAACTGTTATTAAGATATTGATTTCCCGAATAACCTAGGGAAAATATAAAAGAAAGGACGGAGCGTGGTTTTAATGACAGCATGTATCTTATAAGAGAGAAACATAAGATCATCCGTAGTCATGGGCGTATCTAGCCATGTGAACAGGGTGGGGCAAAATTCTAGATATGTGCTCAGGGTGGGGCAACATTCTAGAATTTTTTTTGTCGTCTGACGTTTGTCGAGTGTGAGGTGTCTTACGGATATCAAGTAGGTATTGTATTAGGTATAAGTACTTAATTTTGGTTAAAAGACACCTAACAAGTCGGAGTCAGGGTGGGGCAAGCACCCCACCCTGCCCCACTGTGACTACGCCCATGTCCGTAGTATCTATGGTAAATAATATACAATCAAAACAATCAAACCCTATAAGCTGCATTCACACTTCAACTTGAATGCAGACCCATGCCATTCAGGAACCGGTGATGCTTTGGTTGCGCCATACTCGATCATCGATATCGACCGCGTTTGGCGCTCTCATTGGCCCGCTCCAAGGTTGCATGAACTCTCAACCAATGAGAGCGCCAAACGCGGTCGATGCGTATGATCGAGCATCGTTATGACGACTCATGGTATGGGTACAGGTGGCCTACCAAGAACTCTTAACGCGATCGATTAAGGCTGTGGGAAAGAGATGTCGCTAGACGACTTGTATAGCTCTGTCTCTTTCCCACAGCCTAAACTGGATCGTGGCTCGTGGTAAGGCTGCAGACGTCATAACGTAGACGAAATAAAAGATGTGGAGGGTATTAACAGGTCGTGTTTCGTAGTTTCTGGCTACCATCATGTGAAAATGGTTTCAGTTTATGTACAATGGACGAATTATGACCCATTTTGACTACTATCGTTTGAATCTATCAAAATAATAAAGATTAAGGTAGTTACCATTGATATAACAATGTTTACGCGAATGTGGACCTAGTTGTATTTAAATATCTGTAAGAAAATAGGCATACGGTGGGTCATTCAAATAAGATTGTATCTATATGTGTTTCAAATAAGAACAGGATTGCACTCTTGCCATATTGTAACGCCATTGCTGTCAAATCAAACAGCTTAAAATCATTAAAAAAAACAAATGAGTTTTATTCGGCTTCATTTCCGCTCATTTGTGTAATTAAAATATGTAATTTGATTCAACACTTACACCCTTCTTTGCTTACAGTCTAAGCGGACGCCTATTTGACCTCCAAAACACAGTCAGTACTAGGTACCTACTCCTTTACAAGTATTGGCATATTCCAACAAATATCCTAATGTATGGAGGTAACCACGGCTTGAATCCTAAGGGACTCGTTTGAAGTACTAATGCATATATGTTAAACGAGTTCCCGCAAATGTTCAGTTTATGCACACATTAGTCGGACTTCTAACAAACAAGCCGGCTTTGAGTCGTCCTCTCATGACTTGTGCGGTAACAAGCAACTAGCATGTTTTATGATAATGTTTCACTAGCACTCAACTAAGTAATTATTGCGGTGAAAACTTTTTATCAACATGTTTTGTAATTTAAACTAACAAAATGTTTGAAATAAAAAGATTTTCGTTGGTTTCATCTCGGTCGCAATCTTGATCCCGATCTATATATGAACTGGTAACACGTGTAGTCATTTGGATTGAGAATAATCGAGAAACAATATTAATTTTGGGCGTAAGTGTACGTAACATAAATATTATTACTCCCGATAATTGTGGGTTGGTAAGCTCACAGAGCTGGCACGTGTAATGGTTACTAGCTAATAACAGCGAGCCTTTAATATAATAATCACGCTTTCAAAACCCCCAGACTGTGGTGAATTTTAATTTTAGGGCTCCCGCACACGGGCCACTGGGTACAACCACAAAACGCCGCCGCCACCACAATACTTCTTGTAGTTTTCATACATTTTTTATAGAAACGCCGCACGGGGTTGACGCCGGTGGCCGCCACACGCTACAATCGCCGGTTCTCGCTTCTTGTGGCCACTATACGGCGTCACACGCCGCTACTCGCGCAAATCCCCCTCTCATACCCCAGTAATGCATTGGTAACAAAAAGTAGCAGCCAACGACCGCAAGTGGCTGCTGGTGTCGACCACCGGCCACAAGTGGCTGCCGCACGCTTCAGCTTCTCTGTGGCCGCTTCTAACTTCTCGTGGCGGCGTTTTTTGGTTGTGGCCAGTGGACCGTGTGCGGCGACACTTAGTAGTTGATTATCAGTTGGCTGTTGTTCCAAGTTAATATTAATTCCAATTTACATTAACGAATATGGTCGTAACCAGGTTTTGATTTTAAAAGGGTTCAGGTAAATCTCAGGCCCCGTTCACTGTCAGGCAATAAAGCCAACTCGCGTCCGTCAATTGTTTTCTTGGAGTGAGTTCTTCGTTCTGTAGTCATCCAGGCACACTGGCTTGAATTCCCTGTTACAATAATGTTAGCCACGTGCCACATACAGTCGGTCGCGTATTTTATTGAGAAATAGCAACGTAGTACGCGCTGCTAACGTGAGCGACGCAGTACGCAGTATTAGCAATACAGACCACGATGTATAATCGTACGCGCGATCGATATCAGCGTAAGAATAATGTAGGCGTATGGAAATTTCATTTAAAGAGTTTTTTTCGTGTAGCATAGTTTTTTTTTGTTTTTTATTAACAGCTTTGCCCCACACTAGGAATTTCATTCTGTAGGTATCATGGGTGCGTTTTCAAACATAGAAACTCACATAGACAAACACCCAGACCAGGAACAACTTACAGATCATACAAATATTTGTTCCGTGCGGGGATTATAGCCGCGACACACAGCACAGCGGTTTTATTGCTCAGCCAGTGCACCAAACGTGCCGTCATACAATATACATATAGGAACAGACTACGTTACTCGTACTTAAAAAGGAATAAATCTAAAGAAAAAGAGACAGAAATGTACGTTTTGATAGTAAGATGCAATATGGTTCCTTGTCTCACCTTGATCTGTCTGAGGATTGCTTTGATTCTCCATGTACAGTCTACGGAGTTCTTCTTCTTGTTCTTCAGACCAAGCACCTTTACCAGGTTTGTCCCTAAAAAAAGAATTTTATAAGAGCAAGTGAATTCAAAACAAGTCCCCACAAGGACACCAGATTCCTACAAAATTCATCAAGACCTTACTTAAGCAAGTTTTAAAATAAAACGAAAAAGAAACGAGATAGCTGCAAAGTTAGCGCGAGCTAGCATTTCAGCTGAAACTATCTTTGAATACATTAAACAAAGTTACAGGTGTCCCTCTATTTTGCAGCAGTACCAACCTTCCACCACAAAAACTTGCTACCTAAGATTTTAAATTGTAGAATTAGGTCAAACAACGTTGTATTTTTAACTAAAACACCCCCTATTCTTAGTAGTCCGCATTAATATAAAATAGTCCGGGAAAAAATCTTTTATTTTTGTCTGAAGCACTGGAATGGTTTATCGTCAAAGAGATGTGGAGTACAAACACATTCTTTTCATTGTTTAGAGGTATAAAAAAATCTAAAATTCTATTTGCTCGTTTCGGACAGTACTTTGTTAAAATATACGTATGATATAACCAGCGACCCACCCGGTAGTTAATTTCCGACTTTCCCAGTTGATTTTAGAGATTTTTTTTTCAAACATAACAACTGTTCCAATTTAGTAGATACTGTTGTTAGGAAATATGCGCGTAAGTATTTTATCGATTAATTTTAATTTATAAAATAATTACGGTTAATACCCCAAGGGCGGTTAAACCTAGGTGTAACCGCACTTCGGGCTTGAACCGTAACATATACACATCAATCAATAGTACAACATAAAAGTAAACCTCCACCTAACCCTTTTTTACATCACAGGCGTGATTTTATGTAGTATTATATACCTCTACAAACCCGAACCAACTTTAAAACTCGATGTTTCATATTCACCGGCCCGTGTTTTCAATTAACCCCTTTTACTGTATTATATACGGTGTGCCTATAAATATATAATTGTTCTAAAAACGGATTTGACCTCTTTGGTAATCAATCATAGTTTAGAGACGCGACCTATATCAACATTATCTTGTCCAATTAACGCGCTCAAACGTTTAGAAACTGAAGACAAAGATTGATGATAGCGAATGTGAAAATGCTGTTACAAGAGGTTATTCACCTTACGCAGGGAAATGTCAATATGAGATGGGTCAACATTTTGACTAATTGGGTCAATCAGTTTTATCCTAAGTAGGTGTTCAAATATGCAGAGATCATTAATAATTTAGGTGTATAATATTCTGTTTTTAAATGTTTTTACATATTATAATTATTTCTCAAAATTAAAAGAGCTGTTTCCACTCACCTGTTATCAGTATATAAATCATATCCGTATTCAATATCGAGAGAATCCTTCGAATTTTTCCAGAACAAAAGCTCAATAAACACTTTGGGATTCTTTGAAGCAACTTCAGTGAACTTCCTCAATATGAATATAGCAAACTTTTCCAATTCCTGTTAACAAAAATAACTGTATTCCTACGAGGTTTTTGAATTAAGTAAATATAGTTCAAAAATAAAATACAGACTTTATGATATAGCTATATACACGGAAAATGCATTTAAACGTAAGTACGAGTATAATAGTTATTTGTTATACAAGAGTGCAAAGTTGCTTTTTAACCGCGTGCTCAATTTTGATGACCGAGCAAGCGAATGATTCTAAAATTGTTCAAAAATTAGAATCATGAGGCGTAGCGACGGAATCAAAAGAGCACAAGTTGAAAAATCTTTGCACTCGAGTGCAACACGTAACTTTTCATCCCACCTCAGCGAGGAAATGACTAGATGCAAAAAAAACGTACATTGTACAAATACAAGATAGAACTACTACATTAGTAAGTTTTACAGAATAATTTTTAAATTATAACAAATAAAACTTAGGTTCAAGCAAACTTTAGTTTTCAAGTTTCTTATTTTTATTTTGGTTTGTCTTAACAATAAGTACTTATGACGTGAAAAGAAAAGCGCACAAAGCAAATTAAGGGGCACTGTCTTATGTAAAATTTAACATTCAAAAAGTGCTGATAAATTAGCCTAATTTGAATAAATTTTTGTTAAATTTTAATTTGAATAGATTTGATGATTGAAAAAAAACTATTTTTGAAATTTGATGTGGTACGACCCCCTTCGAACGTAAAATGGGCACCACAACAAGCGATCAGCTGTAGGGGTCAGCAGCCGCCATTACTGATACAACTTATTATTGCACACGATGTTTTACTTTATCCACTAGAGGATAAAAACGGCTTTTACGCTCAGATATCGAAGAGAAAAAAGAGTCTTTCCGAGGTGGTGGGATGAAAATGATATTATTCCTCGAGTACGGGCAAGATAATAAATAACAAGATACCATTTCGTTTTACTATGCAGTACTTAAAATTCCTCGGCATTTTATTTACATTTCAATTTAGGGACGATGCTAGGGTAACATCAAGACAAACATTTTATTACTCAGTGGCTGATAGGAATCAAATTTGCCGCCAGGTTAATTTAGATTCTCGATACATTTGGTGGAATACCGACACCCCTCTTGCGTCGATAAAATCTGTCCCCAGCCCCTCCACACGTATGCACGACAGAGAAAAATGCGTAAATTTGGCAGCACGTGTGTCGTAATATGGGAAAAATATCTGACTATAAAAACCAGTAGAACTTATCCCAGGGGAAATTGCATCATTTTTACAAAAAATATTAGCCCATGTTTGTCTAGTTTGTGACTACATTATATTTTGTGTACAAATGCCTTGGCAACCGAAATAAATTTTGATTTTGATTGTGGGTCACACTTTCGAACGAAAACAATGAAATAAATCATTATTAGTGCGTACCGCATATTTACTTTTATTTAAATATGGCGATGTAAGTTATCAGATATGTATAGTAAATGGCAAAATAGGCATGTTATTGTGTTAAAACTTTACACAGATGTTCAAATACCCATACCCTATATACATACTTCTGAAAGCATTTCCGTATCTGTTTGAAGTTATCTCTGGCTTATGTACCTTTGCGTGAGTAGTCATTTGTTATACGGCCTAAGTAACGTGACGTATATGGTTCAAAAATAGAATGCCAGGTTAGAGGCTCATCGATCTTAACAACCAGCCACGCTTGCCTTTGAAGACCTTTACAACTTATGTGGGCGTACTTTGTGTTTCCTTAATTTAATATGGATCAAGTTGACGTTCCATTTGTGTTTTGTAAAGTTCAAATACGTGTCACACAAGTGTGATGACATTCAAGGATAAGGTATATAGACTAGAATTTAAATTAGCAAACTAAACCATAATACGCTCAAAAACTGGAATTGCTGATGTGGGCACTAAGACTACCAGGTTAAAGTGGGATTGGGCGGGCCAGGTGTATAGAATGTATAGGGATCGGTGGGCCAGAGTCGTTACGCAGTGGGTGCCGGGTGGGCGTCGTTGCCGAGAGAGGCCTAAAAAACGCTGGCGTGGCGATCTAGACGCATTCATGTGAGATAGGCCGGAGAAAGCCGTAGTGGAAGGTTAGGTTGGGGGAGCCCTTTGCCCAGCAGTGGGACAATATAGGTAAAAAAAAACAGCTTATTCAATGAGTCCAACAAAGGAATCGCAAAAGAAATCAGATGTCTGTTGAGCCTCAATAATTTGGATTGAATAAGTACTGAAAGAAAGGGACAGGTATAATGCTTTGCAATGATGGTTCCAAGGAGTAAGTTTGATCAGTCAGTTGATCTTTGTCGCACCGTACGAGTAGTAGTAGTAGTAGCCTTTTATACACCCAGTGCGAGCTTCTCCAACTGCACCCTGCTCTCCTGGTCAATTGTGGCCCTTAGGCCGTATTGTGACGCTTTAAAGCCAGACTTGTTCCAGTGAGTGAAAGAGACAGATCTATACATGTCGTCTATTGCCATCTCGTTCACTCAATGGGACGAGTGAGCGAACGAGTTTTTTTCTAGAATGTCTGGCCATTTCTGTACTCTGAGCACCATAGGCACACCCTTATTTCCGGTACTGTATTGGAGTGACAGTTGCCCAGCACTGAAATGACATAGTATAATGATGGCTGATAAATAAAAGGGTTATGTTTGTGTAAAAATGACGCAATGTTGACTTGGACATTTGCCAGCTAACATAATGGGGAGGGACAGGAAAACGATATTCATATTTTTGTGAAAAACTTTTGTTTTGTTAGTGGAGGCAGTTTTAGACGCATTTAGCAATCGCTTTAAAGGGGGAGCGGATTTCTGGCTAGATATTTGTGTGCAATATTATTTTGTCAAACGCCCTGGTTTATTAGTTTATCAAAGTTACACTTACGCTGTGCAAACGCTTCTTAGAAGTATATCTTGCTAGATTTAAGTTTTTTTGATTGACCACGGTATGTTTTTTTTTTAGAATAATGCTTTTTGCAAACAACTAAATAAACTTACCTAAAACAAATTGTGATACGAATCATTCCAGCCGTTTCCAAAATACGCGAAATATTGTATAAATCAATTACTATTTTATAGTTCTAGGTGCTGTGATAGATTTATCGGCACAACGCGATTCAAGTGTCGACGTGCCTCTAATCTCCAGCCGGGAAAACGCCGCCAAATGCGAGAGACCTATTTTATGTACACAAACATATTTCCCCAAAGAAACAGAAGAAAAAAAAAACAGTTGATAAACACGTACCTTGAATTGCGGCACTCGATTGTCGAGTATCCTTTGAAATATGAGGAAAAGTGATGCTTGGAACATCATGGCGGGCCGCTTACAGTCCCAGGCAATTCTATGTAACATCTTTAGGATGCTGTGGTTTGTGTGCGGTAGATTCTTGTCGTAGTTTTCCAGGAGAGACACACAGGCGCTCACGACTCTAGGATGGCAGAATCTGGAGAGGAAAATAACTATTAGTGTTCTTTTTTATACACCGTGACTTTTTTTTTATCGTCTTACAAAAGCGGACCACTTAAGAAGATGCTAGTAAAGTTTTACAAGCCTTGATTTAAGTGTGTTAACTTACCTGTTTAGTCGCGGGACTAACCTAACGTAAAGGGATATTGAAGGACACCGTGGATTTTAGTCAATACAAGTCTGACAGTCCCTCCTGCCCTGACCGGGGTGGGAGGACTCATTTGATGATTTTATCATGAAAAAAAAAACTTTACCTGTTTACGAAGTCTTTAAAGTCAAAATCAGTTTCCACGACTGCTACGCTCCTTTCGTCTTCCTCTTCTTCATCTAAAAGAAGTACTTACTATATTTTGATATACTTAGTTCTAAAGTAAACACAAAGATAAGCTTTCAAAACGATCATTTTACGAAAGATTATGCAAAAATTTACTTCGAAGGCAAAACTTAAAAGAAATACTTGCTTTTGCTTGTTAAATCTTCTTTAAAAAACAAACGTTTTGGGCATGCTTATGGAGAGAGAGAGATTACTAAACTAAAAGCGTAAAAACAATTTAATTCAAATAAATATCAATCTAATGTAAATTAGGTTTTTGTTTTTCCGCTTCAAGCTGATTTATCGAAGCGCATAGCGAAAGCGCTAAAATTTCATAACCTTAGCCGTTTGTTTCGTGGGCCTCACGCAACAAGTCTGCTTGCAAATTTAGCGAAGAACGCTGAATGGAGACTCGAGGCCGACGAAACTAAAACTGCATCATCAGGAATCGAACCCGCTGATTTTGGAAAAAAACCACACCTGTATAATAATTGCACCATTTGATAGTGTTGCTAATAAAGACCAAATTCTGGGAAGTAATCTTATACGGGGAAAACGTATAATTTAACAAAAACTGATAAATTTTCAGGTCACCACAGCCACTTACCTTCTTCATTTTCTGAATTTTCTTGAGTTTCATCTATGTCATCAACGGTTTCTGTTATAAAAAGAACAACTTTAAACACAGCTGGACAAAAAAAAAAAGAAGCAAAATAGTGCAAATATTTCTTTAAATTTTTGAGAAAGGCTAGGTGATGTGTAACTTAGGAGAAACGATGAGTACTTGGTATTTAAGTGAAGCTCAAGTTACTGCTCAAACCGTACTTACTTCTTGACGTGTTAAGGTGCTCCCTCATCGGGAGCATTCGCCTGTAATATAACGTTACATGGGGTACTAACTAAGCATGGAATCCGTAGCTTCGGGAGTTTCTGTTTCTCATAAGATTTGTTAGTGGTATGTAACTATAGATATATATAAGATTAGTTAGTGGTTTGAACTAAAAATTGGTGAAAATGTGATTCAAAAGTTGTACCGACAACCGATTGTGTTGTTAGAACTTATAAATTCAGAACTAATAAGGCGTAGGGCTCATTCAAGTTTCGAGTACGGTCCTGTATTTTCGTTGACGGACTAAGACAGTAGACCCTCAGATCCGACCATTACATCAATACACTACACTTCTAATTAAATGTGTCCGTATACGTTACATTATGGCCCTACCACACGCACAGGCTTCACCACAGTTCTGCCTGCGCAAGCTTCGCATGAAAAAACTGTTCCTACACAGACGTCATTAAAACACGGCACAGTTAAGTATTAAATACGTGCATGCCACATTCTTGCCGAAATCGTCGGCGTGGAAATAACAGTTTCCCAGTGATTTTTTCTGCTACTATTTTTCAAGTATTTGCTATTGAAAAAAAAAGACAATACAAAAGACAAAGATTCAAGCAAGTCGAAAAATGTGCAGGCCGCGCTGTGGGGTTGGCGCGTGATACAGTTTTACCAACCACACGCACGTGTCCCGTGTTACAAACCGGCTTGCACGACAGAACTGTGGTGAAGCTTGTGCGCGTGGTAGGCCCATTACACGCGAATGCTCGTCAGTCTAAAGGTAGTATTGTAATGTAATACTCAAAGCCGAATCGTTAATGTTACATTACACCCAAATGCTCTCGGAGGGAGCACCTTTAAGTACTTTTTGTGTCAAAGTCTTAAGTGTTCTAAAATGTCAAGTGATCTTGATAGGGCGTTTTTCCATTAGACGGCCCGGCACCTGCACCCGCGCCGGAGCCGGCGTAGTGCCGGTGAGGGGAAGCAAAACTTGAAGAACGGGCGGTCGGCGCCGGCGCTGGTAAGTGCAAAAGCGAGCCATACGTTTTCATAATTTTTCCTTCCCCGGCACCGGCACGGCGTGGCGTTGTCACCGGTGCTGTCCCGTCTAATGGAAAAACGCCCATAGACTGATGTAGGGAGACAAGTTTGTTTGGTTTACCTAAGTTTTGACTAGACGGTTCTTATTTCGCCACATCTATGAAACTAGATTCTTGTCGTTTCGTCTTGTGTAACCGCAATAAATTTTGATGCGAATTTATTACGGAAAGGTTTAGTGTGTAAACATAAAGTGGGTGTCCTTTATTATTTGTAATCTTGATGTTTTGTTGCCTCGTAAAATCGTGCGAAGTAGGGATGTCTAGTATTAAATAAGCAAATGATTTGAATAGAAAAAGCTATGGAAATAAGCACTTACCAGTTGCTTCAACGCCTAAGTCGGTATTATACACAGTTTCAAGCATCGTAAGTTCTTCGTCTTCCGTTATTCCGTTTGTACCGAATATTCCTTCATCAGGCCAAACTTCCCTAAAGAAAAGTAATTCAAGTTATTTGATTAAAGTTGCAACGAATCGACAATAAGAAAAATCACAATACTTTTTCTGTTGATTGAATTGCATGCCAGTTAAACATTTTACAAACCTTGCAGCTCTGAACATGCCAACAGCATCTTCGAATTTGTATTCTTTCATCAACTTCTGAACATTCTTCATACAGTGTTCTCTAGAGAATAGAACGAAAAAAAAAACATGGTTACAGTATAAATTAGAGATCAGTACATGTTTGAACTTTCCACTATCTAAAATTCGTTAATTACGAGCGGTTAGATACTGAACAACAAAACATTATTTTCATTGTGAAAATCAGTCAATTTCTCTTTATTCCAGCTTCGTCGGTAATTTACATTATTAGAAAATTCCATTGTCTCTCATTGTGTAGATAACATTAAACACAATACACGTTACTCATAATGACAGCAATTCAGAAGGGAACAAAAGCTAAAAAGTACGACGATAAATTAAATAGAAGATAGAGAAAAATGGTGTTTGTTACTTTTGTTGGTCGATGGGCACGTCTGAGGCGGCGTCGAAGGGCGGAGGATGTTCGTCCACGCCGGAGCGCAGCACCGCGGCCAGCTGGCCCCGCACCTCCTCCCACGCCACCGACGGCAACACCTTAGGCTTTTGTACAACCGCCCTTTGTTCTAAACCACAATATTAATTAGCTCTCCCTTCTTTTATCACATCTGACCGTAAATTACTTTTAAAAGTAGTTATACGATTTAAGCTTTGTACGGAAATAAATGAGGGTCATTTGTGTTTTTTTGGGTTTGTTAAAAGATAAGTAAAGGAGTTGTTTTCGTTGTCATTTGGGGTGAAATAAAAAGGATAGCTACTAACTACCGAGCGTCGTAATATTTGGGATAAGATTTGTAATACTTAGCCAACACATTGTGGTAAGTATCTTGTTAAGAACATCTGTTTCACAATAACAAAATGGTCTAAATTGAATCTGTTTCTAGACCAAAATAAATGAAGGTTACAGAGGTGAACAAAGGGAACATAGGGGGGATATTCACCCCTCACAAACACACTTATCTCACAACAGTCGATTGTATTATATTACGTTGATAAAGCAAATATGCGGTGAGCCCCTTACTCATCGGCTAAAGCCGTAATAATCTGTAGTCTAAGCATAAACAGAATGTATGTAGATATTATGCACTACGTCGGCAGTTTCCGTTCGTCGTGATGTATGGCGCCACCTATCGTTGTTACCAGTGCATTACACACATTAGAAATTTATCATTTAATGGTCTGGATATTTCAAATTTGTAGCAATATTTTAGAATTCGGGATCGATTGATGACAGATAGATAGATAGAATACTCTTTATTATGCACACCAAACAAATTACAAATATAAAGAATATCTTACACATAGGGTGACACAATGGGCGGTCTTATCGCTAAAAGCGATCTTTTCAAGACAACCTTTGGATGGATTTGAAGAGAAAGGAGAAACAGTACTGTAGGTAGTCTTTGGTGTACCATTTGCATATAAAAATACATACATAAATAAAATATTATAAAAAAAAAAAAAATTTAAAAAACCTATATACGAGTATATATAAGACATACATATAAAACAATAAACACAAAACAAAGATGCATTTTAGCCACACGTCTAAGGAGATAAATAGAGCTTTTTTACCAGATTTTTAAACGTGGACAAGGTCTGAGCGCGCCTTATTGGCAGAGGTAAGCCATTCCATAGCCGTACTGCTTCGACTGTAAATGATTTGTCGTAAAAACTAGAGGAATGCATTGGCATCTCTAGCCTTAAGTTTTCTGACGACCTAAGATATCTATTATGTGTGTCATGAAGGAACTTGAAACGTTCTTTAAGATAAGTGGGGGTAGCAGGATTGAACAGAATACTGTAAAGTTGAAACAAGATATGAGAATTCCGGCGAAGACGTATAGGAAGCCACTTGAGTTTTACACGAAATTCAGAAATATGATCATATTTGCGCAGGCCAAATATAAATCGAATGCAAAAATTTTGAAGTCGCTCAAGTTTATCTAGTTGTGCCTCAGTGAGATCAAGATAACTGACATCAGCGTAGTCAAGGATGGGAAGTAGGAGGGACTGTGACTGTGATGACGTCGGTAAAAGAGGCTTTAAAAAATAAATTAACACTGCAGAAAGATAAAATTGTTGGTCAATACTAATGTGATGGTTTAGAAAAAAGATAGATAAGAAAAATCGGAAAAAATACGGTTTTGTCTTAGACTTGTGGTGAAAAAGCACGTTTCCTTACTTTTTGGTTTCGATTTAGCCTTCCTCCTAACTTTCTTCTGAACAACTAGTCCAGTCTTCTTGCAGTAATGCTCTAACATTTTTAGAAACAAGTGCACCGTCTCCATTAAATCCACTAAATATGACCTAAAATGATACAAAAGCTAAATATTATAAAATCTAGATAAGACAGTAGTTATTTTTGTTTAATAGAACAAACCTCGGCATTTTATTCTCATCATAGTTCAGAAACGTCGAGATTATAAATTCCCTATATTCCAATACATAAAAAATGTTGCTCTTTAAAACTTTCGCAGATTCTTTAACAGTGGGATCGGTACTTTTGTCCATAGCTAAGAGAGTGTTGAGCAACTCCTTGTAAGCTCTTAGAGCTAAATGCAGCCTCCTCACCCAAGCTGTGAACTTTTTCTTTTCAACTTTTATCATGTCATAGTACTTCTCCATTTGCTGCTGCACATAATGGAACATTGGAACCGACATTGTTTCACTGAAATGTTATAGAAGTTTAATCAACGTGATAAAGGCATCTTCACAGCCTGCTAAGTAGAGATAAGGATACTATTTTAAACATTACACAAATTACTAGTTGCGGGACTGTCTCAATAGGTAATCAGGTGACCCTGGAAAGTAAAGGGCTTTTGAAGGATCACCGTGGATTTTAATCAACACAAGTCCGAAAGTTTGGTAAAATCTTCAAAATTAGTCCTCTCACCCGGGGCAGGGCGGGAGGGACTGTGAGACTTGTACTGACTAAAATCCACGGTGTCCTTCAATAGCCCTTTATGTTCCGGGGTCACGGTAAGGAAATAAATCCCGCGACCCCGGCAGGTTTTGGCCCTCTGAGAAGCTTACTACAGTAAAAGAAAAAACAAATTACGAAGTAAAAAATAATACCTAACAGCAGAGAGTGAGTTGTATTATAAGTATGTTTTTTTTTTATCATGCTGACAGGTCCGGTGAGGACCTGCGTCAGGGGGAAGTTCAGGATGCCGTGACGCCTATCCAGCCACTCTTAAAACAGGGGTCTTACCGCCGCGATTACAGCGTGCCCGGTTATTAGTATGCATAGTGTGTGCAAAATGATGTACCTATGGGTATCTGAAAAATGTACGTGTAGTAATCTTAAAAATGAATTAGTCTTACCTGACCAACCCAACCTGAAAATTGTGTCCTCTATTGAACTCCATAAAGAACTTCACTGCCCACAAGTAGTAAGACTCATCGTTTTGTTGGGCCTTAGCTCTCACTAACACATCCTTCACATAATGCATCAGTGGATTGTAGGAGCTGTTCAAGAATTCTATACAAAATTCTTTTAAGAATAACCTGTAAAGAAGTGGTTGAAGCAACATAAAATTCTATAGAACCATGATTTTCTGCCAGTTACTGTCATCATGTGCTTAGCCTTTTCCCAACTATATTGGGATCTGCTTCCAGTTGAACCAGATGCAGCTGAATATCAGTATTTTACATTCGACTGCCTGTCGGACCTCCACAACCCAGTAACTGGGCATTACGATACCCCATGGTACTCGTAAGACTGATTCTCAGACTTTATAGCTTCTGACTAACAGTAACGACTGTCAAAGATCTACAATATTTTAAGCACTTGTTTCAAAATAAATTATCATAGTGGTGCTGTGTCATTAAAAGATTGAACAGGCCCTATAGCCAAACAGCAGCTGACAATCGTTATCGCTCAGCTGTCACTAATACATTTTTAACTTAATACCTTAGTGCATAAAGTTGAAAATCTGTTTGGCATAATAATCGAAAATGACACTTACCTTATAGCAAAAGCTGATCTCCTCTCTAAGATACCACTTTCAACAGGTCTTCGATTCTTAGGTTTAACTAGCTTTGATTTTTTGCCTCCACTGAAGTCTAAATTAGATATTTTGTTTAAAGGTTTCAAGCACACTATTTCATTGTCAGATAAAGATTTCATGTTTTGTACTACATAGGTGCCTCCAAATCGGGAATGCCTGTAGAATTTTAATTTCATATTATATTGTCACAAAGTCTCAAATTAATGTATTCATAATCATCAGCCTATAATGTTGCCACTGCTAAGAGACAGGTCTCCTCTCTATGAGAGGGATTGGGCCATAATCCACTACGCGGGCCCAGTGCTGATCGGTGGATGCAACATGTCTTCGAATTTTTGGTTCTACGACATGCCGGTTTTCTCACGATGTTTTCTTACACTGTTTTAATAAAAATTAACCATTAATTTCTTACCTAGTTCCAGAAATTTGTTTAATCTTATTAATCCTTTGTCTATTTTCTGACATTCTAATAGACAGTAGTTCTTGGTCATCTCTTAGTTTCTCATCAACGCTCCTCTGTAAGGCAGCATCAGCTAGGCTGCTCGGATTCTGTTCTCTCAGTAAGTGAGATATAATCTCTAAGATGTGCATGAAATATTGTTTTTCATTTTCTGATGACATGTACAGGATTATATCGAGGATACCTGATTGGTTGAGAGCCCATAACACCTTAAATAAAGTATTTATGAAAACAAGCAAATACAAAACAAAGTAATCACAAAAAATGCAAAACTTTTCCTTATTTTTTTTAAACTGATCTAAAGGAATAAATTGATTCATTACTAACTTGTAATAGTCAAAATAAATTGGTATTTTTAATTATTGGTAATTGACTGGCTTGTTGGTCTAGTGGTTAGTGACCCTGACTGCTATGCCGGAGGTCGTGGGTTCGATTCCCACCCAGGACAAATGTTTGTGTGATGAGCATGATCATTTGTTATGTGTCTGGGTGTAATTTATCTATAATATGTATGTATTTAGAAATATATATGTATGTTTATCAGTTGTCTAGTACCCATAACACAAGCTCTGCTTAGCTTGGGACTAGATGGTGTTGTGTGATAGTGGTTTGGTTTGGTGGTTTGGTGGGAAATTAACTGTATTACGAGTATATTTATATTTTCAGTCTGTCAAAATATGCAAAAATAAGATAATATTAGGAAATGTTACCTGATCATGCACACTGGCATCATTCTCTGGTCGTCTTTCTCTATCCAAGTCAGCGGGAACATGTAGAACATTTCTAAGTAGAATTAAAATCCTCTCAATGATAAGTCCTGTATCTTCATCTCTTTCTGTCCAGTCCTATTTAGAAGAAACAAAACTACAACTTTAGTTATGTGGCCTTCAGATAAGCTATATTTCAGCAAGACCTTTTATAAGAACACTAGCAAACCCGGCGAACTCCGTTTCCCCACCAGATGGTGTTATAAACCTCACGGAGTCCAAGACCTTTCCAACGAATGCCAAACCGTGGAAATCAGTTTGTGCGTTCTGGAGTTATAGCGTCAGGAAGGAAAACTAGACTTATTTTTATATAGCAGATAATATTCTGTAATCAACATTTATCTTCCAAACAAACTCATTGCATCTATTTATAGATTATTTTAACCTTTTTTAATACTAAACATTATTAATTTATCCCATGGGAAAATACCATCAGGATAACTTTACTATCCTATGTGTTAATCCAGGTTATAAACTATCTTAAACTACATTTTATCCAAATCTATTCACTGGTTTGTGTGGAAAACTAAAAATCAACCATGCATGCTCACAAACTCTGGCATTTATTTATAACTAGCTATTGCCAGCGGTTTCACCAGCTACAACTCGATAAAACTATCTTTTATATTAATCCAGATAAATTATCTGTATACCTTTTCCAAATCCATTCAGTAGTTATTGTGTGAAACAAACATCCATCTAAGCAAATTTTCACATGTATAATATTAGTAGAATATTAGAAAATTAGTACTTACAATTTCTAAAACTTTAGCCAATTTCTTAGCGAAAATGTTCCATGTGTCAACTTTAGTAAAAGCCTCTTCTTTGTAAGACTGCAGATGTGATAAGATCTGGAGGTAATTGTGTCTGGCTGTCCGTTCTGATGGTACTTCTTCCCGATATAGCAGTAGGGCAGGGTTTGTAAGGTTTACGAGAAGCCTAAAGCAGTGTTTAAGAATGTTATTCATATGTAAGGTGTAATTAAATGAATAAATACTTATTTGTGTACATTCTAGTGTTAGATGTTCAGTAATTAACAAGAGTTTAGCACACATGTAGTGAATTAAACATATCATTAAAAGAATTGAATGTTCAATAGCATTTTTAAGGATATGAAACTCATAGTTGTCATTACAGAGAAACATTTAAGGTTAAGATTTGATTTCTCTCTGAGAAAGGTTTTTATTTACATCTAAAATGCAGAAGGTACATTATATTACATGACTATTTAGCACAGAGTTATCCAGATACATACCTGAGCGTAACATCAAATAATTCTGTATTTTCCCAGTGATCAACCAGCATAGGTAGAAGATCACTTTGTAACACTTTTGTTTGACCAAAATGACGTCGAATTTCGTGATCCTCGCCATCACGACGCAAGTAACGAATTAAATCTTTGACTGTGTTGAGAGTAAAGTCATCAATTAAATATTTGCCGGTCTTTTTGTCGTACGTTCCCAACGCATTGCATGTAGCCGATAATTCCGCTGACAAAAACGATGACATGATTGGAAATTATTCACTACACTTACAAAACACTACTGAGCATTTCATATATTCACTTCTCCATTAAAACACCATTGTTTTACATAATTTTACACGATTTTATGCACTTTTGCAGTATATTTTGCTGTAACTTTTGTTTTGACATTGACATTTGTTTGACGTCAAAAAGCCCGCGAATATGCAGCGCTCCTTTTCGTTCTGAAATACATGACATGTTTCGATTTTTTTTGTTTGTAACAAAAAATAAACAACAACATCTATTACTCCGAGGTTTCAAGTGCAATAATTACAATAATTAATTATAATTATTTGAAATTTGGTCCCAAGTTTAATTCAGTTTGGCTAAGTCGTTTTATTTTATGAACATTGTATATTTTGTTTCGTTGTGAGTTGGACCATGTTATTAAGGATATGTTACCCACAAACTAATGGTTACCTCCTGCGAATTACAAAATTCTAGTGAGCAAGTTAGAAAATGACGTATGCCGTTAAATATTGAACTTATCAGAGTAAAATATTTTAATTTGTTTTTAAGTTTGCTAAATTATGAATTCTTATTTTGGAAGTTTTTAGTAAAGTCAGGTTTGTTAAAATAAAAGTGATTACTTATTATTAGTCTTATTAAGTTATTACCTACTGACTAGATGAAGATCCCGCATTTTTACGAACAAAAAGCCTTTGAAAATTTTAAGCAGATAAATGGTTCGTCGTAGTTGATCTTCTTACAGACACACAATAACGATTCATTTACTTAATGGCTCCTACAGACAATGGTGGTCGATGTGGGCACACTGATAGATTACTAACTACTTTGAAGTGTGGTTTTGTGAGCCATGAGCGTAGGGGTGCTTAGGAACGAAATGATGAAATGTATAGTGGCCTGTGGTCTATGTGAGTGGCGTGGAACTAAATAC
The DNA here is from genome assembly GCA_036375495.1 of Agrotis segetum. Lineage (NCBI taxonomy): Eukaryota > Metazoa > Arthropoda > Insecta > Lepidoptera > Noctuidae > Agrotis > Agrotis segetum. The sequence goes on from JAQSVV010000297.1 coordinate 46,244, forward strand.
GAAGCTGCAAAATTAATATAATTTGAATCCAATTTTGCGTTTATTGCCCGTGGTTTTACCCGTGGTACTAGTCACTTATTTTTTATATTAGATTAATTATTCACAGTTCTCCGTATTATCTTCCGTATTACATTGACCAGTTTTTTTTAGTTTTTAAAATCATAATTATGAGGCCTCGCGCCGTGTGTGGAGTGAAAGGGACTGTCGGACTCGTACTGACCTAAATCTACCGTGTTCCTTTAATTGCCCTTTTCATTCCAGGGTCCCGAATACCTGTGTAGACAGTCCTGTGACCCCGGCATAGTAAACAGTACCTACTACCACGAATAAAAATTTCCCGTGGCACTGCTAGATCGCTTGGTAGTTAAGTACCACGGGTAAATTTTTCCCGTGGTACTGGGTACGGGCAATAAACGCAATTTTGGTTTTTTTTTAAAAAAAAATTCTATCGTTGTGCTCCTGTTTACTTAATTGCAGTGTTTTGGTTATATTTCATCGTGGCGTTAGGCATACATACTAAAACAGCTATTCAAAACAAGACAAAACAATGCATCATTTTGTTGTCGTTCGTAAACACAATGATAAATGCAGCAAATGGCTGTTAGAGCATACATTAAGTGGGTACAATAATAAACAGTAAAACATTGATTTCGCAATCTGTTTATTATGAAACTAGGTAGGTAAGTACTTATTTTTATTGCTAGAGGAATCAAATGTGTGTTTACGGTTTATTTACACAGTCACAATTTCATCATTTTTAACACATCCAGACATCCAGAAATAAGTAGGTACTTAATAAGTAGGTACGACAAGATACCTACACTTTTTTCGGGCATAGATCAGCCCAGCAGGGCTATTAGCTAACTTGATAGCCACTGACCAGCGGTTGTCCACTGAACATGATGGCTTGATATCTGTTACGAGGCAAAGTTGACGAGCGGAGTGCCTCAAGAGCGTTAGAATAGTTGATTTTAGAGTACATTTACATTTATCAGTTTCATTGCAAATGCAAAAGCCAATACGTTTACCTTTTGACAGCTAAGTATTTGATGATCACCACATAGACACCGAGATACGCAATACCCCCGCAGAAGAGAGTTGATCAAGGTCAGGCTCCCGAAGATTAGATCATGTTGATCTACTTCAAAATTCATTTTGGCCCATGACCCTCCCTCACCCGCTTCAATAATAAAAGTAACGGCTCATATTTTCAATATCTACCTACGCGTTTTCTATTGAGGACCTTCCTTATATAAAGAAAATGTTTGCCTTTGTTGTTAAAAACATTAATTTCGCTTTATTCAGCGGCGCTAGGCCTACGTCCCTAGCTTTTTACACAACCAAAGTAATCCAGTCAAAATATTTTGTTTGAAAAGTTTGTTTATTCTTGTGACTCTTAGTTTATTTCAAGAGGGGAAGATGAAATGAATAAGTGTGCGATTAAGGAACAAAAGAATTAAGGCTAGAGGTCAAAGGGGTTGGAATTTTAGACGTCGGTATTTTATTTATAAGAAAGTAGGTATACAGAGTAACTTTTCAATGACTTTCACAAAATTTGTACTCTGACTGTGTCGCTGAACTTACCTATCTACGTCATTCAGAAAATCTATTAGCATTTTGATTTCGTAATGTATTTTATAGGAGTAGAGTTGGAGTTTGTAATATTCCCTCCCAAGTTTATGGACAACACAAGCCAAGTCTTGTGATTTTCTGTTGTCTATGCTTTTTGCCAAAATCTATAGCCTGATGGCCTGCTTGAAAAAATAACTAATCAAAAGCAACACCCGAAAGACAGAAAGAAAGAAAGACCCGAGGTACCGAAATCCGGAACAGACTGGCATGAGCGTTTCAGCAAGAGGAATGGGCACAATACTGGAGGAAGCCAAAATCGCAGAACAAACCTATTCTGTTTTGGTTCAGCTTAATTTCAGGTTAACGTTCTCCAGTCTTTGCCACCACAACTCCAATAAAACAGTATGCACCAGGGGGCCTCCTTCTTGTCCGACTTCAGAGCATCCAATATCATCAGGAGGCGATATTATTGTTTATTCCTCGAAAATGTGAAATGGATAGCCAACAGTTTACTTTTCGGAGTTTATTGCTCGAAGCGCTATGAAATATTATTGAAGTAAAATAAAACTCATGCCACGTACCTTTACTACCCACCCATAGGACACATGAGAAGCCACTAATTAAACAGTTCCTTTTGCCGATACATTAATTGTATATGAACCTACCTACTACCTACGCAGTAGAGTCTGTTACATTATGATTAACGTGGGTACGTCTTAATTAAATATGTATTTAAGTAGCTAGGTATGTCTCATCTTGAAACGAATTGCGAGAAATAATTAGGTACCCTAAAAAAATAAATCGTCATTGCTTTTTAATTAAGAACGAAATACATATACCTAATAATAATGTAGATGCATAAATCAGTCCTTAAGGCGGCGCTAGTCGCGAGCTCGAACTCACTGGTAGGCATGGTCAAAAACCATGATATTTCACCGGAAATCGAGCCATATTGTTCATGTGTGCGCGAGCGTCATCCCCCCGTGGAGAAAACAGGGGAAAACTTATTCAGTGAGATGCACTATCATTCAGAGTAAAAGGCGCGCGTAAAAAAATACGAAAAAGCTTTTGGCTGTTGGGGTTTTATGAAAAAACCACTGCACCAATTAATTTCAAATAAAATTTATTAAATTCTTCGAAAAATTTGCTGTGTCGGTACGGACTTCGTTTTGGAAATTTGATGCTTCTTTAGCTTCTAATTTACACCTAAAGTTGTGTTAAAATTAGCAAAAAAAACTAATCTTTAGAAGCTCGTAACTTTTTAATAGCTTCATATTATACAATTCTGCTTCCGTACAGACAAAATTAATAATGAGACAAAACGATACCATGTTTAATTTTGGATGTACTTTGTCAAATAGTGGAGTAAAACCCCAACGAAGTTTCTATGGAAAAAATGTTGACTTGTTTGACCTTAAGTTCTGTTATTGGAATCATATTCATAGTATATAGGTATAGGTACTGCTATAGCCTGGCCACACTAACAGCATTTCCCGTTGATTTTCGTCATAACAGTCTTTATATGTTTCATGAAACGTCCTTTGACGCCAAAATTAACATTTCCCGTTATTGTGGCCCGAGTGTTACAGCCTTAGATTATTACAATAGTCCAGATTCCTAGGAGCCCACTGAGATTTGAAGCCTAAAACCACGGAAATCCGTATCAAACATGTGAACATCTCCAAGGAAAAAAAAAACCGGCCAAGTGCGTGTCGGGCCACGCACAGTGTAGGGTTTCGTAGTTTTCCATCAAAATACTTATGCGAACTAACTAAACTGATTCGCTGAATTTAGTTTTAAAAAGAAGAATTTTCAAAATCGGTCCAGGAGTCTTTGAGAAATCGGGGAAAATACATAAAAAAAACTACAATTTAGTTAAAAATAGTTGACGATAAAAACCTACCTATCCCCAAAACACACCCACCTATTATAGCTGTAAAAATAAAGTTGACAAACTTACATTTGCAGTTGAAGAACATGTTCTCCGATACATTTTGTTTAGGAAAATTTGTTATCCAAGTACGTTTTATAAGTTGGTCGACTATTACTCGTAAACTTGTAGAGCCTACTTAGTCATGATTATTTTCTTTTAAACTTCGTTATATATACCACTATTGTGAATTTTTTCACACTCTCAAACATAACCGTTGGTAGAGGGGGGGGGGGACACTCGAGTTGAGCAAAAATTAGCACTTTAGAGCTTAATATTTCACAAAAGAATCTTTTTATCAAAAAATTGTTAATGGAAACTATCAATATTTTTAAAGACCTATCTATTGAGACCCCACACTAAGAGGTACGCGAGAAAAGAAAAAAACATCCCCACGTTACGTATGCAGGAGGTACCCCAAAAAAAAATATTTTACTAGGTTTTATTTTACCACTTTTTCGGCACAACAAATCCGTATATTTACACCAAATTACAGCTTTCTAGTACTGGGCGTCTCTGAGCTAAGCTGCGGACAGATGGACGGACGGACATGGCGAAACTATAAGGGTTCCTTGTTGACTACGGAACCCTAAAAACCGGGTCCAAATTGGCTCACCTAAAGTTGTGTTTACCCGAAATTGTTCTTCCTAACGATTTGTAATCCGAATGATTCATATATTTCATTCATAATTTTTGTAGTGCTACCGGCGATGTTCATAACACTCATGTTTCCGAAAATTGTTATCAATAATATCGTTATTGTAAATATATTTAAACTCCTACTGTTTTTCATCATAATGTTTTATCCCTAATTCCCTAATATTAAGAAAATATTTTTAGTTGAGTCATTTACTGGATTTAGTCAAACTAAATCCAGTAAAATGTCAGAAAAGTCGACGGAGCACCGCTTCGTGGGGCTCCTACTACGGGTGGTTTAAAAAAAAAATTATAAAGAAATCTAAACAAAAAAGATATGACTTTGAATAATAGTGTAAAAGAAGGTTATGTTGAGAAAATATAGGAAAACAAATAATAGTATAATTGATGTATATTGCTACTGACATTATCAGGGCCCCCGTAAGGTCTACTGGCGCCTTTGTGCAAAAAAGGATTTTGGTGTTCTTTAAAGCATTTTGAATTATCTTTTTTTATGGGAGGTAAGTCAGTGGTGTATTTTAAAATTCAGCGCCCTTGGGTTGTAAAGCTTGCCGCCTCGGAACTTAAACACAAAAAAACCATCAAGTACTACTCAAACTTCACAGCATTTACTATTGAAAAATGAGGTATCAAAATCGAGGTCACGAAAAGCGGATGTCAACCTAATTAGAAGCGCGAGCGAAGCGAGCGCGAAAATTTTTAGCTTTTTGGAATAGGACAAGGCAATTCTTCATAGAAGAGCGAACGCAGTAAGATCTAAAAGTTTAACGTTTCCGAAGTTCAAGTTTTAATCTAAAAGTGAGATCAAATATTTGAAGTCTTTAGTAGGTAGGTACTTAAACCTTTTATTATTCAAGTTATCAACTTTTTTTTTTTTTTTAAATTTTTTTGTCTGGGCCCTTGGTTTTGGCGCCCCTAGAGGATGGCGCCCGTGTGCATTGCACACATTGCACATATGGATGCGGGGGCCCTGGACATTATGAAATCGAATGATTCGGAATTATGAACATTAGGGACAGTGCAATTAGGAGTTGTGATCATTAGGATTAAAAATGTTAGGATTACAATTTTCGGGTTTCCAATAATCGGAGTTTAAATTTTAGGTGAACTTTGGCGCGCCCAAAATAGTAGATTATTAACCAAGGGGATAAAGCAGTGTCTTCTGTCGCGGGTGACGATTTAAATCGCGAGCATAACGAAGGACTCGAGGCTTACTCCCGAGCGTAGCGAGGGTGTTAGAAACTTAAATCACGAGCGAAGCGAGGGATTTAAGACGAGTCCTGAGTGTAGCGAGGGATTTAAGTTCACCCAAGACTAAGACAGCTTTATCACCGAGGAAAATACTCTACTTTTCGTACCACTTGCGAAAAAATTAACATAATAATAATATGAGATAAGCATTAATTAAACATTTAAATTTAACAATAACCTTTCTTAAATTAAACTCAACGTTTACGTATTTTTTTTTTTTTTTTTAGCTTGGTAAAATCATCAAATGAGTCCTCCAACCCCGGGCAGGGCGGGAGGGACTGTCAGACTTCTACTGACTAAAATCCACGGTGTCCTTCATAGCCTGTTAAGTTCCGGGGTTACGGTAAGGGAATAATCCCGCGACCCCGGCAGGCTTTGGCCCTCTGAGAGGGGGGCCCCGTCATTATGCTGACGCTCTTTAAGGCGCGCGTGGGACACAACGCGCCGTCGACCCGGGCATGGTCCTTGGTCGGGCAGCGAGTTGCCCTTTACTCGCTGCCCGCATGCCCGCGCCTACGGTGGCCGGAGATCATCTAGCGACGTCCGTCGCCGTGGGCGCCTACCACTGCGGCTGGGGCAGAGGGAGGACGCTGTCCTCTCTCGCTCGCGGCCACGTTTATGTATTTGAAGAAAACAAAACGCGGCAAATTCCTAGATTAATATTGTAATATCTGGTTGACCGAGCTTCGCTCGGTTTTTAATTTGTCTATATATTGGGAACCGAGCTTTTCTCGAACCTGGGACCTTGATAAATCGATTCCTTGAGCCGAAAAACCCCTAATCTGTAACTTTCATGAAAATCCTTTGAGCCGTTTCCGAGATCCTGATTACATATAAATAAATATACAAGAATTGCTCGTTTAAAGATATTAGATTCTCGGAAAAGCAAAGGCATCAAGCTCATACGGCCTCTTCGATTTTCGTAATTTTATTAAAATCATAACTGCATTAATAAATGCGTATTCCTTTTTCAAAAAGTTGTATAATGGTAGCCATACACCATAATGCCTATTTGTCAATTCGGCATAAAACTGCCAATTTACTCAAATAGAATTGAACGTGTATGGGGGTGGAATGCCAATTTGATGGCATGTCATGCCAATTTTGATAGGTCATCAAATCGTTTTTGACACAACGTCAAATCGGCAGCAGTGATGCCATCTTAGCAACTTCATAGATAGTTAGCTAATTTTATAAAGGTGCTAGAAAAAAAGCTAAAAAGTGTAACTTGTGGCTAAACTTTTTAGCTACTTTTCTAACACCATTTCAATTCATCATGACATTGAGACTTTCAAAATTAGTCAAGTAGTGTCCCGAGTCAAAAGACAAGATAATGCAACAGTGGCTCATTCTACATATAAATAAGTGGCATTCTGAAGAAATAGTTTAGTTTCGGGTGGAAATAAAAAAAGAAATGAAATTCTTCCGGTGGCAAAATATATTTAAATATACAAGATACCCTGAATATGAATTTTCAATCTTAAGTAAACTGGGAAAGTAAAGCAGACTCTGTAGAGTAAAATACTGCAAAATCTCTGTAACAAATACAGGGATTATTGTCAGCCGACATCACTGAGAAGTCACTAAAATCCGACCACTCATGACTTTCGGAAATTTCTAGGTACTCATTTTTTAATGCATTTGATGTAATGAAATAGACACTAGCGCCATGTCTAAAGGTCAAGGAGTGGTGGCCAGGGCTGGGGTGCGTTTAAATCTTCCGGCGGTATTTCGCCGGAAAAAATTAAACTAGCGAAGGTTCGCTGAACGGAGTCATAAGTTTCTGTCAATGTTAGTTGTCAAATTCAATTGACAGCTCAGTTTATTGAACAAATAATCAATTTGCCGGTTTAATACAAATCCATAATCCACAAATAATATTTACTCTCTAAAATAAAAATAATATTCGTTTTTACTGCGGATATCGAGCAAAACAACAAAACGTAATGTCAGTCTGACAGCAGGATAAAATATTGCGAGGTAAAAAGGTCGCAATATTTTATCAGTAAATTCCATTTAGTAAAAACTTATCCCAGCGAATGACCGTAAACGGGGCAGATTAAATTTTAGTTAGCTTCATTTTTCACGTCGCGGTGTACTTAAACGGGGTGTTTGACATTTAGGCAGTATAAATTTAAACTGGATAAAGGATATAAACGCAGCCCAGAGTCCTGCATATGGGATCGTTCTGAAACTCGACTTTTTGACAAATATTTATTTTTATTTAAAAATAACCAGTACTAATCCAAATTCAGTGACTAAATAAGAAAATAATTGTACAAAAACGTTAATAATATATAATAGAATTGACTAAAAAAAAAAACAAATATTCTCCGCATTTCATTTTACATTTAATTTACTAGACAAACGTTTTCGAACGCACCACGTCTAGCATGCGTACCTATCTAGTCTGTGATGCGTACGCAATATAAGACAGTGTTCCCACTTTATAAATATTTTCCCTTTATTTAGGGTACCCCTACCCTCCTTCGGGTCCTTTCAAATGTTGGTCATTATTTAAGCGAAAAAATTGTAAAATAAATAAATATATGAAGGTCTTTATGAAATTAACTACCCAAAAACCAACCTTCATGCTTTGTGCTCGTGTAACCCTCTAGGAGGCTAATAGCTAAATAATAAAAAGCAACACTTCTCTGCATTATTATAATTTTTATTTTCGACTTCAATTAAAAAAAAGGCAAAATTTTTCAATGTCAAAATAATCGTGTATTGAAAAGGTGATAATAAAAAAAACTTTTTCAAGAAAAATGTAACCGCCTTCTAAAACAACCACAAAAAATTGTAAAATAATCTACAAAATAACTTTTCTTTCGGTTGTCGGTGCCTTTGTTTTTTTTTTCTTTTCATTGTCTTTTAGCCACCGACTTCCGAATGAAAAGTAATTTTGTAGATTGTGGTTGTTTTTGAAGGCGGTTACAGTTTTTTGAAAAAAAAATTTTTTTAACTCTTTTTAGTTTAAATATTCAACCCGAATTCTTGTCAAGAACATCATTTCTTACATGTGCACTAGAATTTTGTAATCCTTCGCACCGGTAATTACATCGCTCATGTACACAATAAGCTAATAAAATTCCATATCTCAAAAATTACTGACCGATTTCTACCGATTCTGATGAAACTTGCAGTGTTCCCTAAGTTAAATGATACCTCGCACACCAAAAAAAAGCATTACTTAAATCGGACTCAAATTCCGGAGATATGCGAACACAAACTAAATCAATCGATGCCTACTCCTTACTGTTAAGGAGTTGTACCTTCCATCATCAGCTCATCCACCTGAAATGATGATTATCAGATGCAAATACTCGAACAGCTTTAGAAAATATATATAATTGGTACTATCTGCCTATAAAATTTGAAGGTTACCCTCGCTTTCCCTGGGATCCTATCACCAGAACCTGACCTGAGATTTTTTTTCCAAATCAGTCCAGGCGTCTTCGAGAAATCGGGGAACATACATAAAAATAAAAAATATTCCGAACTGAGAACCTCCTCCTTTTTTTGAAGTAGGTTAAAAAAAGGTGTCGGAACAGGTAGGTAAGTTAAAACTAAGTATTTATTATACTTACGGGTAAGCCCCGACTCAAACGAGCGTTTTCTTTTGCTGGCACTTTAAAAGCGCTGACGTGTGAACAGATTTTGACTGGCCTGTTGGTCTAGTAGTTAGTGACCCTGACTGCTATGCCGGGGGTCGTGGGTTCGATTCCCACCCAGGACAAATCTTTGTGTGATGAGCATGATCATTTGTTCTGTGTCTGGGTGTAATTTATCTATAGTAAGTATGTATTTAAAAATATATAAGTATGTTTTCAGTTTTCTAGTACCCATAACACAAGCCCTGCTTAGCTTGGGACTAAATGGCGTTGTGTGATAGTTGTGGAATATTATTATTATTATACAAGGGAATGCATTTGTTCTATATCGGCGGTTTTTTAACGCCAGCAGAAAAAAAAAAAAAATTTCGCGCGAATGGCGTCTTAAAAAGTCTAGGTAGGATTAAAAAAACCAGCAACTGCCTGCAGGCACTATTACTACGATTAATGAGTAGTCATTATGACTTTTTTTTCAGATGGGTCTACGAACCAATATCATCAAAATAGTTCAGCGGTTTAGGCGTGAAAGCATAACGAACAAGTGCATTTATACTACACGAATAAGTTAGGATAAAATTGTAAAATCATTTTATTTTTAATTTTAATACCTTTTTAGTAATATTAAAATACGGGCAAAACTGAAATCAGAGGCTGACAATATGGTTACTATGACAACGAATATTCAAATAAAACAATCGATGTGTATCTAAGTAACAAACATCAAACAAAAATACGTTAGGAAATTCAATAAATTAAATTTTGTGGTTCGTTTCAATAAAATCGAGAAGCGTTTAAAATACCTACCTACCTAAGGGAGATCATCATCATCATCGACGACTTTGCTCTGGAAAAATTATATGGAAAACGCGTGGTCCAATTCTGACCCGACTCAATTTTGATTGCCATCGACATGCTAAGAGGATCAGCACAAAATAATCGCAGAACCTGCCATTCTTCAGACATGAATAAGGTGGAAGATAAAACCAGCTGACACAGTGATATACCTAGTGTGAAACCGCTAGGTATTGTACGAGTATGATCTAAATGTTTCCTAATTATTTCATGCAAACAATTTGATACAGAAAGTTGAGAGCCATTGGATCAATGTGTAATTCTTTATCATGGATTTAGGTACTTCGATTAACAAAAATGTACAATGGATTTACATCTCAGTGAAGTGAAATATCATATTCCTTATTGTTGTTAGTAATAGTTATTTAGTGATTGTGTTTAAATTACAATAATTGTATTTTTCCTATGCTGTTATAACTTACAGAATGTTAATAATATAGGTAAAAGTAAAGTAAGTAAAGTAAAACCAACGACTTTCATTTTGATATGATTTTAATTAAAGCATTTCAAGCAAAGCTAAGCAGCTCTGACAGAACAAATATATAAAATATAATTATTTTTGCATGATTTTACTAAAAAGGTGAGTACTGACATAATGAGTAGAGAAAAATAGAAGATTTGATGAATTAGAATAAGGGCAGGAGAACGATGAGACGACGAATCATAAGATTTGTAAATAAAATATAACTATTAATATTTCCCTAAGTATTTATTTTAATAATAAAAGGTTAAAACACTATATATACCTATAATATTAGGTAAACTACCACATATTTTATCATGTAATTCAGTGTGTTTTTCTTGCATGATTCACAGAGCAGTAGCGAAATTGAGAATAGGCAATCCTTGCTCTCAGTAGAGTTACTGTCCAAAGATAAAATAATCTGTAAACATGAAGAAATTACCATTAAATTAACCCATTTTTCTAGTGTAAAAAACTTGTAACTAAAATGATACAGCGAAGATGCTGGCTCAGTGATGGCCCTTGCTTGTGAATATTGTAGTTCAGTTAATTTATATTAGTGTGACAGATTCGGACAAAAGTGCACACTATATAGGTATGTTTTTAATCTACCAGTACCTATTAAGGGGTAGAAATGGGTTGTGAGACAGTTTAAACCAATAAACGTAATCAAATTGTTGATTACATTATATGAATTTGTTAGTGATGGTTTTGCATTTAATAGTTGATGTACGTATGTATCATCACATCCTGCATAAACTTATTATAGTAGTAGTAGGTATGGTTAATAATCTTTGGTCATTCCTACCTTATAACTATAGCAAGTCCAAGCTGATAACTGTAGTAGTTTGCTTCTTGGCATACATAAAGTTGGTGGTTTTCTGTTAGTAGAAATCCTGTTTTAAATTCAGTTTTGCACAGATTCAACACATTGAAAGTACTTGGTTACGTTTATAAAATAATTCGTGCTAAGGGTAAAGGTGTTAAAAAATGAACCGCAGGCATTTCGTGGGCGTACTCGGTATCAAAAACGAAGTCGATTCCAATTTTTTTATTATTCCACCGGAAGAATTTCATTTTTTTTACTTCAACCCAAAACTGAACTATTGCTTCAGAATTCCACTTATTTATATATGTAGAATTAGCCACTGTTGCGTTATGAGTAGGCATCACTGATGCAGATTTGACGTTGTGTCAAATCAATCTTTACGATAGGCAGTATGGTGTATGGTGTCTATGGACGAACTGCCGATTTGAAACAATTGCAAGCGTCACATCTATCGTTCACATAGGCAGGATGGTGTATGCCTACTATAATGCTTTACATACAAACTCAATGGTGTAAAGACAGACTGATGTAGTTCACTATCGGTAAGTATTCGAAATTCAAATCACATTCTCTCCCTAGAGGATGAATGAAATTCAGTACAACTTTCTTTCCCTAGGGAAAGCTGTTTATAACAGATTAATAATGACTATTGTTATGTACGCTTTTTGTGGCATAGAATGTCACTTTTTTGAGCAAGTGGTACGAAAAAACCATTAATGTGTGCGAGGCGCTCACTCGCACATAAAAAAAGTGGCTTCACTAAAAAAAAAACCAGCCAAGTGCGTGTTGGGCCACGCATAGTGTAGGGTTCCGTAGTTGCCCATCAAAATACTTATGCGAACTAACTAAACTGATTCGCTGAATTTAGTTTTAAAAAGAAGAATTTTCAAAATCGGTCCAGGAGTCTTTGAGAAATCGGGGATAATACATAAAAAAAAAGATTCCGGCGAATTTAGAACCTCCTCCTTTTTTTGAAGTTAGTTAAAAATAGTTGACGATAAAAACCTACCTATCCTCAAAAAACATACCTATTAAAGCTGTAAAAATAAAGTTGACAAACTTACATTTGCAGTTGAAGAGCATGTTCTCCGATACATTTTGTTTCATAAAATATGATACGAGTATTCAAGTACATTTTATAAGTTGGTCGACTATTACTCGTAAAGTTGAAAAGCCTACTTAGTCATGATAATTTTCTTTTAAACTTCGTTATTTATACTACTATTGTGAATTTTTTCACACCCCCAAACATAACCGTTTAGCTGGTAGAGGGAGGGGACACTCGAGTCGAGCAAAATTTAGCACTTTAAAGCTTAATATTTTACGAACGAATTTTTTTATCAAAAAATTGTTAACACAGACTGTCATTATTTTTTAAAGGCCTATTTAATGATACCCCACACTAAGGGGTACGCGAGAAAAAAAAAATCTCACTTTACGTGTAAGTACAGGAGGTACCCCAAAAAAAATATTTTACGAGATTTTATTTTACCACTTTTTCGGCACAACAAATCCGTATATTTACACCAAATTACAGCTCTCTAGTACTGTGCGTCTCTGAGCTAAACTGCGGACAGACGGACGGACGGACGGACGGACGGACGGACGGACATGGCGAAACTATAAGGGTTCCTTGTTGACTACGGAACCCTAAAAATATTACGTTTTGTTTCAAACACGGATTCTGGACATTTGATCTAGGTAGCACATACTGGGTCGCCGGACTGTGTGATCAGGTAAACTTTGACCCTGGAACGAAAAAGGCTATTGAAGGATACTGGTGATTTTAGTAGTTTGACAGTCCCTCCCGCCCCGCCCTGGTTGGACTCTCCCTAGGAAGATTCATTTGATGATTTTACCACGTTAAAAAAAATAGGTAGCACATAATATGGCCTCAGGCCCTCAAGTGAGACGACTTGCGTTGATGACAGAAGCGTTTCACGTCATGTTATCTTAGTAGGTTCTTTAGAGACAACCTCTGTGGTTGGTTTTAGAAGTGACTGGCACATTATTATAAAAATAAAAAAAACAAATGAACATTTTTAAAAATAGAATGTTTAAAAAATTTGCTAATCAAAGTTTAACACGTGAAAAAAATAATTGAATAAGGTAATGCAATCATGTCAATCTACATTCTACACCAGTATTTTATAGAATAAAGATTTGTATCTTTGTGTGTGTTTATGTTAAGACTATCGTCTACCGAGCTTTCGTCCATACAAAAAGAGAAAACGTTTTCCTCCCCCTAAATGTAATCCTATCTCAATGATTTTTACAATGCATCTGACACAGTAAAAAACTAGGTTTATAGGTTTTCTTTTTTTCAAAATTTATAATAGTTTGAAAGTTACAGGCAACTAAAAGTTACTATTTTTTTTGTTTATGACAAAATCTTCATTGAAGTAAAACCTTTGTATTTTAAAAACAAAGAAGTTTAAGAAAAAAAACAAAACCTACAAACCTAGAATATAATATGCTGAAACGATTGACACCAGAATCTAAGAGATTGGTCGTGATTTAGTATGTGAAAAACGTTTTCTCCCGAGAGACAAATTTCATATAAAAAATACTTACATTCAGTCGCGAGTTGCAACGCTCTCTATCGCACGATCGGGGTTTTTCCAACGCGTGAGAGGGACAGTACGAGTTTTTCTAAATACCTATTTTTTGAAATGGCAGCAGCTATTCTATCCTCTTAAGTAATAATTATTTTTCTAATGCATGAACCCAAAAACTACTGAAACGATTTCGAAAATTCTTTTACCAGTTGAAAGCTGCTTTGGTCCTGAGTGACATAGGCAATAAGCGTGAAGCCGCTGGCAAAAGTTAGTTAAAAAACACACACATGACCCAGACATTACAGTGCCAGCGAGTGTTTTTGCATTGGTTCACAAAATGTTTTCAGATACTTTAAATACGTGTTGAATTCGGTGCGTTGCTTTCCTGAGGACACTGGGTAAGCAAATTAAAAAAACAAAAACTTTACTGTCGTTATCTCAACTATCTTAACGCTTGAGCGCCTGTTTGAACCAACTTGTCATCAAACGGGAGAAGTAGAAATACGCGGCATTGTAACAGATACACAATGTAGGTACAGTCAACAAAAGAGATAAGTATCCAGGCAGTAAGTTTTAAGCGTACCTGTATGCAATATGCATGCCATCCATACCCTGTGTGTTTGTGCTCTTTGGTTGTATGTTACATGCAACCAAGGAAGTTGATACACAGACACAGCAAAGTAACAAGTTCAAGGCTTGGGTTGTGTTGCAAAATCAAATATCAAAGGATTTCAAGAGTGTAATCGAGTATTAAATACTGTCATGATACATTCCGAAGGTATCAAATAAATTGTAGTGATAGATTTACTGCCTGGATACTTGTGTCTTTTTTTGAGTGTACGTGAAAAGAAATGCTAGTTCTGTTGTATATAGTTCCCATAAAATAAATTAACACTTTTAAAAGTCATTCTCGTTTACAAGCACTTAAATAAAGCCTTCTATTTTCAACTGCGATATTTATTTCTTAATGGGGGTTTAAGAGCAGCGTGGATTCCTAATGCTCTCGGCTTAGCTTACAGGCAAAAACGTAAGTGAGACCAACTAGACGGCTAGATAAACTTTACGGAAGAGCTTTTTGTCATTCCAGGTTTAAGTAGTCTACTGTAAATACTTAATGAGCATTAAAGCATGCTGCCAGCTAAGCGTTCCCGGTTTTTTGTCTCATTAATTAATGGTTTTATTCTGGATGTTTCGCTAGTTAAATAAGCAAATTATTTACGACTAGTGCTTTAGAAAAAATTTGTAAGGAACTAACCTACTTCTTTCCGAGTTTTTTTTTTAATGAAAAGTTACATAAACTAACTTTAAAGTAATTGTGTGAAAGCACCCCGCGGGTAACTTGATCAAGTAGCTTGCGCATGTTGCTCGCGCGGGAAACCCGCACCTTTACTTGCGCGGGCTACATGCGCCGTGTACAAGCACCCGAACTTCCAGCGTTGTATTTCATGGTCGTAGCAAGTAGTAGTAGTAGACTCGTAGCTCGTAGCGGTCACTCGTAGCTCGTAGCACTTTTGACTTTACGATACTCGTACATTAATGAGAGACTCGGCAACCACCAAATAATAACTAGGTATTGTAATGTTTAAACGAAGGCCTACTTGAACTGACCTATTTACTTATGAATTTATTGGGAGAATCATTAACCCTGTACCGTACTCGTTTCATTAATTTTGCACAATAGATAACAATACCAATAAATCTGCTCAAACAACTGGAAATCGTATTCATGAAGCAATAATTAAAACACACGAGCTCCATTATATTTGCATAACACAATAAACCAATCTATTAACGTAAGCTAATGTGCACGCACTAAATACAGGCTGTAGTAAATCTTGCATTTTGCGTTGTAGCCATTGGTAGCGGGACGAGATAATCCGGACTATTGGTGTCGTGCCAGAACGCAGCCCGAGCATTGTCGGCGTGCTGGCTCCCGGCCAAGGATAATGGGCTTTACACCAAATGGATTTGCCCGCCGAGGTCAACGTAAAACCTGGAAGGTACAGATTAACGGCGAATAAAGCCTTTAAACCACTTTTGTAATGCAATCGATGCTTACGGAACGCCGTAATGGCCGTGTTTCACCTTTATAGACAAAATGTACAGCGTGACGATCTTGTTTAATTTGTTTGTGCACGCTGATCTCCGAAACTATCTAACCGATTTTAATGAAATTGTGAGAATGTATAATATGATTCGGTGGCCCTATTGTTCAATTTCACGTAAAAAACGTGCTCGGTGTCGTGGGCTAAGTTCTTCTTATTTTGTAATTATAATAATATGTAGGTACCTACTCAATATTAAATTTCATTTTTCTTAATAATATAAGACACGTAATGCGATCTGAAAAAGGAATTATAATTAGCGTACCTTATTAGTTTCTCTGTTAGTACATAAAATAATTCTTAAAACTGCACAACAGTCAAAATTCGTTAATTAAAAAATAAGTAGACTTATAAATTTTATTATAATATGTATAATAATAATTTATAATAAAATCCACAACTATCACAAAACGCCATCTAGTCCCAAGCTAAGCAGAGCTTGTGTTAAGGGTATTCTACAACTACTTATTTTTTAATAGCGAACTACGAGTATTACCTAATGAAGCATAACATTTTCATGGGTAAGGAATTTAAGTCACAGAGTCTTATAAAATGTACTAAGTATATGTTTAGATTTTATCTATCAAATAGCACAAAGTAAAGTACGGAGGCTCTATTAAATTTCGTGATGAAAAACTCACCCATTTCATCAAATAGATCTACCTAATTAAGGTTTTGTTTAGATATGACAACCTTTTTTATCTGATAGCGATCATTTCATTCGTCCCAAACAAATATTTCTACCCCTTTGCCAATGGTACCAACAGTCTTTGATCCTTTAAATTGACATTCGGTTTGGTGATAAATTAGCCAACGCAAGATATTTGCGGTTACAGGTAAGTTTTAAGTCTAGTGAAAAATGTAATGATTGTATTTTATTCTTACAGAAATAAATTATGAGTGAACAGCCTCCAAAATTAACTGGAACGAGACACAAAGCTCATAGAGCTTAGAAACCTCGAAAATTGTTAGATACCTGTCTTAGACGTACTCTTAACAGTATAAGCTATTCAGTCGTCAACTTAGTGAAATGGAAAATTCATTTTCTCACAATTTTCTCTTCTTTTATGATACTTTTTGCAGTGGCAGAAGTTTTTCGAGAAATAAAAAGGGTTTACCCACCGCTGCGAGACGGAGAGATTCTGTATTCTTTGGGGACTGCGAACACAATGAACGTGGCATAATGAAACTGTTCCCTCTGCGATTATGTGTATTTCAGTCATTTATTTACTCTACTAAAGTTATTTAAACAAGATGTACCTACTATCGTTGTACAGTTCCATTAAGGTGCATACTCACACATCAGTCATCGTCACGGTTCAGATCAATGACGGTTTGTATACCTACGTATCCACAAACACCAGTCACCGTCGTTAGTCAGTTACGTCGCTGGTTTGACTGAATCATTGAACACATACATCAGATAAGTAACGGGTTGGTCACACGTGTAGCAATGACGGTAGCACGACGCTGGCTGAACTGAGACGTGATGATCCCGGGTGTGTGGGGATATAAAAGGATGATTCTTGTATGGAAATATTATTTGACGTGACTGACCGGTGACATCACTGATAGATCACGTGTGACTGATGTGTGGGAACAAAGTCATACTAGCAGTATGTTTAAAACTTTTTTTTAACCTGCCCAGTGACTTGACGGTGACTGATGTGTGAGAATGCACCTTTAATGTGCAATTGTTTGGAATTGATTTATAAGTCAAAAATTAATATCTAAACATTTCATTTAAACACAATTGAGCTGGATTTTTTTATTATAATACTTGAATTAGAAAATTGATAGAATTGTAACTTATAATATGAAGAATTGAATATCAACTTGACTTAAAGCTCTATTCATATCTTGATATTCTTCGTTCGAAGTACCTACTAATTTTAACTATTGTTTCAATACTTATACTTTATTCATTTGTATAATTTTCAAGTGATTTTCACTATGCTTTAAAACTAAATAAATTATAGAATTTATAATAACCCACACCTATTATTAGTAGACGTCAAAGTTCGTTAGGACTCAACGATATCACTTGATTTACCTTATCCAATTGACTAAGAAACGGTCTGTAATGTAAAAGGTACAGTCTAGACTGTTATCGAGTTAAATCTGAATGAAAATAAAATTTCAGAACATTCCCAACTATGAAGTCTTTGACCCGGCGCTCTGAGAGGACACCGGTGATGCATCACCTGATTTAAAAGACCACTACACTTTCATTTGTCAAGATACAGGCATTTGGTTGCTCTAGCACAGCGTTCACACATAATGTACCATCTGATGATGAATGATGTAACAAAAGATCTGTAATAATTTTGGCGATTGAAAAAGTGTGTCCATGGAGTTTCTTGCTCATTCTTCTCCATAGAAATCTACGCTTTGGAATGAGCACCTAAGGTACTTTCACAGTTTTTATGTCTTGTGACTAGGACTGTAGCACCATAACTTTTTTAATGTTTAATTACATTTTTATTTGTCTACGACAATTCAAAAGTTCCTGTAACTGGCCTACTTGAAATAAATGATTTGATTTTGATTTTTGACAGCCGTACTCAATGTGTGCTCTGCGGAGCTTTGGGGCTCCGTAAAGTCCATCGGGGGTCTCCGGGAGAATCTTAGAAATAATGAGAAAAAACCTCTATCCTAGAAATAATACCAACCGATTGATACAAAAGAAACAGTTTTATACATCCCATTCGTTGTTTTTGCTTCTAGTATAATATACACTATCGCAAAAATCGCTATATAATTATGCACATTGCAAAAGGGTACCGCCACTAAAAAAGTTTGAGAACCGTTGCTCTATCACATACATCTTTAAGTCTTTAGAAGACTAAGGTAAACGATCCATAGCTAAATGATAAACGTTTTAAGATTTATTTAAAACAAACAAGTTTACTCCAGTAAACTTTCATAAGCACATATACAAAGTAGGTAAGCCTCTCAGGCAACGTGCTAAAGTATTCTGTACTAGAAAATACATTAAACATAACCACATCATAATATAAATACACCGCTGCAAAGATAAGTACCTTCCTATCAAAGCAGGATTATACAAGCATAAGTTGAAAATTCGGCAGCGATTTTATACTTTAGACCCACGTGTACTTTAATCAATAAACAAAACAAAAGTGAAACAAAAGGGATTTAAAAATGTTTATTCATCAATCCCCTCATCAATTTAGGGAAATTTTGCCGTTCTAAGCTCAATCTTGCCCTCCTTTAGGGTCGATGATAAAATAAAAATGCTCTTTTGATCCGTTTTTCCTCAGGGAACAAAAAATACTGAAGTGTGAAGCTTTTTCAAATTACACCTCATTAGAGAAGTCGCGTGTATATTAGCGTGAAATGATTGTAAGTGAACGGAGAATCACCCCCTTCCCCCCTAACTACCACCTCCAACGTTTTTAACTTCATATAAATTGCGAGAGCACTGTCCTTGCCACACTTTTATTTCTTACGGCTTCCATTTACGTGTCATTTTACGGAGAATGTTCCTGTCGCGACTTCACTCCACGTCCTAAAAGCAACCCACTTTTCTACTAAATATTTATTCATACACCTTCTCAAGAATAAGATACGTGCCCGAGCCTAAGTACATACATGAAATATTTTTCGGGAAAATTTCCAGAATATTAACAAAGTCGGTCGGAGTTTTTTTAACATTTACAAAGCACATTTTTGCTTCTGTTAATAGAAAACACGGTCACAATTTATTCATGACATGCCAAAACGCATTCTATTTTGATTTTACGGATGAAATACAGGCGCAGGGAATATCAAGTTGTTTTGGTAGCAACGTAATACTGCTTTATTTATAGCGGTCGCTTGTAGAGGCAATAAACGAAGTGGTCATCCGTCAGCCGCACTCTTGAGTCAAAGGAATGTAATCAAGACATTCATCACGGGCTCACATCACTCAAACGACCAAAAACATTGTGCGGTATGTACAAGGTGGCGCAGTACCTACCTACGCCTCTTCTCCAAATGTGAAAGAATGATTACTTAGGTTTTTCTTTGTTTGACGGATGAGGATATATTGTCACGTTACATTTTCACATTACTTTTAAATAAATGAAATATCTTGTTCAGCGGATGTTTAAAACAAAACGAGCATGTGTGACAAATGGCACCGTCATGAGATGATCCACAAAAAGGATGTATTAAAAGAGGATGGTTCGTTGGTTCGGTACCTCCGCGATGGTGAACCCTACTGTACTCACGGGTGGGTACCCATGCACGACGCTAAACGTTCCTCATTTTTCTATAGTTGGAGGAAAATTGCTGTCGTATTTCCGGCTCACATGTCCTTAAGCCGGAGACAACAAGATTATCCGCGGGGAAATAAAATGGAGACACGAGAATCATCAATCTCTCCCGCGCAATCTTGTTGATGGAACTAACAAAATTACTAATTATGAGAAAGTTTGTGTGTGCTAAAAGTACCACACTTATTTATTAAATTGATTTATTCCCAGCTAAATTTACTCAAATGTGTTTTTAGCCGTCTAAAATAATAAAATTAAACGAATTTTTCATAAAATTCATAAATGTTCAAAAGACTCATATCAACGTCTTCAAAAGTTGAAGGTAAGTTTAGTTTTATAAGTCTCTTAACAAAAAATACTTAAAATTACATTTTAATAGTTGTAGAAAAGTAGTCAAAGTAATTATAGAGGACAAGTAAAAGTTGGCCGCAGTCCCACAGCCGTCGTTCTGGCCTAGCAAAACTTGTGCCAATTATAGCTGAGGTGACCATGAGCTGCCGAACCTCTGATTAGGAAACTTCCTTAAATTAAACATATTCATTTTGAGAAAACACTCTAGCTAAATCCCTTAATACACATTTTTCCGTCATTGCTTAGTGGATACTTTTTTCCGTGATTTGTGTTGGCCATTTATTGTTTATCAAAGTATTTTTTCCAATAGGGGAAGATAAAGTCAACCATTATTCTTGAGGGGATCGACGAGGATTTCCACATTAAGTACCTTGAGCGGAAAATCACCAAACGTTTGAATTTAATAGGCACTTCTAATCACGCTTGAAGACAGTTCAAGAAACTCGGGGCGTAGGGCCACCCTGTTAATAGCCCAAGTAGCACGCTAAGGGGCGCCACTAGGTCTTATCTCGCCGCTTCCGACGACGTTGACTTACATTTAATTGTCCAAGTTTTATTGTAGCCACCCTAATAGCAATATTGGAACCAAAGAACTGATATAGATCGAAGTTTTGAATAACATTACTGATACTGTATTCACATTGAGATTAGAATGACGCTGCCCATGTGCGCGTACCTATCTAAACTTCTTTGTTACGTAAAAGCCGTAAAGGGAATGGAAATGTGGTAAGGAATGAACGTATTTTTTTGGATTTTCAAGAGCTTTTTCTCTGAGTTAATCCAGTTCCTAAGTATAAAACGTGTTTATGGTACTTATACAATTCCAGTTTGTTGAAACGACATTTTTATTTGCATTATCACATGAGAGAACATAGCATGGAGCTAGCTATAAAATCATAAAGTTAAAAACGTAACACGGCACGCTAGCGGCCATTGGCTCATGCAGCAACTAACAACAGCCCGGAGAACAATTCAATTTACTTTTATAGCCCGTGCTGATCCCCTTGTGCGGATCAGCTTCCACGGGAACTAATCATCGAATCTACGCCTTGATTCGTTATCTGTTCTTGGCAACTGATTGCTTTTAAATCCCAATACTCGGTTGTAAAATACGTCTTTTGATGGCATATTGGAAATAAAAATATTTTTATGAATAGTGCAATAGTTGGATGATACTTTTACAGATGTTGCTCATATAAATTACATTAGGAGCAGAGGTAGTAGGTAAACCTTTTTTGACGAGTCGTAAATATATGCACGTATGTACATTTTGGCTATTTCATGAGGGCCGCAGGTGATGACCTCTTTTTGTAGGAAGCAGCGTCTTGCATTTCAAATGCTGTGTGGAGTACAGCCATAAATATAAATCCACCCCATCTCAACCTGTCTTGCGTATTATGGTTTTATTTTGCAGATTCGCAGTAAGTTAGTCTCGGGAGGCCGTTCTTGAAAGCTCGCAGGCCACAGGTTAAGTGCCCCGGCCCTAATTCCATCGCCGTTAGTGATTAAAAATGAAAAGATTTATTAGCGGTTAAAGATAATTATAAGAAACGTTTCCGTTATTTTACTTCACACAATATGATGATGGTTCTTAAATATCTCATACCTAAGAACACAATATCGTCGCTCAAATAATAAAAGGGAAAAACTGGTCGACCAGTAGAGGAAATTCGACCATTTACATTTGCATGTTACGAGTACTTACACATATCTATATCTTAGCATCTCAATTCTTAAATGAATAATGTTCGTCCTTCTATATTATCAACAAAGTTTTATTGCAACATAATACCTATAAGCAATTCATAACATAAAGATTGCAAGCGCCCCAAAGTTTTAAACCGAAAGAGCATAAATAAAGTTAAAGTGCTTGAAAGTTTTAAAGATTTTCGTTTCCGCTGAGTTATTCAAAGCATATTGTCTTCGCTTTAAATCACTGATGTGAGTAAACCAAGAAGCCAACCTAGTTTGAAAAATTGTTCTCGGAGGACGAACCCTTATTGTAACCTTTTTCTTTTATCCCGCTCTGCCTAAACTACAATTCTCTCAATTTACTTTCCGCAAAGGAATGTATTTAGTTGGTTTGTTTTGATGGATAATACAGAAACAGAGAATTTTAGAAAAAATGTATAATTAACAAAACCTAAAAATATTATGAAATAGCGGATAAAAAGTGTGCTATGTAAACTATCTATGCACCTCATGTAAATCTGATCAGTATATTATTGTGTGAAATAGTATCGAACGTCCATCCATCCAGACTTTCACATTTAAAATACACAAACAGAAAGAGAAGCAAGATAGATTCAATTATTTTTTGTTAATTATTTCACATAATAAAACTCCTTCCTGTATCGGGGTGAGTTTACAAACATAAAAACTCACATGCATAAAAACCCAGACCCGAAACAACTATTTGTAGATGATACAAATATTTGTTACGTGCGGGAATCGAACCGCACACACTGCGCCGCAGTCGATCGAGCAGCCGCTGCGTCAACCTTGCTGTCAAATTAAAGTTACATAACATGGGCTGATTTTTCAATAGTCAGATAACTTTTATCTGAGGAGTAAAACTGGCGGTTTGACAGCTTATCTATGGATAATATGTCAAACCGCTATTTTTATTCCTAAGATAAAAGTTATCTGACTACTAAAAAATCAGCCCTTAAGCGAATAAGGGTGCTCCCACATCTAACGACGCGGATTCGGATTTTTCCGTCGCCCTTTCTCTTTCTGTCGCTTAGAACTGCCATTTGCTAGAACCAGACAGAAAGCATAATGCGATCGCATGCGACGGAATCTTCAAGGCGGCCGCGTGCTATCGCATTGTCTCGGTCTAGCAAATGGCATTTCTAAGCAACAGAAAGAGAAAGGGCGACGGAAAAATCCGAATCCGCGTCGTTAGATGTGGGAGCACCCTAAAAGAAATAGTAAATGTAAATGTCCCTGCATCAATTAAATGAAATACTGTAAATCGTAGGTATGACTTCTCTGAAACCTATGATGTTCATTCACCATTTCAGATCATTTCGAATTAAACCGTTATCATATTTATTGCCACAATTAATTTTGCAAACTGAAAATATCTGGAAGTTGTAAGTAATATCGTTGATTTATAAAATATTCATATTGAAAATTATAATTGATATTCACTAGTTAATGTATTTATTAATTAAAGGCAACGAAACAATACGATGTATCGAATAATACTGAATTTGTACGGAAACTAGGTAAATAATGTTTTGTTTTGTTACTTTCTTGTTAAGTACTCGTATCATCAAATGAGTCCTATAACAGGTCTGTGTGGAGGGGAAAGGTCTGACAGACTTAACTGATTTAAAACCAATCTGTTCTACCAGTGTCCTTTAGCGTTTCAAGGCCGCGGTGCTCTTTTAAATCAGTCCCGCGACCCCGGCACTACGAGGTGATAGTCAAAGTCGGAGGTATTGGTTGATATACACGACACATACAACACACATACACATATAAGTTACTTGTATGCATTTTGGATAGTTTGAACTTGTACATTTTGTCTCACGTAACATCTGTCAACCTACTCAATTGGGAACTAAACGGTAGGTACCTACGTTGGCTCAGGCGCAAAATATGTCCCTTTCGCAAAATGTCCACAGGTAGCAAAATGTCCCTTTTGCAGAATGTCCCTTTCACAGAATGTACCCCTCATCAAACATTACTTTTTGCATCAGAGAAAAAACTGGTACGTTTAGCAAAGTGGCTGAGCGATTGGACTGCTGCGCAGCGTGTCGCGGGTTCGATTTCCTCTCGTAACAAATATTTTTATGACCTAACTACAAGTATTTGTTATGTGAGTTTAGGTATCTATGTTTCTCAACGCAACCACGACATAGGAGAAAATCCTATTGTGAAGTATTAAAAAAAAACTGCGTTAGTAAAAAACCCTAATTAATTACTTATAATACAAAATAGGGAGGGTCGTAGTCTTCTACTACAGGCATTATTTCTCTAAAAAAAGATTCCGAACACAACAATTTGTAAACCAATTATTAGAACAATATTTTTATTTTTTTTTAAAACCTGCGCACCCTCGAAAACATGTTTCCAATTCAAGCTACTTGTTTGCAAGACTTGCCCAATGGAAATGAAATGCGCCATTATTGCAAAGCGAGTTTGACGATAAATCCAATTTTTCAGTTGCAGGTTCATGATTAATAGAAACAGGCTACCATTGATCACGTCCTGTTGGTTAATTATATTTATTAGCACATCCATTTGCACGGGCACGCCGCAATTGCGGCGGTAAGACCCCTCTTTGAGGAGTGGCTGGAGAGAAGTCATGGCGTCCTGACCTACCGCTTGACGCAGGTCCTCACCGGACACGGAAGTTTCGGGAGGTACAGTAGCGGTTCAAAAGTGGTCAGACGCACTTTTAAGGCAATAGCTTGACGTTTAGTTTGACTTACGACCTTCTATTTTTAAGAAACACATTCATCATTAACTTCTGATGGTATAGGATTCATAATTTCAACGTATATAATACTTGTTCAGTTGGCCTAATGGTTAAGCGTTCCACTACATAATATGCGGTGAACAGCAAGGCATGAGTTCGATCCCCTCGCAGTGATATTCTTTTTGTAAGTTTTACTCAATTGTTTAATATTGTAATGGGACAGAAATATGATTATAATCGTTTGTTCACAATTTCTGTGAGGTAGACCAAGTTTTAGGAATATTTAACTTGATCGAAATCAAGTTGTCGTTAGTTTGTGGTTGTTGGTTAGTGACGTGTGAATATATAGATAGCGATATATTTAAGTATTCTCATAATGCCGGCGAATATCAATATTGAGGAAAGAACGAATATTATTGCAATGTCATGTTGAAGTTCATCAAATGAGTTGACTGTTGACTGAGGGATTGTCAGATTCGTATGAATGTGATATCAAAAATATAATTTATAAGTTTGTTAATTACATAAATAAATAAAACAAAATAAACATTTTAATTCAGCATGACTTTTTTTATTTCCACCAAGACCAAAAAAAAAAACTTAAAACTAATATTTAACTTTTTTTAAATAAATAATAAGCATGAATAAATTGTAAATTAACATGAATAACTAACAAGACATTGATTAATAAATCAAGATTAAAAAAAAAACTAAACAATAGCTAAACACATTATAAGACTCAGATCTCATTGATATAGCTCCACTTAGCCCAACGGCTATCAGTAATAAAAATAAGTAAATTAAAAAATTAGAAGTGAAGATAAAACAATATTATCCAATTTAATTAGCTGATTAAAAGACTAAATTACGTTTATTTATAATTAAGAAATTATAGGGTTTATTTTATAAAGTGCGGCCATTTTAGTATGTTATCCCAAAAAAAAAATAATGTGTAATTTTGTCTGTATGTTAACAAAAGAAATATTTACGATAATATGACTATATTATAATAAAGCCATTTGAAATAGTAATAATTCAGCAGGCCAATTTCTCTATGCGTTCCAAGGCCGCGGTGCCTTGTTACTATTTCAATGGCACTTCGGTCCTGGAACGCAAAACGCTAGTTGCCCTTTGCGTTCTAGGGCCACGGTCCAGAAACAGGTTGTTTAAAAAAAGTTAGGTATTTAAGGATGAATGTTCTTTTACTGAAATATAAGCACGCAAATAAATAACATTAGCACTACATAAAAAATACTGCTACAGCTATGATTGTGAAGGCACCACGGTCCTGGAACGCAAAGCGCCAGTTGCTCTTTGCGTTCCGGGGCTGCGGTGCCAACAATTTTGTTTCTATGAAATCAAGCTTTTTGCGTTCCACTAGGTGCGATTTAGCAAAAAAAATAATAATATGGAAATATGTTCTATTACTGAAAATTTAATTTTATTATTTCTTAACCATAAAAAATAACCGCTCTCCATAAATATACCCTGTTGAGGACATCAGTTTAATTTTCGTTTTCTTTATGAAAAGAATGATTGAAACTTAGCCTCAAATCTAATCCCTAAATTAATAAGAACTGTGAATAAAATGATGTTTTCGCTAACTAAGAATGAATACAACAAAAGCCATAAGTATAAAAATATGGTCGTGCTTTTAAACGTTTCTTTTATTTCTATAAAACAAAAGGGTTTTTGGCTGATTGGTGAAGAGTTCTGTCTTGAGTGCACGGTGAAATTGAACGGTTATTCATTTCGTGTTGAATTAGTTACTCATTGGGGGAAGCCATTTCCTTCATATTCATTCACCATAATTTTATTATGATGTCTGACAACCGTCGGTGTTGGACTTTGCTCTTGACAAGCTTAAGCTAAGCTCATTCCTTATATCTCATATCCACTTCCACAGGACTCACAGTATTTCACTAGAACAAAACATGGAATACTATTATTATCTTTATGCAAAATACAACTGATAATTTATTTTACTAAAAGAAAAAACTATAAGTAAATAACACGTATAACTAGCTTTTAAACAAACCTATTGTAGGGAATCTTATCTAATAAATAAGATATTAACATGTGAAATATTAAAACATTAAAAATTAAATGTTAATACTCACACTTAGTCCGGTTTAATTTGATATTTGTATGGTTTCATTTCATCCATATTTATGCACGGCTATAATATTCGCCCTCAGTGACTATATTATTTCCACTGTTAATATTTCACTACAAAACAATAACATTAAAACAGCGTAACATAGATGTAAACAATCGTCACACAAAATATCCAGGAATCAACAACGTTCTATAATGAGACTCGAAACGAACTAACATAGTTAAGTCATGTCTACCTCACAAATCGAAATAATTTACTTTTGTAACTTTTGTTTTATTTTCCTGATCTACCTACAAAACTTTATTATACTTATATGATGATAACGGTCGACACACAACACTAATGACTAGTATTAGTAATTACTAAAAAAAAACAATTTTATTTATCAAATTTCTACAAAAAAATGCGTGAAAAATAACAAAAAGAATATCGCAATTATTTAAAATTATTAAATAAAATAAAAGTAATTAGAAAAAAGTGAGGATCGATCCTTCGCCAGCAGTGATGGAAACATCCGAGCACGGTAACCACTGCGCCAGCATTACTTGTAGGAAAAGGTCGAAATTATGAAGTATACCGTAAGTTCCTTTGATTTGTATAGTGTTAAAACAACTTATAATAAAAGGTCGTAAGTCACAGCGAAGCGTCAGGCGATTGCTTTCAGAAATTGACCCAGGAATTTGGAATTCGACTGTACCTGTGTCTGATGCGAAAGGAGGAGACGCCTGGGTGTCACCACTGCGAAGATCGCCTGGAGGCCACGGTGGAGCATACGGTGCAAGACTGCCCAGCCTGGGCGGAGCACCGACGTGTCCTCACGGCTGCGATAGGCGGAGACCTCTCGCGCCCAGCATTGGTCGCGGCCATGCTGCGGGGCGAGACGGAGTGGGAAGCGGTCGCCTCCTTCTGCGAAGCAGTAATGCTCGTGAAGGAGGAGGCGGGCCGCGAGCGAGAGAGGACAGAGTCCTCCCTCCGCCCCACCCGCAGTGGCAGTTGTGTCCCACGCGCGCCTCAAAGAGCGTCAGCATAATGACGGGGCCCCCCTCTCAGAGGGCCAAAGCCTGCCGGGGTCGCGGGATTATTTCCTTACCGTGACCCCGGAACAGAAAGGGCTATTGAAGGACACAGTAGAAGTTTGACAGTCCCTCCCGCCCTGCCCGGGGTTGGGGGACTCATTTGAAGATATTACCACGCTAAAAAAAAAAAACACCCATTTGCAAAGTTTGCGTAAATTTAAACTATAGGTATTGGAATTAAAACAAGGAGCTCTGTTTGGGAAAATCATTAATGGATGTGTTTACAAAAAAATTAATATAGGTACTGTTTTAATTACCTACTAGTGTTTCCGAGAAATAATGGACACACCAGTGGTCGAAATTCGATCATAATTATTTAAATCCTACCTAAAAAAAACTGTCTACACTCCATTTCTATAGAAACATTACCTTTTCCAAACTTTAGACTACTTACACGTAATTTTTTTAAAAACCCAAAAGTACTGAGTTTTGAGTACTGTCATTTTAACGCTTCCATTGACAAGAAGTAGGTAATACAAAAAAAAATGCAGCTACATTTCTAACGACAAGAAGATAACCATAATAACTGTGGAAGTACTGTAGTTGGCCATTCAAAAGCGAAGCTAAACAGCACAACGGCATGGTCAAGACTACACATGTACTTCGGTGTGTAATATCAGTAATACTAAACTATATTCATGCATATAAAATCACGACCACTACAATCACCTATTTATTTTTCAACATTCTTCTAAATATTTGTATCATTATCCCAATATGATTGCGAGCATCAATCTATTTTGTTCCGGAAACGGTTCCAGGAGAGATCCTATCAAATATTTATTTCCTTTTCTTCATCCCTTGCTCTATTGTTAGCGTATAATAGATACAGAATCCATTTACTTTTAAATTAATGAAACCTACTGTGAATGTATACATTTTAGGTGATTAAACTTGTATTGTTGTTCTTTGAAAGGAAGATTTTGCAATTTTGTTATAAACTCGCCCGAAGGAATACCTGATCTGTATGTAGGTCAAAGTGAACGATTTATGCCAATAAATAAAATAAGAGCAGTCGGTATATTCCAATTGTACCTACTTTAGTTCCACAAGAGAAATCTGACCAAGTTTTATGAGTCGGGCAGCGCGTCCCGTCGTCCCATGTAAATTTTATCGTCTCCCTGAACAAAGCATTGTGTGCTTCGCTTGCTGTTCATTCCTTTTATTATTCACTTACCAAGCAACATCTGATATGTGTTACAAGTGTAACACATATCCCAATAGTATTGCTGACACCT
Source organism: Agrotis segetum (assembly GCA_036375495.1). Lineage (NCBI taxonomy): Eukaryota > Metazoa > Arthropoda > Insecta > Lepidoptera > Noctuidae > Agrotis > Agrotis segetum. Next base: position 75,571 of record JAQSVV010000297.1, read on the forward strand.
TGTCTACTTTTAACTGTCTAAAATCCTCTATTTTAACATCGGCTTACCTATACTTATCGTATTTATTCAGGTAGGGTTTCATTCATACAAACGGCATGTCATTTACATTCGAAAAGAGACGATCATCAAAATATTCAAACAAATAGTGTGCCTCGCGATTTGGTTTACATAAAATATTATGTATTTTCACACATTTCGGCTACTATTACTTAATGTATGAAACACTTTAGGTACATAAAAGACTTTTTGATATCAAAGACTCGTGAATTTACTGGCCTGTTGGTCTAGTGGTTAGTGACCCTGACTGCTATGCCGGAGGTCGTGGGTTCGATTCCCACCCAGGACAAATGTTTGTGTGATGAGCACGATCATTTGTTCTGTGTCTGGGTGTAATTTATCTTTATCTTTACATATAATAAAATTGTAGAGCTGTCATTCCTGTACATTAAATATTTTTTTCTTTTTGTATTTTTTTCGAGATAAGGGATCGATTCTGATGACAGATCAACTTTTATTTTTTTTCGAATTTTTTTATGTTTTTTTGGTTTGATCTATCTCCGAAACGATGGTTAAGTTGTCGATCAAATTTTCCTCAAATATTCCTAATAATATGCTTCTGTTAATAGGCTGTGTATTATTACGATATTTTCCCTAGGAGATAAGCAAATTTGAATTATGTTATTTTTTTATGTTTGTTGAGAGTTGGAAGCCAAACCACTGGATATTATTTATTCAATTTTTCCTCAAATATTCCTTAAACTGCTCTTCTATTAATAGGATATGTATGATTACGCTATTCCCCTTGGGGGATTAGCAATGTTATAATATGTTGATTTTCAGTCATTTTTGACATTTGTATAAGAATCGCTATTTGAAAACTATTGTCAGCGGATCAGCCAGTCTGGGTGGTGACCTGCTTGACTTTCGTGCAGATTTGATCCTGAGACCCATGTCTCAGGATCAAATCTTGCATAATCTTTTTTACTTTTTGTGGTTTTTATTTATCCTGTGAGAGTTTCAAATCATCAAAAATAATTTATGCATACGTTAATTTCAATATTACTTGCAATTTGATTATTTTCTAATATTTTATATTTATAGGATAAATCTGCGCTGATTTAAATTGTAGGTAGGTAAGTTGGATAATATTTTAAACACAATTTATTGTTTCGATAATAAATAAAAATTGCAGTGATACTGTAAATCGACCAAAAATGATAGTCTAATGTATAAGATAAACACGGATCTTTGAAATTAATGTCGCTGAAACAAGTCCTGTGCAAACTATGTATAACATTATTGATCTAAACTAATATTATTAATGCAAGTATGTTTGTTTTTTACCTTTTCACGCAAACTACCTACTGAATCGATCGTCCAAAATTTTGCGTATATATACATTGTCAGGAGTATAGACACGGAATATAGGATACCTTTCATCCCCTAAAATAGAAGAGAGCTGTTGCCGAGAAAAACAAATATACGTTCATATTCCAGATGGCGCCACTTAAACGATCCGTATTGTTTTTCAAATTCTAAATTAACGCAAGCGAAGCCGCGGGCAAACGCTAGTCTATAATATGTATGTATTTAGAAATATATAAGTATGTTTATCAGTTGTCTAGTACCCATAACACAAGCTCTGCTTAGCTTGGGACTAGATGGCGCTGTGTGATAGTTGTCGAATAAAAAAAAAAAAACTAGGTCACAGGATTGTCTTATCAGGTTACCGTGGCCTTAGAATGCAAAGGGCGACTGAATGAACAGTCCCTGTACTCTTTTGTTATTTTTTTAACCTAAAAAAAGAGGCGTGAATTACTAAGTTAAAAAAAAGATTTGTTCTATTATTTAGATTTAAAACGGGATATTTAACATGGTAAATATCCCGTTTTAAATCTAAATAATAGTTGTTGTGACCATGTCAGTCTAACAAGATTTGTTCTGCCATACTTTATGAATTGGCTAGAAAGGATGTTGGTTGAGTAGGTTGGAGTTGGAGGTTATATTTGAAATGAGTAGTACCTAATGAATAGAAGAAGACTACGTGCTGTGCCAACCCTAAATGAATTGGGATACGGATGATGACACTTTTTTATGTTCAGCCTATACTGTCCTACTGCTAGGCAAAGGCCTCCCTCGAGTCATTCCAAGTGTTATTGTCCAGTGCCAATTCGAATCAGCCCTAAGAGTATGCGTCCAACTCGTCTCGTCACCTTTTTCTGGGTCGGCCTCGGATGATACTTTATGAAGTGAATTTTAGTTTAAATGTTTCTTAAATTCTCATGCGTTTACACTTAACAAAAAGCACAATCATAATGAGCCCTAATGACAAAATTATGACAGAAATCAGCATTACCCCGTTCCTGCAACCGCAACTTCACGTCCTGTCCAACGGGACACTAAGTACCTATATATACAGGGTGTTTGGTCCATCGTGTGCCAAATTGAAATGGTCGATAGAAGGGGTCATCTGCTATCCTTTCAGACCTCTTAACACCCCTCATGCCCTGTGGATTTTTTTTTAATCGACTTTTTATTGTTTTACTAAAAAAGGCCCAAATTTAACATTCAAATGCAATTTTCTTTTTAAATATCGGTCGTAGACTCAGGATTTTAATTTTATTTAGATGTGTATTGTTTAAGAGTACTTTAAATACAAAATTAGTGACATTAGTCACCTAGTTTTGTTTTAATTCACTCGCAAAGGTAAAACATAAATTAAAGCTGTACATGTTACAGCTGTTTATATGGCTACAGAAAAAAAACCAGAAGAAACCGGGATCTTCCAACTCCCTCATTAATTCTCCAGTCTATCCCCTTGCTAATGATGTGGCACATGCCATAAGAATCTTTTAACAACTTTGTGAATACACTAGAATTGTGAATCGAGTCGCCCAAGGCTGATATTCGAAATTATTATTTTTTTGCTTTTTTGATACCTGACAAACCTTTAAATCTTATCTCATTCGTATAAGGTAACTTTTATCTCGTATCTCTATGTTTTTGTGGGGTTTACTTGAAAAAAAATATTGCATGTTTAACGTTTATTTCATAATTGTTACAAATCCTGCTCGAATTGTTGGCCTCTGTTGCGAATGCAGGCCCGACATCTATTTCGACAGTTGTTGTACGAAGTCGTATTTCCTACTTAGGGTCCGTTCACACAGACCGGCTCGGAGAGGAGAGCAGATTCTTATCACGTTGAAAACTGAGTTTTTAATATTTGTAGTAAGGTTTATTTTTGTATGTGCACTGCTTTTGTTATTAAGAATGCTTGAACTTGAAATAATAAGAGGTGCTGATCGTGCAGCCGTTTGGCTCCGATTGCGTGCTCTTTCTCGCTCACGCAGCCGATCGGCTCCGATTACGTGCTTTTTCTCGCCCGCGCATCCGATCGGTTCCGATTGCGTGCGCGCTTGTCCACGCCGACCGCCATTTTGATAGCATAAATAGTGTATCTATTCGGCTCCGAGCGCATCCGACTGGCTCCGAGCGCATCCGATCGGCTCCAAGCGCATCTCACGGGCTGCGAGCGTATCCGACCGGCTGCGAGCGCTTCCGACCGGCTGCGAGCGCATCCGACCGGCTCCGTGCGCATCCGCTTTCTGGTCGCTTCCAGCCGGTCTATGTGAAATAGTTGGCGGCTCCGCTCCGACCAACTCCAAGCGCATACGATCCGGTCTGTGTGAAAAGAAAAATGCGCGCCGATGCTCTCCGAGCCGGTCTGTGTGAACGGACCCTTAGTGATATTGAATGCCGCTTCCATGCGTTGGACTAGTACCTCCCTAGTTGGAACGTCCTTTGCGTACCTATACCAGCCCTTAGGAACGTCCCTAGACATAAAGTGTAACAAAGTTAGACCTGAGGAACGTGGCGGCCATGGAATAGGACCATCGCGTCCAATCCACGCATTGTGGAACACATTGTTAAGATATTTCCTCAATGCGCAGAACAGCATTTTGAAATACCATGGGCAAACGTTCATTAAATACGGGCACATCATCGGTCACTAATTTGAGCACGATTTGTAACAATTATGAAATCAATGTTAAAAATGCTTTTTTTTTACACGTAAATCCCACTAAAACATAGAGATGAGAGACAGATTTTTTTTCAGATAAGATTTATAGGTTTGTCAGGTATCATTTAAGCAAAAAAATGTTTAAAATCATAATTTTGCATATCAGCCTTAGGGCACTCGATTCACAATTCTAGCGAATTCACAAAGTTGTTAATAGTAGATTATGCACCGAGGGGCTAAAGTTGTGTCTTATGTCACGGGCGTCATATTGAATCTCGAGCGCAATGAAGGATTCGGGATTTAACTCCCGAGCGTAGCGAGGGAGTTAAGAGTTTAACTCACGAGCGAAGCGAGGGAGTTATTACAAGAATCCTGAATGCAGCGAGGGATTCAAGCTAGCCCAAGGCAAAGACACCTTTAGCCCAGAGGAGGATACTCTACTTTTTACACCTACTGTGAGAAAATAATAGCCATAGTACGAAAAACAAAGTATCTTCTATGGTTTTGTCGTGTTTGTCCTAATGATATCACTCTCATGGATGTGGCGTTTGTGTAAACTAAGTTTTATACAGGGCTGGTAGAATGGTTTTGGATGATTGGCTGTATGCATTTTGAATTTAGAACGTCATTGGAGACGCTCGTGAAAATAGAGTATTTTTGATAAAATGTGATAAATCGACTATATTATAGATAGGTTTTATTATTTATTTATTTATTTACAAAATCCACAGCAATCTTAGTGCAGTTTATTTAAAATAAATTAACTAATGTTACAGCCAATTACTATTACCTACGGTATTACGGCGCGGTACGGTATTTGTTATTATTAATGCCAGTTTTAATGTTATTTCATTCCTTTTAAAAAATGGTTCGTAGGTAGTTATCTAATTATTCTTACAATATTATGTCTTCGAAAACATGGCAACGATATGAAGAAGCAATCGTTATGATTTTTTAGGAAATCGAGAATATCATCCACGCGTAGTAAGGGTTTCGAGAATAGCTTTCCTCTTTCTGGCACACTAAATCAGACTTGGCTGTATGGGCTCAGCTCCCTTTGCCTGCCCCAAAGAGGGACGAAAAGAACCAAAAAAAAAAAATCTAGGCTGCATGGGCTTTGTCTTCCCAAAAGGGAAAAGAAAATTAAAAAAAAAATCTTTCTGGCACCAAAGGGTGTTTGTTGCTTATAAACATATTCCAAATTCAAATCACATTATTGACCAGCGGGTAATAATGAAATCCAGTACAACATTATTGACCGGCTGTGCCCTCGGCCACTAATGACTCACTTTAGGTTAAGGTTGCTTGACATATAATTAGACATTTTCGAGCAGGTGGTGTGAAAAAGATTTTTATGGCATGTGGCACATCATTAGCAAGGGGATAGACTGGAGAATTAATGAGGGAGTTGGAAGATCCCGGTCGCTTCTGGTTTTTTTTCTGGAGCTATATAAACAGCTGTAACATGTACAGCTTTAATTTATGTTTTACATTTGCGAGTGAATTAAAAAAAAAACTAGGTGACTAATGTCACTAATTTTGTATTTAAAAGTACTCTTCAACAATACACATCTAAATAAAATTAAAATCCAGAGTCTACGACCGATATTTAAAAAGAAAATTGCATTTGAATGTCACATTTGGGCCTTTTTTAGTAAAACAATAAAAAGTCGATTAAAAAAAATCTACAGGGCATGAGGGGTGTTAAGAGGTCTGAAAGGATAGCAGATGACCCCTTCTATCGACCATTTCAATTTGGCACACGATGGACCAAACACCCTGTATAAATGATTAAAATTACATAAATATAATGAGCCGCAATGCCGCATCGCCACATGTCACGTAGTGAGCCCTCAGCCTGTGACGGTGGTCGAAGCGGGCGCGGGTGTAGCCGCCACTGGCTGCACCGCAACCACAATGCTTCACTCATACGTCTGCCTGACCGCCTCGCCACGGGATATTTGCTGCAGCGAAAATTCGCGCGGTGTGAATGGCAAGGTGTCTGGCGACTTAGTACTTGTTCACGCTGGAACGCGCGGGCGCGGTGGCGGGTGCGGTCGCGAAGACGTGGCGGGTTCGTGTTCACATTGGCCGCCAGGCGTTTGAGCGGGTGAGATTCTAGCGACAAGTTCAAACTGGTTGAACTTACCTGACGTCGCGAGTGAATCGCGCGCTCCGCCGCTAGTTCGACGTGAACACACACAAACATCTCACGCGTTTGATATTGACGCGAGCGGCGCGCGCGCGCCCGTCGCTAGATTGCCCGCTACTTACACCGCACGTGCGTTTCGTACGTGAACACTTGGATATTACGCCATATGTTTGATATTTCGTGACCGCGCCCGCCACCGCGCCCGCGAGTCAACGTGAACAAGTACTTAAACAAATGTATAGAAATGTTCTAATCATGCTACGCGTAGCGACGTACAGCGGCGCGGCAGGCGAAATTAGCCGCGCGAGAGTAAGGCCCGGTATTCATCAAAGCGGAGAGGAGAGGAGATGTGTTTCAATAACCAATCAGATGTCAACAGATGTCAACTGAAGTTAAGCGGAGAGGAGATGTAGACATCTGATTGGTTATTCAAACACATCTCTTCTCCTCTCCGCTTTTGTGAATATCGGGCCTAACAGTGAATGGCGGGGTAGTGAATAACAGGAATAAATGTATGGAACAGTAAGTACGGAGCTTGCCATGGTGCCGCGAGGTAGAGACAGCGAATAGTGCAGAAGCCAAGTGTTGTAGTCGCTTCTACAATCGCCCGTGCCTGTGTCTTGCTAACTGCGCCACCTGAATTGTCGCTCCGCCGTTCGCGCCGCCCATTTCTGCGGCCAGCGCGTAACAGCGCACTGAGTTACACTATAACAGAAATGTATAGAACTGCACTTCACGGTACATTCGACTTTTATCACTACTTCAAGTTCTGTAGTCAACAAAGTACAGGTTCCTACATATTTTCGTCATGTCCATTTGATGTCGGCCGGACAGACCCAATTAAAAGGTTTTTTTTCTCTATGTAAAAAAATCCCGGTAGAAGCATGTTTGTATTAATTGTGTGCACTTTAAAATACAACAATCAGATCTTGAGAAGCTTCAGTGTAGTTCAGTCTTCATTAATCATTTTTTTTTTTTCAGGTAGTAACGAATAAACATTAAATTATTTTCGTGCTCGTAATCCTGTCGGAGAAGAAAAACTAGCGTAATTGGATCCAAACAATAAGGAAAATAAAAGGTAAATATGACTTTATTATTCAACTAGCACTTTGCCCGCGACTTCGTCTGCGCGTGTTTCTAATTTCGAACTCAGTGAATTTAATTCCCGCTCACCCTCCTTATAATAAAATCTAAAAACTCAATACAAACAAACAATCAATCGTAGTAGACAAACTGATTTTCCGATTTTCACCCCGTTAGGGGTTGATTTATGAAATATAAATAAAAATACGCATGCTTTATACGATTGACAGAAAATTAATATGTCAAGTTTTGAGTTTATCGAAGTGCTTGCTTCGATAAACTCAAAACTTGACATATTAATGTATAGAACTGCACTTCACGGTACATTCGACTTTTATCACTACTTCAAGTTCTGTAGTCAACAAAGTACGGGTTCCTACATATTTTCGTCATGTCCATTTGATGTCGGCCGGACAGACCCAATTAAAAGGTTTTTTTTCTCTATGTAAAAAAATCCCGGTAGAAGCATGTTTGTGTTAATTGTGTGCACTTTAAAATACAACTATCAGATCTTGAGAAGCTTCAGTGTAGTTCAGTCTTCATTAATCATTTTCATATTTTTCAGGTAGTTAGGTACGAATAAAGATAAAATTATTTTCGTGCTCGTAATCCTGTCGGAGAAGAAAAACTAGCGTAATTGGATCCAAACATTACGGAAAATAAAAGGTAAATATTTAATTTTATAAGGACTTTATTATTCAATTAAGGATAAATTATCATGTACAGAAAAGGTTCTGCAAATATATACGAGTATATATATACGAGTACTCGAGTACGAGTACTCGTATGTACCTAGTCGTATCATTTCAGCGTTGACACTGATTTATACGCGAATGCTGTTCTGTATATTCAATTCTATCCCATTTCCTTTAATTTTAATAAAATCGACGTTCAAAAGTGCCTCTTTGATGGCCTAATTAAAATAAATGACTGACTGTGTTATGTTATTATAACTTATAACACTACACTTTATGGATAAGCGTCCTCGAATTTCAAATGTTCTGTTACTGCTGTTAACATCTCTAAAATACCATGACTGAGTCAGTGAGTTCCAAAAATATATCGCTTTTGATTTATTAATATATGCTTAAAACGTAAGCTACGTTCTCTCCGCGTAGCGTTCTTTTTCCCACCCTGCATATTGCCTTTCCACGTCACCCGACATAATGCTTCTTTTAATAGCCTATTTTATAACCCTTGAGTGGCCCCTGTTTTAAGCTTTTTTTCATTCTAATGTACTAAGAGCAACTCTTCTATTTTTTTTCTTATCGATCTGTCTGCATAGCGAGACGTGGACTTATTTACTTGCTGTGTTTACATACACCACAGCCGACTGTCGAGTAACCACACACGTCCATTGGTTGTGACAACTTGATATAATCTCGGTGGAATGATAGTGCTTAACAGAACAGTAGTATTCTGTAACTGTTTCGTATTTCTTTATTATCAATGGAACGGATTTTCTATGGAATGAACAATTCGAACCGCGAGAAGCATTTGAACCTGCGACCTCCGTATTCAGTACATCCATCTCTCTTTCCAACCGAGCCATCGAGGTCGCTATCAGTGTTAAACTCTTGTATTTGCCAACAGTATCTTTGTTTGCGACGCATGCGTCAATGCGTTTAATAATTATGATTGATTATCAACATTTTTTTTTTACATTTATTAATGTGATTTACGAAATGTCTGACGTTTCCAATAATGTTCAGCTCCGACCAATATCTAAAAGATCGTATAATGTCATTGATATATTGAAATGATAAGACGTCTAGTTTCTGTAATCAATCACCAGATTATGTGTAATAGATCGAACATACGGCACAAAGAGATTTTGATCACGATAAGGTCCTGAAAAAATAGCCAATTCTGATCGGTTTATTGTGTTTCTTTTTTGTTCTTCAATTAACCAAACATTATCGGTACCACACCGGTGACTCTAACTAAATACATAAAGCGGCTTAGCAGCGATTTAATGAGATATTATTCAGCATTTAAGTACATAACTATTTTAGTATACAACTACTGACCGTCTTAATACTTACCCTATAACACAATTTTGATATACAGAATACGAAGTACTATAGAGTACAAAAATAGTGCAGACTCATCGTACTCGGCGCCCATATAAGATATTGGAAGAGGGTTAGGCAGCCGGACCAAATCTGTACCTATTATGGTAATAGAGCCCGACGTCCAACAGTTTTGATGATAGAGAGCTCACTAATAAAATATTTCATCTAACATCAATATTTATTCAGTGTGCTACTGAACATACTGAAATAGAGAGCGCTCGGAATTCGCGATTCAATGTGAATATTCAATCCCCTAATGAGTTTCGAGTGAGCAATACGATAATAATTTGACGTGCGAAACAATAAACCAGTGAAAAAGTTAATTTCACCGGATAAACGACTAATCAGTAGTGTGAACCGCTGGCAAACATAAATAAATGTCGTTTAAACGCCGTCAATTGCTTTCTTTAGTGAGATACACACTGGATCGTGGGGACGGACGCAGACGGAATGTTCGAGAGCTCACTCCATTCGCCCCTTGTTTGTCTGTCAACACAAATATTGAAAATCCATTAGCAACCACCGTTCGAGCGCAAAAAAGTCGATATTAAAAATAACAAAGAAATCGGGCCGTTCAAAGTTTCTCGTCGCAAAGGGGAGTTACTTCGAGATGTTTATGTTATATTCGTACGACTGCTACAAGTACGTGCATGCGAAATGCGAGAACATTTCGACAGTTTATGCAGTGAATTAGTGTTTTGGAAACTGTGTTTTGCAAGCCACTCCCTAGACGCACATTTATGTTGCGTTTCGCCGTCGAATTATGGTTCCCTATCAGCTATGGCTACTGGCGAATATTCGCGCATAAATGACTGTATAGACTGTTGATAAACTTTTTATTACTTTGTTGATGTTGGGAAACATTACTTGAATGTTTATTTGTTTCAAAACAACCGGAAGATGAAGTTATTTCAATCCTTGTCTTGTAGCGGTTTGCCAATTTAACTTTGTTCTGTGCACTAAATCGAAGAAAACGTATATTCCTTACATTATTTTTTTGTAACTAGAAGATACTCGTAGCTAGAGTAGAGTTGAGTGTGATATTAATTAAATAGTCAAAATAGCCATATGGATTTTAGTCATAGTACCGTTATTTTTAATTAACTATCTGAATACAAACTACCTTAAAGTTTGGGGTTTCTCTTTATCTTTTCAAACATTCACAAACTTGAATTAACCTTCATCCTGCAGGGTTATAAATAAACCACCCTTTCACCTTCACCAAAAGTTTGTTTTGAATTCGGATACAATGATTTTCCGAAACAGCTATAAAGATTGTAATCAGTAATAACGTCGGTAGTCGGCAGTTCACGTGTTTCTGTAAGCGTGTAGTGTAAAGTGTAACAATGCAGTACAAATTGGCAGTGAGGTGAAACCACGCGTGTGCTAGGCGCTCGCGTCGGCAGCACACAACGACTAATTGCGACATACGTGACTCCCGACGTATACTTGTCATATACGAACATAGCCGAATATACACGAATATATCCGAATGCACTTAGCTGAATATGTGGAATACGCGGCGGTTTGAGAGCGGTAATTAAGGTAAAATCTATGTATAGGCAGAACACAGGGTTAGGTCCTATTAACAATCAACAAGCAGTTGTCCTACCATAGTCGTATATCATTGTAGTTTATATGGCAAGTCACTGGTTCTCAGTATTTTCACGGAACATAATTCGATTCCCAGGTCGGACAAAGTATTATAGTGCGCTCATTCTTTAGAAAATTTTCAGAAACAGTCCGAAGTCTGGATTTGTGCTCGGTTGATGCTAACAATGTTCTCCCCTGTTACAACGGATTAAAACATACTCGTACCTGGTCAAATGTCGGTATACTTTACTAAAGGGTTTTAGGTATGTTAGAAGTGATGATATTTTTTTTTAAAAAAGCTTCATTTTAAAGGACTACAATATTATAAAATACTAACGGCTGAAAGCGGGTCCAAACGACCAATTAAAAAACGATTTTGGTCGTTCGGACCCGCGGGCCCCGCCAGAGCGGGGTCAAACGACCAAAGAGCCCCGGTACGTGCTTCGCTACTTTGACAGCTAAATCCTCACTAAGAAAATGATACGCCATTTGTTGAATTCATTGGTTACAAAAAATCTTATAATACATCGTTTTATGTCGAACTTATACAATACTAGCTGTTGTTAGCGACTTTGCCCACTATACTTCGAAAATTATCCCATAGAATTATACCGGGATAAAAACTACCCCATGTTTAAAAGAAGCCTTAAGCTATCTGTGCACCAAATTTTATTCCCATTCCGTTTAGATTTTTTCTGTGTGAAAGAATAACAAACACACACATACACATACTTATAAACTTTATATTTTTAATAATCAGCATTAATATATTATGTCATTTCAGGCGAAATGTGTTTTTAATCTCAAACCGTTAACAAAGAAGTTGAAAGTTCGAAACTGTTTGTTAATCGACCAGCATTTTTGTAACAATTAAAAATAGTTGTTGAACCAGCAAGCCAAGAGATTGGTCAGCGGCATAGCGGCAACCTCCTAACTAACCGACAATTGGTTGATTAAACGAGGTGATTGTGGTAGTAATCTCTCGTGACCGTTCATTGTAGCGGTTTGAAATGAGGCCCAATACTGTTCCAGCTTTATTACTGGCTTGCTTTGAATTCTTTAGAAGCATTAGGTCTCAGCATGTTTATTTTTTTGTGTTTTTAATCTTTCTAACATCCTGCTAATTTAAAAATACTTTATTATTCCCACGCTCATACTAAGTGGCTCATAAATGTAGATATGAAACAATGAGAAGGCTACAGTTTAAGTGTTTATTTATTAATGTTACTTTGTTCAGTGACGTGCTAATATGCATATGTATGGAGAGTTAAACAGATGTTTTTTTTTAACTCAAACAAAAAACGGAACAACTACTCGTGCGTCATACAAACATTTGTTCCGTGCGGGTATCGAACCCGTTGAAATGACACGCTACGTTGCAATACATGCTGTTAATAATTTTTTATGAATCCTAACTAATATTTGAATGTGGAAGAGAGTTTGTTTTAAAGTTTTACTACATCATAGATCTACCGCAGTGGTAGACGCCCACGGCGTCAGACGTCGGCAGACGATCTCCGGTCACCGTAGGCGCGGGCATGCGGGCAGCGAGTTAAGTCAGCAAAACGAGAGTACGAGTCAGCAAAAATGACGGGGCCTCCTCTCAGAGGGCCAAAGCCTGCCGGGGTCGCGGTACTTATTACCTTACCGTGGGCCCGGAACATAAAGAGCTATTGAAGGACACCGTGGATTTTAGTCAGTACAAGCCTGACAGTCCCTCAGGGCGGGAGCCCTGCCCGGGGTTGGAGGACTCATTTGATGTATTTACCACGCTAAAAAAAAACATCATAGATCTGCGGAAATACGATAATCACAATAACATGTAATAATAAGTTATGAACTCGATCGTCACACGAGCACCACTATGTTTGATAGTCAATATTTCCTGGTATTAATTTAATTAGTCGACAATAATTGAGTTCAACAATTGATATCCCTGGGGTGACGTCACGTGTCTCGACAACGTTCGGGGAGCAAAATCCAGTTATCGTCGGTGATTGGGCCCACAACGCCTAGCAATACGATTAAACGAGGAATCAATATCAAACTAAGCGGGAAATAGCTTCGAACAATATAAGGTGTGTACCGATAAATAACGTTGTTTTGCTTTTTTGTTTATTTTTGTTCATGTCTACGGTTATCGAGTTTTTTAATGCGAAATGGAGGATAGTCGACACGACATACACGTGGTGTTTCTGGGCTAACTATATCCCATTTGTTAGGAGTGTTAAAATTTCCAAACTTGCATCTTTGACGTTGTTAAGCCATTTGTGAAGTAATTGACTTTGCTACCTGAATTGCTCAAACGATTTTCTGTACAACCTACCATCGATTCTATAAGCAGAAGAAGGGTATAAAGCAGTTTTTTGTTGCATTTCAATCATAACCGTGGATTTTCAACAGACGGGCTTTACTAAACACTACGTTACTACGGTATAGTAGCTACGGTTCGTAGCACTCGTAGCAAAGCGCTACGAGGCGTAGCATTCGTAACTAGGAGCTACGCCTCTTGAAGTAATACTACGAAAATGTTTTTAACCATTTAGTTGAGTGTAATTAATTAGCCAAACCAAATAAAAAAAAAAACTTGAAAACCTAAAACAGCCTCGTAAAAATCTGACCACTAAAAACTTCGTTTTAATTTCGCGAAGCTAATTTTCGCTTTGATAAGAATGTTCTTTGTTTCCCGTTAAGGTTCTAGTTTTCATACAAGACAAAGATAAAGTTTATAAGGATTAAGGTTAACTCTAACTACGGTAAATTACAGTAAATTAAGGGGATAGGTCAGTAAAAATACGGTTTTTATTTTTTACTTTTCTTCGTACATATCTGGACTACAGATCTTACAACTTGGAATATAGTTATTGACTATATGATCTAAATTCTCACAAAGTTGAAAACACGATTCAATTAAATTTTCTCGATACAAAAAAAATGCAAAGTTCGGTCTATCTAATTTATTTTTTGGACATTATGGAATAACTACTATGAGTTATTGAAAGGATGTTGTTTTAAATTGTATAAAATACTAGTGTCTAAATTCTGTAAAGACATTTTTTCAATTAATAACAATTTTAATTCATAAAAGACGCCAATATGTTTGGGCACATACGCCGTTTTATTCTGAGCACACATTCACTATCGTCCTCTCATCTTTTGCCTTTTAAAAGTAGTGACATCACTTTCGTTCCTTGACGAATCAGTCAGCCAGCGTGGCTCTTACAGGCTAGACCTGCGACACTTTTTTTCAGATCGCGGCTGTCAGATTTTCGTAATAATAAAATTGGAACGGATAAAAAGATCGAGAAAATAAAGACGAATGATACGTAGGCTTATAGATTATTCAAAACTATGTTCCGCTGTGTTCAATGGGACGTGTTTAAACGGACATGACTGTAAATAAGTCACGTAAACTTTCTATTTTAAATAACACATTATTTTGATGAATAAATAAAGAATAAAATAAACCAAACTTACTGAAAATCAACGCAGGATATTCCTGACGACCCCTACTGAGCAAACAAGGGAAATGTTAGAATACGTATGATTCTATAAATTACAAATTGTTCCTATCAATATAATAAATTACTCACAGTGATATTATATCAATGCTATCGTGATATCGTACTATTGTTGTCGGATGGTTCCTCTGTGTCCATCCTCCTCCCATCTAATCTTTATGCATCTAAATACCATTTCACATGAACTAATGATAAATGCATTGATTTGCAGTCAACATTTTGAGATAATATGTAACTGAAAACAACTTCTAATCGTATCAAATTGCGATATAGGATAAGAAGCACTTCACTTTTATTATTATTTATTTAGTTTCGTCACAGATTTATAACAATTTCTAAGAAACAGGATTAAAATAAATTAAATGAAAACTGCTGTTGTCATTTTGAATACTTCAAAATTACTTGTCAACTACAAATAAGGCATAGCACCCACCACCCAAATATCGCCTGTGATGAAAAATCGGTGGTCATTGCTGTCTCACCGCGTATTCGGTACAAGTTGCTTCTCGCTCTATTGATTGCTTTGGAGTATAAAAGATCAGTACTGGGTTCATGCTTTTGGAGTCGATAGATAATATCTCTAAGGGTTTCATTTATCCGGGCACGCCGCAATTGCGGCGGTAAGACCCCTCTTTGAGGAGTGGCTGGAGAGAAGTCATGGTGTCCTGACCATGGACCATGCCCCGGTCGACGGCGCGTTGTGTCCCACGCGCGCCTCAAAGAGCGTCAGCATAATGACGGGGCCCCCCTCTCAGAGGGCCAAATCCTGCCGGGGTCGCGGGATTATTTCCTTACCGTGACCCCGGAACAGAAAGGGCTATTGAAGGACGGCGTCGATTTATCAGAAAAGTGATTATTACAACATTGTCCCAAAAAATACTGTAGATAAGATAGTATAGAATGAAGATTTAATTATAAAGAGGTTACTGACATTAAATTGTTCTAGTGTTTGTCATTACATCAAAATGCATCAAAAATTAGTACCAACACCAGATGGTGGAGGACAGGGTGTCAAGCACCCTTAGCTTTCCACTCTCGAACATATAAAGATATCACGCAACCAGCTTTGTGACCGCACGTTAATAAAAGGAGCGTGTGTTTGGGGCTTTTTTTAGAGTGCTAAAATAATCGAATGAGTCCTCCTACCCAGGGCACGGCGGGAGGGACTGTCAGACTCGGAATACTTACTAAAATCTACGATGTCTTTCAATAGCCCTTTACGTTCTGGGGTCATGGTATTCGCTAGCCCACGACCCAGGTAGGCCCTCTAAAAGAGAGCCCCGTCATTGCCATTGTGCTGACACTCTTTCAGCCGCGCGTGGAACACAAAACACAATATGCCCTTGCCCGTGCGCGCGTGTGTTTGGGGCTTAACGATAATGGGTATTGTCACTTTCGTAAGGTATGCCAATTATCATTCATTTTCTACCAAAATAGTAGTTTTGTTCGTAATCTCGGGACATCAAAATGTTATAAAATAAATTTAAGACTGTGAATGATAAAAATATTCACAAAATATTAATCCACATCAATAAAGATTTCTATCATTTTGTTTTAGTAAATGTTTCGATATCCTTATATCAAAATATTTCTTCTAGAGTAATATATGTATTTTGCGTAAAGGGAACACTTTATGAAATGTCGAAGTTGACGAAATGAAATTCATAAAACTTTGGATTGCGTTAATTTCGCGATACTAACGCCTGCTGGTGGCGGTGCGTGGCAACTTTTCCGACTCATCAAACGATGCTTTCGCTTGACCATACGCCGTTAATGGTTCTGATTCTATGACAATCTTTAGCCACAGTTGACCCGCGAATTATCATTTCGAAAATATTTACGAGTAACAATACAAACAATTATTTTCCATTCAAAATTGACGGAACAAGCTATCGATACGGTATTTCGGGGCGACTAAGGCTTGTAATTGGCTAATTTCACTCGTATTTATTACCATTGCCCTTTGTTTGATCAAGTGCCGGCTGTTATGGCGCATTGTTTAACACTTCATAAACCTATTTCTATTTCATTATTCTGCTATTAATGTGGAATTTCAGTTATTATATGGATTATTTTAGGGATTATTTGTTTGTATTTTCATTAATATTGTACTGTAGGTGATTGTTTGTTTATTTGTTGTGATTTATTTGAAATGTTTAGATTATTTAGATTCGCATTAGCATTATTTTTTTAAACTTTTTATGCTTGTTTCAGAAGAATAAATTTGAGTAAATTTGGAAGTATCCACTAAATAACAAGTAGACGTAATAAGTCCTAAAGTGATATTCAAATGAATAAAACACGTACTAGTTCTGGCCTCCATATCTTTAAATTTGAACTCCAAACAGTAATAGAGATACTTCAACATCGGCTTTTGATAGCTTGCTGGCTCAAGATGCCACTTTCTTTGAAATAAAAGTTTCAAGTGGGATCATGACTGTATCGAGGCTCCGTCCGGCACACATGCAAGCGATTCTCTGCCTTATGCCTTTGCGACACGAGATTTTTCTCACAGTACGAATCACGCTCGAATTCAAGTTTCTTTTGATGGAAGTATTCGCATTCCTAGTTCACGCAAGAATTCACTCCACGGTTTTTCTTTAACAACAGCTATTGAAACTTCGACTATTCAGCATGAAAGTGTACATATGAGAGTTAAAAGGGCAGCAATGGCCTCCCGTACTGGTCGGATTTTTAAAATTCAGTAAGGTACAGACGCTACCACATTAACCTTCCTCAATCTGTCAAATTATTTTAATAGATTCTCAACCTTATCACAATTAGTGGAAGGTTGACATCTTCGGGTAGGTAGAACTGCTGTCGTCTGTTAAATATTGCTTTTGTACTGTTGTTCTTTTGTCTAGTGTTTCTTTGTCTTTCTAGCGTTGTATTCGTAGCCGATAATGTCTGCTTCAATACTATCTTTCGCGACATTAAGGTTTTCAGATTACAGGTGTGGATAAATTGTGGACTAACCATGGACTCTAGACTGATTCCTACTTCAGTATCAGTCCGGTAACTCTTGTACTAGAGTTAATCCCTGTCATTTGTTTTTTTTTTGCAGATGCTAACCCCAGAATTTTATTGAGTCTCTCGCAGCTAAGCTTGTCAAAGATCCCAAGGGCCGTAAAGCAATATTTATTATCTGATTAACAAAACGAATGGGATTAACTGTACATCTATAATTATCAAATTAAGTTTTGAATTTATTAACACATGTATTCTTATAATTTTGCGATCACTGCAAGATGTTTGTGAAATGAGTCAAGCTTGAATGGTAAGTGTACCTACTTTTTGGAAACAACAGTGAAACAAACCTCTATGAAAATCAAATTGACTAAAAATTCATGCTGACTTAGTCCACATTACCATCCATCTCCATGGAGACGACCAACACGAACGGAGCACCTGTTTGACAAGTCATGGGCCTATGTGAAATAAAAATTTACGTTTTTTAATGTCTGTTCTATTGAACCAAATAATTTACAAAAAACCTCAATGCCCCACTACTCTAATCCGGTATCCACCGGCAAATAATGCACTGTTAATCACCGCGCAACCAACAAAGAATATTTAATTTTAATATCGCGGGACCCAACAGTGTTTAAACGTCTAATTAATTGGATTTCCTTCTGAAGCCCGCCCACAAACTAATTTACATCGGGCTTTAAACAATAACACTGAATGAAGACGCGTTCAATAACGAAAATTGCCCCAAAATGACTTGCCAACGTTCAGTAATACTTTTGAACAGAATTGATTTATTGTAACGTAATTCGTCGTCGACTGTGAAATGGAATCTGTACGATAAAAGAAAATATTCTCTTTTTAAATTAATTAAAAAATATAAGTGATACGAGTATTACAACATACTCGTATCTTTTGCTTACAGCCTCGCCAGCCTTTTCCTTTGTGCTCTGTTCAAACAATTCAAAACAAATATATTGCAGCATGAGTGATAATGATGAAAATAATTGTCAACGTAGTGAGCACAAAATACTTGCTTTCAATAATAAAATGTCATTGTTTATCGAAACATTTCAGTATTTAACAGAAGGGTTATTCAGGATAGCGGCTATTGTTGCATACAACCAACGGTAGCTGCGTATAAAAGTCACAATTTTTGAATAAACACAAAGTTTAAACGCGACCTGTGAAATAAAATTTGCGAGGGTATAGACAGACAAAGAACGATAGATATTGAATTTTCTTTATCCTCGAAAAGTAATGAGATTTGCCGACACGCGTTCTCTTATGGAGCCAGAATCCCTCGACTGAGGTACAAGTAAGAGATTTACTTATCGTCTTTGATCATCCAAAAAATATTTCTATTTTGTGTTTATATCAATAAAGAGGAACATAGAAGTATCAATAAGCTTTTCTATTTTCATAGTTTGTTTGTAAAGTGTGTATTGATTTACACTAGTGGTCCTGGCAATGTGAGTGTTTTTAAGGAATGAAAACAAACATTTGGTAAATAAAAACTGGATGAAAGTAATACGAATATAGATGGACTATTGTGTATCAGAGACGATTATTTATTTATGAAGATTAGTCGTAGACAGCCTTAAAATAAGAAACAACTTAAATAATCACACGAGTTAAAGTGTTTATAGATTTGTACGGTTGATGGCAAAACATGCTTCTAATTTATGAAAAGTAGTTAAAGTATTTGTTAATAAATCTTATACATTTTCAACTATTTTGTTAGAAATATGTATGGGATTTTAACGATAGTGTAACTATTGATCAAACAACTGGCCCATAAAGGTAAATGGTAAATTATGATTACATTTATTACAAGCTATGTTAATAGGAAACGAACTAGTCGCAAGTTTCATAGTACAGTCACGAGCAATAACATGTAAACACTTAACAAAATTCTAACGCAATTCACTCATGAAATATTGGTTTCCACTTTGAAATAAGACCCGTTTCGTAATAGTATGGCTTCTAATATAGATGTTTAATGAATAGGCAAAAGTCTAATCAATATGGTAGCAGAACATCGCTTTTGAATACTTCTTAGTGTATACATACTATTGCTCGTGACTGTACCATCAACCTTCTTCATATTTGTATGTTGAATATACACCGTGACTTTTTAGTCGTCTTACAAAAGTGATCCACTTAATGTATCCGACCGAAAATACCTCCAGGCGAGTTTCTTTTTTTAATCGTAATAATAATTTTGATTTTTAATAAATAGGTACATTATAAATATGAAACACCTTGTTATAGTAGTTTATGTAACTGGTAATATTATACACGAGTGTGAGTTTAAAAAACGAGCGAAACGAGTTTTTTAATAGTATCACACGAGTGGTATAATACCTAGTTATGTACAGTTTCATACACTACTTTATCTACTCTCATTGAACACGAACATATCAAATAAAAGATAATAATTAATGAACACTAATATTCATCCACCGAAATACCTACGTCAAAATTCCAACATTCCCATTTAAAGCGCGCGCAGCCACAGATAAAAAATGAAATAGATGTATCAGTAATCTGTATCATAATGAAAAAAAATTAAATTATAACATTGTTTTGTTAGAGAAACAGTGTTATAATTTAATTTTTTAATTTCATGACGATACTCTATGGTATAAAGTATGTCATTATAAACTCGATCTGAGTTTTGTATTTCAAATTTTACGATATGAGAGTAGATAAATACGTATCAAGGTGTAGAGTATACCTACCCAGCGTAATTAGTCGGGCAGATCATTCCATTCCAATTTTCTATGAGACAAGGGTGTTTCTAAGTACGCCTTGCGTCATAATAACGAATTAAAATTTTATTATTAAATTTTTCAAACCTTTAAATACCTATTGTTTATTATAAACGTGTTCTAGTCATTGGATACATGAACTGGGCTGCTTTTGTAGGACGACTAAAAAGTCACGGTGTATAATGTGCGCACTTTGCTGACTTATTCTCCGTATGTTCGCACAGTGGCATAAAACAGGTTGTCAGACAAGCCTTCGTTTCCGCCGCCTAATAAAATCAACATTGCTACTCAGCACAATGCCAGTGTTATGAATACGTAACGAGGCATTAGACTACATATCTTTTGAGCGTTTATTAGCTACACAAATAAATAATATGGTGGTGTGATAAATCCAACAATTGTATTTAAAGATTTTGTTCTTAACCTTTGCTGATCGTTTCATGTTCTTTATCGTCGCATTATCTTTAACAATGGTGCAGTGACTGAGCGATTGCCTGATCCACTGCATATCGATTCCCGTACGGAATAAAATTCGGTATGGCCTTATGCGTTGTTATTCTAGAAATATTCTATTTTAAAGTTTTAAATGCACTCACAACACAAGAGCTAGAGTTAGATATCATATCTTAAATAATCGAAAATGTTGAATTTAAAACTGCAATCACTAAATAATACTAACATGGGTACTTAGTAACTTCATCAGACTATAATGATTACAGCTGTCGACAGAACTGTTACTTGTTATTACAGTACGGCATTTAATATTTATACCTGCTGACGTGAGCACCTACCCGCAAACAGCAAATTACATGTTAACTCCCTATTTATTTATGTCATGTTACATGAACCCCATTATCCATAACATGCCTATAACAAACATATTGCCCTCTCATTTCATTGACATTAAAGCGACAAGGACGAGTAGAATACACAAGTTATTAAGTGAAAAGTTTTTATGAAGGAGGTTACAAGGACACTCAATTTTATACAAGTAAGCGTTAAGTTGAAAGGCTCTTAAGAAAACAAGGTGTTGCTCGTAAAGTTTAAACTGATTGCACCGTAAACTTAAGCTTGCCGAGATCCAATTAAATTGACTATAAGAGGCTTATGATGTTCCGAACCAATCAAAGTTGCATTATTCTGATAAACTTACGTACGATAGTAAAGTTCATATAAAGTATTTTCAAAGAATATAATAAAGAATAAATAATACATTGTGTTTTGACTGGGTTTACAGATTTAATTTTATTGTTACACACTAACACAACACTTCACAGTATTACACACAATTTACAGTATAAATAAATAAATACATCTCAAATACCTGTTCAATAATTACAGTTGGTAGTTATTGTATTAGGCAGACAACATAAGTTTGTAGTTTTGTAAACAAATTACGGAGAGTCTGCTTGCTTAGGTAGGATTTCCAAATAAATCGACCTGTAATAATACTTTAGTCTACACAACAACATAAAACAAGTAGACAACAATGGTGAACAAAATGTGAGCAAGGAATCAGATGTTAAAGTGAATAAGTTATATCTATACGCGGCAGGGTGCCCATTGTCGACGACAAATTACGGCTGCTATTTAAGGCACAATAAATTATCCCTTTATATAGCGTTATTTACGCAACATAATTTATATTGGGTTCATGATACTATCAAGTTATTTGCAGTATTTGCGAAATTACATCTTCCTCCCCACATTTTTGTCTTTAGCGATTGTGTAACCAAACAATGGTGTACGTTTTTTTAGCGTAAGAAGTAAAAGACGGAATGTGTAGCTAAGGCAGGACTGTAACAAGGTATTTAAGCAGAAGTTACGTATACCCCCGGCTCCAATAGCCGCTGTAAATAACGCTCTATCTGCGCAGCGCCGCCGCGCGCCCTGCCAAATTGCTTGGCAACCTCCTCAGACTTCCTCTTTGAATAATATTATAACAAACCGTACAACAAAGCAAAAATAAAACTTATTACGACCCCCACTCGAACTCATATAGTGCACTTAAAAACAAGCACTTATTCTAACGATTTAAGTAGATTTATTAAAAAATTGTTGGCGAACATGGCGAACGTGCGGACGCCGCCTAGCGCCTCGGGCGTAAATAAATAAATAAGTTAATATTAAATACGGAATAGTCCTTTATAATCCAATTTGCGCAAAATATGCTGATAAAAAAGCGTCCCGATAAAAAATCCGATATTGAATGGGAATTATAATCTTAGGAAAAGAAAGGAACTTCCTCGTCCGAGAAAATTACTGTCATTGTTGGCACAGCCGGTACTTATTATAGATTAAACAGCGAATTTATAAACAACGAAATAATTTGTGATATTTTGAGAACAATAACAACAGAATAAGCTGTTAACGTGATAAAATACGGATTTTGATAACGAATGCGAGCAAACGATGAAGATTCAGTAAAACATTGGGTACGGTTAGCCGATACAAAAATCTAGATAGCACTAAAAAAAAAATGGCGACTGCTGACTATGCTGAGTAGAATACGGCTGAGACGGCTGTCAAAATGCTTCGATCTCATCTGAACTCAGCATGGTTTCAGCCGATAATGTTAGTCAGCATAACTGACTGTTCAGCATTTTTGGAACGAAGTTCCTTATCGCGCTATGTGAAAGGGAGCTAGATGGAAAAAAATCTTGCGAAAAGTTGTCACGACACTTTTTGGAACGAAGTTCTTTATCGCGCGTTGCGAAAGGGTGCTAGAGCTCAAAGAGTAGAGTGGAATGGAGCGGAGCGGAGTGAAGTGGAGTGGAGCGGAGCGGAGCGGAGTGGAGTGGAGTGGAGCGGAGCTGAGCGGAGCGGAACTGAGCGGAGTGGAGTGGAGTGGAGTCGCGACGATTATTTTTGTTGAGTGTATACAGTAACTTCGTTCCATCCGGGTGTCCCATGACACCTCTCAAGTTTTTTTGTCCAGATTTTGTATCGGCTAACCATACCCATTGTCTTGATAAACGTAGACTTCTGTAAATAGCGAATTATAAATACCTCTTTACCCATATATCTATCTATCTTTCCCACTGCTACGCAAAAGTCTCTCAATTCTTTCTTTGATCTCTTTCACTGCATCACCACTAACCAGCCGTCGTAGTGCACGTGCAGGTCGGTTTGTCACCTTTTTCTTGGCCTGCCGCGGTGGTGCCGCCCATTTTCCGAAACCCGTTGTGTGGTGACTGTCCAGCAGTCCACGTGCATGAAGCTCATGTCACTCATCCAATCTTGATTCAACCTAGCAACTTTCTTGCCTACGACCATTATGTGCATGTTTCAAACCCTGAATATTTTATAAGTACCTGTACAAATTATAATATCGATAAAAATACTTATAAAATATGTGGTAATCCACAAACGATGATTAAAGTCACATTAACTTCACCGTACTTTGTTAATTCGTAAATATCAATGCAAATAGGTCAAACAGGTATAATTTGTGTACCGTTATCGGCCACAAACTGCCCACAACGTTGGTTCAGTCAACTAAAGTACTAAATGATACGAAACAAATAATGTTGTGTTGCATTGCTACTGTATTATTGTTCAGTTATATAAGTTCAGTTTTGTATTTCAGCAATTTGAGACATTATTATTTTGTTGCACAGCATTTGTACGTAAGTATCCCCGTTTGAACAACTATTTTACACACGTTTTAGAAGGCACTTATGTTTAGAGTAACGATAGCATATGGTTATTTCAGGTGATGGGGTTTTTATTTTATATTTAATGATAGATTCGCGTTTGACCACTATCTCGCTTGATGGGAAATGAAGATTGAAATGATGATGTCGTCGATGGTGAAGTACGGTTGCCTAGAAATAACCTGACGGGAAATACAGATACCGGCACGGCAGGGAATTCCACTTTTAAGATGTGCGCACAATAAAAGTAGTGGCAAAACGCTTTGTACGTACCGGAGGGATGTCCACCATATAACGCCAATAAAGGGCGAGGTGGAATCAAGTTGTGCAGTTCCATCGCACACTCTCCGAAATGTAACCGATAAAAAACCGACAGGCTGGCAACTCGGCGTCGATGTTCAAGGCTATGAAGCTTAAAAAACATTATTTTATTATTATAAATTATATTAATTGTTTGAAAATATTATCGATAAAATAATAAGTACTAAAGGTATTTAAATAATTCTGGGGAGATTAACTGTAATACTTACCAGCAAAAGTACTAGATTGGCATAGGTTTAAAGTGGTTTTTTTTTTAATTTGCATGAATACTTCCAATGGTCACGCCTAAGGCCTACGCCGTAGCCACGTCGTAGCCATTTCGTAGCGGTATTTGTTTCAAGGCCCAAATACTGAGTGTATCTGTATATTTCACGATATTGCAACGTATTAATTTGAAAATGTTACATCATTCTGATTTGTTTTGGCTAGGGACTTTCTTTTTGACATTCCACCTATTTCTTGTAGCGATTTAAAAAGTATCAAGGTGACTTTTTACTAAGGAGTGGGTCGGTTGTTGTCTGAAATAACGTTTCTGTGTGAATTATGACGCACCTGTCTGCCAACGCTTACACAGGCTTAACGTAATGTCACCTTTACTTGATACTGTGGGTGTACAAACCATTTATTCCCCTCACAAAGTTATGAAACTATTAACGAAAATATATATAAATGACGGTATGCGTAGGTGTCATTATAACGAAGGCTTTAAAATAGCCTCCTACGACAAACACCGTATCTTGGATAATTAATACTTTGACTAATTATGTAAATATGTAATGTTTCCTTTAATAAATATTTGATTAACCAAGGTTAATATGAGCGGTGAGCTTAATTTCAATTTTCTTTAGGCTCGATCGCGGTAGTGTGACTTGGTGTGTGGGCGTTTGTCGGTTTTAAACTATATTATAGAACCGAGGAATGTACTACATTATTGAACGATTTATCGGGTGCTTATTGAGGAATGTTTTACGAGCAATCGTGTAGGTAGTTGTGAAAATTGAATTATGAGGTAAATAAGTCCTGAACATTATATATGTTAACATTCTTGTAAGAAGCCTCGTTCTACCTCCCATGAGAACGCTAACGATCGAATGTTTAAAGGTTGAACGCATCTCTTGAGCCCTGATAATAATAACATATGGCTCGTTCAAGGGTTTGGTCTAAGCGGCTCGAACAAGACATAAGTTTCTTTGCAAGTACGCGAATTCGCTACTGGAGGCGCCTTATAGCGTATTTCAAACAGTTCTATACATATGATCTTTTCGCTCGCCACATCGAGCTACTTTCACAGCGGCACTTAAGGCCAGGTTTTCCTGAGCACCGCAGGCATCCAACGCTTACCGCAGCGCCTGCAAGGACTAGCGGATACGTAGTGAATTACGATGCGCGATGACACGCGCGCCAAAAGTTGCGAAGTCTAGGTAGTAGTTACAGAGTAGAGGAAAGCAGTAGATCAACTTGAATTGATTGGTAAAGGTACGTTTGTATGTATCATTTTTTTGTTGCGGTATTATTTTCATCATCATCATCAGCCTATAACGTTCCCACTGCTGGGACACAGGATTCCTCTCTGTGAGGGGGACTGGGCCATAATCCACCACGCGGGCCCTGTGCGGATTGGTGGATGTCACATGTCTTCGAATTTTTGGTTCTAGGACATGCCGGTTTCCTCACGATGTTTTCCTTCACCGTTTTGACAGCAGTGGTGATGAAAAAAAATTACACAAAGTAATGCATCTGGCGGGGTTTGAAGAACCCACGACCTACAATGACCCATAATAAAAATATTGATTTTGATTAGTTCGTAATAATTAGCATTAAATACTTTTTTTTATAAATTAAATAAAAAAGTGGAGAGAATAACTTACTCGCTATCCCCTGAATCATAAGTCAATATACGCGCACTGCGCTTGGCCTGCAGCTGCATTGCTCTAAATCATTAAAAATCTACGTAATTTTAGAGCGTGAAGGTGAATCAGGGGACACGGCAGGTAATAACTAATATTTTCGTAGGAAATGATCATACTGTAAAAATAAACCATTATAGCTTTTGCCAGCGTGACTTCTTTATACATATTGATATTGGGTTTAAATTCAACTGTTTTACACCTAATTGCGGTTTGCATATTATAGGTTATAGTCTAGGAGCCACTGAAACATCCCACCCGTTCTCCACAAAGCTAGATTTTTTTGATTATTGGAAAGTACCGGAGTAGCAGGCATCTATGTGGTTGTATTATCATTCCTCAAAACGGAGACCAAGTCATTTGGTTTTTGCTCTCACAGTATGACTGTAATTTTAACCTTAATAGTTTCGCCATGTCCGTCCGTCCGTCCGTCTGACCGCAGCTTAGCTCAGAAACGCCCAGTACTAGAAAGCTGTAATTTGGTGTAAACATACGGATTTGTTGCGCCAAAAAAATGGTAAAATAAAATCTAGTAAAATATTTTTTTAGGGTACCTCCTGTACAAGTAAAGTGGTGAAGTTTTTTTTTTTTCTGGCGTACCGCTTTGTGTATGATATCATTAAATAGGCCTTTTAAAACATTGATAGTTTCCATTAACAATTTTTTGATAAAAAGATTCGTTTGTGAAATATTAAGCGTTAAAGTGCTCATTTTTGCTCGACTCGAGTGTTCCCCCCCTCTACCAGCTAAACGGTTATGTTTGGGGGTGTGAAAAAATCACAATAGTAGTATAAATATATAACGAAGTATAAAAGAAAATTATCATGACTAAGTAGGCTACGAGTAATAGTCGACCAACTTATAAAACGTACTTGGATAACATTTTTTCCTAAACAAAATGTATCGGAGAACATGTTCTTCAACTGCAAATGTAGGTTTGTCAACTTTATTTTTACAGGTATAAAGGTGGGTATGTTTTGGGGATAGGTAGGTTTTTATTGTCAACTATTTTTAACTAACTTCAAAAGAAGGAGGATGTTCTCAATTCGGCGTAATTTGTTTTAATGTATTATACTTCTCATTTGTTCATCACTAGTGTGTGCCCGCGGCGTCGCATGCGTTAATTTAGAATTTGAGAAACAATGCGGATCGTGTGAGTGGCGCCATCTGGAATATGAACGTAATTGTTTTCTCGGCAACAGCTCTCTTCTGTTTTTCGGGATGAAAGATTAGTACATTACTGCCGCGGCCTATAATGGCTACTTTGCTGGTCGCGCTGATGATGGCCGACAGCGCAGCGTAGCGCAGCTCCAGGCCGACACAGCGCGGTCAGCATGCAGCACTTGATGGACGAGATGAGATAAAGGCCGAGGCCGTAGGCCGAGGCCTTTACAGCGAGGACAGCAAGGGCTGCGATGATGGCCAAGCTGGAAGGCCTAGAGCGTAGCTAGGCTAACTGGAGGCAATCATAGCTTGACCAGCGAAGAGTCATAATAGGCCAAGGCTTGTATAGTGCTTTACTCAAAAATGCAAGTACCTAATCTAAATAAAACCAGCAAGTGATTTAAATAAAATATACATTAATTAACTAGAAATTTAATTAAAATAACAATTAAGAAAAGTACAGTTACTAAAATTCAACACCGACTTTCCCGGTTTCATATTACTTACTTACTAATAGTTTGCGATAATTTTAATGCGGTGTTTGACTGTTATATTTTCTTCATTTAATACTTCATTTACATAGTGCAAAAAAGTCACTAAATAAAAATAAAATTTCGCTGAACCGCGCTTTTGTTACTTCATTGTGTTTCTTTTTAAAATATGGAATACAATCTTTTTGTGCCTACCTCTTTTTATACAAACTGCCAATGATATTATAAAGTCATAGATGCGTTATACACGTACTAAGCGACGGAAAAAACTGTGCCGCGCCGAGCGGCAACACAGATACACACTTTTTTATTCACACATTACATTTCACTACAAGTAAAAAGGATAGCTTGATACAACGCAATAAGAAAAAAAGTGACAGCTAGATAAACAAACAGCGCCACGCGTCATCAATCCCCCCGCACGTCAGCGTCTCCTCTCGCTCGCACCCGTGCTCGCGCTCTTTCTTTTACGACGCCATATTTGTGAAAATATTAAAGATAAATAGTATATTTACGAATTTTATGTGATTCTTTGACTTTTAGAAGTCTTGCATGTTTAATTTGTACAATATCTCATCACACACGACAGCATTTTCGGTAGTTTTAGGTCACTTTTACTTTTAATTCAGTCTGTGGTACGTGAAGTGCCGCTGGCAACGTCGCACTGAGACCAAGATGTGTGTATCAGCCTCATTTGAGCATATACGTTATTGAGCGCGTATGACGTATCTACACCTTTTTACTTATAATATCATTGCAAACTGCTGTGTTTTAAATAAAAACTTTTTGCATTTGTTTTTTTAAAACGTTGAAACGTCAAAATAGCGGCCGGCAATGTTTTGCAGCGGCCAGCAAAAACATTGCTGGCCGCTCCGTGAAACAGACCCGCAAAGTCGACTTTGCTCAAACAAGGTTGTCAAAATAATGACCACATTACATGCATTTTTGAGTAAACGTTATATCCGTGTCTATACTCCTGACAACGTATATGCTAAATTTTGGGACGATCGATTCAGTAGAAAGTAATGCGTGAAAAGGTAAAAAACAAACATACTTGCATTTTTATTATTAGTTTAGATCAATAATGTTATATCTAGGTACATAGTTTGCATAGGAAACGTCTTTATTTAAGCGACATTAATTTCAAAGATCCGTGTTTATCTTAAACATTAGGTACACTATCATTTTTTGGTCGATTTACAGTATCGCTGAAAATTGAACGTACGATAGCATTGCTCTTCTCCCTTATCATAGCGCGTGATACCTAAAAAATAACTAATTATTTGACTCGATGAGTACAACTTGTCATCGTTTAAAACAGGATCTATGCACTGGTTTGAGTACCAATTCAAAACATAAATAAACAGAAAATAATAGAAACACTGATTGTTTTCTAATCTTTAAAATTCCTACACCTCGAAACAATTACAATTTAAAAAAAAAAAACAACTAACTACCTACAATTTAAATCAATGTAGATTTATATCCTAGAAAACTATTGAAAAAAAAATAGCAATAAATTAAAATGGCGAATAATATTTAAATAAAAGAATGCACATTTTTTAAAAATTATTTGAAACTCTCAGGACACATAAAAACAAAAAAAAAGGAACAAAAAGTGTAAAAGAAAACCTCAAGATTTGATCCAGAGACCCCTTGCACGAAAGTCAAGTAGGTTAGCAACCAGACTGGCTAGTACGCTGACAGTAAATTTCAAATAGCGGTTCCTATACAAATGTCAACAATGATCGAAAATCAACATATAACATTGCTCCCTGCGGTCATTAGTATCCAATACTACAGGTTTGCGCCAGTTCTCGTTAGCCAAGGAGAGTGGGGTAAGGCCTTTGTCCACTGAGACTACATCTCGATGTATCCCCACGTCGGCTTCAAGAAAGTATTCCCTGAGATAGCATACCTCGCGGTTGTGTAAGGTCTTGGCAGTAAGGAAGCCACGGCCTCCACATTTCCGCGGGATATACAGTCTCATCACCGATGACCGTGGGTGATGCATCCGATTTGCAGTCAGCAGTGTGCGGACCTTTCTATCCAGGGCGTCAAGTTCCGTCTGAATCCATTTGAGTACGCCGAAGGAATACATCAGAACCGGCATGACCCAACTATTGAAGGCGCGCACCTTATTTCCGCCTGATAAAAGACTTATTAATACATTAAGCCTTATATTATTATTTTCCCCGATTTCTCAAGAACGAAGAGTACACCTTCCAGTTGGTCCCAAGATCATCAAGTCAGGATCTGATGATGAAATCCTGGAGAAATCGTGGGAACTCTTTAAATTTTAAATTCTTGAAGCGATTTGATAACAACTCAATCCCGTCGAGTTTAGGCTCGTTAGAGTCGTCTTTATTACATAGACATTGATGATTTTCATGGTCTGGTGATAGAGCTGGAAGGTAACCATGAGTTCTTTCTTATACAACATCTCAATTCTACGAAGCTTAGGGTCATTTGATTCGTCTGTACATGGGCTTTTGTACTAAATGTTTTCCAGGCTGTTATGATGGAGCTGGAAGGTAGCCATGGCATCTTTGTAATACAATAACGCAATCTCATCGAGTTTGGGCTCATTTGAAAGAAGAAAGAAAGAAAGAAAAAAACGTTTATTTGTGAGCCCGCGTACACACAACAAACAAGCAAATAAAGATAACAAAGGAATTTCTACCTATCGTAAATTAAAAAAAAACAGAAAATCAAAGATTACAATATAATATAACAATACAAATAATATACATTACAATATAACATACATTTGATTCGTCTTTACATAGACTTTGGTGCTGGATATTATTCTAGGTTTTGATGATGGAGCTGGAAGGTGGCTATAAATGTTAATATACGTAAATTAATTTAAAATCAGCGAATCAGTTTAGTTCGCATAAGTATTTTGATGGGCAACTACGGAACCCTACACTGTGCGACCGTGGCCCGACACGCACTTTTTTTTTTTTTTAACGTGGTAAAATCATCAAATGAGTCCTCCAACCCCGGGCAGGGCGGGAGGGACTGTCAGACTTCTACTGACTAAAATCCACGGTGTCGTTCAATAGCCTGTTATGTTCCGGGGTCACGGTAAGGGAATAATCCCGCGACCCCGGCAGGCTTTGGCCCTCTGAGATGAGACCCCGTCATTATGTCCGTGTCCGTGGGACACAACGCGCCGTCGACCCGGGCATGGTTCTTGGTCGGGCAGCGAGTTGCCCTTTACTCGCTGCCCGCATGCCCGCGCCTACGGTGGCCGGAGATCATCAAGCGACGTCCGTCGCCGTGGGCGTCTACCACTGCGGGTGGGGGCCCGACACGCACTTGGTCGGTTTTTTAATTCTAACTTTGTGGAAAACAGATAAGTCGGATGGTTCAGTAGCTCTCCTACTATTAGTAAAGAGAAATAAATACACAAAGGAGGTTCTTATAATATTTCCCATGCATCCTTACCTTTTTTGTTTATTCAGCCTTCGAAGAGCCAAAGATGACAACTTCTTACTTTTCTGCCCATTTGTTTACAAAATTATAACCATAAAAAATGAACTATATTACAAGTATTTTGAAAATTAAAATATGTACAGGTATTTCTATTTAAAATGAATGTTTGCTTCTGTCAGTAATAGAAGATAGCGTGGAGGTGGATTTGCAAAAAAATTGACGTAAGTCCGACCTCCGACGCGGTCCAAGACCGACTCAGGGTCATCAATCTTCTAACTAAAAGCCTGGCATGACTTAGATCATTATACTAAAAAATTGTGGAGTACCAAATGTAACTTATAAATCTTCTTAGAGATGTATTTTTTAATTTAGTAGTATTATAATACGAGAGTTGCGGTCTGCTGACAATAGATGTCGCTACTATAGCTTTATACTATTATTTATCATGTATTTTATTACGTTTCTAGTTTAATGATGTCCCTGTCGTTTTTCAATATTTATATAAGTATGTTTTTCTATTTCGATATTTTTCCAAATTATTAATAGAATTCTATAATTATTTGGGCTACCTACTGGTAACTCTAATTTTCACTCATTCGCACCTTCGGTGGAACAAAGACGTAGCAGCTCATTTTTAAATTTTACAGGAGAAGACTTTTTTTTTGCATGTTTTTCCTTGTTTTTTAGTTGGCTATACTTATACGTAAAAATCTTGTATTTAATGGGAGGTTTTCTTTTCGCACTTAAAAAAAAAATAGTTTCCAAGAACTCTATAAATGGCGTTGAAATGACGGTGTTACTCTAGGAAAAAGATGTATGCCTTCATTTTTGCACAAATCCACGAGGCACAGACTTCTCTTCTTTTTCTCTTGGGACATTTTCTTTCTGGCGTGGAAAACTCATAAATTAAAAAGACTGGTAAATGAATATTTTTTTCTTTTTCCTTGTTGTTATTTACTTTTAAAATGCTATTTGTGTGATGTGATGTGACTGACAATGACATGACATGTACTTTTTGTTTTACGATCTCAAAATTACATCCAAGTGAAAAAAATCAAAAAATGACGTGACGTTCGTTTATTGCAGTAACATATCAAGTTCAGTGCCATCTATCCATTGATTAGAAGTTATTTAGTATTATGACTGTTATGTTTTATGCCTTTGTTGCTCCAAGATTTTGAGCGAAAAAAGACCTCAATAAAGTCGCGGGCGAGAGGGCACTACTTACAATGAAACGGTGTCGGCCCAAAACGCATGGAAAAACGGCCAATAACCACAAAGGCACTTCTGCCATCTAGTGTAGTTTCGAGATACTTTCGCGGATGTCTTTGTTGCCCCAAGTAAAGGCATGGTTTAGAAACAATTTGGCATACTTAGGTCGATTTTGCGGTGTATTCCCGTTCGTCCACTTGACTTCGTCCCACTAGTGGGACGAACGGGAATTTACAAAAATAATATTTAATTTGTTCCCGATCGTCCCACTCCTAATTCAAGAGGGGACGAACGGGAATATGTTCTTCGATTAGTGCCATTCGTCCCACTAAAAAGATTTGTGCAGAAATATGTTTATTCGTTGTTTCGTATTTTGTTTGTCCTTTACTCCACTTCGTTCTCGACAAGCGCTATAATATTTTTGCTTATAAATTTATTTTAATTTTTATAAATCGCAAAGTTGAAAAAATGTTGGTAAAATGACGGATTTTTATTCCATTATTGTTTTTTTTTACCAATTTAACCACCGGTCTTATATTATTTAGTGGGACCAATAGAACAAAAAAGAATTAATAAATTATTCCCATTCGTCCACTCAAAAAATGTAGTGGGACCATCGGGAAAATAAATAACGAATTCCCGTTCGTCCCACTAGGGGGACGAAGTCAAGTGGACGAACGGGAATACACGGATTTTGCAGTTTTGGCTATTTGTGACTTTGGTGCACCGAAGGTGCGATGTCTTTTCAATACGTCAATAAAATGTCAGTGTCACATTGCACTTAGCAGAAAAAATTGGATTCGCGTTTGGTGCGGCTCGTTATTTTCCTGCATTTTCTGCTTTTGGTCCTATTCTAAAGTAGTGTATCCGTGTGTTATTTCCATGCTAATAAAATTCTCACTGGAAAGCGAGATACTATCAGTGACACCGATAAATATCAAGTGGCTAGAAATAACTGTAAAAAACACTGTAAAAGGCCTCATAGTTGGTGAAATAAATATAATTACATAACAAATTTGTTTTATTTGTTTACTAATGTAGGCATATAATTATTATTAGTCAATTAAAACACTAAAAGGAATGAGCAAGCTTTGTATATACCTATATACAACCTATATATATATAACTATATACAGAAATTGTTTCGTTCGGGAAAACTAGATGTCGCTGTTGTCCATTGCCCGAAAAACCCGTGAAGTTAGATCTCTATGCCCTATTAGTAAAAGTACTCTGTGGACCGACTAAATGCCAAGGTTCGAGTGTATGAAAAGATGAAATTACCTGATTTTGGACTTAGTGGTATGGTTTCTCATCCTTTCACAATGATACGGCCGCATTATATCTAATTTTTTATGCTCTTTAAGATGGTATAATTTTTATTATTCAAAGCCTAGTATAACTGAAATGAAATGATATGCACACCATGAGTTGGACCTGTTTTTGCGATTTCATTGGATGCAGTAAAGTGCAAGCAATCGTGTATCGAAAAGCCCAAACCTGGAGACCAAAGACTGAAATATGTACCATATTTTTTTCAAAATTTAAATCCGTTTTATTTAGGAATAAAACACAATACAAAACGACGGTTTTGGGTCTCACGTCGCCTTAAGTTTGTGCTCGGGCCATTAGGGCCTCATTTCCTACAGACATAGCAAATTTTTCACTTAAAAAAAAACGAAATTCTTCTGTAAATTATTATATTCTGGATTTATTTGTTTTCACCACTTTTATTGAAGTTTAGAAGGGTAGAGCAAAAACGCTATAAGCGTTCGATTAGTAATATTTTGTAACTACTTGACTACAAGCTACGCTGAAGTGATACCTACATGTGATGCATCAAGGAGTGCGGAGAAAGAGACAGAAAGATCGTGAACTGAAATTAATTTCATGGAGAAAAAAAACATGAAAGAGACAGAAAGATCGTGAACCGAGATTAGTTTCAAAATTAAAAAAAAAAAACGTTGAGCTTTTTTTGATCAGAAACCAACGGTTTGAAGATGAAAATCGAGCGTTTGCATTTATCAATTTTGCAACTTGGCTAGGGGGCAGGAAACAGGTTATAAAGAATGAATCACAGTGCCAAATTGTCTACGAGTATTTACCTAAATACATACTATTCTAGCTTGATATTTAGGTCACTCACCTGGCGATTCCCACATTGTTTTACGCCTATTCGCGGCGCGGCGTCAATTAATGTCGAGTGTAGGCTTTTAGAAAATACTTCAACAGCGCTGCCAATCTTGTATTCTGACACATTCCACCACTGTCGACCCGGATATCGTCCATAATTAATCGGACGGTAAGTCAGTAAAAAAACACCTACGGTCAATTGACATTTACAAACTTTTTTCGTGAAGCTGCGAAGGTAGCATAGACTCGAATACCAATGTATAAATAAATCTAAAGGATTTTCTTGGAATAGATATTGAAAGTTTATGATTAGAATATTTTTAAGGTAAAGGGAGATTTGGTGAGACAGGCAACTCAGTGATAGTGTCTTTAAAGTTTCTCAAAACGTTACTTATGCATGCTACTGCTTCACCACTAAAGTGGACAAGACTTACTGACATCATTTCGCATTAGAGCATGCATAGGTAACGTTTTGGGAGACTTTTAAGACTATATCACTGAGTTGCCTGTCTCACCAAATAATCTCCCCTGACCCTATATAAAATTATAAGTTTGTATGATACATAGATGGATCCAAAATACTATGTAAAACGTAGGTATATTTCATTCAATACGACAGCGAAATCAATTTCAGAAGTTACGAGTATAGATAATATACTCACATACTGATACACCTACGTGAATATGGCTTTACTATAGGAGCTGTGGCTTTGTAAAGCCAATATATTGTTATTTACATACGTTAACATGACAATATACAATTATTATGTTTAGCTCCCGCCACAAAGCAAACGCTCCAAATTATGATAGATGGAATATCAATAGAATGGCGCCGTCGAATGTTTGTTTCAATTTCAACGTTAACTAAATGATTTTCATCTTATATGACGTGATATTAGAAATGCGACAATAACTAATTAACATTGTTTTGTACACATAAGTTTAATTAAGGTAATTTTTGGTGGTATATTATTACCATGCGATAATTTTTGAGTTCATGTGGGCATAGTCGCTAGCAACAACTATTAAATACATGAAATGAAGCCTTTTTGATTGGGGATAGACAGAAATGGTACCAAACCTGATACGACTCTATCGCGACATCCATTTTCATACAAATATGGTCAATTGGTCATACAAAAACTAGTAATATGAGTACTACGCACCTGACCTTTCCGTAGAACCTCATCAGTACCCTTAGCACGAATGTTCACTCTTTTACTTTCACTTTTTACAGCGTTTCTTGTATGAAAAAATGGAACAGAGCCTCTGGTGTGTGAAGCAGGAACTAATTTTTTCATATCAATTTGAAATTGTCAAAGTTCCAATTTATTTTACGTCGCAAATACTGAAAATTCATGCTAAGGATACAGTAATCTTTGGCATTCACATCTCTATTAAAATACAGTGACTACTTTAATATTATAGTTATAGTAAACAAAAAATATTAAAATAAACCAGTGTTTTAATTTTAATGTAGCCTACTTTTCATATTATGTAAATACCAATCAACGATGTCAACAGTCTCGTTTGCCGTCCGAAAATGATTCTTTTGTTTAAAGAAAGTTACTTTAATTTTATTTGTTGACATTTTGCTTCATTTTATTAAGTATTGATTTAATGAATAAGTATAATAATAGTTTGTCTAATTCGTTCTTAAAGGTTCAGTGAGTTTAGACACGTAACATGTACAATTTAGGTATATGATATATAGGTATACTTGAATGATTATTATTTTTTCAAAGTTTTTCTATTTTCATTTCGTTTATTATTTATTTAAACACATACCGTCGTACCACAAAAGAATTAAACACCCCTTGAACACTTGTCTAAAAAAATGACAACGTCAAAACGACATTCTCCTCGATATAAGGATCGTTTTGGAGTTACATTTTTTTAGACAAGCGTTCAACGGGTGTTTATCTTTATATGGTAAGGGGGTTTTATTTTTAAACAATTTCTAAAAAAACGGTGGGTGGTTAGACCTCCAGAGATAGGAATCACCTCACCATGTAAGCCTTACCAAAAAGTACTACTGCCTTCTGAATCAGGCCCTCGATCCAACCTTACGGCTCTTAGCCATTGGCCGTAACTACAATCGGCACAAAGATTAGTCCCATCTTTCATCATTGTCTCTGGTAGTTATTGGTCAAGATAACTTTGTTCATAATCGTACAGAAAAAACCTTCAGTTTTCCCGAATCGCAGCAAAGACATGGACGCTAGAAAACCTACATCGGGCCCATGAAAAGCCCGTGAAGCTTCTTGCTTTGTCTTTAGATTAAAAAATGTCTTGATTGATAGTAGGCCACTGAGTGCAATGAGAATTGAAGCCAAAAACAAGAGGTAAAAAATCTTCGGTTGATTCCTATGTAAAACAAGTGAACATCTCCAAAGAAAACATTTAAATGTGTACGTGACGCTCACTCACTCATTTATAAATGGCTTCACTTAAAACAGTTCGTTTTGTTTTGAATACGGAATCTGGACATTTTTTTATCTAAAGCTTTGCCATTATGTCTCCCTAGTAAGTAGCACACGTTTTCGCCAGTTCTCTCTAGCCATTGACAGCGAGGTGAGTCTTTTGTCCACTGTGACCACATCCCGGTCCACCACTTCCATTTTCAAACAGTATTCTCTCAGACTGCACAGTGCACACCTTGAGATTCTGTATGGCATTTTAAAAGTCCCGACTCCCGCACTTTATTATAATTTGATGATGATCTAATGTAAAAACAGAATTTTAACCTATGAATCTGTTTTGTGTAGACGGTTGGCAAACAAGATGATATATTAATATTTTAGTTTAATAACTATGTACTATGTATAATAACTGCTATGTCTAGATAGCTGTAAAAATATGATAAGTGTTGGCTATCAAAGAGTAAGCAGCTGTATACAGAAATATTGGAAATATAGCCTATATTTCAAAAAAAGTAAATTTATTATAACTTAGACGAAGATTTACTACAAAAGTCTGTTCAAAAATAAAATAGGAAAAAAAATATCATCTAAAACTTCACCAGAAAAACAGACCTCGGTGGGTAATTTGGACGTTTTTTTCCGAAGGCTTTATTTGAACAATATTATAAAAAATCCAGGACTCATTAGCTGACAGCTGTGCGTCAATTAAACGTAAAATATAGTCCTTGGAGACACGGCCCCCCGCACCACGTCCGCTTCACCCCCGGCATCCCCTGTGCCACAACTCAACCCTCCCTGCGCGATCTCATTAGTGGAGCTCTGAATGTACAATTTGTTCTGAAACAGACACCGATTGCTACTTTAAAAAGCGTAGCCACTCGTTTAAGGTCAATTTTTAGACTCTTCAACTATAATTACAGTCCCTTAATGGTTCTTTTTGTTCACGCTTAATTGGGTATTGTTTACTTTATTAAATTGAATTTATGTGAGCTCTATAGTGGTAACACAATCGCTTAGTGTAATTGATAAAATGTATACTGATTCAGTGTTGAAAGTACAGTTAAGGTTCTATTTTCTTCGAAGATAAATTCTGGTGGAGCAAGTCTTCGTTAATTTGTTATTCTGGTCGCACAGAGTAAACGCTCCAAATATTTGTTATTCCGCCTAAGATGCACAGGGTGCGGGCGCCAGGAGAAAATTTATGTCGCGGTGTCGAACATGTCGGCTTTAATCCAAATCCGAGTCTTGGTAGCCGCACAATCTAACTAAGCCGAGGCTGTTACAACTTTCATTTCCATCATTCGTGGAACGCGTTCGCCCCTGGAAGCCCTCTAATCCGCCCCGCGTGCACAAACCATTTCCACTCCCTTTGTAACTTTTGCTTCTTTGAAAAGTTTCAAATTAAATCCAAGAAACTGATTTAATAAATCTATTCCAAAACTATTTGTATTTCATTAAATATACCTGGAGTTTGCTTACGACGGTAACTCGACTTCAATACAGTTGGGAATTATTTGGCTCGGGTATCGACGGCTGTAATATATTATGATTTAATACGTCTTCGTACTTCTTTGGAACGGTTTACATGCTGATTTGAGAATAAAATGTCATTAGAGTGTGTACAGTGTGTGAGCAATGTCCCACTAGGGCGTCGTGAGAGGCTGTTGGACCCGGTTATTCACGTATAATATTTGCCGTTCCCGAGCAAGTTGGAACTGTTAACTGGCTTAAAATAGGTCACTATGGTACTGAATCATTGCTTTAATTCGGCAATGTTCTACTGTGAGTGTGCTTGTATACCTGGTTCGATAGTGTGTTTACAATGTGACTCGTGCGGCGAAACATGAACAATATTGCTGGTATTTGAACCAAAATGAGCTTGAATAATGATCACTGATTGCTCTGCCAGTCTGTTATACAGAGTCGTGAATCTAGAACAATGTAACGAAAATTAAGTTGATTTGTGTTCTGATTAACAAAGATTTTAGTTTGAATTCGGTTTGAAGCAATGTATCAAATCTTGAAGAGGTTGTTTAAACAGGGTTTCGACGATCAAATCCTGTGTTCTGGCCAGCATTTTGAATTTTTGAAGCACATGACTATCTAGGGATATAATTATGGTAGATATTCGGAATTCATCCTCAATAAGTAAGGAATTTGTCGGCTCATTGCTATGAGGTCGGCGAAAACTGCCAGATCAGTTTTGTCAGGTCGGGTCTAGTCATAGTTTTGTACAGTACAGTTAGGTAATATAATATGTTAGAACGTTCTTGTTTAACCAGAGAAACTGGTATTGAAAGATGAAAATTATAACTACCTATTAGACTATTACTAACAGAATTATTCCAGTCAACATTATTACATTCTCATAAAACTGGACTTCACCCACTTTTGAAAAATAAAACTGTTAATAACCTACACGTGTTTGTGAACATATTATATTTTCAAGTACCTAGTCATTAAATTATTTGAATAGGCACTTGAAACTCCGCCATCTGATATAGGCACAGCTCGTTAACCGTAACACTGATTGTGCTAACACAGCGCTGAGGCCGCCATTTTATATTATTTCCCTCATTAAACCAGCCTCGCTTCTATCCAACTGGAGATACTCATCAAAAGCTGATTTTAATTAGGGATTTTAAGATTATTATTATGAAATTGACCTGAACTTAACAAAAGGACGGCAATCGCAGAACGAAATAAATGAGTGAGGCAGCCTGGATTTTCTATCTGCGTTTGTTATACATATTTCTTGATTCCATTTTAATTAATTCTTTGGTTCATTTATTATTATTTTATTAAACTCTTCGTAGATTAGTCTATGTTTTGACATACTTACTTATTTAGACAGATGTTCGTGGAAGAAAACAATAATGATACAAGTTTTTAGATTAAACCCATTTAGAAAATAACCTTCTAAACCATAAAATATTAGAATGTATTAACTGTGCTCTTAAACATTACGTAAGTAACTCTAAATGTTTTTTAAGTGACAAATGAAGATAACCAACTTAAACTATTATTCATTGTATTTGTTTGCCATTAAAACTTGCTATAACAACGGCCGTAAAAAGGTTATTAATGTTTCAGATCAAGAACTTTGCGAACTGCTTCGAAGTAAACTTCTCGAGACTACTTAACTCTGCAAAATAGACTACAAACTAAATATTTTTATTTAAACAAGGTACTTCATTTTCCTGAGAGAAAATAAAAATAAGAGATCATTCTGTTTCAGCACACCTTTTTCAGAAAAGTGTAAATTTTTTATTTCCTTAATGGAAGCAATCAATCAATAACAGTAAATGTCCTCCGGTGAAATTCTATTGTGTTCAGAAGGAAAAGTATTGAAATGTTTGGCGTATTTTACTTTTGTATATACAAAGTTTTAAGTAAGTACTTACCGGCTTTGTCTGTTGAGCAGAGCAGTTGAAAGAGCTCTTTAAAAAAATCGCGGAAACAAAGTAGAGTCGACAGCGTGTCTAGAAAAATTATATGGGGAATGGGTACAGGTATGTTTAATATTCAATCAGTGCGGGGTCGCATTGTGGCTCTTCCCGCCACTCGACGTTGAGTGGGGTAATAAAGTAATAAATAAACAAGTAGGTTGACGTCGGCCCGCGGCCCCGGGGCCCGGCGGCGGCGGCGCTTGTGATCCGTTCGCACAATGGACGTTCATTAAATTGTGATATTTGCTTAATTAGACACACGCATTAACTAATGCATTATGTATGTTTCATAATATCGGAGGGGTTCCTCTCATAAATAAGAATTGTAGCTCGTTCTATTTTATGCTTATATCGAGCTGAAAAGAACCCGAGTCTGAAAGCACTTTCCATTGAAGTCACATAAATTCACCTCGGCTCGCACAAAAATGCTCGGTAGAACAGGTGACCCTATATAATATTCTGTAACACCTTTGAAACCGGCTCTCGCTGACAGTTTACTTCTTGAAAGGAAACTTGCCTTGACCTCTTTTCAGGAAAACTAACGAGGCATTCGATGGTGGCTCTCATTATTTCTCCGTCGAACTGTCCTTCTAATTACATAGGTACGGTGACAGACGTGATTGTATTTCTAAATAGAGACCATTTATTTTATCAGCTTTCTGAGAGAAATCATTATTAGGTGAAACAGAAAATACGTTTGGATATTTAGCTAACTGTTTTGACATCAAAGTTTCAATGTCTTTGATGACTTGTGTTGTATTTGTTTCTAAATGGATATATCCCCCCGGTGCGAATTAAATAAGGGTACGTAAACTTGCCTAATACTCTCATCATCCCTCACAAGTTATGAAAATCAAATGAGGGAAACGGGTTAGCGGGTGCTGTTAAGCGGTGGATTAATATCTACCAAACTTTTAAAAACCCTAAACTCTTTCTTTCATGGATTTTATTCAGTTAGATGAGAAGAAGACTTAATAAAACCGTCGCCAATAAACCGTCTGTACCTACTTTATCTCGGTCTAGAAATTATCGAATTATAATATTCTGAGAATTCACGGCTAGTGCACATAGCCATTCGGCGAGGCTATCTCACAAAGTTAGCGCACAAACTCCTCCGAGGCACTAGTCAGAAAATTAATCTTATCTCAATTTTCCCGTGTTTTCCTTCTCCACAGTGTTTAATTGTGCAAGTTTTAATTACATGCAAACCGAATGCTCGGCACCGACGTGGGCCCGTTTATTCGCTAGATATTTACGACGACAATGTTCTTATTAGCGGCAATATAACCGTACTTACGTACAATGTTTATTGTTACATTTGGAATAGCTCTCGTGAGAAAACTATTTAGTTTCGTACGATGCGATTTTGTGTATTTGACACACATTTATCGTTAAAGCTTTCTGTGATTCCCTTGCAGGCTTCTTGACTATCGTTTATTGTCAATTTATTGATTTCTACGCATATAGAAGTATTTTTCTAGACACAATTCAATCTTCTTTGAAAATAATTGCTTAGTGCTGATAATTACATTTAGTTATATTTGACCCCATCGCAGCATCGAAGGGTGTGTAAAGAGGCAATTATGGGATTACGTCAGGTGTGAGGGCAGCAGCATCCACCTGTACCCGGATATCACGGCGCGTGATTATTGCGTTATCCCTAAGATCTTCCACAAAGACGGCTCAGGGTTCATTTCGTGATTACTGCAGGCTTTCTGTGAAGAAACGTTGAGCTGTAATATTTTGTCTATTCCCATCCAATACCAAGAGCTAATACCATTTGGTATTAGTTTTTTTTCGACTTTGACTTTTCGACAGATAGTTCCTTACCACGCCACCACTAATGGCATGTGGGGAATTCGTGGTACTAAAATTTTAGAATTGACTTCGGAACCGTATCTGTTGTAGCAGAACTTTTTACGTCATAATTTTAATCCGTAGCACAAACCTCTTTTCGCAGATTTTGACGTTAGTTACGTTCTTAAATGTGTATCCGTACCCGTGTTTTTGTTCATAGACTTAGAAAGAAGATCCTTTGTTCTCTCCAACAGAAGCCATTCTGCGTAGCTAACAAGTACAAACTATAGGTACAATATACCGATCAATGTCTAAATTAAACAATGCTGAACTTTGAAACTGTATCTGTTCGGTCAAATTACTTCCAAATAATCGGCGCTCTAAATAAACGTTATGCTTAGACAATAACGATGCCAGATATTGTATCCCAATTTTTTAAAAACATAAAATTATATAATTTTTTATACCATAACAATGTTCGTTTAAGTTTCTGCCTGAGCTGCGCGTGTTAATAGATAAACCCCTGTTCGCAACTTATGCTACATTGTTTTATAAATAATAATTACATAATACCGGAATAATAACAGTACCTAACGGTTAAATAATAACAGCCGCAAAAGCTAATCTTTAAGGTTAAGCCGCGCTTGCTGAGGTTGGTCTGTGCACGTGTGACCATCATAGCGAGTTTCCTCCGTGCCTCGGAAAGCACATAAAACCGTTAGATCCATCTGTCATTTCTGTGTATCTAGGAATTCTAAATACCAGAGAGCTCAGAGAGCCGTAGTGTGTCTACAAGCTGGAGGTGCCCACTTTAAGCAACTGCTTTAGATATTTTAATCGTTTTAATTTTGGAAAAAACATGTAATACAATACAATATTAATGTTAATATCGTTTTAATTTTAAAAATGTGTTTTAATTGATTTCCTATTTAGGGTCCGATAAATGCCTTTTGTGCGTGCACATACGCTATGTTCAAACAACAATAACTCTTAAAGTATTAGACATCATCACACACAGTTGTATTTTTGTGCTGCACATAGCGGGTCACGTATTGGGCCCTAACTTGGGTTGTAATTTTACTATGAAATAGTTTATAATTTACTCGTATTTAGAATAATCGCTTGGTTCATGTTTGGACACACTGTATACAAATAAAGTAAAATTAACAATTCTATTCTTCATTTAGCAAATTAATTATAACTGTTAATTAGATACTAGTTTAATGCTAGTATGACCAAATGTATGAACGTGGACGAG
Organism: Agrotis segetum; assembly: GCA_036375495.1. Classification (NCBI taxonomy): domain Eukaryota; kingdom Metazoa; phylum Arthropoda; class Insecta; order Lepidoptera; family Noctuidae; genus Agrotis; species Agrotis segetum. Next base: position 119,006 of record JAQSVV010000297.1, read on the forward strand.
GCGAAAAGAGTATAATTATAGGCGGTAAAGGTGTTAACACATTTACAAATGGAAATATTCGAGCAGCTTATATTAATTGAGTAATATTCATATTAAATTTAAAGTCATGCTATTTAATGTTTAAACGTACCACGACACTTAAAACTTCAGCTTCAACACGTATTACTGAAGTGCTATTTACGATATTTTTACGACTTGTATATTCGCATCCCGTTTTATTAAACCACCTTTGCTTATCTCATAATATCTTTACGAGGATGGTTAAAAATCTCTTCTCTTTCATTTCATTTTTTATTACTGAGTTTTTATTACACAATTCTTGTCTATATCACCATTTTAGCGGCTGAAGAGATGGCACGAACAGGGGTGAGAAAATACCGCTGACTTGCAATGCGAAGATGACTTTAATAATTCCAGTCGTAATTCATAAAAGTTTACTAGCGAATTTTTTGAAAAGAGTAAAATATTCTAAGTTCCACGAAATATTTTGAGGTTTTGCTATCTTTATTGTGAGTCTTAGTGAGACTTATTTGAATATAAAATATTTTCGTGCTAGAAAATACCTATCTCTTTAAATATATATTTTTAATACTGCACCTTTGTTACGAATGTTAACTTTGTTTTGACCTTTCAAAAACAAACGTGAATGAAAAAAAATACCTTCGTAATTGTAATACTCGTATCTAACATTAAATAAACAAAACAAAGCGTAGGCAGTGATCTCTTAACCGTTGATAAATAAGAGCGTTTAAAACCGTCAGTGTAAAGTGGTGGGGCCATAACAAAAGCGGGTGAACCACAATGTGGGGAGAAACGTAATAATGCCTCGCGACTCACGAGATTCTTTCTTTGGCAGCCGAGTGTATTAAGAAATACCCACGATACCGTGCGACTATTTCATTTCCGTTCTTCACTCACACACTTGCACGCCGTTTAATGAAACTCAATTATAACGATAAAATCATTATTATTTTTCTAGAAAATGCCATACGTGGTCAAGCATTCGATTGCATTGATCATATTTCTAACTGGTGTTCCCGTGATTTACATACGTTAAGTTCTCCAATGGAAACTTTCAGCAAAAACGTTTCTTGGTAGCAGACTTGCTTCAAGCAGGTTACCTACCGTCCTACAGTGCAACAAGTATCCATGTGTTTGACAGGCAATGTGAAAATGTTTCATGATAATGTGTTTCAATAACAACAAAATAGAGATAGAAAATATTATTTTTAGAAACATTTTTAGTGGAATATTACTAAATACTGTCTTGTCCTACATTTCTGCGAATATAATAATATTTTCGTGAAATTACTAAAGGTAAGGTAAGAAATTGTAGGAATATAAATAACTACTTACATACTTGCGGTAACATAATTTGATGAAAAATATATAAATTGGCAGACGTACACTATTATTGGGTACAGTCATATATCCAGTTATGAATGTTTTGCCATTTTTTTTCTCTTCTCGACGTTTTATAAATGCCCACTGAGGCCCATGTACAGACGCCAGCAGGTTGATCTGTCAGATTTTACCAATATGCCCAAACATTAACCTTCTACTCTTGTAATAAGTTGCCCATATTAGAAATAAAACAGATTGTTAGCTTGATGTTTGTCTGTACAATAAATACATTTTGATTTTGCTGTTGGTGTAACAATTAATAATGTATCTACGTATTACTATTTACCATAATAATTAACTAATAATTAAATATGCAACAATTTCCCTTCGTACAAAACAGCTAAATAGAAAATAAACATCAGGCAAACGGTATTAATCAACCGAATCACAAATGGAAATCTATTTGTGATTCCACTCGGAACTCACAAAATGGCTTCGTTGAAAAGTCGTCAATTTATGATTTAATTGAAAGCGACGATAATATTAGCGGGGTGGTGCGGGCGCTGCCGGCTCGAGATAAAGGATTTGTCGACTGCTGAGCTCTGGCATGTGCCGGCTAATCCGCGCTGTAGGCCGAACTCCGAACCCCGAGTCCCAAGCCCCTCGTGTCAGAAGCAGACATTCTGTTACAAAGACTAGCGACGTCAACGTCTGTAATTATGACTCAGACAAAACTAATCTATTGACGAATTTGGGGGCTTTATTACTTTGCTCCCGTCAGATGAAGAAAATAATTAGGAGAGAAAAGGGCTTGCTGCTATATCTTTCACAATACTTTTTAGAAAAATTGTAAATAAGTATAAAGGATATATTTATTAAACCTCATTATACCATTACGAAATTAGGTGATTAGGACCATTCATTGACCTGCACAAACCGCGGCCGAACATTTTAAATCATGGTTATGACGAAAGCGTTCCCCCATTGTATACCGGGAAGGTAATGACGGTGGAAGTGTCGACTATATTCTGTTGCCCCATTGCCCTCCGCTTCAATGACCGGGAATTTCAGATAAGTCCGGCCTAACGTCTTAAATATTCTTTCACAATTCCTATTTCACTTTCCGTAACGTTCGCAGAATTTCTCTGAATATATAAATCAACGTTCTTTGTTGTGTTCTGATATTTTTCGGAAGATATTCTAGGTATATGGTAATCTCGGTGTGTCGAATTTTATTGCTTGCACATTATTCAGTTGTGATAAACGAATACACTACAAAAGGCATTCAAAGCTAGAAAAAGTAACTTCCATTCGTTAGGCGAGGTACGACCTGTCGACGATAATAGACGAGTGAAACGGTAAAGGGTGTAAATCCCTTTGCAAATGACAGGTCGCATGACCCCATCGACGTCCGAATCGAATAGCTTTCGTAGCCGCCACATCCAATAAATGTTTGTATCACTAGATATAATTATACATGATGGAATATTTAGCAGTTTGTATTTTGGAACTATCATATAAATACGTAATACGATTTTGCACTTCCCTGTACATAAATGAACTACGACGTTTTCAGTTTAAAAACTGCGATAAAAATGACTACCAAAACATTTCCAGTGAAAATTCTGCTTTTGGGTTGTTACCCAGTTTTCCAAGGCTTTCAGTTCGCCAAGGCGCTAAAATTCATTTTATTAGGTTAGTGTGTAAAGAAAAGTCATAAAATCCATTCTGCGAATCTTTCATAGTGGAAATGTGAACTAGTTTTATTTCGATGGCTAACTCCCAAGAAAGACACTTGTCAATGGCTCGATAGTAACGCCTTATCATTATTTTCTAACACTTTTTAATAATGCCCGTAGTAGCTTTATGGTTACAAGATATTATGGAACTTGGTCAATTATAGTATTAGAAAAAAGAAATGTAATTAAAAGTGATGTCTATTTTTTTTAAATTAAGCACCGCTTTTATTCTGAAGTTCATAAAAATGTGTAATGTATATAATTACAAAACTAATTACTTAAAATACGCGCGACCTTTATAAGATTTGTAAACACCATTTACCTAAATTATATCTAGTACCTGGGCGGTCGAGCTTTGCTCGTTTTGTTTTTGGTATATGTTACGTGTGATTAATTGAAAATTACTAATAATTTTTGACTGGTTTCTAGTGGTTAGGCACCCTTGCTATGTCGGGGGTCGTGGGTATTCCCACCCAGGACAAATGTTTTTGACCAACAGCAGACCATGTGTTCTTGTCTGGGTGTAATTTATTACGATCTACTAGTGTTTGCCCGCGTAAAAATATGTTATTTTAGAATTTGAGAAACAAAATCGTGTGGAAGCCATCTGGAAAACGTATTAAAAAGAAACAGCTCTCTTCAAAATATTATGTAAATACTTATATGCGTCCTAATTGTCTATACTCCTGACAACGTATATGCTTTTTGGGACGATCGATTCAGTAGGTAGTAATGCGTGAAAAGGTAAAAAAAAAATACTTGCATTTTTATTGTTAGTTTAGATCAATAATGTTATATCTAGGCACATAGTTTGCATAGGAAACGTCCTTATTTGAGCGACATTAATTTATAGAACCGTGTTTGTTTTAAACATTAGACTATCATTTTGGGTCGATTTACATATCGCTGCAAATTAACGTACGATAGAATTGCTCTTCTTCCTTTAGCATACTTCGTGATACCTAAAAATGCGAATTATCTGACTCGATGAATAAACTTGTCGTCGTTTAAAACAGAATCTATGCATTTTGAGCACCAATTCAAAACATAAATAAACACAAATTAAAGAAACCCTGATTTTCCATCTAATGTATTAAAATTCCACACCTCGAAACAATTAGAATTAAAAAAATATCCAACTTATACCTACAATTTAAATCGGTGTAGATTCAATACCTAGAGAAGTATTGAAAAAAAAATAGTAATTATTTAAAATCGCGAATAATATTGAAACAAAAGTATGCACATGTTTTTTTTAATTACCGATTTAAAACTCTCAGGACAACTAAAAAAAAAAACTCGTTGAAAAATAAACTGCGAGATTTGATCCCGAACCCCTTGCACGAAATCAAGCAGGTTACCGACCGGACTGGCTAGTACGCTCAGTGATTTTCAAATAGCGGTTCTTGTACAAATGTCAACAACTCTGAAAATCAACATATTATAAAATTGCTAATCCCCCAAGGGGAATAGCGTAATTATACATATCCTATTATATGAAGACCATTTTAAGGAATGTTTGAGGAAAAAGACGCCTAATATCCAGTGGTTTAGCTTCCAACTAAAAACAAACATCTAAAAACAACAAAATTCAAAGCGATCTCCCAGGAAAAATAGCGTAATAATACATAGATATTAACAGAAGCATATTATTAGGAATATTTGAGGAAAATTTGATCGACAACTTTACAGTAGTTTCGGAGATAGATCAAATCAAAAAAACATAAAAATTTCGAAAAAAACTAAAAGTTGATCTGGCATCAGAATCTCCCTTTCTCGAAAAAAATACAAAAAGAAAAAAATATTCAATGTACAGGAATGACATCATACGATTTTATTATATGTAAAGATAATAGTAGGCATACACCATCCTGCCTATCGATATTTGCAATTGTTTTTTTATTTGACGCTTGCAATTGTTTCAAATCGGCAGTTCGCGCCATATACACCATACACCATCCTGGTTATCGATACGATAGATTTGTCACAATTCATATCTGCACCAGTGATGCCAACTCAGCAACTAGATCTGGCTATTATTCGGTCAGCTATTTCTAGCACCTTTTCATTTCATCGACTATCGAATTAGATTAAAAAAAGTGGTGCAAGCGATTTTCGACCTTAACGACGTTATAAATTTAGTTTGTTTTTCTCACATTCTTATTCGTTAACATTGCTCCTTCATTAAAATCCGGTGTTTGCATCATTGTCAATAAGGTCGAAAATCGCTTGAAGGTCGGAAAATACTTGCTTAAGGATAGCAAGTTAAAAAAGTGGTGCAAGCGATTTTCGACCTTATCGACATTAAAAATTTAGTTTGTTTTTCTCACATTCTCATTCGTTAACATTGTTTTTCATTAATATCCGGTGTTTGCATCGTTGTCAATAAGGTCGAAAATCGCTTGAAGGTCGGAAAACATTTGCTTAAGGATTGCAAGTTAAAAAAGTGGTGCAAGCGATTTTCGACCTTATCGACATTTAAAATTTAGTTTGTTTTTCTCACATTCTCATTCGTTAACATTGCTTCTTCATTAAAATCCGGTGTTTGCATCGTTGTCAATAAGGTCGAAAATCGCTTGAAGGTCGGAAAACATTTGCTTAAGGATTGCAAGTTAAAAAAAGTGGTGCAAGCGATTTTCGACCTTATCGACATTTAAAATTTAGTTTGTTTTTCTCACATTCTCATTCGTTAACATTGCTCCTTCATTAAAATCAGGTGTTTGCATAAATGTCAATAAGGTCGAAAATAGCATGAACCTTTTTTTAACTTGCTTTCGTGGTCCCTTGACACCTCTCAAGTTTTTAATCGTATTTTGGTTTAAAATAAAATGAATAACTCTTTTTTTTACGAGTGTACATGCGATCCATGTGTGTGCGAAAAGCCTCAGTTTTCCTGGTATGGCCACGTTCACATGGCGATTATTTTCCCGTATACTGTATACAAGATTTTATCGAATAGAGCAGTAATAACAGTTCACAAATGAAAACTTAAAAATAGTTTAAACGGCGTTCATACGGGAAAATCCCGTGTTTGAGAAATATAATATTTTACCGTGTACCGTGCAAAGTTGTTCTAAACTGGTCAACTCTATTCGATAAAATCTCGTGTACGGTATGCGGGAAAATAATCGCCGTGTGAACGTGGCCTAACCGTCCCTGTAGAAAAGTAGCTAAAACAGTTTAGCCACAAGTTACACTTTTTAGCTTTTTTTCTAGCACCTTTATAAAATTGGCTAACTATCTATGAAGTTGCTAAGATGGCATCACTGCTGCCGATTTGACGTTGTGTCAAAAATGATTTGATGACCTATCAAAATTGGCATGTCATGCCATCAAATTGGCATTCCACCCCCATACACGTTCAATTCTATTTGAGCAAATTGGCAGTTTTATGCCGAATTGACAAATAGGCAGTATGGTGTATGGCTACCATAATATATGTATGTATTTAGAAATATATAAGTATGTTTATCAGTTGTCTAGTACCCATAACACAAGCTCTGCTTAGCTTGGGACTAGATGGCGTTGTGTGATAGTTGTGGAATATTATTATTATTATTATTAATTAATTAGTTTACTTTATAACTAGCACGCATCTTGGTAGGTGGTATGGAAGAGGTATATTCAGAGCCAGGATTGACCAACACAGATTGTTTCTTTTTTATTACTTTTACCACACTACATTGTAAAAACCGGTAAAAATTATGAATTTCACAGAATTCATTATATTACCAAATCATGAAGGAAGTATAAAACCATACTATATAAAAGCAAAACCTTATCGAAATATAATTATGTAAATCTTCATTCAAATTGTTAGAGGCGTCGTCGACATTCGCAAAATATATTCTTAGACATAAACAAAAAAATGCTTATTTAAAGTTATTCGATAAATACGAGTACCTAGATGTATAGGGAATAATATCTAGCCGATCACAGATGCCAGATAACTAATTAAAAAGTAAAATAATCCTTATTTTTAGGGTTCCGTAGTCAACAAGGAACCCTTATAGTTTCGCCATGTCCGTCCGTCCGTCCGTCCGTCCGTCTGTCCGCAGTTTAGCTCAGAGACGCACAGTACTAGAGAGCTGTAATTTGGTGTAAATATACGGATCTGTTGTGCCGAAAAAGTGGTAAAATAAAATCTCGTAAATTATTTTTTTTAGGGTACCTCCTGTACTTACACGTAAAGTGAGGTTTTTTTTTTTCTCGCGTACCCCTTAGTGTGGGGTATCATTAAATAGGTCTTTAAAAAATAATGACAGTTTCCATTAACAGTTTTTTGATAAAAAAATTCGTTTGTGAAATATTAAGTTTTAAAGTGCTAAATTTTGCTCGATTCGAGTGTCCCCCCCTCTACCAGCTAAACGGTTATGTTTGGGGGTGTGAAAAAATTCACAATAGTAGTATATATAACGAAGTTTAAAAGAAAATTATCACGACTAAGTAGGCTTTACAACTTTACGAGTAATAGTCGACCAACTTATAAAATGTACTTGAATATCATATTTTCTTAAACAAAATGTATCGGAGACAACTGCAAATGTAAGTTTGTCAACTTTATTTTTACAGCTTTTATAGGTATGTTTTTAGGGGATAGGTAGGTTTTTATCGTCAACTATTTTCAACTAAATTCAAAAAAAAGGAGGAGGTTCTAAATTCGTCGTCATCTTTTTTCTTATGTATTTTCCCCGATTTCTGAAAGACTCCTGGACCGATTTTGCAAATTCTTCTTTTTAAAATTAAATTCAGCGAATCAGTTTAGTTAGTTCACATAATTATTTTGATGGGCAGCTACGGAACCCTACACTGTGCGTGGCCCGACACGCACTTGGCCGGTTTTTATTTAAAAACCTACTTCCAAGCTTTCCATCCAGATGTATTCAAGTCCGCATATAATTTTATAATCCTATTAAACCGAAATACGATTCATGGTCACAGATGCACATGTGTGTTATTCAATACCGTCGACAGAACTCTATACAAATGCAATTTTGCACAGAGAACGCTGACGTGAGCAGAATAGCATTACATACTTTTGTTCTGTTGTTTGTAAGAAGAATTTGCTAGAAGTTTCTAAGAAATATGACGTGAAATATCACTTCCATTTGTCTTTAAACCTATACGAATCATAGGTAAAAGCTCATTTTGCTCTACTCGTATATCTAAACGCGTAAATCACATCAATTCACATTTAATGACTATTATCTACGGTTAAATAGACCATTGTCACTAAATTAGTGGCAAGCGCCTCGGGACGCGTTGATTGTATCGATATGAAATATTCAGGACCTGAGCTCAAGTTACACGACGCCAAATACATATCAATAAATTATAGATACATGAACGCATAGAAGGTATAAATACATTAACAAAACAAATGATAGTGTCAGTGACCGATAGTAAATAATTTAACATATTTTGATGATTTTTCTCACTCACACTTGTCCTGATATTGTTTTAGTTTTTCCATAAATCTATTCTAAAAAGTAACAATATGTTTATTTTAACATATGAATACATAAGCTCAACTTTAAAAATGAATTCTTGGTGAGATATTCTCTCTGTTTTTTATTCAGTGTTCCCTGTAGCCTGAGGCTCGCAATCCCCACACGGTTCCGTTAGAATTGAAATATATTTATCTTTTGCAACTCTCTAGCTCTAATTTCACTAGTTTCCCTGCTTCAACTCGACTATTTAATTTTAATTACTGTAGGTACTATGTAAACCGTTAAATTTTACGAAAAACCAAATAAAATTCACGTTATTTTTCAAACAAAATGTAAACGTAAATTACAAAGACAACTTATTATTTATGTAGCATTGGAAACGTAATTAAATAAAAGAGTAAAATGGTTCTTTAGCGAGGCGCTTTCGTCTGTCTGTGAAATATTTCTGACGTAATGAGGTAGAGGTTATTCCATTAATGTTATTGAAAAATAGTCGTTAGTGTGAGTGGCGTAGAGTGGCTGGCAGTGGGGCGAGTTTGGCTGGAACTCTCCGTATGAAGTTAATTGGATTTTTCCGTTTGCCGCGTGGCGTACGTGTGCTGTGTGAATATTAAGTGACTTAATAGTATTTTGAACACACCACTGAAGATGCTCGTTCGTACCCTTCGAGCAAACGTATTTTGTAATAACGTTTCTCTATAGAAAAATTTAAATAGCTGTCAGATACAATTCTACATAGACAAAATTTCCGCTATACCAACATTTTCGATCTGGGTGTCAAATACCGAATGTTAAAAATACAGCAAGTGGGATCAAGTTTTGTTTGAAACATTTCAAATAGTTTTAACTGAAATTTTACTTGTAGATTGTTTGACACCACTGAAAGGACGTATGGTTCCTTCGGGATTAGAGGAAAGTTCCACGAGGCCGAAGTTACAAACAACAGATAATATATTTCGTAACTAAATTGTATATTTTGGATAAATTGTTTATTAATTGTGTAATCACAACAAGAGTGATTATCCGCTCTTGTAATTATATTATTATTACAGTCTTGTATTTTTGTTTTCGAACATAAATTAAGAATTTAATTACAACAATAATCCGCATCTACCTTTTATAAAGTTATAAAGGATTTTCGTTACACACGAGAGCTATACCCTACAGAAATATTCGGAAATAATTACTGTTTGTTGGTGCTGAATATGCTCGAACGAAATTTTTGAAATCTATTTCTGTTCTACTTGTGGCTTTCAAAACGAAAATGATCATAGTTGAATGAAAGTACTGTGACCTCTTTTGATTCGGTAATTCCTTCTCAAACTAGTCAGGTACGATATAATTATATTTACTTTGTCGTGCAAAACTGTTTGTTATAAAAGCAATTTACAAAATAAACACCAATTAATTATTTATTAATTTGCATTTGTAGCAAACACAAAATTAAACGTTAATTGAAATGAATAGTTACTACGGAATTCTGTTTAAAAGCAAACGTGACTGCTAAAGCATGGATCTATTAAAAAAAATCCACATTGTAACAACTACCATAGCAATTCATATTACCATTAAATTAAAACAGGGTAGGTAATTTGTTGTGTAACAGTATAACGTTCGGGTAAACAATTCTATATAGAGGTTTACAAGGGTATGGAATTAATTATTCCCAGTTTCACAGGTGAACTAACAAGGGCCGTGCAAACGTCGCGCGTCGGCCCTCATCAACGCGGCCTAGTATTAGTGTGAGACTGATAACTGGTTTATGTGACAATTTGCCTATTCGGTGACGCCGGCTGAATTACAATATTTTCTAGATAAGTCGCTTTATGAATATTAATATGGTTGTCAGATCCGCAATGCTTCTCACGTGTACTTCTAACTATTAACTCGATTTGAGCTTATGCGGCAGTGTGATGTAAACAAAAATAAATCGTAAAGCTGAAATTAATAAATATTTAAAGAGAACAAACATTTTTCAACATGCTTTCGTGAGGTTTTTACTTGACTTTGAATATTTTGAATAGATACTCATCATCATCACACGTGTTTTCTTCAATTATCCCCTGCTAGCCGCCATTTGTCGCCGATTGTTTTGAGTATTTATTAACAACCATGCATAATTTTCTTTTTCAATCGATTGTATTTGAAAGAAACGTTTGACTACATGATTTTTTTTTTCTATTGGCACAATTTCCCCAAATGATTGCAACTCTTCAATTTTGTTTTGACTCAACAATCGCGACGGTCGAAAAGCACCCACGCCAAAAAGTAAGTTCGCCAAAGTCTTGAAGAAAAAATTTAAGTATCTTCGAGACCGCAACGTTTCATCAGAAGACGATAGCGGAGGAGTAGAATAAAAAATTCTGCTGTCCGACTGTTCTATATATTTTTAACCGACTTCAAAAAAAGAAGGAGGTTATCAATTCGACTGTATTTTTTATTTTTTATATTTGTTACCTCATAACTTGCGACTGGGTGAACCGATTTTCATGATTTTTTTTTATTCGAAAGCTGGTGCTTCCCGTGTGGTCCCATTGTCAGCGTTTCAGGATCTGATGATTGGAACTTGGAGAAATCGAGGGCAACCCTCAAATTTTATTGGCTGACACATAGTTTTTCGCAAATCTTATGATGTAATTCAAGTACTTGCGTATGGAAATCATCATCTCATGTAGCTGAGCTGATGATGGAAGGTACAACACCTCAAGTAAGAAAATTATGCTTGTGTTCGCATATCTCCGGAACTACAAGTCCGATTTAAGTAATTCTTTTTTTGTTGTACCAGGTATTGTTCAACTTAGGGAATACTGCAAATTTCATCAAAATCGGTTAAGTAGTTTTTGAGATAGGGAATGAATGAAAGAGATTTTAACGATGTTATTACCGGTGCTACGGATTACTAAATTCTAGTGCTGAAGGTTGAATATTTAAACTAAAAAGAGTAAAATAAAAACTTTTTCAAAAAAAAAATGTGACCGCCTTCAAAAACAACCACAAAAAAGGGTAAAATAACCTACAAAACTTTGAACTTGATTTACCTCTTTCGGAAGTCGGTGGCAAAAGAGACAATGAAATTAATAAAAAAAGTCACCGACTTCCGAAAGAAAAGTTTTGTAGGTTATTTTACCCTTTTTGTGGTTGTTTTTGAAGGCGGTCACATTTTTTTTTGAAAAAGTTTTTTAAATTAAATCAAAACGCTTGCGCTTAGCAAACAACTAACAATCAATTAGTAATTAAACGCATGCCACAGTCCGCCACCCCGCACTAGACAAAGGCTAGAATTGATTTCATCAAATTATCAATCATGCTCTATTCCCAGTATGGTTGATTAATGACTGTCTAGCTTTATATAAATACTGCCGAATACAGATATATTTTGACCTGTACAATGGCCACCATTTGTAATATTAAATGGTGTAACTATTGATTTTGAGGTTTACCTGATCATGGAGAAGTATTATTTTTGTTTACCAGAAAATTCTCAGGGCTCCCGCATACGGGCCACTGGCCACAACCACAAAACGTCGCCACCGCTACCGGCGTTTATATTTCTTGTAGTTTTCATACATTTTAATGGACTCGTCGCTGCTCGCATCTTGTGGCCCGCACCGGCCACTAAACGCTGGCAACGTTTAGTGCACGCCGCCTTTCGCGCGATTCCGTACCCCTCTCCCTCTTACCTCAGTGATGCATATTGGTTTAAAAAAGTAGCAGCCAGTCACCTCAAGTGGCTGCCGGGGGCGACCACCGGCGGCCACAAGTGGCTGTCCCGCTCTGTGGCCGCTTCGTGGCGGCGTTTTGTGGTTGTGGCCAGTGGCCCGTATGCAGAGACACTTAAAGGGAACAAGATTGCGTACATAATTATGAACAATTATTAATACTATAAGACCAACCTCCCAATCCCAAAAACAAACAGCTGTTCTCAATATTTCGACAAATTTTCTTGTAAATATTTATACGGGTTAGCAGTGTTTTGTGCGTAATTTTCAAAATTTTATATAATATTAGTTAATGTACCTAATCAATGTAATGTAACATTTTAAAGTAAAGCACAATAGAATTATCCGTAGTAAATATTAAAAAGGGAATTATATATTGTACGGGAGGACGCTCTGCAAGACCGGATATTTTTAGGGGCTCCCCCCGCACACGGGCCACAAAACGCCGCTCACTCTTACCACAGTAACGCATTGCTTAAAATAAAAAAAAAGTTACATCCGACGACCGCAAGTGTCGACCACCGGCCACAAATGGCTGTCGCGCGCTTCAGCTACCTCTGTCGCCGCTTCTAGTTTCTCGTGGCGGCGTTTGTGGCTGTCGCGAGTGACTCGTGTGCGGCGATACTAAGCCTAAAATTTCAACATTTCGAATGTCAAAATTTCCTGGGGACGTATTGTAAATGCCGACCGTGTTTGCGTAATGTCCACGAACATGCATTAAATATTTTCAATGTTGGTATTAATGACGCATATCAATTTCCTGTGAGCCCACTTTTCACGTCGTGTCCAAATGTTGAAACATTTACAGCCATTCGTTACATGTGAATCAACGGACGCGTAAAATTTCAGTCCACCTATATTCAGACTTTTATTTTCAGTGTTTGAAAAAACTGAAACTGAATTTTTCATTTCTATATTTCTGTTGTAGGCCTAGCTGGCAAATACATAGATTCGGGTTGGAAAGGCAACATAGCGATCCTGCAGCAGGTAGAATATTATACGAATTTAAGACATGTAGTACATTCAGTTAACGACTAAAACAAACTATGTATTTGATTTATATCAGAAATTCATTAATATCAACCATTTACGTTTTTCGAACATTAGTCATAAGTCATGAACTAATATGAATATCAGTATTATGGAAGCCATACCTACTATTACAGTACAATTTAAATATGGGTCTTATCACTAAGTAAAAGTCGTTATTTCAAGAGAAAAGTGTAAGTGAATAACTGGCTAACTTGTGACTAAATACCTAAATACAGTCGTTGGTTAAAATACCTAGAGTAGGCTTACTCTAAGTGTTTTTAAGTCTTAGTCCGATTATTTCGAGTCATAACTCGAATTATAGTTGTTTACTTGTTCCGAGATATTATTAAATATAAAATACTCGAATAAGACTGTCAGGCATTCATTACTCTGACCGCAAAATATACGAATAATATTTTTCTCTCAGCAAAGCGTTTAAAAATTGTGGAAGGAGTGGCCCGGACCCGCTGGCCTTGCTTGCGAGGTCTACACCATCAATCATCATATAATAGAATTTAGCCTGCCAGTCACACAATACGTTTGTTGGCTGTGCTTTTATTTATATTAATGCCAAGTTTTTTTTTCTGTGCTATATGTAGGTATGTTCATGCGTTTTGTTTTGTTTAAAACCTTTATTCGACTGAAACGGCAAGCTAGTTCTTGAAAATGTCATCTATAGTTTTCTGTCATAAAAAAGGATCCAAAAAGAAATTAGTAATGTTTAAGTCATAGGCCTTTGGAATAAAGTTGCTTACAAAAAATTTAATTATTTCTATGTTCATTTCGTATGGCTGGAAAACATTATCATGTTACATTTAATTCAGGTATGTACATTACGATTCAAGCCTACAAATACTAATGTTCAGGGGTCAATGAATACGTCGACCGAACACCTAATAGTCACTGAATTATCTATCATTCAAAACTGTGCGTCAGTAATATTATTCCACAATATTTTGCACATACAACCACAAACGATCAAACAATGTTCATTGAAATCTTTCAAAGTAAAAGTATAATGAGTTTGCTTTTGAAATAGGTCTAATTTTTTACTCTCGCTTTGACCGCGCAGAATTATACCACTCACTAAAGTGTAATAACTTTGTTGAAAGAAAAAGTAAAAACTTGGTCCGGCTGCTTTCCAACTCAGTTAGGCAGAGCTGTCGGCAAAGGATTTGAGAGAGGTCTCAATTACTAAGCTAAAGAAACTTGTCTTTATTGCATGCGTTTCTTATTTATTTACTTTTTTCTTTGAAACTTTTCTTAATTTTCTCTGTTGTGTTATATTTTCTCATAACTTAATTTTCTGTCCCAGGATGAAAGATTTGTAAAACAGATGTTTCAGTTCGTTTCCTTGTTCAGACCTCGTTAGAAGTGTGTGTTGTTGTATTATATTGGTGTAGATATCGACTTGACATTGTATTCATACTCGCAATCAGCGGCGCGCGGTTCACATTCGTGAAGTTGATTACGAGCAACGACTCTCAAACAACTTACCCAGCTTATAATAAACAGAGACACGGAAAATTATTCACTAACTTTAGCCTGAGCACAAAATTTATGGTACGTTTACCACGAAATTTCTGAACAATGAACGACTCGCTCGGGTTTTAAGCCTTATAACTTTGCTCGTTGTGGTTTACGATTCAGATAAGCAATATCTGACAAAAAGGTATTGGATCGGACAGAACAAAGATCAACAAATCCAGATTCCACAAAGAGTTTCCTATCGCGGGATTATTCCCTTACCGTAACCCCGAAACATAACAGGCTATGAAGGACACCGTGGATTTTAGTCAGTAGAAGTCTGACAGTCCCTCCCGCCCTGCCCGGGGTTGGAGGACTCATTTGATGATTTTACCACGCTAAAAAAAAAAAAAATGCCCAAAACTGAGAAAACTATTCAGAGTTTACTTTAACTATTACTGAACAAATTAATTTTTGAAGAATTTATTACTAAAACTTTTTCGGACAAAATAGATGTTCGAGATTTCGATACAAAATATTCGGGAATAATGCTTGATGTGGAGATTTTTTTAATTATTGCATCGCCTCTTTGGAAGTCGAGTACATTAATA
Organism: Agrotis segetum; assembly: GCA_036375495.1. Classification (NCBI taxonomy): domain Eukaryota; kingdom Metazoa; phylum Arthropoda; class Insecta; order Lepidoptera; family Noctuidae; genus Agrotis; species Agrotis segetum. The sequence continues at coordinate 134,368 of JAQSVV010000297.1, forward strand.
TGTATATCCTCGAGCGAATCGGAATCTTCAGTGAAAGGGAGTGCCGCGAGTGATTCCGTCCCTTGTTCACGCTGAAAAATACTAACTTGTGATTTACGTATTGTATTTTAATATTTGAATGTTTCTTACTTTCGATATAACGGATAAAATATTTTTAGACTAATACTGAAATACGTTATAAATATCACTTTTCCTAGAAGTAAATAAATACCATTCCTTACGCTGCTCATAAAACATACAAAGCTATATTACTTTACGTATCTATACGTACATATTTATAGAATTTGAGTATTCAACACGCAAATACTCGTTAGGGCGTTCCTACATTCGTGTGTACATATATCATATTCTCTTTGACAATAATGACACTTCCGACTCGCTTTAGATACCTACGTTTATTTAGGCGTGGCAAAAGCCATTGTAGATCGTCATTCTCTCACCCTAATGAGATATAAACATTATTATCTGTTCTCTCAAACTCCACTTGAGTCCCTCTGGACTGGCTTTTAGATGCGGGTTTAGAATTCCGGAGCTTGTCTCTGTGACATCTGATGAGTAGGATCGACTGCGGACGTATAAAAATCGACGCTTTCAATTCCGGTTCGGAATTCCATTTGGTTTTTTAGTGGCCGTTGGATAACATTCGTGAACGACGTATAAAACTGTCAAAGCGATTTTCGGATAGTCTTATTTACAGAAAAAAGGAATGGAGGCTAAGCCCATATTATCGACTTATTTTTTACTCAATTGAATATATAGTGACTGTTTCGTTAGTAGAAAACGTAACTACTGAGAAATATTGAACGTAAAGTTTCAGAGAACTCCGACAAAGGGTTATTGATTTTTTTATTATGAATTTCTTAGAAACAGCCACGGGGCCCGGATTATGGCCCGGTTTTTTCAGGACTTACAAACAACAAACATAACTGACGCAATGACAATGTACTATTAAACCTCTGCTCCCTTCAGGGATTACAGACCTAATGTTGTTGATAGTTTTAGTAGACTTGTATCCGCTGCACTATATACCAAAATTAGAAACCAAATTCGGCTAAAAGCCCTTGTTCATCGTCCATTGCAATAGGTGCATCCAACGTTAATAAATTAGGTTTTATCTTCATCACCGGCTCATTAGCAGAGCATGTTGCGCTATGTCGCGATAGCCGCGCATCGATGCCCACGTTATGCATTGCTGGCCCAATATGCGCCATTGAACGCTTAACTATGGCCCGTCCGCTTCGATAATTCACCATTTGACCGATCATTTGATTAATACAGTGCATGTAAACTAGGACAATTTGGTAAGTCGAGTGGTCGGTAATGTTGTCAGAAGAGCTCGTGGCTAAATAATTACAGCCGCACAGGCAGATCTTCCGGGACAAGCCGCGCTTGCCGAGGTTGGTCTGTGGATGGGTGACCATCTGTCATAGCGAGTTTCGTCGAAAGCACGTAAAGCCGTTGGTCACGGCTGTCATTTGTAGATCTTTGACAGTCGTTACTGTTAGTCAGAGGCTCGTAAGTCTGAACACCAGTCTTACCATGGAGTATCGTAATGCCCAGTTACTGGGTTGTGGAGGTCCGATAGGCAGTCGCTTAATGTAAAATACTGATAATCAGCTGCGTCTGGTTCGACTGGAAGCCGACCCCAATTGAGTTAAAAAAAGCTAGGCAGATGGTGGTCGTTAATGCTTTTTTTATGGTGTGAGCTGTAATGTTTCTTAGTATGTCACAAAAACTCCTTTTGAGGTGTAAGCAAGAAAGCAAGCAAGCAGGAAAGCAAGATAATTTATTTGTCAAACATGCGTTTACATAAACAGAGTAGTCAGACATGCAAGGTATTTAATATCGTGGCTCTGTTCGGGGCCAACTCAATCTAGATTTAAGTCAACATACTAATGCGGGGCCACATTAACAGGAAATGCCGTCGAATAAATGTCCATCATCTCGATAATTAACGGGATTTACCTGTTTATGTGGCTGCAGCATAAAAGAAGAAGAAAGCTTTGCTGCGTTATGTAGGCTACTTGACAGCATCAAACAACTATAAATAGGTGCGTCCACACAGAGCGAGCAGCATTGCGAGGCATTTACCGCGCGAAGCAGCTCGGTTAGTGTGGACGAGTCTCGGCCAAGGCAAGCGCACGCGCTGCCGGGGCGAGCGACCGAGCTCCCGAGCTATCCAGTGTCGACTTTTTATTTTGCTCGCGTATATTGTTTCGTGTCTCGGTCGAGAAACAATAGGCGCGTCCATACAGAGCGAGCAGCCTCGCCAAGCAATTTCCTAGCACGGCAAATGCCGTCGCTGTCGCCGTTGCCACCCATTTGGAAAAACGCCCATTTAGCCCGTCACTCAGTGTTTTTTCTTCAATCGATGAATATCTACACAGATAAACTGCACTTCAATTTAGGAGAAGACTACAGTACTTAGTGACTACAGAACGAACAAAAAGTTTTGTCTACTTTTGATTAGAAACTGAAATTTTTTTTTTCAGTGGAAAACATATTTTGGTTTTGAAAAAACTATAAATAAAAACTGTAGTAAGTTTTTATTTATAGTTTTTTCAAAACCAAAATATGTTTTCCACTGAAAAAAAAAATTACTAGTAAGTTTTTATTGTAGTTATGTACAGGAAAAATTATAATAAGTAAATTAATAAATGAGAAAACAACGGTGGTTTTTGAATAATTACATGTAAACAATACAAATCAACATAATGTAACAAAAAAGAAGAAATCTGTGAGTTTGCTTGTCTAAGTCGTAAAGGGTAACTTTAACTTTATTAATTAGACTGATTTGTTTCCTAGATCTACGAACTTTGGACTTTGGAATATAAAATAAAGTATTAACACTGACGAAGCTAGCACTTTAGTTAATTTGTATCAATCTTCATTTCAACGATTCTGGGTATCACGCTTAACTTAACAAAGGACGAACTATTCTTAACAAATCTATTGAGTACAATATTAATTAACGCTTTTACTTCTATCAACCGTTTTAATAAAATAAATGTTAATACCCAGTGCCTTCTCGTCCTTTGAAAAAACTCAATGTCAAAGTACGTAACTGAAATTAAAGTGTTTCTTTTTTAATAAAAACGGTTACATTTAATATTGCCATCTTCATTTCACAGCAAAGGATTTTCTGAAATTATTAAAATCTTGTTATTACTTTTTTTGGTTTGGTTACAGATACTTCTACCCAACCTTTTTTTCTGTACTTATAGCTTTTGGCTGCTGGTTTCGCTCACGTACATTTATTTTAACGATCGGTTCGCGACTGACCATTATCTAGATAAATGTTAAGGGAAGATGTAGTCGATGAACACTTGCCTAGAAGTAACCTGTTCACTCTTGACTTGTAGACCCCAAGGTTATAATAGCTACCAGAAAACACAGACCCAGAGTTCCAGTCAGCTGTGCGCACAATAAAAGTATTAGCAAGAATCTTTTGTAGGTACCGGAAGGATGTTCACTAAAATTTAATACTAAGACATGAGACGCAATAGAGAGTAAGTAATAGAGAAGTAACGAAAAAGAGGAAGAAGCTTCACTGACACGCAAAAACACGTGTGGTTATGGGCAAATTATGAAAATCGTTTGAGGATCAGACAGCCCCAAAAATCTAGCACTCAGCTGCATTTGGTTAGAAGAAAAAAAACAGAATCCTATTAACCTTTTTTTTTTTTTTTTTAGCGTGGTAAAATCATCAAATGAGTCCTCCAACCCCGGGCAGGGCGGGAGGGACTGTCAGACTTCTACTGACTAAAATCCACGGTGTCCTTCATAGCTTGTTAAGTTCCGGGGTTACGGTAAGGGAATAATCCCGCGACCCCGGCAGGCTTTGGCCCTCTGAGAGGGGGGCCCCGTCATTATGCTGACGCTCTTTGAGGCGCGCGTGGGACACAACGCGCCGTCGACCCGGGATCCTATTAACCTAGTTGAAAAAGGCTTAACAAGTGATCATTTGATCAAGCCAATAATCGTGAAGTGGTGGACTTAGCTCCCAGTACAGTTGATTAGTGCGTAGGAATAAAGAGCCAATTGAACTGCCAGAGTAGATGTGAGTGAATATGGAATCAAGTGGAAATGGGAGTAGAGCTAACGAACATGTTATGGGCTTCAACTCTCCTCTCACATGTAACTCTTTTGTTCTTAGCTACTTAATACAATATTCATGTTTTGAAGGCAAGAAGTTTGTGTAAAAATCTTTATTTCTTATTCTAGAGACCGACATAAATACCTCTCTTTATATTCCGCAAAGCTCTGTACCCACGAAAGTACCTACTTAATAAAATCTTCGATATTTTTATGTCGATATTTCTTAACAAGTGAGACTTGTGTTAGATGTTCTTAGAAGTCCTCCCAGAAGTTCTTGTTATATGAACTTGTATGAATTGCTTGTTTCGCTTTTTGAAATTCTTCAGCTTTTTAGACATCAAGGAAAAATATAAAGTGGCTTAAAGTAGGTAGATGTTTTGAGGGCAACACCCAATCAATCATTCAGTTATTTCTGTTGCCTGACTGTGGCATTATTACAATGATACTAGTCCGGCGGTGTAAAACGGTCACTTTAAGCAATACTCCTAATGGTGCACTTCGTAAATTTCCAGCAGCATCATTGGCTGTTCTTATATTATTAATTTAAAATTAAATCATTAGGAATATTGCTAAGAGGCAGTTATAGATCCGATGCTTATAAATATACGGATTATTACTACAAGGTTTTTTTTGGTCTCTGCTGTTCTTTCCATAATTATCTGAGATCTTTGACTGTCATGGCGGGCAAGCGAAAATAGAAAAGTCACCTATCTATTTGGGGTTTTTCCGACAGTCAGTCTTATCAGGGGGTATCATTTAGCCCAGTAAATGGGTTGTTGTAGCCTAGCCCCCTAACTATTAAATAATATTTCCAGAGTCCTTACTTTACAAATACTTACATAAACAACGTCTACGGAACCAAACTCTATAGTGCAGATCTTTTGACTCACTTGACATGTTCTTGTGTTTACCAGAGCCTGTAGCCAAACGGCAGGCGACAATCGTTAACGTTCAGCAGTCGCTAATACATTTTCAACTTTATACCCCCTCGCATAAAGATGAAAATCTAATACAGACTGCTGAGCGATAGCGAATGAAACAAACGAAAACGATCTGTAATCTTTGATAGATTGTCAACTTTATGCAATGGGGTATAAAGTTGAAAATGTATTAGTGACTGCTGAACGTTAGCGATTGTCGCTGGCCGTTTGGCTACAGGCCCAGAACCGTCTTTCAATTTTTTCTTAGCTCTATGGTCAGGAAACTAAATTTTAGTAAAATTTCTAGTTTACAAGACAAAGTTTATTATTTTAATTATTTTGACACTATCAAAAATGTATGGTTGCTGAAATGCAGAGCTGAAACCTGCACGATCATGGCAAACATTATTTAGCATACCGTAACTCATGATTAAAAAACACTTAACCGTTAACCGGAGGGTTCACGAGTTCTCATTCTATGTAGGCTGCGTCTAGTCAGACTGGAAACTGAACTCGGAGAAAGACAGAGATGATGACAATAATATTATTATGCTATCTTTACTCGATCATTAATACTAATAGACAAAACATGCGCTTACAATAGTATGTACGTGCCGATTTTCTATTTTCTTATAGAGTCGATCATTACGTTTACGGTCCACCTGTAGCAACAACTTGTTGAGCGATCGTTAACAAAGAACAACGTTGTTCTAGTAAATAAGTACTTATTATATTAAGTAAATGGTTTCAACTCGATAATACACAACTTACTTTTTAAATAGAAAACTAACAAGCTAAAATACAAAATATTGATTGTTTTCTTTTAAATATTTAGAGTGTTTTACCCTTGAACCGAATTCTGTCTTAGTACCTGCATGAGTGAAGGTTATCCTTTTTGAAGGGCTGAAGGGTGCCCGCCGGCACGGGTTGCGGGTTGCGGGGGGGGGGGGGGGCGTGTCACCGGATGTAATGCATAGATGAATAACTCATAACAAAACTCACGATAAGCTGTTGAATGTTTTATGTTGCTCCGCGAATGTAGCAAGGTCAAGCTCAATTTTGTGTTTTTTCTACTCTTTTACATGTAGACGGAATGTCAAATGTTTTCGTGTTATTATGTCAGAGGACATGACCGTAGAAAAAGGCTACTAGGTAAGATGCATGAGACGTAAAATCATTTGATGTTTAGTGTTTAGTAAGAAGGTATGCATAGGTCCAGCCGATTATGCGAGTTAGCTGATTGATTTTTCATTTGGCCGTATCGTAGAATTAAGCACCATTGAATTTTCATGAGGATATAATGGACAATTTTACAGTCAGGCGACGATATCATCTACCACAGCTGGGGGACAAATCGAATAAATTGAGTATGTAGATATTATGATCAGGAAAAAAGCCGCTCGGCTTAGGTACCTTCAATTGTGCCAAACTCGAATATTATTCAGCTTGATAAGTTTACCGATCGGCATAAGCCTAAAATGCTAAGTAATTTCATCGGGTCAGATTATTTGATCAAAAATACTAGCGTATCAAATGTTTCTTATTACCATTAGTTACTAGCTTTTGCCCGTGGCTTCACTTGCCCTCAATCCATTTTTTTTTCTTTCAAGTTTAATGTCAAAACTGACTTTTACCGGCTGCCGAAGCCTTTCATACAAAATACCAAACCCAAAAACAACCCCTTAGTGGTGGAATTTCGCAAAATCGCGATTTAGTGAGCACCTACTTCCTAAAAAGAATCCATATGTAAAATTTGAAATACGAGTACCTAGCACTTATTGTTTCTGAGATTTAGTGATGAGTGAGTGACCTTTGGTTTTTATATCTAGGCAGTGATAAGTAGATTGTTACCTGTAAAGCGACAACCAGTCAAAATAAGCTAGAAAGCGTAACAAAAAAAATCACTTTCACGTTTAAAAGGATTGCAAATGTAGCAAGCCCATAACTTACTTTATAAAACAGACAGTATATAAGTTCGTTTGAAATCACAATGTATATTTCAAATCCCTTGGGTTAGAGTAAGGTTTTCCCACATTAGTCCTCACTAATCCCACAGAAGCTGCTAATACTGTTTATCGCAATCTTTGTTTAGTTTTTGCGGTTGTGAGCCGGTTAACAACTCAACAAGCGTTTTATAATCCCAACAGACATTGGTCTGTGCAGTTATTGTTATAAAATCAAGCCATTTTGAGAAAATGTTTCATCATCTACCTATTTTCTTTCTTGCTATCTAGTTATGGTTTCTGTGAAGTGCTTTTTTCATTTACGTAGAGTTTCACATTTGACCATTATCTCGCCTGATGGTGAAGCACGCTCGCATAGAAGTAACCTATATACTCCTGAATTGAAAACCCCAAGGTTTAATAGTTGTGTTTTATACGTGCAATTTAAATGCGTTATATTAGCACAATGTTACTATTAGTCAGAAGCTCTAAAATCTGACAACCAGTCTTACCGTGGAGTATCGTATTACCCAGTTACTGGGTTGTAGAGGTCCAATAGGCAGTCGCCCCACGTAAAATACTGATATTCAGCTGCATCTGGTTCGACTGGAAGCTGACCCCAATATAGTTGGGAAAAGGCTAGGCAGATGATGATATTAGCACAATTAAAATTGATTTTTATAGCATTAAGAGAGTGTATCCAAACATTTGGCAACGTCGCTAATAACTGGAAAATATTTACAAGTTTAAATTAATTTAGCTAAACTGTATGAAAATAAGAAATATGGCTGTGTAGTGCACTAAAAAATGATTATGAATTGGATTTAATTAACATTATTTTTCTGGCAATTCTAGGGTGAATTAAGCAGACAATTAAGTCCTGGTTTAGTTTTTGTAATACTGTTACCCTTTACGCGGCTAAATATCAGTTGCCCTGGCCCTATAGCTCGCGGCTGTGAATCGTCCTTTTCTCTTCTCCTCTCTTTCTGTTTCTGCTCCTTTTAGTTCCGATTTGCTAAATATCATGGTGTACAATAAAAAGTATTCTATCAGTCTATGTACATAAATAGAGGGATATAGAATAGATGCAATAAAATCGAAGAAAACTACAAAAATCGTAAATATGCGGTACGCGGTAGGGGCTTTGTCGGGTTTTGATTTTCAACATTCTCAATTACCAGTGCCATTCTAGGCCCGAATGATATATATTAAGCCCGGGCTATGCTTGCACCAGTCGTATAGGCTATCGTTCGTTTATACGGCATAATATACTTCGTGACCTCAGTCCACCCGGCTTAAATGGTATGGCGCCGAATTGTCATTGACTTATAGAATAAGCCCGTTTCCTTAACTTTGATGTTAAGTTTTTTTACTTTTATTCTGAGCAGAATTCGTGTTTAAAAATCTTGTAATTGTGAAAAAAATGAAGGAAATGTTCGATAAAAACAGCTGTCTTAAGTTAGTGGTCATTTTGAATGGAAAATAAAACTATTTTGTCAATATTTCGATGTTTTCCAGATAGGTATGTTGAAACTCTATACAAATACTCGTACGTTATACTGACAAGAGAAATATTCAAAAAAACATACAGATGTAACACAAAATATTTTAGATTTTTATTTGTAGCTACGGAATATGAGTTTTGTTATTTCGCCTCTAAAAACCGAACACATTCACATGTCCTTTTACGTGTGATCTAGGTCTGTTAAATCAAAATAATTTTTCCAGAGCCCTGCGCCAGACAGGCACAGGTACCTAGAATTCAAATCCGAATAAGACCTACATTTGTGGCAGGAAGATAAATGTGTCAGCATTTTTTATGTTTGCCTGAAAAACGAGAGATATTTACGTCCTTTCGATTTCCTTTCCAACTTTAACCCTTTTTTTGCGGTGGAAAATCATGAAAGATTCTTGGTCTGGTTGGAGCGGAAGGGACAGACAGACTGGCTAAAAACAACCGTGTTCCTATAATCGACCTTTGCATTCTTACTTAACTTTTACCTTTGACACGTTTCTGATGAACCATGTGCTCATCCTAAGCACACAATTGAGCAGGCACGTACACATATTTAAGCAGCGTACGTCGAACTAATTATGCTAATATTTGTGTTGCGCCGACGATATAAATGCGGTTAGATAACCTGTTTAGGGAATCGCCTCTGAGTCTCTTGAAGCTCCCTAACCAAACTAACAGCATCTGACCAGAATACTGATCGGCCGCGGCCCTCACTTAAATATTCAATGAAGATGTAGCCTTTTTGGTAACTTAATTATAATCAATATATTAATGAGAATGATATCCATATTCAATTCATGCTGATGGCCCTGTTATTTTCGGACTCTAGGCAAGATTAGGAACTTAGGTGCGTATTAATGAAATTCCTCCCATCAAATTATAGATATTTCGTTACGTGATAGGGATACTTGGGATAGACATTTTTCGGATGGTTCCTTCATTAATCGGCAGGTTTGAGGTACGAGTATTTACGAATGCTGTGAACGTTTTGCCTTGTGTAATAACGCTTATAAGAGGACCGCTAATTATACATAATATACAGAGATACTTGTGGCAGTAATATTGTCATTAGTGAGTAATATCGGTAACACTACACTCGTCACTTTGTAGGTATTATCTTTCCACGAAGTAAAGTGAACGTTCGGATTGAATTTCATAATTAATTGATTGATAAGTAGGTTCACTGATATAACTGTATCATTTTCCATTTCGTGAATACTACCTACCAACACATAAACGGCAACATAATCAATATTTAATTTCAATACTTGAGAATTGAGTTTTTTTCATGTTCAGGATTATTAAAACATTCCTAATAGTGTTTTATAACCGTTTGCCGGCGTTCCATTCAACTCACGCATGGTTTGAGGGAACTTTCAAACCACTGAAACGTTAATTACTTTACTTTTTGTTAGCCTCGACCGCTCTTTGTTGAAAAGCTCGCTACTCACTACTAACACGAGGTTTTCACATAATACCGTGACTACGTTGAATCAAGATGAAAGTTTGTTAGTTAAACTAGTGACCAAAATGTAGGTACTATTCTATGTCAGTTGACAAATACATCCATGGTTAAACGTAAAGGTTTATGGTTTTAATCACATGCAGTAGAACTGATTAGTTCTGGATCCAAACCAAATTCCTAATCATGAGGTGCCGATGTGGTGTGGCTTGATTTTGTTAAAAGAGTTTGGCGACAATTTCGTGATTTGAAATACCTACCTATTTCAGCATTTAGAATCAGAGGTGCACATTTGTTCGGCTGAATTTATCTGTCCACTAGATTGGCTCCAAAAGGTCGTCCAACGCCTTTCCGGCAATCAATTCAGAGCAACACCTACGATGCAATGCTTGTTAAACTTGCACGCAATATCTAGGCTTGCAGACTCGATTTAAGTCGTCAAATACGCCTCAAGTGCACAATTACGCCTCACAGTTCCACAGTGGCACTACACACGCGACTACATTCCTTGTCAATTCCTTGAGGACCGCATTGCAGCATTTGAATTATTTATCAGTTTCCTTTGTGTTACAACCAAAAGCAACTATTCGAACCCAGCTCTCCATTTTCACGGGTATCTATTTTATTGTTTTGTTAACTAATCGACGTATCGGCACTGACATTGACGCGGCTTAATCAATGGTCCCTGTGTCAGAATCACACATGGTAACTGTACCCGAATAACCCTCGTCTCATTTGTCATTAGACTAATCGTTTGCAAACAATTACCTCATAATTCTATTTGAAAGCAATAATGATACGCAGCGAATGCAATGATCGATTTCGTTTTCCATATTTTCCTAGCGCACCGTCAAAATGAAAAACAAATACAATGGGAATTGAAAAGCATGTTGCAAATAAACAATACCTTATGGCTGGGTGCCTACTACAACTCGACCGCCGCCGTTCGTCCAATATGTGTCCCTGCCGACATACCTACGAGTACGTTACAGTATACATACATGAAATGTACATGTTTTTGTTTACAATCACTTCATAAAATGCTTTTAGAAGACATGTGAAAACTTTTCCATCGAGTATTTGCGTATCAAATATTAGACAAACATTTGAAAGAAAAGAAAGAAAGAAAGAAAGAAAGAAAAACATTTATTGGCACACGCCACAAGTGCACACAGTAAACAAGAAACAAAGAAAAAGAACTTAAAACTAAACAATTTAGAAAATAAATTTATGTTTTAACTAAGCCGAACTTGAATGAATAGAATAGAATATACATTTCATATTTCCCTTCCCTAAAAATAAATATTATCCGATCAAAACATTTTCACAAAGCTTCATTTCCCGGAATATTTTATTCGTTTTCGATTAACAAAGCTCGTTTCCTTGTACAAAGGTGCGTTACTTGTTTTATTTGTATACAAAGCTTCTCCCATCAGATGGAATTTATCAAGTAATTCGATGATGGGGAAAAGGTACTGTAAAAAGTGGCTGAGCCATACTCGGCGCAGCGTAACAAGAACAACGATATCTTTATGAAATTATGTTTTGCCCCGCGTTGAGTGTCTGACATTGACAAATGACGCGCGGGTTGTTTTTCACTGTCAGATCGAAGTGACATGTTTTCCCGTGACTGTGAACTGGAGAATCAGTTAAGTGAAATAAACTTTAGCAAAAACATCGTAGGCTCTGCTGATAGATAAATGAGACAATGTTGTTAAAGCCTATAATATACAGGATCAATTTTTCAACTGGGCGTGAATGGCTATATATATCCGAAACTACCAAGAATATCGAAAAACGTTGAAAAGAGTCTCGAGGCCGAGTGTGACAAAAACTAAAACGGCATCTTTGGATTGCATAAAAAGTAATAAACCTGGCCAGTAATCGAACCCGCTCATTTTAGAAAAAAATGTCACCCTGTATTATTACTCCATTCGATGATGTTATTGAAAGGATCAAATTCTGGCAAGTAATCGCCTAGTTTAAAAATTCACTATATAAATTCTAGTACATGACCTAAACAAGAAAATGAAATCACTGATAATATTCCAGTCCGCGAAATGAGAAGATTTTTATGTGCAAAACTTATACGACGCAATAAAACGAGTGACATCAGTAAGAGTAAACTAATGGGAACAATCACTGTAAGCGATCAGTCTATTGATTTATTCCAACCAAGGGTGCCCTGTTCTCCCTGCGATATCCAACTGTTCTCCACCATTGATATAACTGATTGATAGAGTCAACAGCGCTCAATCGATCTAAGCCTGATGACATCGGCCGATATTGCGATGCATCGTTGCACCCTCTTGCAAAAACTAAATCGAATCTCCGCTGTAAGTACTACGAGACTTGATAGATGCTATCTCTACAAAAAGGAAATTGATGTATCAAAATCAGCTATTTGTTTAAGGCCTATACGTGTAAGAAGATACATGTATCGTTCCCTGTTCGATACTTCATTCCGTATTTTATACCAGAAGTATGAAGCTTCGCAACAACGCCGTAACGTTGACGTAAACAAAGGTCTTGACATCGCATAAACAGAACCATAAACATATTTCTTTTGCTCAGAAAACGAAATAGCTATCGAGATTCCGTAGTAAAAATTCGAATGAGACCGCTGTTATTTATTATTTAGGTGGAGGACAGATTTATCGCATTTTTTTTTTTTGTATTAACAGGATAGGAATCGTCTATCAGATCATAATTTTATTTTTAAAGCGTAATATTATGAGGTCAGATATAATATATAAGAATGTGATTGCAATGTTCACGTACTTACCCGATTTAAACGATACATCTTTAGATACAACGTTAATTCTTATAATAACTCATTTTAAAGTGAAACTGTGTTTTAATTATATCTTTCGTATTTTGAACATCACCAGAGGTAACACATGAATATATTCCCCTTGGCAGCTACCACTAATTACTTAAGTACGTGTTTTTTACATTAGGCATTATAAAATCAAAAAAGTACCGGCTAAAAAGAATGCACATCGAGAGTAATAGAGCAAGAGCCCGTGAACCCCAGACCTACGTTATTTTATAAAGGCTGAAACTTTGTCAGCGGATGCTCCCAACACTGGTAAGAACGATGGATCATTATGGAGTTTGGGTAATAGTGGCTTTGGCAGGTACACGGTACTGAAGGTGCGTAAAATGTAAGTTAACTTACGTCATAGTATAAAAGCTGATTTTAATATATAATACTCGGGTAGTAAGTAGATGATGTTTCCTCAGCAGCCAGACACTTATCATGGTGGCAACCCCTTGCCAGACACCCTTAATGTTCAAGAAATTATATAAGTTTACTTACGTCATAGTATAAAAGCTGATTTTTATATATAATACTCGGGTAGTAAGTAGATGATGATTCCTCAGCAGCCAGACACTTATCATGGTGGCAACCACTTGCCAGACACCATTAAGTTCACGAAATTATAATTTAACTTACGTCATAGTATACAAGCTGATTTTAATATATAATACTCGGGTAGTAAGTAGATGATGTTTCCTCAGCAGCCAGACACTTATCATGGTGGCAACCCTTTGCCAGACACCCTTAATGTTCAAGAAATTATATAAGTTTACTTACGTCATAGTATAAAAGCTGATTTTTATATATAATACTCGGGTAGTAAGTAGATGATGTTTCCTCATTAGCCAGACACTTAACATAGTGGCAACCCCTTGCCAGACACCATTAAAGTTCACGAAATTATAATTTAACTTACGTCATAGTATAAAAGCTGATTTTAATATGGTAATACTCGAGTAGTAAGTAGATGATGATTCCTCATTAGTGTCTGGCTAATGAAGAAACATCATCTAATTATTACTTTTAGATATAAAAATCAGCTTTTATACTATAACGTAAGTACAATTACAATTTCGTGAACTTTAATGGTGTCTGGCAAGGGTTTGCCACTATGATAAGTGTCTGGCTAATGAGGAAACATCATCTAATTATTACTTTTATTTATAAAAATCAGCTTTTATACTATAACGTAGGTAAAATTATAATTTCGTGAACTTTAGTGATGTCTGGCAAGGGGTTGCCACTATGTTAAGTGTCTGGCTAATGAGGAATCATCATCTACTTGATACCCAAGTAATATAATTATATATAAATCAGCTTTTATACTATAACGTAAGTTACATTATAATTTCGTGAACTTTAATGGTGTCTGGCAAGGGGTTGCCACCATGATAAGTGTCTGGCTGCTGAGGAAACATCATCTACTTACTACCCGAGTATTATATATAAAAATCAGCTTTTATACTATGACGTAAGTTAAATTATAATTTCGTGAACTTTAATGGTGTCTGGCAAGGGGTTGCCACCATGATAAGTGTCTGGCTGCTGAGGAAACATCATCTACTTACTACCCGAGTATTATATATAAAAATCAGCTTTTATACTATGACGTAAGTAAACTTATATAATTTCTTGAACATTAAGGGTGTCTGGCAAGGGGTTGCCACCATGATAAGTGTCTGGCTGCTGAGGAAACATCATCTACTTACTACCCGAGTATTATATATTAAAATCAGCTTTTATACTATGACGTAAGTTAACTTACATTTTACGCACCTTCAGTACCGTGTACCTGCCAAAGCCACTATTACCCAAACTCCATAATGGTCCATCATTCTTACCAGTGTTGGGAGCATCCGCTGACAAAGTTTCAGCCTTTATAAAATAACGTAGGTCTGGGGTTCACGGGCTCTTGGGCTATAAGGGTTTATCATAGCCAAAGCCACACCGAATCATAACGAACGACGAACCAGAGATAAACGTCACGTAGGTACTGGCGTACTGCTATAGGAAACTATTTTATTTATCAAAGATGTGCATTCTTTCTGGCCAGTATTTGTAGTGATAGTACGAATACATAATTCAATAACATAAAACATACCATGCTTACAATATACATTAGCAATATACATTATTACAACACGGCACGGGTGGAACAGAGCTTACCTAAAAATAGAAAACCCTTATCTGTACGTGTATGTTATAAGATGTTACTAAGGGATTAGGAGTAACGTCGAACCCTTCTATGTACATCAAAGTCTACTTAAAAGAAATGAAAGTCATGCCATCACGTTCATCGACTATCATGAATTGGAAGGAAATTAGAAAGGTTGTTTTTAACATCGTGCAGATTTCATGACGCACGCGGGATTGCCCCGCATGCGGAACACCCGCAAGTGTCTTTTTCATACAAGTATTTATTGTAATGCGTAGAATTCGCAAGCGGGATGCGGGATGTGATCCGCGCAACAGCCCCGCGCGGGGACCCCGCACGCGTGCATTTTACTGTCAATGCGGGGTGCACGCACGTAACACGTTCGTTCATTTAAACACAACCACAATGCGTGGCAGCCCGCAGAAAACTAAAACGTGAGCGTGCGTGTCTCACGCTGCGTGCAATTTCCCGCATGCGGGGTAATCCCGCGTGCCTGATGAAATCCACTTGATATTAAAAACACCCAAAGAACCGTGGGATAATGTTCAAATTGCAGCGACTGAAACTGCTGGCAACAGCTATGTGGATTAAAGTGGAATGAATGTAGGGAAGACCAATAAAATACACGTTGGATGGACTGTAGTGACTTTTGAGATGATGAATAAATAGTAAAGTACCGAAGGAGATATACCGCGCCAGTCCTAAATGAATTGGGGCTGAGCAGTAGTTCATATAAAACTAAGTTGGTACGTGAGATTTTGTAACCCTCTATTCATCAATGATAACATGGAAAACCCCCAACGGCCAAGTGCACATAATTATTGCACAAACATAGCACTCATAATGTAATAGAATACCACTAATCTACGAACAAGTCCATCAAACTGTAATCACAGCCATGTTTACAAACAAGAAGTGTTAGTAGATACGATACTAGTCCATTATCTATCACTTAAGCATGGCGAAGGGACGGTACCCATCTAATGATTATCACATATTGCTTTAGTGCGGGCCAGCGCGGGAGTTAACTCGCTAATATCACATTAAAACCATCTCCCGTTATCTGACGGCCTCGGCTAGCCCAGCAATAATCCCGGACTCCGGGATCCCGATCCCGTGTTTACCAAGGATTACTCGCGTCTCTACGAGGACGATATAGGTTCATTTTCAACACTGACTCGTGGTCTATATTTCAGGAGCAGGTACCAAGCTTACAATGTCATCAACCTTCTAAAAAATTCTAAAGAACATTCAAAGGCATATCAATCACTCAAACTTTTATGTAGTTGTCAGTTTGGGAGTCGTAATATTTTTGTTGGTGACCAACGTTGTAGGAATACAGCAGAATATTTGTCCGAAATTCTAAAAACGGACTCTCCATACCATACACTCGATCAACTTTTGGCGTGATTTGTGCAGCATTTTTGTTTTTATTCGTTGCTTATATTTTATTTTCCATTCAACAGTTTGATGAACGGTGTAAGTA
Organism: Agrotis segetum; assembly: GCA_036375495.1. Lineage (NCBI taxonomy): Eukaryota > Metazoa > Arthropoda > Insecta > Lepidoptera > Noctuidae > Agrotis > Agrotis segetum. The sequence continues at coordinate 150,772 of JAQSVV010000297.1, forward strand.
TGGTCATAAAGAAGATTTAAAATCGCAATTATAACTAAGACATGAATTTTAAGTAAATAAAAACCACAACAATAAAAATGATGTCTAAAATTTGGTTTACAGCTACAAAACTATAAGACCCTCCTTTTCCCGCGAATGTCTCAATACAGAAAAATAATAGGTACTCTTGTAACTGGAACATGCATAATATTTCATTCATAACAGATATTCATATTACCCTCATTTCGGCGTCATTGAAGTTGGAAAAAAAATGAACGAAGCAACGGTTCCAGTTACGTCATACTTATTAGGCATACTTTCTGATACGGAGACAAAGCAATTTTTTTTCCGGGAAATAAATGGCTGCTCTACTTTTTTTGGAAGGACGCACCGTCTGCAAACGTTTTTTTTCTTTATTAAACGAGTATTGTGGTTTAGATGGTAAATTTATTACATTGGTTTATTTATAAGCTACTATTTTGACTACCGTAGTTTAATGAGACTTAGGTAATCATTAATTTTATCTTTAAACTAAGGCTCATAAATGTTGTTGAGCATCCGGTGTAGCGACTACAGCATGTTTTTCCTGGACTGAAGGATATTTTCAGCTTACCCGTGTTGCTCAGGTATTAAAGTAAAGCAGAACCAGGGGGTCCTGTTATTAAAACTAACCTGTAGCGCTTTTTGTTTCATAACAATTTTATATATATCATCCTCCTGACCGATTTCGGCCACAGCGACATGGATCTTCCTATTGAGATCATCGTTGGTGTACTCTTAGGTGACTGACATAGCCAATTTTTGCAGTGAAGGTGCGTCCACATTCACTGCAAAAGATGGCTGGATGGATGGATATTGGATGGCCGCGGGTGGTCGGGCCTTAAGCGCGTCTCGTTTAGCATCGAGCTCTGCTTTACGTTGTCTTTCAAACGCAAACACCTGAGTGCTCACGGTATGCCTCCATAGTGACCGGTTTGCGGCCATTGCCTCCCATTGTGACGTGTCTAGGTCACATCGCTTCATGTGACGCTTAAGCACATCTTTGTACCGAAGGAATTGGCCGCCTTGTTTCCGCTTGCCATCCTCCAGTTCTGAGTAGAAGATGTGCTTCGCCACTCTGCCGTCAGACATTCGGGAGACATGGCCAGCCCACCGCAGCATAACAATTTTATTGTTTAGTTAAAGCAATTTTGTTAGCAAACATTTGCTTTTAGCATTAGGTCCGTTTTAGCTATTCTGGCAATACGATTTTCGAATTAATTTTTCGAATTCAGTTTGGAATTTAATGCGAACATTGCATTTGTGATCCCGAAGCTCCGTGGGGAAGTAGGATCAATTTCCATCATAAAGTTGTCCCAATACTTATTCCAACTACTTTTCAAAAAGTTCTGCTTTAGGTACAGATATGATCTAGGTAAACTAGAATTTCTAGACATGGCATATGAGATGAGAACGCCTCGTGGAATAATTCATAACTGTCACCGGCTTACAAGCGATTTACAAAATGTTATAAATGAATAGAAATGTCGCCCGCAACTAATCTAGCAAAATAAATGAATTTAAGTTACCCATAATAATCCAGCTTCTAGAAACTATTACGGAGAAGAAATTTTAAGCCATGAACGTCACGTTGTGGTCGTTTATTTTGAGAGGGTCGCTTGGCTTGAAATGTCTTATTTGTTTTGTATTTGAAATAATATAACACTTAGCATCAGTTGTTTGATCAGTAGATAGGTAAACTATTATTTGAAATATATAGATAGATTACTCTTTATTATGCACACCATACAACTTAGAGGTACTTAACATTACAATTTATAACTTAAACATAGGGTGACACAATAGGCGGTCTTATCACTAAAACCGATCTTTTCAAGTCAACCTTTGGATGGATTAGGAAGAAAAAGAGACATACTGTTGGTAGTACATATTATTAAGTAATGGTTAAAAATTTAGCCCTTACAAAGCCTAGCTGTTATCACGATTCCAACACTGTTATTCGGAATTTCCATAAAGAACTTTGCAAAACGTGTTCCAAGTCTGAATTTGTACCCAGTTTGATAGTAATAGACTCGTCCCTATCAAATGTGATTTGAACTCAATGGGTGTACTTTTTACCTCTCCGCATCTACCTACCCCTTCGGGAACTACAGACGTATGCAAAACTTTATATGTAATAGAAAAAAAAGAGGTACTAGCCAAGCCAGGCTTATATTTCTTTTCTATTCCAATACCCAATGGCCTTAATCGCTTACCTGCTGAGTCTCAAGGCCAATCTGTTCTGGATTTCTCTCGGCCCCGGCTAACGAATACGATTTGACTTTGTAGATGGATTCGAAGCACGGATTTCAATGCAGTCGGGTGATTTTGAAGGTTGACCCAGATTGTGAATAGCCCCGATGGTTTGAAGTGTTTGACGGTAGTCTGTCACAAGAGTAGTTTGAGAGTACAAAAGTACAGTCGGAAATCCATGTTATTTACGATGTTTCCCAGAAAAATTTCACTCGAAAGTTGACATTTTCTTTCAGCTATATACTTTGCTTCCTTGTATACGTAACGGGACCAGTCTCTTGAAATATACATAAAAGTTTATAGCGCGTTAACACTGCGATGTAATCTTGAATGAGCTACTATTTTAAATTACCTTCTCTTTTCAATATGAAATAGGTAACCGAATACTGGCAACAACAGATAAAATACATGATGATATAAAAAGACATAAAAATAATAATAAAAATTAACACACACTCTCGCACTCAGCTGTATGTAGCACACGACCCTTATCGAAATCAGATAGGAAAGAGTAACTGAAAAGTAACAGGTATCTAAATAAGGTAGGTACAAGATGCTTATCAACGCTGATTCAATGGAAAGCCCCAAGAGATTGGAAAAATAGGGTTTCTCAAATGGGTTTTGGCAACCCTGACATTATGTATCCCTAACCCCGAATCTCTACCGTAGACAGTTTCCTGCGAATGATTAAAATATTGAATAGGGTACGTAAAGTAACCCCAATTAATCGGCCGTTTCAAAAGAGTTGATTGACGACTATTTACCCAGCAAATTGGTAAATAAAATGATATTTATTTTGCGAACCCAGTAAAAGTAGCTTACGGTATGGTTCCGAATTGATATAAATAGAAATAATAAATTCGTTATTGAGTCTCAATTTCGAAACGAGTTACACGTTAGACATACTTTTATAAGCTGACTGATTTAATTTTGTTACGAAGAAGGTATTATTGTGAATATATATTATGCTGATATTCAGCTGCATCTAGTTCGACTGGAAGCCGACCCAAATATAGTTTGGAAAAGGGTCGGCAGGTCATGATTTACCTAGGGCTTAAAGAACTTTAATGACAACTACAAGTGTAACACATTGTACTTCTTTACCTAGTCTAAAAGCTATTTATAAATCACATCTCCTTAGCCTTATTGAAAAGTGGATGATTTTTTGGGTTAAGTTTAATAAAAACTGGTGTCAGGGGAGCTGGGTAGATACATTTAGCGCGAGCTGTGTCAGGGAACCGATTGGCTCGATAACCGTAATTTTAGGCAAGTTGACGCAGACTCGCGCTACTTTTTGCCGCCTTCATTTAATATTCAAGACTCGGAGCACATAATTCGTGGCGGTGATCATGGAAAGAGGCGGCCCTGTCTCGTTATCTCTTTTTCTATTCGTCAGAGAACTTGAAATAAATTTTATATTAAATTGACATTAAAGGGAACTTTGAGAAATTCAAGATAAAATATGCAAATTTATAACACGTAGCTTTCAATGTTTATTGCATTTCAATAGAATAAGGGTGTTTTTTTGTAAATAAAAAAGTTTTAATGTGCAACGTGTCTGATGAGTTCGTGTAAGAAATATGTTCACCAATGGCATACAAAAGTTTAAAATACAAAAATACACCAAAAAGATTTGCCAATATATTTCTTAATTTCCAACATGAGAAATAAGTGATTTGGTAATCTTACTGTCCTTACCTACGTTGGCAGACGTTATATATTGAACTATTTTCAAAACGAACGATTTTAAAAATAGGTTCGAATAAATTACTCGTCCATGGAGTAGTCGTGAATAAATTATGAAGATTACACGGTTGAGCAGGATATGGAACGAGCCGATAATGTGATGCTTTAAAAATACTATCACACAGGTAACATTCAGAGCGTTACAATTATTTACAGCCAGCACCTGCAGTATTTTGTAGTTTGCATAATAACTGCGCACAACAGTCCGTTTCCACCACATATTTGTTAAAACTAATCGGAACCGATACGGTTCAGTAAATGTTTGTTAATAAATTTAACTGCCGGCTTTACGACCACAGTTAGGCAAAGGGCAGCGCACTGTGAAATTGAAATTTTACAGAAATAAAAACGAAACGTATTTTCGTTTCATAGACGCTATAAATTCGCGGCGAGGAGTAAGTTACGCCTTATTTGGCAGACGAATGTACTTGACTCGATGTGGAGTGATACCTCCCCTCTCCAACCCTTACGAGAGCACTCGTATTCAGTAAATCGAAAGTCGTTACACAAAAACCGAGATACTTTTTTTCCTATCGCTTATAGAGCCACGTCTTCCCCTTTTAGAGATCGTTTTGACGATTTTTCGCCTTTTGCGTCTACGTTTAGTTTAAGTTCAATTCGAGTTAGTCTATTACCCTAGGTAAACATACGCACATTTCAAAATTAGTATTCTTGTTATTGAGATCACAATCTTAACAGAACGCTTAAGAGGAATAGTCAGACTCGGAGATAAACGATCTGCACGACGTCTACTCAGAACAATTCTATTACAACTGAAATTAAATTATTCAGTTATACTAAACGAACCGCCTTATAACAAACATTAAGGCTTGTTTTTATTAAATTGTTTCTCATTTTAGATTTCAATTTATATAAGTGCAGCTTTATTCGTTTCGCGAGTATTTTTTTAGATAACACGTTAACCTAGCTTCGTAAAAGAAAACTAAAAAGAAAAACTGCCACCTAAAAAACCGACACCCTTTACCGTACAAAACCAGGGAAGCAATCAGTTTTTAAGCGCGCTACACACCTTCCAATATATTGCAGGAAAAATACTGACGATGCAAATTGCATACAGATAGTCTGGAATATCGTGAGGGACGGACCGAAAATCGGCGAATTTTCGTTTTATTTATATGTGCATACGAAAGATGAGTATGTGTGTATGACTGACATATATCAATGGATAATACAAGAGATTTGTAGGCGTATAAGAGTCTTAAGGATTTCATGTAAGAAACATTTTTGGAATCTCGACTTGGATAAATGAAAGCGAAGGTGATTAAAGCGTGACATACATGGCAGAAATGAGCAAAATACCTATGACGAATTTATGTATAAAATTCCTTAATTTTACAGGAATGTTGTAATAAAATTGAAACTGGTTTGTTTATCGCTTAGCAACATTTTTATTTAAATTTAAAAACACATTTAAAAAAAAAATAGCTTACTAGTGAAACTATGTTTTTACCATTTTATTTTTTGGCCAACTCAACTCGTTAAATATACTTCCATTTATAAAAACAAGTGAAACTAAAGAAATATGAGATACGTAGATATTCTTAGTTATAATTCAACACGAGTAGTCAGCGGACGTGCTCTGTTGTTATTAATTATGTCAATATTTGTGTTTCTGAAGACGGGATAAGCACGAGAAACTTTGTTATTTATTTATCTGCAGCAAAGAAACATCTATTAACTAATTACTCTCTGGATTATACGTGGATTTCATATTCATTATCTATATAATGAGATTTTCTTCTTTGTAATATAAATATTTAATGTCAATTGAAATTCGAACGTTTTTAAAGAACATCAAAACATGTTAAATTGCCGATTGTGTTATGAAAATGAAATGCGCAAAATAAAGGAAGCAGGCGAATGCGAAGAATGTAATTAAAACAGCAATAAAAGAGCACATTTTACAGCTTTCGACCGCGGCGTTATACTCCCTGTAAAGGTTATTATCTGCTTTTTAAACTTCGCTTTCAACTGCGTGAATTAAAAACGAAAATATAAAACGATGTGCCTTATTTTCGTCTGTCTCGCGCGAAACAATAGGAATGGGGAAGCGACCGTAGCTTTTAACGTTTGCATGGCTATAGCTGCCTGTATTTTATTGTGTGTAGCCAGAAAATCGTTCGCTTTTACAAATTCGGTATTTTTTACTTTATTTTATTCGGGTATAAAATGGTGGAGTAAAGATTTTTATGGGTATGTGCTTCGGGATGTTTTATGTATTTGAATTTTACTTTACAAAGTAAACTTTACACCGTAGTTGCTTTGCTTCAACAACAAATTCATTACAACTCAAATTTAGGGCACATAAAAGTTATTTTAGAGCCAAAACTATATCGTCAGTGTCAGTATCACGTCTATTGTTTTTCATATTTCTGCTCACGACGCGAGATCAATCTTTAAAAGGTATCCGGTCATTGTTGGGTCTTGACATTGATTAATGAGCTCAATATATTGTTTCTTTCCGCTGCTAGGAGAGACTTATTTTTTATATGCTCTAATTCTGTAAGAGTATACTCTTTTAAATCAACTACAATATCAATAGATAAATCAGCAAAATCTGAAATTAGAAAATTATGAAATCTAATTTTTAACCGACTTCTTCCAAAAGGAGGAGGTTCTCAATTCGGATGTTTGTATTTTTTTTTTATGTTTGTTCGGACATGACTCCGTCGTTTACCAACCGATTTGAATTTTTTTTTTGTTGGATAGGGTATACTTTCGGAATGGTCCCATTAAAATTTTACCGAAATCGGACCAGCTCTTTTTGAAAAATCAACAAAAACCTAAGAAGTTTTCAACTTTGTCTACACCGATTATTCCGACGTTTCTGGTCCGATTTCGATGATTCTTTTTTTGTTCTATACAGTATAATATCTGCCATTTGGTCCCATAAAATTTTCATTTACATGGGCGTTGTTATTGCCGGTGCTACGATTTACAAAATTTTAGTGCACATGTAAGAAAATTATGTATTTGACAATAATTTGGGTTGAATAGTGAAACTAAAAAGGATAAAATAAAAAAAACTTTTTAAAAAAAACTGTAACCGACTTCAAAACAACCACAAAAAAAGTTCAAAATAACATACAAAAAACTTTTCTTCCGAAAGTCGGTGACAAAAAGTCAATGAAAAAAAAAAAGTCACCGACTTTCGAAAGAAAAGTTTTTTGTAGGTTATTTTGAACTTTTTTGTGGTTGTTTTGAAGTTGGTTACATTTTTTTTTTAAGTTTTTTATTTCACCTTTTGCATCATCAAAATGGGCAAACAATTTTACTTTTTACTCCCCCCGGAATACAGGCATCATACATTCATTATACTTCCAAGTTACATATTTTTGACATTGTTTGATTGGAACCCTGATTGGATTGTTCTAAGTGACTTTATATCGTCACATATAGTTCCATTCATATGGATGATGACTATGTTTGTAGAATTGTCGGCTAAAGTCATATAACCGGAGGATATAACTGCCAAATCCGATATAATCCCTCAATCCTGCGACATGAAAACGGAAGAGGGTGAGGTATTATTAGTAGGGGATAACAAAAGCAGGGGTCCAAAATATTTTTATTGACTCTTTCTTACAATGCCCTCCCCGACGCAGAGCAACTAAACATTTTATGATTTCTACTTTTTTTATGACAAAACTATTGTTTTTATACGCGTGGTCGTTGAAAAGCATTCAGGAGCCTTTTCAAATATAAAAATTAGCATTTAGTCTGTGTCTGTGTCTTTCATCCAGATCAGTCCAGCGTGATGGGGTAACAAATGTGCATCTAAACTTTCGTTAATAATATAACATAATCCCTCGTCCGTGTGTCACTGAGTGGTGCCAACTGAAAACCAGCGCTGGGTGTCTTTCGCCTAGCATATGCTGAGTTGGTTCCCCTTTTGGTGTGGATTTGCTCAGCAAAATTCTTACTGTATTTTGATTTTTTTTATTATTTATTATGTCTGTGTGTGTGTCCATTATCGAATAAATGTTTTCTATTCTATTTGTTTATTAGCGAATTTGCGTAAATAAGGTCTTAAAGTAAAAAAAATAGCATTCATTATCCATATGAACAGAGAAGTGTTGTAAACGGCTTTCATCCAGTATAATAAAAATACTAAGTAAGTCGAACAAGATTAAAGTGCAGAGATGATCACAAAGTGAATATAAAACAAGCAAGAATTAGAACACTATCCGAACACATGGCGAGCCAAACATGAAGGCGGCTAAAACTGAACTGACTTTACTCCGGAAAATGATGTACTCGTTGATACACCCACATCCAAACCTGTTTACATAAAACCCTGATTGGTGAAGTTCCGAGTTTTTTTGAAGTTAATTACTTAGCCAACAAGCGGAGTAGCGTGGGTAGCAGTAGAATGTTGATAGATTGTTTTTTTCCCGTGATTTGTAAATCCAGGAAAAGCCAAACGAATTTCATTCAATGAACCTTAAATACGGTCTCTTTTAAATATCTTTTCAGTTCAGAAACCAATATGAAATACTCTCACGAGCTAGGATACAAATAGACACCCTGCATGCCCCTAAATATCGGTCACAGACAGCTTCAATTTTATGAACGTATTCCGAATACATTGGCACTGAGCTCCAGTTCTCCAATACCGACCATAATTTTACGCTTCATGAGACACTGTGCAAGTGCCTTTATATCACGAATAGCTTAAGATAAAGCAAAGCCTCTAAAATATCCTAATAATAGTAGCTAACTTGACACATATTAAGATAACGCAGGCGCGGAAAGCCGTAGTGCAGCGTCAGCCTACTTTGGTGTCTGTGTGTTAGTGTTATACCTACTTAAGTAGCAGTGCAGACCAAATTCTGTGGCGAAAGCTTACCTAACAGACTGCGAAATGCAAATGAGTGAACAGTTGTGGGGAGTTGTATGAGAGCAAACGTTTGTAGAGTGCGGCCGAGCAGAGACGCGCCTCGCCGCGCCCTCCGCGCGCCACAACACGCGACTAATCTTTTATCATAATACTGCACTGCATACGTTCCATCTCCAAATTCCTGATTGGACTAAAACGTTAATGTATTTAAACAATAACATTGTTAAATGAGCTCAACGTGAAAGCTCAATGTTTTCGTTAATTCATTTTGTGATATGTTTGCTGATGGATTACCGTGACTAGCGCAAGTGCGCAGCGAATATTTTATCATGACGCAGAATGAATTATTTTCGAGAACTAATTAATTTTGATCCTTCATTTTCTTTGAAGTACCCAGCTGTTCTAGTAAATTTAATTTAATTTAAAAACAGTAGTCGCTTATTGTTTTATTCTTTGAACAAGTTTATTGAAGTACTAGCTAAGGTACAAAATTAGTTTAAACTAAAGCTCCTCTAGAAAGTACGAGTCTCAACTAGGTTATTTTCCTTTGGTTAAAACTAAATATGGTGAGATTTCCTTAAACCTGCAGAATAGCTGCCGCCTTAGAAGTTTTATTCTCTTCAATCCCAGACTCTGGCTTCAGTTAAACGTACTGCTCCTCGTACTTTTATTCCTTTCTCTTTGATAATGATGGGTTAAACAAAGGTTAATAGAAAAAACTGTTATTCCATTATGTAATCATTGTGTTGTAGATATGTACTTATGTTACATTGACCCAACAGGTAGACATTTTTAATACGAACGAGCCTTGCCAATTCCTAAGTATTGATTCTATCAATTGAACGTGAACTCCGTACAAAAAGCTAGCGCTGTTCATTTCCCGAGGCGCGCCGATAACGACCTTACATACCTTTAACCTCTATTTTCAATTATTCACAAATTAAATTCTGCACTGTTCTCTCGCTAGGGATTATATCCCTTTGATTACATTCAATGTTCAATCATTTTCCTCATGGGCCCTCATAAAAGTTCCCGTCGATTTTAGACTTAAGTCCGACACAGAATTGGTTTTAGAGATTTAAAATCGTCTGTCGTCGCCTTATCGATGTAAAGGACGACAATTTGTGAAGTTAATTAAGTGAACAAAGCGTATACGTTAGATAACTATCTGGAGCATTGTTCTAAGAACAAGAATGGATGCTCTTCTCTACAAGTTTCTTATCGCTCTGTGAGTTATCCTCGCGAACCCGGCCAACAGTTTAGTTGTAACGCTATAATCCGAGTAGGTCGAACAAGCCACATACATAGTAATTATAGCTCACTAAACTAATATCTTCGCTCGGGGTAATAATAAACATGAAATTTACTCGTAATTAAGAGCGTGGTAGTACGTTACAACAACTAATTAATAGAAACAGCTTGCGCCGTTTTATAGTCAATGTTAAATTGGCGGAAAATGTTTGTGCGCGTTGCGTGCGATGTACCAACAAATTAAAGGACACGTATTTTTTAGTCTCGGCGAAGAATTTAATGCAAATTAGAGACTTGATTACGGTTGAAATAGACGTTTATTTAATACGATTTTACTCAGATGTTAATAACATGATATTATACAATGTATAATTACCACAAGGGTAAGAAAATGGTGTACACATAATACCTACACATCGATATTTCCCTTCACGTTATTTGGGGCTAACCTATTGACAGTAACTAGACACGAACTCAAACTTTCAGTTACTACCAAGAAATTCCAAATGAAAAACTCAATAACACGTTGTCCGACTTGGAAGTCAAACACAGGACATCATCGACAGCAGTAGCAAAGTTTCCTTCTACGACTGACAGTCCTGTAGGCATGACGGTACATTTTTCACATTATTTCCCGTTACGCAAATATGAAAACCACACGTGTGTTCAATTTTTACACACGAGTAGTTTTGACAATATGGTATATAATCAAATGATACGGACTGAAAGTTTCCTTGTTTTCCAAAAATATTTTTGTTATGAGCTACGCTTTTCCATTTATTCAGAAGTACTTGGTAATGTATTGTTATATCGTTATACAGATATACCTACCTATTGTGACAGTGATCAATTGACACCCACGCTAGCTTTGCGGTCTAATTATAGACATTGAATTATTATACCATGCGTTAATGATGATTCGGATAGATAATAGTTAATTCATTAAATTCGTTATTCGTCATTGTGTACTCAAATTGTTATCAAACGTTTCCAGAGAATGAAACTTAAATACAAACCATTTTGAACTTGATGAACTAATCAGTTTCACGACGCATTCACTGATCATGATGGGAATCGAACACAGAATCACACGCTCAGCAGCTAAACTTTCGACTGAATGGGCCCAAAAAGGTTCAGATTTAAAATTATTCATCGCGTGGTTTTTCGATGAAAAGGTCTGCAATTTGTGAAGTTAATTAAGCGAACAAACTCATGCAAGCATATTTTTATCCTTACTTTTATACACTGAGCAAAAAAAGGGTTTCCGTTTCATTTAGAACGGTTATATCCTTTTTTTTTGGGTCGATAAAAAAGTGTTAGTCTTAGTGTCTAAAAATCCAAACTGTTTTTACAAATACCCTGTACGTTCCAGGTCCCGGTAACATGCTTATAATAAATGTGGTCAAGTTGTGCCTTAACCAATTTTTTTTGTACAATTCTGCTTTCCATAGACAAAGAACTGTTACATCTAAAGGTGCTCAAGTTCTTCAGCATTCATTTGTAACAGAACGTCGAACATTCGCTTTTTTAATTTTATCGAGCTGAATAACGAACATAGCCGAGCATAGAGTCAAACGACTAGAGACTAGAGTCTGGTCGATGGTCGTCAAAAGTTCTTTCTATAAAAATATCTTGTTGGTTTTTCCGTAGTGTAAAATTCACAGGAATGCTCATTACAAGTGAATGCTCAAGTTTATCAGCACCTTTTTTTTAAGCGTTGTAAAATCATCAAATGAGTCCTCCTACCTCGGGCAGGGCGGGAGGGACTGTCAGGCTTGTACTGACTAAATTCCACGGTGTCCTTCAATAGCCCTTTATGTTCCGGGGTCACGGTAATGAGATAAGTTCCGCGACCTCGGCAGGCTTTGCACTCTAAAGAGGAGCCCCGTCATAACACCACCTTACAGCACCTTAAAGTTACATTTATGACACCGCTAAAGTAATCCATTAGCTTTAATATCAGAGAATCAAAACTTACACCTAATTCTTGACGGAGATGAGAATGAGTCGGTTTCAGTTATAAGCTCCCTATTTTGGCGGGTTCCGTCCATCACGATAATGTTCCAACTACAGTGTTACCGAGCTTGGGTAAATTGCAAATGAACCAGCAAACGTTAGGAGGAAACTACCCTACCTGGTTTTGGTAGATTTTGTTAATAAGAATACCTTTATATAGCCCATTATCTGAATGGTACGGCCGTAAGGCGCAACATTACACTAGAGCCGGGGTAATGTTTGAGACGGTCGCATTAGGCTAAGGCCTAGGTCTATTACATTACCAGCTCGATGCATATTGCATGCTCGGAATAGTCGTATCATTGCAGATAAAAGAACTAGTAGTAATTTAACAGTAATTTCTATTCTTTCAAGTCAAGCAAAAACAACTTTAATGTAGTTAATTTTAGAATGCAAATTGTATAAACGGCAAGCGAGTTTTGCCTATAATGAACTGAAATTCGATCAAGTTTTTAAATTTTTATTAAAAACAAGCTAGTTTAAGAAGATTTTAATCCTTGAATTGATGTGCGAACCTTTTAAAAGTAAACAGTAATTAAAGGAAGAAAAAATATTTTCTCGTTTAGCTACTAAACAGCCAGCAGTTTACTATACATAGTATAATAGCTAAACACACTAGAACACAATAATCCACGATCGGAGAGTCGATAATGACGTCTCTTGTATACGTGTGTCTTTGTGAGGAGACTCAGGAAACAGGGACCGACAGCTAAAGTGCGTCATCCACCCACAGAGCGACTTCAAATCAAACGAGTGTCTAAATCCCGCCTCTACTCACGAAAATTACACATACTTCGCATACGTACTAATTCACAAATGGATTAATTCACGAGCTTATTTAAAATTCCATTCCCATGAATTGTGTCTTTGGAGTGTTGAGTAAGAATACGTAATTGCTTAGCATAATTAGCCTATAATGATATTCTCTAGAACGAAATTGTGCTGTAATCCACCACACAGGTAGAGATCGGCAGATGTCAAATATGTCCATTGTGGATTTTTTAATTTTCGGCCAAAAAGTGATAGATGGACAGCGCCGACGGCGGTGGTGTGATGCCTTGGCTGCTTCCGTATTTACGATCTGGCGCGAGACAAAAGTCTTATAAAGACTTTTGGAGATCTTTGCCCAGTTTTGGGACAGCATGAGCAAGAACAAGCATCAGGAACAAGCATGCAGGCACATAATTTCTTTCTCTGTTTTGAGATCCCTAGCTACGAAATCAATTTCACAATTTAATGAAATTCTGCTTAAATTCCAACCTAGGACCTACAATTTGTAGGTCTGGGCGTTTCCCACTGAGCCAGCGCTGCTCTAAAGCATGTAATGTGCCGGTCGTATTAGTGGTGTGTCGGGCTTAGGGCGCGACGCGTTGACGGTAGTCTCTGATTCCGGCTGCCAATAATACGCACGTGATCGGCCTCGCCAACGAGACCTTTTCAGAACCTCTCGTACGGTTCTGTTATTGAAGAAAATACTTATATGTATCCTGACATGTGTAGGATGACTCATTTTGTCACGTGCGTGAGTCACGGACGTAGAAGCAAAACTGTGTCTGTTTCTCGGTACAAAAATTCGCCTGTTAAAAATATAGCAGAGATAAGGCATACATTTCTTTCCCTTTGTCTCAGTTATAATAAAATATCGTTTTCAGTAAACAACGATATCACCGTTCTTTCCTAGAAAATGATGACACTGTTCGTTGTAGGCTTCTGACATGACATATTTTTCTCGAATGTGTCCGTAGTACAGAATTTATTTCCAATTCGGTTTTAGGTAAACAACGGCTATGTACGACACAATGTTTATGATTGTTTAGTTTTAATCCCAAAACTACCATCTTTTAAAACACAACTACGAACCGCTGTATAATATGATGCATGTTATTCCCGAAGGGATTAACGGAAGGCAAAGGTGTGTCTGTCATCGCCCCCATGGGTACCTAGTAAAGTAAGTCCTATATTCAACAAGACGATTCTATTGGTATATGTAAAAGTGTCACCCTATTTAAATAAAAAGTAAATAGGAAACCTGTAAATTGTATGGTTTTCATAATGAAGGGCATTCTATCTAGATACTCAGAAACTCCTTATGGAAAAAAAATAAAGTATGTATACCACCCGAGAAACGAATCCAGGCCCAGTTCAGCAGTAGCGCTTGCGACCACAGCACCAAAGAGGGCAGTTACAATAAAATACAGATTTTATTTAAAACCTTTACATTCTAACTTTATCAAATAAAGTGCATTTGTAATACCCGCACCGGACCGTCCTCTTGAATATATTGCCTTTCAGATTGAAATATGCACCATCTGTTTTACAAAGGTGTCTGTAAATCAAATAGAAGACAGAATTCGTTTCAATATTTTATGACATCATCATATTTGAAGAAATTCTTAAAAATAATGAAAAGCCCTATTATATTTATTTAAATCAATAAAAATTGTATGGCTTTTTATTCTTTAATTAAGAAATTCTATCTCTCGAATAACACAGAGTCCTTGTTCCGTATCCCGTTATTTAATCAACTAACTTTATTTTACTTTGCATTAATTAAAGAATTAAATTATTTCTTGCTGCAACACATTACACTTTTTTTTGGCATTTCACTCGCTCTCACTCCTGCATTTCCTGCATTATCTACGATTATCTCAAGCACTATAAATTCCGTTACAATTCCGATAATCGGTCTTGCAGGAAAATGTATGTTGACATTATAGTCGAATTGGATGCCAAGCGAAAAAGAAAACAATACATTACTACCAACACACATTGATGTACTAACATACAACAACCTACACTCCTCGAATGGCTATTTCTTTTCTCAATTTATACAACGTGTAACGTTAATAGTGCAAAACCTCTTGTGGGGTAACTCAGCCCATGTTACTGAACAATGTTTGATTAAAAACTTTTGGAAAAAAAAACATACAATATGATAAATTGATCGAGCCCATCAGTATGAAAAATATTTTTTACCCCACGAGAGGTTTTGCGCTATTAATTAACGTTACACGTTGTATAATTTTCAGCTGTTACGAGCTGCTTCGCTTGCTACAACTCGAAAATTATCCCACGCTAAGATAAAATCGGGATATAACTACCCTATGTGTTATTCCAAGTTACAAAATATCTTTGTACCAAATTTTATCCAAATCCGTTCAGTGGTTTTTACGGGAAAGAATAATCCATCCAATTAAACAAACTTTCACGTTAATAATATTAGTAAGACGATAATTATGGTAAAATATCAGAGATAAGACCACCGTTACGTAGCTTTATGTTTAAAATATTATATAAGAATATTTGCAAGGCAGATGTGAGTGGCAATACCCGAGACGGGACGCCCTAAAATGGCACACAGTATTGGTGAAGTTTTTCAAAAACGTCAGGTTCGTAGAACTCCCAACTGGAGGGATTATATGACCAGATGTATGAACGTGATGAGGCATTTTCTGCCTTCCCGCATAAGAAAAAAAGCGTAAGTTTAGTATGTAAAAGCTAAAAACAACTCAACTTACAATAATATTTTATTCATCTACCAATATTAAAATTCTCAGAAAGATAACCAACAAATAACAATGAAATCTTATTACTCAGTATAAATCCAGACAGAGGTGTATTATTTATTTTATCTAAACCTCTAATGCGTTTCAACTAAATTCTGAGAATGTAAATTACTGTAAATGTTTACTTATTTACGATACCAGACTAATGAACTCACTGAAAGCTCAATCCGTGAATTTCTATCCTAATTAAAACGCTAAGTATGTACGAAAGTTATACATGTGAACTTTACACTCCTTATAAATATAAACTATGCGAAAACCAAATGAATAATAAAATCATCGTAGCTCTGGCTATGAATCTGCTACAACGGAGCTACGATAGTGCTACGAAGAGATACGAAGTGCTACGAAGTGCTACGCAATGCTACGAAGTGCTACGCAATGCTACGAAGTGCTATGATAGTGAAATAAAATTGTTAAGGTAGATTTAAAATAAATATCACTGAAAATCCTTACCTTTTATGGTAACCAATTTCTAATTCAGTTTTCCTTTGAAAAATGGATATCTAGATATTATAATAATCTAATGTTCATTTCGTGTAATTTAAATTTTAATAGCATTAGGAGGTAATGAAAAAATTTATAACGCTTAATATTATTTACTGTTGTCGACGGCTTTTCAGGATTATGCGAAGCGGGAAAAACGTCAGCAACAGTAATGTTTTCCTCAAATTTATGTTTGTGTTGCGTTTGTATCGTATGAAAACCCACGTTTGAGATGGTTGTCATAAACAGTTATTAATCATCGTGTCACCCGTGCAACTTCAAAGGCTCGCTTAATCAACTGCGAATGGTTCAGGCGTCTGCGCCATTACTCAACACGCTCGTTTACACATTCTTGCCTGACGTACTCGTTATCTACTATATATGTAATCTGAAACTCATCCGAATCTAATGTTTCCGAATTCCAAGTACAACAAACGAGTTAAAACATGCGAAAACTTAGCGAAACATACAACATACCAACGTCTGTCTAAGTTTCAGTAATTCATCAGTCAAACATTGACGGTTTGAATTTAACGAGATATCTTTTAAAAGTTCCGTTAAAGCCATGCTACCACAATGCATACGAGTTGCAAGAAGTTAGGGTAACTTAACGACGGAAAAGTTATCCACGAATATCTCGATATTAGTCTGCGCGCTTCTGCACGAGTATTTATCTTGGAAAACAAGATAAATCTGGACTTTGTACAAATTTGAAGGCATTGTGAGAGTCATGCCAAGTATATTGGAGCATTAAATTAAATGGTTTAATGTTTTTCGTCTGGTTTGTGTCATTCCAGTTGGGGCCACAGAAGCCAGGCTTTTATGTTCGTCTTTGTATGTAATATGATTGGTGGCTCTCATGCATTTGATGACGACCCAATTAGTCCAATAGCTGCTTAAATCTTTTTGGGACCCTTAACGAGTGAGTATTTGTATGGACCATATATATGTTGGTCTTGACATTTGAATTTGTATCTTATGACCATACGATACTGATAAAAATGTAAGAAAGACTAGTTAAAATATTTTCTTTAAGAAATAACGCCGATTAATGAAGATTACGATTACGATTTTAAGGTTTCTCACAGAGATGAGGCCTGTGTCTCAACAGTGGGAACATCTATAGACTGATAATGAACGTACCAGCACATAGATAATACACTATACTTGGAAGTAAATGTCTCTGCCTACCGAGTATACCACAAAACGTAACATTCTGTCGCACTCGCAGCCACAACTACACATCTAACTGATGGCGATGTTCGAATCGAGCACAAAGCGAGTATGTTACCTCGTCACGGCCACTTAGGACTGATCGCACGCCTCGACGCAAATCTAAATACTGGTATTGTCAAACAAAGTGACTGGTATAAAGACAATTACCTTCGAACAATGTTAAATAATTTCTGTACGTTTACAGACAAACTGATTGATGTTAAGATTGTCCAGGTATTTTTGTTTTTTATTTAACGTTGCCCTTTACTAGAAATTTCTCCTGTTTCGTGGGTTTTTTTACAATTATATAAACTCATAATTAATTTGATTGTTCAATTGCAACCAAAGTAAAATGTTGAGGCCAAAGAACTTCATTGATAATCAATTCTTTAATATCAATCGTGATTGTGATCTCGTTATAGAATAAATATTCTGGCTTCCTCGTGAAACAAAGACAGAATGAATATTCTGGCTGAAACACCAAAACCTTTGTTCGATTATACCTTTGCATGTAACCGGTTTCTCCTCATTGCTTCAAAGGATATCGGTTTACAAAGCATGGGAACTTGGATGTAGACTAAGGTTCAATGGCTATTGTGGAATATGTTCTTGGCGTATTGAGGAGAGTTCCCATCAATAAAATCTGTTCATACCAGATCCTTTAAGTATTGTTATCTACAATTCATGGAAGAAAGAGAATAGGGTACTTTTATATCTTTTGTCTTACTAAAAAATATTGTTTACCTGTATTTAATTCCCGCGTTCAAAGAAATTCCGTTTGTGAAACAGAAAGTTTAATTAGTCTTCCTATTGAATTGGCAACAAGTGGTTGAAAATTATACTTAATTATTTGGTTGAATACAGGACACACATGAACTCCCTTGACTTTCAGCATTTTCGGGGAATGCTTGCGTGTTTCAGTTTGACTATTAGCAATTGCGAGAATAGTCCGAGAGTAGTAACTTTCATGTAAACATTGTATAGCCCGAATTCTGGTACATATTTCGCTTCTATCCCTAAAACAGTGTATTTCACAGAAATATCAGTATTTGCACTGAAATAGACACACCAGCTATGAGAGGTCAAATTCATTCATCGCATCAACATAATTGGAGCACTGACGTCTGACATGGAGCTTCTATTCAGTTGTGGGAGACGAGATGCATTCAAGGAATTTATGAACTCACTGCCAAATAAACAGCGTAATCTCGAAATGTGTGAGAGAGTAAGAGAGTGCAGTGAGTATGGGACTATTTATTGTAATATAGTTCTGGCTTTTCTAGAGAAACAGAATTAGCGACGCTGTTAAACTGTCAATTCTGTAAGTATTACTTGTTTTTTTTTACTTTTCTCTAGGCTTTTTTTCAACTATTTATTTCGTTTTGACGCTATTGCTTAAAAAGTCATGTTAGATAGCCTTCCTCGATAAATAGATTATCTAACACGATTCTTTTTTCTATTGAACGAAAATTTCTAAGATTAGCGCAAACAAACAATTAAACTCTTCAGTTTTATAATATTAGTATACATTAGCACTTGATAAAGAAAAACTACGCGTTTTTTTATTAAAGTATCTCTTACATTATTCTAGATATAAATAAAACTTAAACACAATCGTTTCCGAGTTCCTCTTAATTTACAAACAAAAGTAAAAGGTTTTTGGAGAAAATTGCTTCGGTAAGTAAGGTGTCCCGAGCGGGATGAGGGAACGAGTCGATAAGACACGAGATAGTCCAGATGTTGGAGTTAAACTTTGCCTACGAGCGCGCTACTTAACTCTCTATTTTCTAACCCCACAAGTTTGTAAGAAACGGTTCCGTATATAAATTTATAGCTTCAGAGGATTACGCTCACAAAATGGAAGTTTGAACTTCGGCAATGTCTCTGGAAAATGTTATGACACAATAAAGTAACGCCGAAATATTAAAGCGACTATTTACATTACTTTAACTTTTTACGACAGTCTATAGACACGAGGAATAAGAATGAGTCAATATTAAATTATCAAACAGGCACTTTTCACGAGGACGCAAACCGAGTAAGAAGTTCAGAAACACCTTTTTGGGAGCCCTCGTGGGAAATCTAACGCCGAGTGTCATTACATTACGAATAAAACAGCCTTTTATTTCCGTAACACGTTTCGTGGAATGAAATCGCCACTATGTAACAACTCCTCATCAGCCGCCCACGAAATAGGCGAGAAAACTGTATCGAAAGTTATCAGAGCATCGGGTCAGGAAATATCGTAACATTGTTGGATAAATAAAGGCATATTGCTAGCAATGATGGGTCGCGCACGGCTCGCTGCCTCTTGTATCACGTCCCTCGAGATGAAACGAATGAGCATTACCCTCGCCGACTGCGAAACATTCCCTATTCCACCACTCATATTGTAAGGAACCGCTGCTTTTTCAACGTTCACCGAATTTGAATGATTACTCGCTAGAAGCAAAGTTCGCGATTTTATAGAGAACAGTACCAAAGTTTCTCACTCAAAAGCTTGTTAACAACCTTATTGACAGACTAAGTATAGGTATATAGGTTGGCAGGAGTTATGTCTATTACCGGGTCCCAAGTAAATGGTGCCATATATCACGAAGAAACGTAATTGCTGGAGGTAACTAGTTTAAACGTGAAAACAGTACCTTTTGTAACAGATATAAATGGTACAACTTGCTCTTAGGAGTACAATGTTAAGGCCAAGATATCTACATTAAAACGAAGTAGCGGTAGCCGTATCTGCGCCGTAACTTTAATAGGGACACATTATACGTCACATCCATCCTTATCTATAGACTAATATCAGGAAGATCGACGGGTAAAGTACTCGCCGAGTGATTATGCGCGGTTACCCGACGAACATTTTCTAGCGTCATTATGCGTTACGAAAACGGCAGTCGGGGTACCAACCCCACGACCGTAACGATAAGAGGAAATTGTGATGTTAAGCAGCCAGGAACCGTTACGTTCCAAGTTCACGATTCACTAGAAATAATAAAAAGATACAGTGTAGCCGAGATAAATGTACGAATCAGAG
This sequence comes from Agrotis segetum, assembly GCA_036375495.1. Classification (NCBI taxonomy): domain Eukaryota; kingdom Metazoa; phylum Arthropoda; class Insecta; order Lepidoptera; family Noctuidae; genus Agrotis; species Agrotis segetum. The sequence goes on from JAQSVV010000297.1 coordinate 171,221, forward strand.
GGCTATTAACATCGTTTTGCGGATGAGCGCCGACAGTAATTGCCATGTCGGCGTGCGGACACAAAATTTATGGCGCCCACTGCGGGTAATTGAGTCGAGTCGCTAGTTACTGCGCGGCCCCGCGACACCTGCCAAACACACTACACTCTTATGAGGAAAAAGCTTTAATGATTACGGCAAACAAAGGAACGCACCGAGTGTTCTAAATTGCGTTTACCGCACGCCTTTTTATAAAGCATTTCTGAATGAAAAAGGAGTTGAAAAACTGCGGTGCGAGCGGTATGAAATAAAATTATATATGTAAAGATAAAACTCCTTAAACATTTAAGCTGCTGTTGTGTTACCTATTATCATATCTATAACGTTTTTGGTTAAAGCATCTTAAACAGGTAAATTGTCAACTTTGCTCCTTGATAACATCTAAATTATACAGTATTATTACTTTAATTAGCATTACCTCCATTCACTTATGAACCAATAACGTACAAAAGGGGGAAATTATGAGACGGAAGAGAACAAATGAACATGTTTATCATTTGGAAATGCATATTGTCGGGAAGACTCAATTGATGATTTTAAAACGTTAGAAAGTATAACTATTATGTACGTTGAGCTTTATGTTATTTGTCGTTACCTTCCAAATTAAATATCCGGACGGTAACAAATTTGAAATAACAGAGAAATCTCATTGTTTTGACATGGCAGCATAGCTATTCTTTTTTTTCTTTTTTTTAAAGACCGCCATTGCCCCACACTGTTAATTTATACTGTGTCGTGACCAGACCAGAAACCCAGACCCAAAACAACTACTTGCAGATCATACAAATATTTGTTACGGGCGGGGATCGAACCAACAACACGCTGAGCAGCAGTTGTTTGTTCAGCCACTGCGCCAATCGTGCCGTCACTCTAGACAAACACTCTCATCATCCTCTAACTTTAAACCCTTTTTATTTAGATAAGGCGCAGCATATTGTCTTCATTACCTAGGTACTTGTTATCCTGCCGGGGTCACGGGATTATTCCCTTACCGTGACCCCGGAACATAACAGACTATTGAAGGACACCGTGGATTTTAGTCAGTAGAAGTCTGACAGTCCCGTCCGCCCTGCCCGGGGTGGGAGGACTCATTTGATGATTTTACCACGCTAAAAAAAACCTACTTGTTATTTTAGAAATCACATCCTTTGCAGCCTTTATCTTTCACATCCATTGTTTCTTTGGTCTTAGCCAACCACCTTTATTTTTCATATACGATCTGATCATGTTCACGGGGCAAATATTACCCAAGATGTTTGGAAGAAAAAAGGGGAGACCTTTGCCCAGCAGTGGGACAAAAACTCAGTTATTAAAAAAAAATGCTAGGAATTACTTCTATATCGCTAGTGCGTCTGCAACGAACGCTGAAACGCAAATAGTCGGTCCGTATTAGGTCATAGAAATATATGTGTCGTACGAGAATCGGACCTGTGACACTCAGTGCAGCAGTTAATCGCTCAGCTACTATGCCAACTGTCTTCCTCTTATGTACAGACGCAAGCAGATTAACCTACCTCAATTTGTCAAATTTTACCAATCGAACATTAACCTTCCACTATTGCGATTAGGGTCAAAACACATAACCGCGTTGCGGCGCCGCGCCGCTAGAATCGACAGTAGTGTCACTGCCGATTTAAGCGGCGCGGCGCCGCGCTCGTTCCAGCGTTATGGTATCATAGTTGTTGACAATGATTCAGTTTTTTTCTGTCACTCTTGCAAACAACACATGTCAATCAATTTGGTTGAGGATCGCCCTTGTTTGTGAGATTCTGGAACTGGTTACCCTACCGAACGACAGTAAAACGCTCTTTATCACGACGCCGCAACGCCGCAACGCAAACTGCCGATCTTAGCGTTGCGGCGACGCAACGCGGTTATGTGTTTCGGCCCTTAGGGTTGAAAATCTATTAAAGAAGACAGATTGATATAAGTTGATGTACTGTCATCAGTACATTGTATGTATTTTATTATTGTTTCAAGTATATTTACTTTTAAAATATAAAGAAACTGGTCTGCTACTTGATATGATAAGAGCGAAGAGCAAATTCAATAAGATGTATCTATTTATTTATTATAATTAATCCACACACGTTATTCCCAATTCTCAGTATTGATGGTTTACCTCCTATTACAATAATAAACCCAACTCACAAGCCTCTATCATTGTTATTTGATATTGAACCTTAATTATAATCGGCGAAAGCCTATTCAATAACGGAGATAGTAAAGGATTTAATGTTGATAAGGAGAAAATACGAATGAATAACGAGTTCGTGAAAACCACATCTGAAGAACGAGATGAAAGGAAGTAGTTACCACATAAATAAAGACAATAGAATTTATTTTTATTGGAAAATAAAATTAAGAACACTATAAATAATATGCTATCGAATGTAAAGCCAGAGAATCTGCGGGCGTTTTAACAAGCATTTATCTGTCTTACTATAAAAATTAAAACATTTGTTGAACACTTGTTTATAGGAAAATGTAAATACTCAATGGCATTTTGACGTTGATTTATGGGTCGATTTCCAGATACCCTTTTTTAGACAAGTTTTTAACAGTTGTTAAATTTTTTATGGTAAGAAGATATATGTTTAAAAAACGACGGAGGAATATTTTTTCTTCGACTTTTGCTTTCTTAATCTAAAAAAAAATGAGGCAGTTAAATAAGCGTTTTTATATACATATAATTGATAAAGCCGTATCACGTTCAGAGTTCACAGTGAGCACAAATTCTCAGTGCTCCCAAGGAAATGCTTCCACTAAAGTACAATAACGTACTTGCGCGAAGCTGTAAGCGGATTATGAGAGGTTCCGAAGTAGGCTGCTTTGAAACTCGCAAGAAAAGCAATATCCATTATCTTGGCAGGGCTTTGTGTGTCGACCGCTGCGCATTGTTGGTCGCCTGCAGCTCCCGCACCGATATATTGTTTGACTTGAGAGGCATTGGACCCTGGCTTACCTTACGGAAAAATTAAAAATCATGGTCCGAGAATTTTAGCTTTTGTATAATGTATAATTTTTCCTGCTTTTTTTTTAAATTTAAAATATTGACCCAATGCGTTTGAATGGATCGTTTTACTTAGGTTTATTTTGGTAGACTTTTGTGTTCCACTCCTGAATATTGCTACCAATACTCTCGATCGTAGAATTCTTTGCGCCAACTCTGCAGCATCAGCAGCGACCCCGCCCAAAAATAGAATAATAATTTAATTTGCTTTTTTATTTTTTTCCGACAGATTCAGATTTGCCTGAAATATTCAATCATTTCTTGAAAAGTTGGCTAGAACAAGCTTTCTTTCGGATTATTGAAAATATTGGAATAATCCTTTAAAAACATTCGAAAAGAAAATATGACAGGAATTTTACTTCAAGTTTAAAATCGCTGACTTAAGGCTTCCGTCTTCTTTTGCACAAAATTGAATCGCGTTCGGCCAGTCGATCGTACGTCAAATTTCGGGCTCCCTTCCCGCAATCCCCCGCATACATCCTGCCCACTGAATTATTATAAAACAATTTTGATACGGTAAGAACATTGCTCTACTAAGGATTATTTAAAAGGAGTTATAGAAAATTTTGCTAAATAAGGAGTTTCAATATGACTTGGTTTCAGGGTTGGAAATAAAAACAGTTTTTTTCAAATTTATAAAACAGACAGTTCAAAATGTTTTAAATAAGTGTTTTTTTTTAGTTTCTGTTTATTTTTTAAAATTAATTCCACCTTGTTTGTTGATGTCTAAACGTATAAATCAATTATGTTTCATTTCTAGACTATATCTTTTCAAATTTACCCTTTGAAATGATTTGTTTACGAAAAAAGATCAATGGAATAACATGTGATCTAAAAATTGTAAGCATTATTTCATTTATTATAGTGTCAATAAAAGTTAAAATATGACATAACAATGGCATTAAACTCGAAAGGTTTTATGTCAAACTATTTAGACTCCTGAATATTAATTTATTTTCATTTTAATATGCATTCATCTGCCTTAAAAAGTAGTTGAAACGGGTAATAAAAAAACTGTTTAATTTCAAACTGTTTTAAACAGGTGTTTTAAAACAACTTGTTTTAATCATGCCAACCCTGCTTGGTTCGTCCTCCCTCCGCCCCAGCCGCAGTGGTAGGCGCCCACGGCGACGGTCGTCGCTAGATGATCTCCGGCCACCGTAGGCGCGGGCATGCGGGCAGCGAGTAAAGGGCAACTCGCTGCCCGACCAAGGACCATGCCCGGGTTGACGGCGCGTTGTGTCCCACGCGCGCCTCAAAGAGCGTCAGCATAATGACGGGGCCCCCCTCTCAGAGGGCCAAAGCCTGCCGGGGTCGCGGGATTATTCCCTTACCGTAACCCCGGAACGTAACAGGCTATGAAGGACACCGTGGATTTTAGTCAGTAGAAGTCTGACAGTCCCTCCCGCCCTGCCCGGGGTTGGAGGACTCATTTGATGATTTTACCACGCTAAAAAAAAAAAAAAAATAACCCTGCTTGGTTTGTAATAATACGAGTATCACACAAGTGTTTTAATACTATTTAAATAATCTCATAGGTTAAATTATGTTAGGTTTAATTTGTTGAACACAATCGTGTTTAACTAATTAAACCTAAAAAAAGGTCAGTACAGCAGTCATGTTGGCAAAGGAAGATGCGGGACGCGTGAGAGAGAGGACAGCGTAAACCTTACATCCCAGCCGCAGTGGTAAACCCAGAACGTAAAAGGCTATTAAAGAACGCCGTGAATTTAAGTCAGTACAAGTGTGACAGTATCTCCCGCTTGGCCTGGGGAGGACTCATTTGATGATTTTATCATGAAAAAAAAGTCATGGGCCATGCCCGGGTCGACAGCGCGTTGTGTTCTACGAGCGCCTCAAATAGCGTCAGCATGATGACGGGGTCCCCCTCTAGAGGGCTAAAGCCTGCTGGCATCGCGGTACTCATTATCGTGACCCAGGAACATAAAGGGCTATTTGAAGGACACCGTGGATTTTAGTCAGTACAAATCTGACAGTCCCATCCAAGGACTGCACTCCTTGTCATAGGCACAGTCCATTACCACCGGGAGACAGAGAAACCAACGGTTTGCTGGATTTTAATGAAGGAGCAATGTTAGCGAACGTGAATGTGAGACAAAACAAAGTAAATTTTAAATGTCAATAAGGTCGAAAATCGCTTGAAGCAGTTTTTTAACTTGCTATCGTTAAGCAATTTAAAAAACAGGTTCAAAAGATTTTCGACCTTATTGACATTTATGCAAAAACCGGATTTTAATGAAGGAGCAATGTTAGCGAACGTGAAAGTGAGAAAAAACAAACTAAATTTTAAATGTCAATAAGGTCGAAAATAGTTTGAACATGTTTTTTAAATTGCTTAACGATAGCAAGTTAAAAAAACAGCTTCAAGCGATTTTCGACCTTATTGACATTTATGCAAAAACCGGATTTTAATGAAGGAGCAATGTTAGCGAACGTGAAAGTGAGAAAAAATAAACTAAATTTTAAATGTCGATAAGGGCGAAAATCGCTTGAAGCTGTTTTTTAACTTGCTATCGTTAAGCAATTTAAAAAACATGTTCAAACTATTTTCGACCTTACTGACATTTATGCAAACACCGGATTTTAATGAAGGAGCAATGTTTGCGATCGTGAAAGTGAGAAAAAACAAACTAAATTTTAAATGTCAATAAGGTCGGAATTCGCTCTTACTTGTTTAGTTATTTCTCCATATCTTTTAACAATAATCGGTTCAGAACTGAAAATTCTGTAGGAAATTTGACAATTAATTCTTCTTTTTCTACCCCTATAGGCCGAGTTTAATTTTGATATTTAAAGGGGACCAACTTTCAGATAAACTCTGTCCAACAAAAAAAATGATTTTTTGATATTGGACCACCTTAGAGAAAGTAAAGAATGGTCATAAATTAAAAAAAAAAAATATATATACATGTCGAATTGAGAACCTCCTCCTTTTTTCCGTCGGTTAAAAAAAATATTTTAACATAATAAAGTAGAGCAACCTGAGATGCGTAACTGCGCGTCATCACCGTTAGAGCGAGAGAAGGTGCGAGCGAGAGGGACCAACAAAAATTCGTCGTGGACCTCACGTCCGATCGCTCCGGCCGTCCACCGGCCACTAAGGAATTTCTCTTGCAATTCTCGTTTATAAACACTTTTTGAGAGGTTATTTCAGATATTTTTTATTGTTGAAAAAAAGCGCTTTAGGTACAATTTTTTTTTTGAATTTGCTTTATTGATCTGTTGACATCAAGATAATGTAATATTACATACCTACGATGCATAGTTCCTATGAAAAAAAACCATTTATTAAGAGATGAAATCCGAGAATTTTGATGATGTTCTGCCATCTTAATTTAGAAAATGAAAGATAAATATAAAAAACTAATCAGCGCAGTTTGAAGACGAGGATATTGCGGTCATTATGCGCTGATCAGATTTAAATGAATTCTTCATTGTCTCAGATTGAGTGCACCAACGTAACTCGAAATGACGTTGGGCAGGAAAGACCTGTTTTGAACGCTTGATTTACCTAATATAATCTACTTAAATCAACTTTAACAAAATAACTAGCTGTTACTTATATTATGGTTATTTATGTGCAATAATAATATTTCAAGCTATTGCACTATTTTGTTCAAAAATCACAAACAAAGTTACGCAAATAATTCGGCGCGCGTGAATTTTAGAAGACTTGCCCCTTAAGGTGCCTCTTTGTGCTGACACGAACTCACTGACAGGCGGGGCCATAAAGCATGTTGTCTCACCTGTCATCGTGCCCGAAAGAGATAGTATCAGTGATGAGCAGTTAGACGCTAGTCCTCACGCACGTCTGCTTTGCACCCACACATATAGCGCTCCGATCCGTTCCGAATAAAAACGAAGTTACACGAACTACACATCGTCCGCCTCGCCGTCACCACATGACATTGTGACATGTGACACTTATTGTGTGTCATGAAATGTTTTTTAACATGTATAAGAAACTTAGAGCGAGTAATGCAGATTGCTACAAGGTTGTACCTAAGTTGATTACTGAAAGTTCCTTGCATTACTTATTTTTATTCATAGAAACAGAAGAAAAATAGTATGGACCGCTATTACCGGATACGGCTAAGATAACTATATTTATTGAATAAAACAAATAAAATAAACTGTTTCGTAAATATTTGTTGATTATTTATTAAACTGAAAATAAAAAGTATGAACACATTTTTGGGCTTTGAATTAGTTTTTATTCTTTAAATTTTTAAACAGTTTTATTAAACTATGTATAAAAACAAAGAAAAATAACTAGCCCATCAACATCGGAGACAGACAAACCTTCTAACAATACGCGCTGTGACCAGGAGAACTGCCTTCTGAGTCTATGGCTTGATTCAGCTGACTACAGACTTCCTTCAGCTTTCGTGAAATTAAACTGTTCTTCGTTTACATTAACATGTCAATCATCAATCGATGTCAATGCGTTTCGTGTTGATCTAAACATGGATTCAGGGTTAAATTATCAAGCAAAACTACGCACCAATAAAATCATTTTTTTTTAATATAAACTCAAAATAATCCTTACGGTGGAGACGTATCCAATAAAGGAGCAATATTTTCTTTATTCATGACCCATGCACTCAATGCTCTCTTTTTTTTTTTTGCGTGGGTCACGGGTCACTTCGATCTAGGCGCCCTTTTAGATCGCCTTGGTGTTCCTACAGCCGAACTCGGCATCGCTGCCCCGCCCCCGCGGGACAGTCTTATTAGGTAACAGTGACCCCGGAACGTAAAGTGCTATTGAAGGACATCGTGGATTTTGTTTTTTTTTTTTTATTTTTTAGCGTGGTAAAATCATCAAATGACTCCTCCAACCCCTTCTGTCAGACTTCTACTGACTAAAATCCACGGTGTCCTTCATAGCCTGTTATGTTCCGGGTTTACGGTAAGGGAATAATCCCGCGACCCCGGCAGGCTTTGGCCCTCTGAGAGGGGGGCCCCGTCATTATGCTGACGCACTTTGAGGCGCGCGTGGGACACAACGCGCCGTCGACCCGGGCATGGTCCTTGGTCGGGCAGCGAGTTGCCCTTTACTCGCTGCTCGCATGCCCGCGCCTACGGTGGCCGGAGATCATCGAGCGACGTCCGTCGCCGTGGGCGCCTACCACTGCGGCTGGGGCGGAGGGAGGACGCTGTCCTCTCTCGCTCGCGGCCTGCCTCCTCCTTTACGAGCATTACTGCCTCGCAGAAGGAGCTGACCGCTTCCCACTCCGTTTCGCCCCGCAGCATGGCCGCAACCAATGCCGGGCGCGAGAGGTCTCCGCCTATCGCAGCCGTAAGGACACGTCGGTGCTCCGCCCAAGCTGGGCAGTCTTGCACCGTATGCTCCACCGTGTCCTCCGGGCGATCTTCGCAGTATCGTGGATTTTGATTAGTAAAAGACTGACAGTCCCTGCCCGGGGTGGTAGATCTCATTTGATGATTTTACCCATTGAACTATATTACTAGATTTTACCACGTCATAAAAGATCATCAAATACGAGTATGTAAGTACCTATATAGAGATTAGTTGTAACAAATTATATGACTTACCCAATGTTGATTTTAATTTGTTTACAAGTGTTCTACAATGAACCAACACAATCTTACTGGCACTAAAATCCATTCAAAGCTATTCCAATATTTCCAATTTATAATAATTCAGAGTCCAAACAATTTCAAGTCAAACAGATAAAGTAGGTCTAAAGGCGATATTACACGGTTCAATTAAATTGACAGCAATTCCGTTGAAAAGCATTGAACATTGCACATACTTATTTCCTATTTACGAACAAAACAGTCAACAAGACATTCAATGTTCATTTGCCTAGCGATGTCGCGTCGTCAAGTCGTGCGTGCAGGTGTTTCCCTTATTTGTATTTAATGAATGAGCTAAATAAAAAAATACTCGGCGTTGGTGGGTACGTCCGTGGATTTAGCGAAGAGCGACCATAGGAGCGTCACAAGTATTATAGTTGGATTTTGTATTCCACAAACACTCATATTTTTGAAAAACTTCCAGAAAATGAGGAACATGATTGTCACGCCACTCAAAAACCATTTTTAAAACTATAAACATTAGCGCACGCTAGAAACTACACAATCCTATACGTCCGATTCCTTCGCTGCCATTCGCGGATTGGTCATTGTTCAATGTTCGTGTTTACATGTTTTAACCGACATTTCGATTGATCAATATTGGTTCCATTCCATTGAAAGGCAATTAAAAATCTAAACTTTCAATGATATTAGACAATCAAATCGAAATGTGTTTAGATGCGTCAATGCCATTGAAGCAATGGAATGGAAAGCAATATTGAACCGAAATTGACCTGTGTAATATCGGCTTAAACAAAATCCAAAATTCAAGCCAGGTTCAAAAGAGTATTATCGTAAACCATAGATATTATAGGTTGTCAACGTACACGTCATACGGAGACAGCCGGGCGGGGCGCCGCCGCCGTGTCTATTCATAGTATGCATGTGTGCGTGCGCGTCACCCTCCCGCACCGCACCGAAGGCAACTATTCAGTGAGATGCACGATATTTCACGAGTAAAAGGCGCACGTGATAAAATACAAAAAGGCCTTTGGAATTTGGGGTTTTATGAAACAACCACTGCATCAATCAATTTCAAGAAACATTTACTAAATTCTTCGTTAAATTTGCTGTGTCGGTACAGGCTTCGTTTTGGAAATTGATGCTTCTTTTATTTCAAATTTACGCCCAAAGTTGTGTTAAAATTAGCAAAAAATAATGAATCTTTAGAAGCTCGTAACTTTTTAATGGTTTCATATTTTACAATTCTGCTTCCGTACCGACAAAATTTATAAGGAGACAAAACGATACCATGTTTAACTTTGGATGTACTTTGTGAAATAGTGGAGTAAAACCCCAACGAAGTTTCTATGGAAAAAATGTTGACTTGTTTGCTCTTAACAATCTATAAACGAAGCTTGATTTGTCTATCTTTTTTTTTAATCAAGGTTTTACTTACACTAGAAAATCCCGGGATTATGAACTACATTAGAGTTGAGAAGAGCACCAAATCATGCTTACGTCACTAACAAAACATTTGCAAGTGTAGTCTGTAGACTAACCGAGCCGCCTGATACCAAACATTTGTTCAACACTTAACTGGGCACAGTCCTATAAACTACACAGCAGCGGGTCTAAAACGGTCACTTAGCAATATCAGTAATGATTCATTTCGTGAATGAATATTAGAAGAGCAAAGGAATAGTTGCTGGAAAGAAGTGAATCCTTAAGAATATTGCTTAAAGTTTGCTGCCTAGTCTTTGCCCATTTATGTATGTTGTCCAACCAGTTGCAGTAATATAACGCATACATAAAAAAAAATGGTTGCCCCGTACTCGAAAATAATTTCCGTTGAACACTTAAATTCGTGTACATAATACATCCATATACTGCAATGTACACTGCTCGTGAGTTATTGCAATGAAACTGCGCTCCTAAATGTAAACAACAAGAAAATTGCATAAAAATATGCACATAGCTTTAGGAGCGTCAGATAAGGAAATTGCTTAAGTTTAAGTACTGAAATGAAACCGACTCATCATCAAGTCATTTAAATACTGGTTTTACCATTGGTGATTTCTCAGCATCAATAATAATAAAAACATTCCATTCTAATAACATTTCACACAACACCATCTAGTCCCATGCTAAGCAGAGCTTGTGTTATCGGTACCAGACAACTGATAAACTTACTTATATATTTCTAAATACATACTTTATATAGATAAATTACACCCAGACACAAAACAAATTTTAATGATCATGCTCATCACACAAACATTTTTCCTGGGTGGGAATCGAACCCACGACCCCCGGCATAGCAGTCAGGTTCACTAACCACTAGACCAACAGGCCAGTTATGACTCGGGATCAGGATTTCTGCCTAGTTGAATGCAATTGGCTCGCCTCCTATTACATGGGCCCTGAACATGACCGACGTACCTATATGTACTTGAAATCCTATAATCCTAAGGCCCGACGCTGCGTTAAGCGGATGCACGCGCGGGTCTACGCGCGGTGCCTGCCAGAGCGGTAACACGCACGGGCTTGTTCAGTCAATAAGGGTGCTTATAAACGGTGCATGTTAGGGTCGATTTATACTAGCGCAGAGTCGAAGCGCATCGAAGCGTATTTCTAAAACTGAACATAACAATTTCAACCTTAACTCGACAGCGTAAAACACATATTACTTCTAAGATTTTAAAAAGTGAAGAACGCTGATCGTGAATCGTGAAAATCTTAGAAGTAATGTGTGCGTTACGCTGTGGAGTTAAGGTTGAAATTGTTATGTTCAGTTATAGAAATACGCTTCAATGCGCTTCGACTCTGCGCTAGTATAAATCAACCCTTACTGGAGCAAACAGAGAGCAATTTTTTTTTGTATGAAGGCTTTCGAAAAATTCCTCCGATGCTGAAATTTGGAATATGGTGAGAGTAGGTGATACAGATTATAGATGCACAATAATCCAACATTTTTTTAGCCGAGAATTTCTGTTTTTTTACCAAAACATGAAAATTGCTTATAACTCTCTGCGAAAAATTCCTCAGTCTCAAATTCTTTTTGTATGTATTTGTTTAAATGAAATAATAGGAAAAAAAAGTATAAGTTAGAATAGGAAAGTATAAACATCCAACAAAAATGTTCGATTTCAGTGTCACTCCAAATCAACTTTTTACATATCGCGCTGTAACTTGAAATTGAAATAAAAATCTTCAAATTGAACTAGCGACACTGCGTAAATCGGTCTCCGCGACGGGGACCGTCGCATACCCACGGAAACCAGACGCGTATCCACGCCCGTTTAACGCAGCGTCGGGCCTAAGGTAGATAAAATTGTAAAGGCGCATCCACACATGCCCGGCGGCACGGCCGGCGGCATGGCCGGCGGCCGTGCCGCCGGCATTTGCCGCAAAGACTTACCGTCTTGTCTTGTTTTTTTCAAGGCGATCTGAAACCCGGCGGCATAAGCCGGCGGCATGTGTGGATGCGCCTTAACAGAGTATGTACCTCCTCTGTTGATTTGACCACTTTTCACATGGATCATTAATTTCTTGTTTAAATTTCGAATGTCAATCTGTCATTCGTGTCATTTCTATCTCATTTTCGTTCAGTACAATTTTATCACGGCAAGCAGCTGTACTTTTTGTGTTAAACCTGTTATTTCTCAAAGCTCGTTCAGAACTAAAGTTATGTTTTACAATGTGTTCATTTCCTTCTACTCATTGAAAAGTTATAACATTTAGCTGTATTTTATCCCTTAAATATTATCTGCGCTGTTAAAGGGTCCATCCTTAGGGGCTGAAATAATAAACGAATAACTAATCTTTATAGATGAATCTTTTATTTATAGTCCCAAATCTCTTTGCATTTAATTTTTGCGGCATCGTTCGAGAAGGACTAGAACGATTGCCTCAAAGTTATGCTTAAACCTTCTGAAAGCACAGACGTGTTGTTTTGTGCTACACTGGTATACTGCACTTGTTGGAAAATTCATTAAATAAACACAGTTTTCTTTAGTTTCTCATGTTTTCTTTAAGAGCTAAGAAATGCTCCGTTAGGGAAAGTTTCTATTATATTATTCACGAGTAAATAAGTATGTAAATGGGCGTGCAACAAACTTTCTTAACAGTTCTAAGTACCTTGATTTGCGAACTCGACGCCAACACTTGATGCAAATATAGCTTCAAACTCGTACCACCAGTTTTATTGAAATATTCTGCATACAATAGTTGTAACTTTGTGTTACTAAAAGCGCCTTGGAGTTTGAAATTATATAAGTACACCTGAAAACGGAAATTCAAACTACGGACCGTAACGTGAATGTTAATCTGATTTTGTGCTCCAGACTTGGTATTTTGCTTTTTTATTGATTTAGAGGTTTTGAGAATCACCCCATTTTTAGCGTGTTGCTATCATCAAATCATGTTCTCCCTCACTCATCATCAATGAGACATACGTTTTATATTACACATGTTTTTGAACAAAATATGTATATCGTTTTGTAACAGATAATATGTATTTTTAATATTCATTAAAATTAAAATACCGGTAACTTACTTCTGCAAGCGAATTCGTGGAGTTTTGGCCCCCGATCGACAACGTCGCATCAATACTATTACTTCTTCTGACTTCTTAGGCAATTGTGATAACTATGCTAACATTCATGATACAACTATAATTTATAGCCTTTAAGACTCAAGAATAATGAAGTTAAAGAAAAAAACAGAATGTGGTCTTTAATTCCGGAGATTACCCCTTAAAAAGGAAAAAAAGTTTGTATGTAACAAACAAATAACTCTTTAGAATACCTATAGGTATAAAGGTCGGATATCCGTCTCAACATTGATGTCGTTATTTGTACCAGACAACCTTCGGTTGGGCAAAAAGATCGGATCCTTAATAGGGTACCGAAATAATGAGCCTAACAATGACGTACCTACGTTACTTTAAATTAGCCCCAAAATCTGCTTGCGAAATATGCTTAGCCCAATTTCACTAAGTCGGATCAACTAGTGAAATCTATAATAGGAACTTGGTAACTAAATAATATAATAACATTGGACCTATAAGATTCGTTTTCACTTATAGGGGTCATGTTGCAGAAACATGTTGCCAGACTTTTACGACCCGTTCACGACAATGGCGCTGCTGTGAGCCCGGGACGACGAGCGGTCAGATCAAAAATATACAAATGTTTGAAACTCTCCACCAGGCACAGCTAGTGGCATTCGCTTCTAACCAAGTAATTAATGTCTTTGGGAGGGCCGAGTGACACCGGAGTGGCACCGGAGTTGCAAAACAATATCACTAGATATTTATCCCGTCCACACTACCCAGAAGTCGCCCGAGGTGAACACAACTTATGATTACGTCTGTCAACCAGCTGTCAACGCACTCCTGCCATTTCGCGGAGCAGAAAGCGACCCACGTCCTCACTATAATAAAGCTTATTCAAACTTAAGCGATATTCGCTGCCGGTGTGGGTAGAGGTACATACCGCGCGGGTTTCGCTCAGGTATTTAGTATCAAGTACCGCGGCTAGAGCGAACTGAGCGATATTCGCTGCCGTTATGGGTAGAGGTACATAACGCGCGGTTTTCGCTCAGGTATTTAGTATGAAGTACCGCGGCTAGAGCGACCTAATAGCGACTACCGCGCGTTATTCTATACCCACAAGGACAGCGAAATCCGTTTTGGTGTGAACAGTAATATTACCGCATACCCGCTGGGTTTTCTCTGCCGCAGACGGTAGCGAATACCGCTTAGGTCTGAATAGGCCTAAAAATACTGACATTCATCTGCATCGGTTATTCTGGAAGCCAACACCAACATTTGGGAAAAGGTTAGCGCTATAACCAACCAAAACCAAATCAATCTTAATAAAAACTCGTCGGCATGGTAACCAAAATTATTACGATAACTTTTTAAAGGAAAATTGCGAACCTTCATAATTAATCCCGATAGTAGACAGTTTTACGTTTATCCAGGACCCAATTATGAAGGATTGACAACGTTATGGCTTATTGATCCCTGCTAAGTGTTTTCACAGAAGCACTTAAATCTGTTGATTTCATTTTGATTGTGTTTTACGTTTATATTCTTCGTTAGAATATGTAAAGTGATAAAAGCTACGGATATGTGATGAAGGTACCTTAGTAAACGGATTGCAGAGGGTAATCAAGTTCAATAGTTTAAAAGAAAAAAAAACAGTTGAAATTCAGACAGGTTCAAATCTTCTTAATAATGAGCATTATTATGGTAAGAATAATGGACTAGCTTTTTTCTTTTCAGTTTGTAATTAAAGTTGGCTTTTAAAACTCTTCAACTTTATTTCAATTTGTAGGTAACAACAGACAATGCAGTTCATAGTCTAGGTATTCTCCTACGTGAGTTAACGGTTAATGCATTACCTCCTCCGGGCAAATGCTACTACGTACGCTACGGTATTTTGCAAACACATCATTTCAAATTTAATTAGGTCCCTCCGTGCAAGGTACGGTAAACAGTCGTGAAGCCAGCTATTTAGCTAAGGGCTAAATTAGGTACGTACACAAAAAAATACTTACGGATTCCTAAATACATACTTTCACCGCGTTTTAAATGCGCGTAGAAAATTTGATTACACGAAATTAGGGCGCGTCTTAGAGAGTATATTTCCAGTGTTGTCGCCTTTACAACAGCCTAGCAAAAATATATAATATATTTCACGCCCCCAGGGAGAACAATACGGATAATGAAATATCAACAACGTTCACTACATCTGCCATTTTTATGATGGTAATCTGACCTCTTGAGGATGAAAATAATAAGGAATGAATATTATATTACGAGACCATCGCTCAATCATGTATACACGTGTATATATTATTCTTATGTATAAACACAAAATCCCGTATTAATAAATTATGAATAGACCAATCAACAGTCCTCTAAGCGAGTATGTAATAATTTATTAATGAATCTCTCTATTTTCTAGTGACTGCTGGGCGTGAGGTACTGTGTTCGATTCGCAGCTCTGGCAATGTGTTAACTGGGTTGTGGAGCCGTCTATCAAGATATTTCTCATTAGCAGCTTAGACTGGATTTGTTCCCAAATAATAGTAATGTAATATATGGGGTATTATATTATATTTTAAAAAGTAACTTTAGCGTGTTGTAGTAACTATAGTATGAAAGTTGGGTACCGCTGATCAGTACCATTTTTGGATATTTAATCATGTGACGAAAATTTGCAAGTTGATGTGGCAGTAGGCAGGCCACATCGCTCGTAGAACTGACCACCGATGGCGAAGAAAAGTTCTCGAGTGGCGACCAAGGACCGTAAAACGCAGCGTAGGCAGGCCTCCCAGTAGGTGGATCGACGACATCGTGAGGGTCGCGGGCAGCCGATGGATGCAAGTGGCGAATTGTCGTTCGGCGTGGCGGTCAGCAGTGGACGTCTTCTGGCTGATGATGATGAATCATGTGACGTAACTACCTACATCTCTGATGCAAATAACGGATGTTACCGCTACAAACGTCTACGACAAATTGCAAAGTGCTGCCGAATGCTCCACCACCGCGTGTCGCGTCGCAAGTACCTAAGAAACGGTATTACAGCCGTTCACACTACCAAGAAATGTAGGTGTACGGCTTCGATGATAACAGGCGTGATGATATATTACAATGATAATTTGACACAGTGTCGTGGGTTCGATTCCCGCACGGAACATTGATAACCTACCACAAGGTGTTGTTAGGTCTGGCTGTGTATGTGAGATTTAATGGTTGTAATCGCTATCACGAAACTGCTAGAGAGGGGCAACGTTTACCTAATAAAAAAACTAAATATAATAAGTATGTTGTTACCGAAACTAGTTTTACAACAAAACACGGTTCGCAAATTTCATCACTCGCACGCACAGCTTAGTTATTTTTCATGAACTTTATAAGCCGCTAATCCGCACATATCACGTTACCGAAGCACTGTTCGCATGTTTATTGTCAAACAGGATTAAAGGATAACGCACATTAGGCCTTTCTAGAACATTAACTCCACCGCCGCTGTAAATAAACGGCACACGTTACACTCTAATGTTTCATTGTCGTCGCCCGCCATCCCTTTTTGAATAAATGTGCCCGTAGTCCCGCATGTTCGACACGATATGTTTGTACTCATGCCCTTATCAGCTGTTGAGGTGCGTGCACTTCTGGTTACTTGATTTGATGTGAAGGAGCTTGTACATTTCTAAAAAGATTGGATTCGGTTATGGTATTTATTTTGGAAGTTCGAGACGAGATAGCATGGGTGATAGCAAAAAGAAAGTGGAAGTAGGCGGGCCATATATGCCGTAGACTGGGTGGAAGATGGGGCAGGAAAGTGTTGGAGTGGAGACCACGAACGGGAAAGAGGAATGTAGTGAGACAACCGACTAGGTGGACAGACGATCTTGTTAAAGTAGCCGGAAGAAACTGGATAGCCAAAGTGGTGAGATTTGGAAGAGACCTACACTCAGCATTGGGTGACTAAAGGTTGAAGACGAGAAGAGATGGTATTTACAATCATGTCTGAGCTTGACCTAGGTTGGTTCCAACCTGTCAGGGTCGCGAGTCTGTATAATCAGGGAACCCTTACCCTGGAACGTAAAGGGACATTGAAGAAACACTGTGGATTTTAGTCAGTACGGGTCTGACAATCCCTTCCTCTCTATCCACAGCGGGAAGACTTATTTGACGATCTTACCACGCTAAAAAAAAGGTCTTTACTTTGTTGCTTTGTTGTCACAATATTATAGTGTCTGCTTCATGAAAATGAAAGAAGGTTTTACATCTTCGGTTAACTAAATAAATAGAATTTACTTCAAAATAACCATTAGGAGGTACTAGACGTTGGTACTAAGATACTTTGTAAGTAATGATTGTGTGAATGCAAATACAATGTGTGGGCGTCACACAACGTTTCCATTGTTTGCGCGCTGTACCTACAAAATGCAAAAGCCGAATTTTAGCTTATATAAACACTTGACACTTTGTTTACATCATATAATGGATTTAATTAAAACGGGATGTGTCTGCTCATTCTGGATTTTCGTAATTACAACGCAAAGTGAAGAAATATTATGATATAATATTCGTAAGCGTTATCGCCTCCACGGTGGAGTTTTATTAAAATCATAAATCCCGTGTCAAATGCACCCGCTCAGTGCCAAGACTGAATAACAGATGTACTATTGTACTTTATTTAAATCAGCTTCATTTCAAAAACGTACCTAATGTAAATAAGGTTTCCAAATGTTGTTGTAACCTTTTTAGTAGGGTTCAGCATTTTTTCTGTTTAAAATGAACACTAAATTTTAACCCAACTGGAGTCCTGGGAATATAAAGTTGTTGAAATATGGATATTTAAAGTTACAATAATGGCGTCGTTGTAACTTACACCTAATTTACTCTTGACAACTACATAATATATTTATACACGGTTTGTGAGTTACCACAAAAGCTTATTATGATAGTTATTATAATAATTAAGTGCTTAAGAAGATATCTTCCTTTTGCGGCGTTCATATTCTAATTATGTTTCGTAACTTTACTGCTTTAAAGTCGGCCTCGAGTTAGGGTCTATAAAAGTACATCAAAGTTAACTTATTAGAGAATAAGTTAATAAGGGAATAACTTGGATGGTAACGACTGAGTTTCGTTGTTCTGTTAACTTAAGACTTCATTAAAAATTATCGGGGCGTGCTCAAAAATTTAAGTACAGGATGAAACGCGAGCTTAAGAAAGAAAGTAAGAAGTGCTCTCTCGGTAATGAACTTGGAGCTTTACAAAATAAATAATGATTACAGTACATTAGCGGTACCATCGTACGTATCGGCTTATAGACATGTACCTCATCCCCTAAAGCACTTGAAATAAGAGCGATAATGCTATAACAACCACGCGTAGCAACGTTGATCACAGTAAAATGTTATCAGTTCTCACAGGTGAACGACTTTGCAAATCTTTTCAATAGATTATTGTCTGTCATTAAAAACAGTCTCTTTCAGTGACTACGAAAACACTCAAGGACTTAAATCGTTATGATAAAAGAAATCGTTTTCAAGTATTTGAATTTGGAGAAATTGCCAGCTCAAATAAAGCGTAACAAATCATTTGAATTCAATAGAAACGTGAAGTTATTGTTGTATGTTTGAAAAAACTTATAACTAAAGCAGTTATTGAGTTACAATACTTATAATTTCTTCAACTTCAATGAACATTACAAATGATTTCTGGTCACTCTTTTACGCTTTGTTATGATGGTTGACTGACTTTGTGTAATGTGTATTTTTAACCGACTTCAAAAATAAGAGGAGATAATCAATTCGACTGTATTTTTTTATGTTTGTTACCTCATAACTTGCGACAGGGTGAACCGATTTTCATGATTCTTTTTTTATTTGAAAGCTGGCGCTTCCCGTGTGGTCCCATTGTCACCATTTCAAGATTTTGTCCTGCGATTTTATTCAAACTTTGTAAAAGCTGTTACGTGATCTTTTAAGTTATAAAAGGTGGTCGAATAAGTCGAAAACCAGAAATAAATTCACAAAATTTATATTCACGCAAGAGAAGCCAACGTTAAAAAAAAAAAAAAAAAAAAAAAAGCCATGCATACCTAAAAGCAAAATAATTAGACCACATCTTAGGAGAAAATATAAGAAACCCTTTTCCTACACTTCACCAACATAAGTATAGCATAAGCATTAGCCTGAATGACAGAACACGTTTCCGAAGAAACCCGGTGGGTCCCTCTGTAACGGATTATGACAGGATCCGACGGAGGCCGGGCCGGAGCCGGGAGCCCAAACCCGGGCTCAATTGTATACGCTCCAACTAACTTGTGCCATTTTACTTAAACACCGCCCAACTCACATGTGATAAAAACCCACTTACTCATCAAAATGAACAGGTATTGTTTATTCGCGAACAAAACATTTGAAGCTAGATCATTTAGATTTATTTGTTGAACATGAAATGAACAATTTTCAGAAAACCCTTTTCACATTAATATAATTGCGAGTTACACATCCCATTTCACGATTGTTAGCTGCCTACTTGTTTCAATTTATTTGAGAATTGTTTCGACTATACAATATTGTTTTCATAATTATCTGTAGGTGTGTTATTATACATATTTTATCAATGCAATTATAATTCGTGTGATGTAACAATAACAGTAATTTGTAAGCCTTTTGAAGTTGGCAGGCATTCCAACTAAATACTGTTACGTTAATAAATAGTAAACATGAGCCTTAAATTATATTATATGTTACCCTGCTACTATTAATGTAACGTTACATTTTATAAATTCATTTTTAAAACATAATATGTGTATGAAACTTATAATAACATACTTAACTCGAATTAAATATACACCGTGACATTTTTGTCGTCTTACAACGGCAGCCCGGTTCATTTCTCCAATGACTAGTACACGTTTATAATAAAAAAAAATATTTTATTTAAGAGAATTAAATTTTTTTAAACTAAAATTTTAATTCTATAGTAGAAGGGTGTTTCTAGCAACTTTTTATGACGCAAAAAGTTGCTAGAAACACCATTGTCACATAGAAAATGGAGATGGAATGATCTGGGGGGGTATTACAACCTTTTTTAATTCCTTGCAGTTATTGGGCATTTGAATTTACGGCCTTAAGCAGGCTTGTTCTATTTCGTATTACAACGTACGTAATTCTGCAAGGAATCATCCTGGATTACTTGTCTCTGGATGATTACGACGGGCTAGAGAATTCGTTCAAAAATCGAATCGACAATTTACCGATGATTACCGGTTTTATAAATTGTGTGTGAAAAAAATCTTTTTCATTGTAAATTTAGGAGATATTTGAGTTAAAATGTATTTTAATAACAATTTAAATATTTACAATCAAATTGAGCACAATTTATTGCCATTTTATGCAAAAACTTAATACCAAGTAAAACTCTCATAAAGGGGTTTGTTTCTGAACGATCGTATTGCGATACTTTTTTAGTCTGTGGCGGTTTTGTTTACCAAAACAAACAAGATTATCGTGTTTTATTTATTTATAATGCCACTACGAGTATGTAGTGATTTTTACTGCATTAATAAAGAAGCACACCGTTTTAATACCGCAGAGAAAGTAAGGAAACAAAATGGACTAAGTCATGAGCAGAAAATTTTGATAAATGGAGCTGTTCCAACACAACAATGTTCTAAGTTTTAAAGCAAGAGCTAGAAATGTTTCATCAAGTGAAGGAATTATAAAACCTAAGACGTTTATTCAAACTGAAAGACAGTGTACGAGTACCTAGTTCTCTTGAAATTGGCTGCGAAATTGTGGTACCAGAAGCAATCGAGGAAGTGTAATTTAAAATGTCTGCTGATACATTAAAGACTGCCCAATGTACCCAAATAAATATTGAACACAAGTTTTGGCTCCATTGGACTGTACCGTTTCTGAAATGATGCTGCGCGAGGCTATTAATTTTAAGTGTTTGAGTTGATCATACATTTTGTTTGGTTTATTCAACCCTACGTCCATTGCTACGAAAGATTATTTATTTCGTCACCGTGTCTCAAATCTAAGCTCTGTATATTTTTTTTCTTACACTGATGTCTACGACAAATAAAACATTTTTTTCAGGAGTACCATGTTTTTTATTTAGAACAATATATTACTATATGAGTAAATGTTTACGTATATGAATCTATTGATTGCTTAGCGTTCAGTAAATGAGTGTATATGTGTAGGTAGATGTCGTAAAAGGTAAAAACTTTGTCGTCTTTTTATGTAAAGCTCGTCAGCTGAGATTATATCGTGTATGCACTCTCCAGATATTCTGTAGTGCCTCCATTATTAATACCAAAGTTTAATTTAGTTAGTTTCAACTGTTTAAAGACAAATTAAAAGAAAACAGTCAGTAAAAGTTACTAAAATGTGGCGTAAAGTGAATGATTTTGGTGATGCCAATTTTGACAATTAATCCGGCCTTGAAATGTCATTACGTAGCTTGTAATACGAAATTTCCAGGCACAAGCACAGGCAGAAGTCGGTATGAGGTCACGTGACCGTTTTACTGACTGTCGATGTGTGATCGTAATACCATTAAGGAAGGCAGTTCACTTTACGGCGTAAACTGAGAGGAATTAAGAGCTTGTAATACACCCCCTGGGGGTGTATTACAAGCTCTTAATTCCTGTCAGTGTCAAACCTACCCAGCGCAATAGTCGACCAGGGGGGGCCCTGGTCGACTATTGCGCTGGGTAGGTTTACTCTACTCTACAGCTTGTTACGTAAACATTTTAACAGGGAGTTTCATATTTCTAATGTACTATTTTTTTATTTTTTATTATAGATTTAAAATAAAAAAACTGTCCTAGAGGTTTTTTAGGTCGAATATATTAAGTGGACCACTTTTTGTAAGACGACTAAAAAGTCACGGTGTTTAAGCAGGTAAGTAACGTGCCTACCTATTACCATCAAAGAAAATTCGGGTCCCCTGTAAAATGTTAAATTATAAAATAAACTTTTTCACCCACAAAGAACACTAACATGTGCTAACATTGTAATTAACTATTTATCTGTATTGAGAGCAGTGGTGGCCCAGTACTTACAAGTTGTAGGTCGTGGGTTCGAACCCCGCCGGGCGCATTACTTTGTGTAATTTATTTATCATTCCTGTTCTCAAAACGGTGAAGGAAAACATCGTAAGGAAATGCAAGCATGTATTAGAACCAAAAATTCGAAGACATGTGACATTTACCAACACGCACTGGGCCCGCGTGGTGGATTATGACCCACTCCCTCTGACAAAGAGGCCCGTGTCCCAGCAGTGGGAACATTACCTATAGGCTGAAGATGATGAATTATCTCTGTATTGGAGGTATACAGTTTTGTGGGTGTCAGGAATCAAAACTAGGATGTATTAGGTGGTATGGTAGTGTACTATGAACTCATGAAACAGTGATCTTGTGTAGGTATGTAGCATACTAAACACAGAATATAACCGCAAGATAAAAACATAATATACGACGTGTAACGTTAATAGCGCAAAACCTCTCGTGGGGTAACTCAGCCTATGTTACTGAACAATGTTTGATCCAAGACTTCTGGAAATTCGCAAAAAAAGATTTGCTTTTTCAAACAAAATCACAACAAAATGAGAAATTGATTGGGCCCATCAGTATGAAAAATCTTTTTTTTTTGCGATTTAGAACAACATAAAAGTCTTAGAACAACGAGAGGTATTGCGCCATTAACATTACACGTTGTAGAAAGAAAATGATGGTAGGAGTAAATAAAAATAAAAATAAAATAAAATTGTTTATTTCAATTACAATAGGCATTTTGATACATATTATTGGAGATCACCTTTTAAGCAAGTTGATTGCTTGTGTTAGGAGTCCCCGCACTTCCGTTTTTCGTTATTTTTTTGCAATTGAAATGTAGACTAATGTGATCATGCAAGTTAATAATAGTAAAGAAAATAAACTAAAAAATAAACAATAATATAGGAGTGGCCCACCAGAAGTAAGTCCTGTCGGAGAATCCTCCCTTTTCAAAGAACTTAGGAATTTTACACCCTGATCGTCATACCCCTAAATATACAATAAGGTACTAAACAGCCGTCCCTACTTTATGTAAGTTAGGTAAGTACCACTTCTTCGCCTTTAAAACTATGACACTTAGGCAATACGGAATACCTTCACGAAGAAGTTCCACTGTCGATAATACAACATGAAACACATTACGCTAGGATGTGAACTCTCACGTTTAGGCGAACGCGAGTTCAATTTGCTTTATTTGCTAATTAGTAAAGTTTCGCCTTTGACGCAAGCTACGGTACGTTAGTACTCGTTCGCTACGTGAGCGAGTATGGCACGAGCTTTTCATAATAATTATCATCGTTAGTGAACTATACGAGGCATCCGCGCCGACCCGAATACATCACTGTCATACTGTGAAAAACTCTTTACCGTTCGATTTGCAATCATTTTAAAATTAAAGCTGTGCATCCAACAGGCAGATTGAGTTTCACGATAATGATGTGAAAGTAATGGAAATGCAATAGAGCAATGAGTATAAACTTGGACAATAACAGATGGAAATTAAAAACCGATTTCGTTTGTTTTTTTTAAGTCTCTTTGTTGATTGTGCCGACAACGTTCTTTATCCGTGATACAGTGAGTGATTGGTTTTCCACTAAGTACTCTGAGTACTGTAAGAATACCTCGTATTTTCATCACATAGTGGCTTCAAATAATCTACAAAATCAATATAATCCCTTGTTCGCCACTTACCCGTACCACACCCATGGGACATGGTAGCTTAATCTCAGTCGGGGACCACACGGCTTGCGAAAATGTTTTATTATTATTTACTAACCAGAACATAAATAATTTCATACTGAGAATTTATTACCGTTACTCGCTTTTTTTATCCTTATTTATAGGAAGACTGGAAGTCAAAGCGGTTCGCTTTGAAGCTACGTCTACCATTAACATATTGGTCCATTACTTAGTCTCATGCCAACACGATCTCAAAGAGCACTCATATGATTTACTTGTAAGTTTATATTAAGTATACTAGCGAGCATGTATTGAATCACTTACTTGGAATTGATGCGGGATCGGCGAAGAGCTCCCTAAAACATTAAGGAGTTATTTAAATGAATTTGGTATCAATTAAAAGTTAAACCTCTATAGAAAATTTAATGGTTCCATTTTTATTATTCTTAACTAATTATTAAGTAGGTACTCAAAATCGCGCGGAATCGTAGTAAGCGTTTCCATCGATCGCAAGTGTGGTTTTCTGTATCTAAAAACCAATTAATATTAAGTAGATTCTTAAACCCTAGATCACGATAAAAATATGTAATAGAATAACTGTCAGTCGTTAAAAACTTGATTTGAACTTCTCGGGCGACGAGGGCAGTTCTGAAGCTATCTATGTAATTATTTCGTTGATTTTAATGTTTCGTTTGTTATAATATCTGTCGCTGACGAAGATAACGTCAAAGTTTAGCCGGATTATCCTGTCGGCCGTGGGTTTGGGGAGCTCCTTTATGTCCTCACAGCCGCCGCCGGTCGTAGGGCGGAGAGGACACCGATAATTGAAATTATCGGCACTCATCGTAGAGGCAAGTAATTAGTGAATTATTCACGAATTTCACGTGTATTTTAAACCTGACACGCACTTCGTTCCAACGAATTGCAAAGTGCGCACTTTTGTTGTTACTTCCGTCATTTGGTTCCAATTAATTTTGAGAGCTACGGTTGTTTATTAAAAGTCAATGATTTAACAAGGTTTTACAATTTTAATTGCAATGAAATTGAGATGAATTCTGTATGAGTTTAATCAGCGTATATAACGTTGTTCACATAATTTAATAATGAGATTGGCTTAGCAAAATAAGAAACAACTAAACTAATATCAAACAAGTGTTCAAATTGCTAGTTTAAGTGAACACACAAAGGTATTTAATATGTGCACTCGCAGAAAGTTTCCATTTATAATTAAATTGCTTTTATGCGTATCATACTTAATTTAAACAGATTTATCCATTTTATGAAAATGAAAACCCACTTGTGATTTTGTTATGGTTCCATTATTAAATTATAATTATTTATACATTATTTTTATCTAAATATACAAAATGTAGTATAGAATATAACTAAACACGATGAAAATGTTTAACATCCTCTGTATCACAAAGTCATAATGTTTGATTTTTCTAAGTGGTAAGACAGATTCTTATAAAAAGGGCACCATGGCCTATGTAAAGGGCAACAGTGTGACAAGTCAGTCGAGACTGCCGATTCCTTTCGCTTAACCTTGAGCGGACTCGAACTCATTTAAAATTTTCCATCCCAGAAAAAAAGGATTAGAAGACAAATGTAAGCCTCATTCCGCCAGTTCAGTTAAATCCTCCTGTTATAGAGATTCATCAGTAGGCACAAATCATTCGAGCAAGATATGGAAATCCCAAGAACACTTTGCCTGACCCGCGAATCAAACGCAGTCATGTGTTGATAAACTGTTAAAGGTCGGAATTAAGAAAGGACCTTATGACCCCAATACACTCAAGAAGGCAATTTAATCTATGATCAAGGCAAATGTAATAAGTCCGTAAATATGGAGGAACAAGAGAAAGTAAATTAGTTTTTGGGAAACGAAATTCAATTGTCGTAAAGGATTGCTATATGCTTCATTGCTGGACAAGTTATTTTCTTAGAACTTCAGATATCCGCTCCACTTGGTACAGTAATCATTTTGCGATGTTTTATTATTCACGACACGGTGGAACATCAAGCAAATGGACTAGTCACATGCGAACATCTTGAATTTTTAACTTTCTAGGGGTTGAAGGAGATCTCATTTTTTTTGTTTGAATATTAAGTTGTCATTAAATAGAACTTTTTTGTTATTTGTTTTATGTTCCATTTAGTCATTCCACCAACTGGTCATGTACGTTTGTAACAATATACATAATTAAGTCTATTTTTACCCGACTGCGGCAAAACCGAAAGGAGGGTTATGATTTTGACCGGTATGTATGTTTGTTCTCTCATAACTTCTTAACTACTTGATATACGACCACGGATAATAGATAAAAATCTGTAACAAGGAAGATAATTGTTTTTTTAATATTTTAAGTTGTCTTTATAATAAAAGATAGAATATGTAGATACCTAAATTATTAAAAGTTTTTGGAAAAAATATCAGTCAAATGAATATTGTTCTTGCTTTATACTTTATAGTGCGCGCTTTTTTCGCAGTAGGGTTTTAGTTATTTTTAACTTATTTTTATAAATACCTGTAGGAAAAACTCTGTAGATATCCGTTTTTACGACTATACACGGACGATAGAATAAAATTTGGACTATAGAGAAGGAGTGAGATTGTAAGTACTTTAGTTAGTTTCAAACAATTTCAATTCAAATCAATTCTAATATTTAAATATTTACATTTAAGTTTTGCATATTTTAACTTTTTCTTTGGCCTATAAAACTCATTATTTTTAAAATTATTCTTTTGTAATCTACGTTTACTCAAAAATGCATGTAATGTGGTCATTATTTTGACAACCTTGTTTGAGCAAAGTCGCCTTTGCCGGAGTGTTTCAAGGAGCGGCCAGTAATGTTTTTGCTGGCCGCTCTACAGGCCGGCAATACATTGCCGGCCGCTATTTTGACGTTTCAACGTTTTAAAAAAACAAATGCAAAAAGATTTTATTTAAAACACAGCTGTTTGTATATAAAGAGGTAGGCACAAAAAGATTGTATTCCATATTTAAAAAAAAAAAATACATAAAAGTAACAAAAGCGCGGTTCAGCGAAATTTTAATTTTTATTTAGTGACTTTTTTTTTTGCTTTAAGTAAGTGAAGAAAATATACCTAACAGTCAAACACCGCATTAAAATTATCGCAAACTATTAGTAAGTAATATGAAACCCGGAAACCCGGTGTTGAATTTTAGTAACTGTATTTTTCATATTGTTATTTTAATTAATTTTCTAGTTAATACCTATATGTATTTTATTTAAATCACTTGCTGGTTTTATTTAGGTTAGGTACTTGCATTTTTGAGTAAAGCACTATACAAGCCTTGGCCCATTATGACTCTTCGCTGGTCACGCTATGATTGCCTCGAGCTAGCCTAGCTACGCTCTAGGCCTTCCAGCTTGGCCATCATGCAGCCCTTGCTGTCCTCACTGTAAAGGCCTCGGCCTCCGGCCTCGGCCTTTATCTCAGCTCGTCCATCAAGTGGTGCATGCTGACCGCGCTGTGTCGGCCTGGAGCTGCGCTGTCGGCCATCATCAGCGCGACCAGCAAAGTAGCCATTATAGGCCGCGGCAGTAATGTACTATAAAGATTAATTCAGTCATGTAAAAATAAGACAAAATACTTAACGTAATCTTACCGAAAACCAGGTTTTGAAAGGAGAAAAAGCTTCATCATTGCAGGGTATCATTATTGCGTCCGGAAACCAGTCCGTTTCTGCTGATCCTCCTGTGAATCGGCATCCGTGCTTTGTTCTCGGGCCGCACACAAAGCCTCCGTAGGCTCTCCCGACGTTTCGGTTCAAAAGGGCGAATCGTCCGTAGCAAGGAAGAGACTCAAAACAGAATACCCAAATAAATGTTACATGAAAGAAACTCCGTATAATACTCGTACAAGGTACGTACAATATACCCACAATGTAAACAACTCATACCATAATCTTATATCTCCTCATATTTACTCGATTCCCTCAAATTCTTACTTCCTTCTAAATTGTTTAACAGAATTTACATTTTCAATAAGCAACTTCCTCCAATTAGTTAACAATGCTGTTCCGAAATATTTGTCGAGTAGCCAACGAAGCTCGATGGAGTTACGAGTAGAGGTTGCTTGCTGGCTCATATAATGTGGGATGTGAGATTATGACCCAACTAATTTCAAGTTTCTAAACTTCATTATCCGCGCCGTTGGAGATCCAAGGTGATGACAAAATTATTATAAAGGCTTGCACGTAGTCCTGTGTAAAGTCTTGCGTTTAATATTCTTGCTAACTCCGTCGCTGCTGGTATGTCTTCTTTTATGTCCAAACTTATCTAAGAGAACTACTTATCTAGCTACCTAGATAGCTTTCATGCAAAGTTTAAAATCAGCGGTTTTTATTAAATGAAATCATTGTACATTTTTCATTGCTCTTTCACTTATATTTAATAGATGTGACGCTTTCTAGCTGAAAGCGATTTATACCGCCGTTCTTGACTCAACATCGGTCACCTTCGACTCACTTTATTGCTTCAGCTACTTTTTTCACAGCGTTCTATAAAAATATAGTAAAATGGACTCGGAAAGTTTCACGACCTTGCCAATACAATCTAGATCTAAAACAAGTTCGATTAAATTGGTTTAACTTGAGCCGTTTGAATGCTAAACTCGTTCCGAGTTGAATGTTGTTCAACGCTGAAGCTTTGTGTGTGTTTAGTTTAGAATATCGTCCGACGAAAGCGACAGACGTTAGTAATTAACCGTTGTAGTGTTCAATTAGAGAAGACCCATTTAGCTTACGTCAAGACAGCACTTAAAACTGTGCTTGAAGTTGAACTACTCAGCGTAAACATTACAAACGTATTTTATTTGCGCTATGATTCTGCATCCGGAACGCTGCACATAGTTTACAAAAGCCTTTTGCATACAGTAATAATTAAAAATTAATAACCTAGACGAGAATTTAATTAACTTGCGCAAATATTTGAATCTAACAGTATGAAACCGCCAATCTTGCCGACGAATTATGACAATGTCCCGCAGGAACGTTTATTCTGTAGGTTAAGGGGAGGTTTATGGTCCACAGAGGACATTAATGGAGATTTTTTTCTAAGGCAAATTCATTGCCAATAAAACTTTTAAAGGTATTCTAGTTTCAAAATAAAAGTTTTAAAACAGAAAACTTCCTTACAAGCTATGCACCGTATTACTCGAGAGCGCGGCCATCGATCGCCTAGTCGTAGTAATGTATAGCCCGACATGTATTGCCATCGTAGTCTTATAATAGTGGCAATACGAAGCATAATAAATATAGGTACGTAGCTTTTATAGGACGGTACATTCCCGGTCGGCATCGTGTGTGCGATTTCATTTCGTTTTATTTGAACTGTTACTCGCTAGACTGTAACGCGGCGGATTCAGCATTTCTCTTTTATAACGTTTTTAAAATTATCATTAGCGAAATGTTTCGCTGTTGAGTTTAGCCACTTGAGTTTAACTGGAAATTAGAACAAGACGAGGGTGGCAGGCTGAAAGGCTGGCAGGTGATTTAAGTTGTCACAATAAAACCGACACTAATGGTAATTGTGTCGCGGAGTGATGTCGTTACAGCCGCAACACTTTGTTCAACTGTATCACTTAGACATGTTTACGAGATGCTCCTAATTGGAAACGGAATATACCTGCTTTGGGATCTGCCGCCTTTTAAAACGCTTTCAAAAGTACAATCAGGGTTCGTTTGTCTACTAAGTACTTGACGTACTTAGGTTTCAGAACAGTGCTCGCTTTGATTATGTACTAAGGGGCTTTGGTATCCGAAGCGCAAAAAATAAATTGTGCATGGTAGTACCTATAACGATAAGCGAAAATGAGTTTTCCACCTGCGTTGTAGAATTTACTCTTCTTTGTTTCGTAATAAAATGCGTCATCGCCCGGCACACTAACGAAACAAAGTGTCGACCTAACAAGTGTCATAACATAAGAATAAAATAACAACCCGATATCGTGTGCTCGTTATCTCTGCGTTTGGTACACCCACACTACAGCACATCATACACCCACATACTACGCCAGGCTTGTTTACCTCTGATGGCGATACTTTACGACAATAACAATGAAAGTATATCGCACGAATAACCCAACTTTATGATAGATGCCGTTAAACGCCTATTGTTTGACTACCGTGCCTCTAAACCGAGTTATCAGATTAAATTTTTGGACTTTATGGGTACGATTAATAAAATAAGTTCCTAATACAAGCAAGGGTATCGATTGTTGGTCGGCTAAAAGTGTAAACATGTGGGTTGTTTGCCTTCTGTAACTCCATATACATAAATAGGAGTATTTTTATCGAGGACGAGGACCCAGTTTTTCCATAACAACGTTCTGCGCCTTTTCCGCCTCTTTTCTTTAGATTTTCCCTGATTTGATTTTGTTAACAGATAGATCAACGTAATCTTTTTACGTTACAAAAGCTACAACAGAATCGCTTTTTCATCGACTGTTTCTGTGTGGAATAAATTAATTGCTCTCTCGCTTTCAGATAGAAGTACTCAACGTGTGAATAACTCATGTTTGTGAGCATTTGAAGGATGAGTTGTTTTCAATTCACATTTAATTTAGAAGTGCAAAGTTACCATCAACATTTACTCGTACTCTTGAAACCTACTCAGACCACCACCATCTGTTCTGCGAAGAAAGCTTTCTTAAGTGAATCATTTATGTTCATAGCTAATGTACCGAATATACACGAGAGTAAAACAACATTCTCTCACGTAACGGATCATGAAAATTGAAATCATTTAACTAAGTTTATTCTGTACTTACTTTATTCCTAAGCAAAACTTTCATGAATAACCGAGCATAATTTAAAAGGATCAAAATGAATGGTTCAATTAGGTTTTTCTAAGTACAAAAGATAGAACGAAGCTTTATTTTAAGAATAGAAGTTCAGAATAACACAATAAAAGAAATTGTAAAGAATGTAATTTTCAGAAATAAAAGAATTTTATAGGCAAGTACCACAATGTGGGTGTGGTGGAGTAATACTTTAGTCAATGTTACTTGCTGTGGTAGAGTTTGATCCTCCAAGGAAAACAAACTTCATTGAAACAAGTTATCGATAATTAATCTATGTATAGTTTCAAAGTTACCGACTATTTATTCCGTATTTTTTCATAATCCTCGAATATTTTTTAACATACAACAATTTATTTATAAAGAATCAAAATAATGTATCATCTTATACCTGTACCTTCATTGTTGCAAATAAATATCTGAATTTGAATCGAATCGTTTCAATTTGATTTCTTCATCGTCCTTTATAACTGTTCGCGGAACTTATTTTACTCATCGAAAGGAAACAACTTTTATTTTACATCTTTTGTTTTTTTTTTCCTTACTTTCTTTATTTAGTGCAGTGACGTTAGGCGTAAAAATAGTAAAACCTCGGAATCCAAGGCCAGTCAATGAATCTTTATACATTTTTTTTAAATGTGTTGTTATCAGCATATAGAAAAATGTTAAAATATTTTTTTTGCCTGATCTCATTTTTTTATTATTAATATAAATCATTAATTATACAGAGACTCTCTTTTAAAATTGGCCAAAAGGGAGAAATCAGGATCCATAGACAAAAAGAAAAGAAAAAAAGACAAAAAGAGATACGACAAAACTTTCTTGGGAACCATCAATTATTTTTTGAAGTTGACAATTTTGGCGTTCACATTTTTATGGGCAAGTGTGAGTTGTCCACAAAATTTAGTGAAACTGGCCAATTTTTTTTAATGCCTTTCGACTCTTTCTCATATAAGGATCATTTCATGAAACTAAATAAAATAACATCATAAAAAAAGTTGGAAAGAATTGCCATTTTTTTTCGTTCATACAATTTGTAAAAATAGAGATGGGGCAATTTTTTTTAACATTTCTCTATATGTTGTTAAAATCACATTTCAAAAATTTATATGAAGATTCATTGACTGGTCCTGGATTCCGAGTTATAAACCTTACGGCACTCCACTAATTCTCTTCCGAAGAAGCAAGGATAAACTGTAGTTCCAAGAAAATTAAATAGACATACCTGATTACTTAACTGAAGTAAACGGAGTCCTTTAATATAACGTTTCTTTTAACAAAGACATCCAACTTGTTGAGATTATAAAACTTCGCTATTATTTAAAGATGAAACTCTAGTGGACATTTTAAAAGATGAAGCACTGAGTTTCTTGAAACAAATGCAGAATTAAATTTGAGAAAAAGCAGAAGAATCATAGTTAAGAGCGGGGAGCTAATAAGGCAAAAAGAAAAAGTTGAAGATGAAGTTTTTCGTAGCTCTGAGGATATTTTCCGTATGAAAACATCGAGAGAGTTGGCTCAGATTGCGCTGGTTTATTTTAGCCGCGACTAAGGTAATGAATTTACTCTTTAGCCACAGTAAATTATCCTCTTCATACTATTCTCATGGGTTCATGACGAAAACACCCCATTTTAATTTATCCACAGGTACGGTCTGTGCCCCGTATTACTTGTCTAGTTCTGTTGTTCTAATTGGCACTTTTAAAATGTTATACGAATCACAAAACGTTGTCTTTGAGCAAAATACTATAAGCTAATAGAGCAGAAAAAAAATATATCGTCTCTTAAAAGTGATGAAAAACTGTTGAAAACTGTTTTATTCATCACAGTTTCTGTTCCGTTTGAAAGTTATACACACACAGTAGAATCTATTATGAAAACTGCATGTTAGCCTAACACTGTAACAAAACACCTGTTTGCACAAAAACGTAAACACAAACAAAGTGGAATTTAAAAAGTAAATAAAAAAAACATTGTCACTGTCTGTGAGCATAAACGTTTCATCATTGCATTTTTCACCGTTCGTTAAACAGACACAAAGTAAAAAATTGTAACGCGCTAACAATGGACTTATTATGTCCTCGGCCATTGCTTTGTATCAGTGTTACTTATTTAAAAGTATCCAATTCTCCTATTGTACTGGAAAAAGCGAACGCATATACTTTCGAGTCATCTAATATTCAAGGACTAAGAGTGGAAACCAAGGAACAGTGTCGTAACAACGTTTTTCCAATTGTGCTGGCGAGATTTGTTAGCGAAGACCTCACTTTACGAAGAAATTCCTATTTCCTACGTACATAATATGCAAAGAGGAAAAGATTCTTCGGAAACTGGGTAACGGAGATCAGAAGGTATTTTCTTTCTAAGTATTTTCATCTTAGCGTCCTGCATTACGTACGGCTCTCGAATACTTTCTTATTCTTTTTGCATAAATTATTATACGTTCGTCTTTTTGTTAATGAACTTTAAGTTTATTATTTTTATACGTCATGACTTGGTTTTAGTAGAGGAGCTCGTGGCTAAATAATTACAGCCGCACAGACCGATCTTCAAGGTTAAGCCGTGCTTGCCGAGGTTGGTCTGTGGATGGGTGACCATCTGTCATAGCGAGTTTCCTCCGTGCCTCGGAAAGCACGTAAAGCAGTTGGTCCCGGCTGTCATTTGTAGATCTTTGACAGTCGTTACTGTTAGTCAGAAGCTCTAAAGTCTGACAACCAGTCTTACCATGGGGTATGGTATTGCCCAGTTACTGGGTTGTGGAGGTCCGACAGGCAGTCGCTCCATGTAAAATACTGATATCCAGCTAAATCTGGTTTGACTGGAAGCCGACCCCAATATAGTTGGGAAAAGGCTAGGCAGATGATGATGACTTGGTTTTAGTAAGTAGATGTTACCCATAATTCTTTTTGTACACCATTCTCCACACTAGGAATAATTCCTGTGTCTTTAATGTGTTTACAAACACAAATAGCTAGAACCGGAAAAAATACTAGTATAACTTCCATTTTTTTTCCGAGCAGTATTTTAACCAACCACAAACTGTCTTTCTATAAGAGAGTTTTAACCTTCTTCTTTGGTGAGAAAGTTGAAAATCTATTAATGTTTGACAGATTAGAGTCTGTACCTACGTATTTTGCTGCATGAAATGCTAAAAGAAATAGTCGAGTAAAAATGAGCAAAAAAAAATAGGAGCGGGCACAGTTGTCCGCCAAACTTTATATAACAAATGAAAATGTTTATATTAATAAAGTTGTTCAATACCAACGCAGATAAAGTTTCGAGGGAAAAGAGTTGGAAAATCATTTAATTATTTGCCACACAAAATATAGGTACATTTTTCGTTTCTTAGTCTTGTAACATATTTTACATACCTACATTTTAAAATATTTGAAATTTTTTATAAATCTACACTATTATTAACGTTTTATAAAACCCGGTACGAGTATGTTATGCATTGATAAGCTTTATTAATAACATCGTGCACGCTTCACTGTTTTCAGAGCTTTTTTTATCGACATATTTTCGATCCGGCTAGCAACAAAAGGTTGTTGAAAGAAATTCAGTCAATTTCTTAAGTACCGTTAATTACGGGTCGGTAAGACCCCTCTTTGAGGAGTGGCTGGAGAGACGTCACGGCGTCCTGACCTGTCGGATGACGCAGGTCCTTACCGGACACGGAAGTTTCGGGAGGTACCTGTGTCGGATAGGGAGGGAAGAAACGCCCGGGTGTCACCACTGTGAAGATCGCCCGGAGGACACACTGCGCGGAGGGCGCAGAGCATACGGTGCAAGACTGCCCCGCTTGGGCAGAGCACCGACGTGTCCTCACGGCGGCGATAGGCGGAGACCTCTCGCGCCCGGCATTGGTTACGGCCATGCTGCGGGGCGAGACGGAGTGGGAAGCGGTCGCCTCCTTCTGCGAAGCAGTAATGCTCGTGAAGGAGGAGGCGGGCCGTGAGAGAGAGAGGACAGCGTCCTCCCTCCGCCCCAACCGCAGAGGAAGGCGCCCGCGGCGTCGGACGTCAGCAGGCGATCTCCGGCCACCGCAGGCGCGGGCATGCGGGCAGCGAATAAAAGGCAACTCGCTGCCCGACCATGGACCATGCCCGGGTCGACGGCGCGTTGTGTCCCACACGCGCCTCAAAGAGCGTTAGCATAATGACGGGGCCCCCTCTCAGAGGGCCAAAGCCTGCCGGGGTCGCGGGATTTCCTTACCGTGACCCCGGAACATAACAGGTTCCTGAAGGACACCATGGATTTTAGTCAGTAGAAGTCTGACCCGGGGCGGGAGGACTCATTTGATGATTTTACCACGCTAAAAAAAAAAGAACGTTAATTAAGCAAAAATCAAACATATCACTTCTTATTATTGTTTTTTTACTTTTTTTTATATAGATTATCCTTTAGTACTACAGTAAACCGTAGCCCATTGACATTATGAAAACTGTAAACATTTCACGGTGTATAATTTCACTGGCACTTTTTTTTTGAGACCTTAGCATAAGATTTATATTTCTGTACCGCGTATTATATCGTACAGTCACGAACAATAGTATGTATACACTAAGCAGTATTCAAAAGTGATGTTCTGCTACCATATTGATAAAAAAATTGCATTTCATTAGACATTCTATTTTGGAAGCCATACTATTACGAAATATGTAGTTCTTATGTCAAAGTAGAAACCAGTATTTCACGAGTAAACTGCGTTTGAATTGTGTTTAGTGTATATACATTTTATTGTTCGTGACTGTACATATAATAATATGCGTATTTTACCGTAAAGCATACTTTAAATATTATGACATTAATTGTGTGGAAAATTTAAACACGACTCTTAAGTGAGAACGAAGAATTGTTTTTTCCATCAAAGTCCCAGTTTACTTTACGTGACAAAAACGTGAAAACTCCCGATGATACTTCAGGTCTGGTCCTTGCTTATTTGATTTTCACGGAAATAAAGGAAG
Organism: Agrotis segetum; assembly: GCA_036375495.1. Lineage (NCBI taxonomy): Eukaryota > Metazoa > Arthropoda > Insecta > Lepidoptera > Noctuidae > Agrotis > Agrotis segetum. The sequence goes on from JAQSVV010000297.1 coordinate 206,921, forward strand.
CCACCAAAAACAGACTACATCACAAAGAGACCTACACATCCGCTGTAATCCTGTGCACTGCATATATGCGTAGACTATAAGCCCTCGACGTTCGGATACGACTTGAATTTGATCAAAATTTTTACAAAAAATATTCGCTCCACTGCCGTCAGTAGTGCCGATGCATTTAACGCTATGATGCTTGGGTAGACAACTCGATGTACAAAAAGAGGCTTTTCTAGTTACGTTTACAGTTTTGATAATAATAATATGTGCGTCGGATAAACTAGGGCAACAGCTATTTCAACACAACAAATATTAAATCAAAAAGTGCTTTTATATTCCGCCGTAATTACGGAAACAAAGTTTTTAGAAGTAACAGATTGTTCGCGCCACTGTCCGCTTTGGTCATATTTTTCTGGTCCGTTGCAGCAGATGTAGCTGAAATTCCTGAAAATATTATGTGCTAACGAGGGACAATTGTTGGAACTACTTCTCGACTGTCATATGCTGGGGATCCATCGTTTAAATATTGCTATGATGAATGAGAACGACTTATTATGATCAGCCTCAAGATGATTATTATAATTACCTATTAAATAATGTAGTGAATAATTACATAGTGTGGTCACTATGTAATTATTCGCTACATTATTCTCCATTAGACACGAAGACTACTATAATTCTAGATCGAGAAATATTTTGCTAAATTCACGAGTACAAAAATCTTGATACAAACTAAGTTTGTTTCAGTAAATAATAATGAAATTTTTTATATGTTAATCTCAACGGCTAATCTAGAACGAATACACAAAACGTGTCTATAAACACGTATCTTGTCTTGACACGTACATTGGCTGCACTGGAACCAAATTTATACTCAATAAAATAGAGAAACTATATTTTAGAGATTACATTCGCTCCGCTATATCATGTTCCTTTGCTTGCCCAACTGCGTCCGATGACTCACCATCTATGCGATATCTGCACACCAGTCAACTATGAGCTCTAACGGCGCTTCAACATTCATTTAATTCGAACAGGTTTTTAAAGAAGGAGGGCTCTTTTTATATCGGTTTTATTTCGTAAGCTCCATAAATCAAGTGATGGGTGGACAGCTGCGATACTTATCGGCGAAAATAGTTGTAAAAGCACAGTAAGCTGGTTCGTACAAGCTTATATGGGGTTTTCAGTACGTTCACCGAACTTATCTATTCACACACAAAACAAAATCAAAAGCTCCTACAAGAACAAAAAGTAACAAACAAACTTTTAAGAAGGTATCAGAAAGTATCCCTCTTCTGAAAACAATTGAAGTCATTAGGCGCAAAATGGTATGTTATTGATTACTTCGCCTTCCCTTCGAAGTAAGTTGCTGAATAGAATAATTTCTCGATTCACGTTTTTGGAGGCAAGTTTAAAAATGAAGGGCGGCCAGGAGGCCCGCTCACACCTGGGTTTCAATAATAACTTTTTATTGCCATGAAGACGGCACTCAAATTGCCGAAACTGGAAATGTAATGGGATTATCGCTGATCCGAAACGATGAAGGCCTCTCGTGTAGTACGTAATAAAATTACGAAATGCGTTGGAAAAACTTGGCGATGTTCAACTGTAAAGCAGTTTACGTTACATTTATTTTTGTGATGTGTAATCTTAACCTTTATTCTTTACACATGACCATATCAGCCGCTAGACACTAAACGAAGCAACAAAAATTTTATCTAAGAAAAGTGTTTCTGAAATGTTAAAATCTTTTGCAATTATTATTTTGACAAATAAAAGGTTTGAAAGGTACCTATCCAAGAAAAAGAAAACACCTATTCGTACTGAATAATGTATGAGTTTGGTGTCTAAAACACAAAATCTAAGTAACTTTGAGATAGACAAGGAATATTAAATGTGCAAATTGCGTTAGAATATTCAATTTACTTGAGAATTTGGAGATCGCTGGAAAATATTTTTCTAATTAAAATCTAGATTGACATTTATCTGCTTAATATTCAACATATTCGGGGCTGGATGTTTCATCTCAAATACTATGTAGAAAGTAACATAATAAAAGGAATTCCTCATATACGGCGATTCAAAGCATCAATCTGGAAAAGCTATGCTAGATGCATGGATCGAGAAGAAGTTACACTAATCACACTTAATGCGTCAGCCGACACGATATTTCGTAAGGAAAGTCCAATTTTATTTTGACCTTTCCTTAAAGACCATTTTGCGCATGTTTGAAAACTCCGAAAGGTTAAATCCGAATAAATTGTTACGCCTTTACAACTTATGTATTTTATTTGAAGAGAAAGAAATTTTTCTGCGTCTAAATGTCTAGAAACATTAATGATGAATAACGTCAATTAGTTCCAATCGTAATAACTCGAACCAGACAGACAAAAAATCAGCTCAATCCAAAACAATTTTGTGAGCAATTAAAACAGCAGTAACTTTTATTTTCTGTTTTATATCACCCAAAAAGAGAGTTTTAATATTTATGAGTCAATCATCGCTTTCTAAAAATATTATTCTTAAAGTTCGAAACGAGACAATTAAACTTCATCTATTAAATATTACTGCTACCAAAAGTAATATCTATCAAGTGGGAGAGAAATGAAATGGAGTAGGTAAAGTACGTAGGAAGGCAATAGTTATTCGCTTAGAAATAGCACGTATAAGTGTTAGCACAAAGAAGATTTTTTAATAAAAGTTTCATACTGACCAAAAGAAAATCACTGTTAGTAGTCGTTACGTGATAAAAGAACGTCAAATACTTGTTAGAACTTTTTCAGATTTGTTAGGTAGATACGCAAAGATATAATTGAGTTCAAAATGTTCGTAAAACCTTCCACATATCAAACGAGTACGTGCGTACTTTCAGCTTATTCATTTGTAGTACGTAATATTTCTTCGCCTCTTCATATATCAAAAGATATGGCTACGAAATCCCTAACTTGTTATATTGAAGAGGCACTTGATAGAGGGAATTTATCGCCTTCTTTATTGATTACTATTAGTTTGAGAGTATACTGCATCCGGGCCGGCTTGTTAGTGTCCGATCTGCCGGAGTTCCCCTCGGCCTCTGATACACTCCCTTACATTAATTGGCGCAAGTTTTCCGCGCGGCAGGCACTAAGTCCGCCTAATGCGCGACCGCGGCCAAGTTTCACTCGTTTCTCTCTAATTACTTTTATTACCCTCTTTCTCCATTTATTCATAAGATCGTTGTATCCCTCATTATAATTTCGCATTGATATTAAATATTATTCCGCCCCACCGTCAGTAAAAGCTTCCAAATGAATCAATTTTGGAGATAAACCTACTTAATTTTCGCCTTTTACATCGAACGTGAAAAGCCCAGATTTATTTAAGCTCATAAACGATTACTGCAGTGCACACTGCGTTTCATCATCGAAAATTTTCGGTTTAATTTTGCTACATTTGGGCACTCTTGTCTCAGTAAAGTAAGCTCCAGCAGAAATAATAATGATGTCAGCCGGTTCATATTAGGACACAAAGGGAGCGTCGAGTCGACTTATGCAAAACATGGCGACTACTTCATTCGGCTTCTATCCTCCATTTGTTGGAAGGTGACCCGGATAAAGGCGTCAAATTACCAACGTCAAATTCCAGTGTCACCTGAGCCGGGGACGGGCTGGCGCCATTTTTATCCTATTCTGAGTTAATATTCCGTGGACGTCCGCCGGGAGCTGGCCATGTAACGGACACCCCTGAATCATGAAGCTACGAATTACTAAGTTTCTTCGCCCGACAAGATTTATTTCTTATTTGCTGGAATGATGTTTGAATTGCGTTTGTTATGAGCTTTTTCTCGGTTTAATATTACGAATGTCTTTGTGGTTCCTTGTAAATGAGGGTGAATGTAGGAAACATACAAATAACTGTGTGTTAAAATATGTGAATACAGTGTGTCCCACGCAGTCCTTTCGTTGTTGATTATATTTAATTTGCCATATACATATAGTTGGGGATCTTTCCAAGGAAACCACGGAATTGACGAGCGTGATGGCCACGAGTTTATTCGCAGAATCAACACAATACTTTAAGATTTACTTAGTGTGTGGGTGCGCGGAGTAGCTAATTGGGGTCGCGCTATACATGTCAAGTTTTATAATAATTGATTTGAACTTTATTTACAGTGGATATCAAGACATAAATGACTATAAAATACACTAAATATTAACTTCTTAAACCTACAAATAAACACTATTAAAAACAATACATTAATAAATTAAAAACTAAATATTAACCAAACAAAAAACTGTACCTACATAAAACCAAAACCTAAATTAAACTACTATTATAAAAAAATTCATCCTCAACGCTGTCAACTGGTAATGGTCCCAAGAGACTGGCGGCGTTGCCTCTTTATGTGGCAATACTTAGCCTCTGACCAAAGAAAAAGCTAGCTCTTTGGTCACGGGAAGCGTCAACAAGTCTTTCAGAAATGTCTCTGAAGAGGCTGTGAGCATTTGGACCGCACGGCCGTATAGTTTAAATCCCAAACTATATTTACGCCGCTTGAGGTTCTGCAGCAACCGCAGCACCAGCGCCAGCAGAGCACGATGAACTTGGAAGATGGGATGGCGCAGGTTGCGTCCACACCGTCTGTTCTTTTGCCGTCGGTTTCTAAAACAGCAGGAACGCCGACGGTAATAAGGGCTCGTCGAATAATGTCGTTAAGGTCCGCTTGACGCGCAGAACGGCCCGCATTACGGCTGCAAGACAATCCATGGTGTCCGAGGCTATTGACAACTTCACCACTGTGACAGCGATGAGGAGAGCAGAGTATCCTAGCTGGAGAGAAATAGCGAGCCGGAAGGTAGTGTCGTCGATTAAGGTACCGATCCTCGACGACGGCAGTGCGTGAAGCCAAAGACCCGGCTCCCACTTACCCACAGCCAGTAGGCGCGCACGCTCAGCAAGAGTAGTAGCAGATGTGTCATTCTGAACTACACTGCAAAGCGGCTCATCCAGCTGTCTCTGAGAAAATAGGTTGCCGGGTAGATTGGCATTCGGGCAAGCGATTTTCCAAGCGTCCAAAGCCTCAGAGAAGCACGGTATATCAAAATCAGTCAGTGTGGACACACCCTGGTGTCCACACTGACTGATTTTGATATACCGTTTTCCTGACTATTTTTCAGTGCAGTGGAACGAAGAAATGAACGCCGGTAAGGTACTGGAAACTTTACAGATTTTTTTTTGAAAATTTGCCTTTCTAGTGCTATGCTGTAATAACTGATGAATATATCATATTCAAAAGTCATAATGGTTATCTATAGGTAAGTCATGTTATGTTTTGTTGTAGAATTGCTTTCCAATATATAATCGTTTACTTAATCAATAATTTAAAGATATGTGCATAATTGTATAAATTAACCAAAAAAAAAAAAATACCTAATACATGCCCGAGTCCATTTTCATACATCTGTGTTGATGGTAATTTTCTTTGTTACTTTCCGTATCAATTCAAATAAGATCACAGTAATTTCATTGCTTTCTAGCTCATTCAATTTTCATGAAATAGACTAACAGGCTCTCGAATCTTTTACATTTTTGTTTTTAGTCATTTAAACAGATCTTTACACGATGAACAAAAAAAAATTTGGCACAACACAATAAACACATACTTACATAAAATGTAAGATAAATAAGATTTAAGTATTATATTTAAAAGAAAACGAAAACGCCAAATTGTACATGAATAAATTGCTTGCGTCACTTCGAGAAGACATCTTAATTGAAGAACTAAGATTTATAAACTTGCCAGTCTACCACACCACAACACACAGATCTACTTAACTATAATTTCATCAACAGTATAACCAAGAGAGCGTTAACTTAATAACAGAAACTAATTTACAAGCACAAAGAAAACCACTTACCCAAAGCAAACAAAGTAGTGGCAAAGTGAATAATAAAATATTTTAAACGGAAGTTTATTCATAAAATTTATGTAAAAACGTCCAAGTTGGGGACAATCGAAATAGTGATTCAATAGCGAATGAATTGAACGAGAAGCATTGTGCTTACCATGCACCGACTGCATTCAATGGGCACACTGCACACTGTCCAATATAGTTCATTCAATGACGTGATTTACATTTATTGCCCGACTGGAAAAGACTCACTCAATTTTAAAGTCGTAGAGGTCTCCCATTTTAAAGCTACAAAAATGTTAATCGAAAAGGGGATTCCATCACTCCCGTAGATGTCGTAAAAGGTGACGGCGAGATGCTGGCTTTTAGCATCACTATTTATGGGTACATTGAAATCTTTATTATATTGTTACAGTGTCACGCGCATCTTTACTGCCCTGGTCCATGTTTTTATTCTTTAGTGTGAACGTGGAGGGCACGCCGCAATTGCGGCGGTAAGACCCCTCTTTGAGGAGTGGCTGGAGAGAAGTCATGGCGTCCTGACCTACCGCTTGACGCAGGTCCTCACCGGACACGGAAGTTTCGGGAGGTACCTGTGTCTGATGCGAAAGGAGGAGACGCCTGGGTGCCACCACTGCGAAGATCGCCCGGAGGACACGGTGGAGCATACGGTGCAAGACTGCCCAGCTTGGGCGGAGCACCGACGTGTCCTCACGGCTGCGATAGGCGGAGACCTCTCGCGCCCGGCATTGGTTGCGGCCATGCTGCGGGGCGAGACGGAGTGGGAAGCGGTCAGCTCCTTCTGCGAGGCAGTAATGCTCGTAAAGGAGGAGGCAGGCCGCGAGCGAGAGAGGACAGAGTCCTCCCTCCGCCCCAGCCGCAGTGGTAGGCGCCCACGGCGACGGACGTCGCAAGATGATCTCCGGCCACCGTAGGCGCGGGCATGCGGGCAGCGAGTAAAGGGCAACTCGCTGCCCGACCAAGGACCATGCCCGGGTCGACGGCGCGTTGTGTCCCACGCGCGCCTCAAAGAGCGTCAGCATAATGACGGGGCCCCCCTCTCAGAGGGCCAAAGCCTGCCGGGGTCGCGGGATTATTCCCTAACCGCAACCCCGGAACTTAACAGGCTATGAAGGACACCGTGGATTTTAGTCAGTAGAAGTCTGACAGTCCCTCCCGCCCTGCCCGGGGTTGGAGGACTCATTTGATGATTTTACCACGCTAAAAAAAAAAAAAAAAAAAAAAAAAAAAAGTGTGAACGTGGAACTTGACTTTATCAATAACAATGTAGACTGAAAATTCTCTTTAAAAGCGGTAATAATACCCTGCTTGGTGAACTGAAGAATTCCCTAGAATCTGGCAAAGAATAGATCGCAGGTAAAATCTATTTTTCTTTGTTTACCTCAGTTCAATCGATATTATTCGTCACCATGATAAAATGAACGCGAAATCTGCCTTCATCGAGACGTGGAAAAGAAAGCTGCGCGGAATGTGCTTTGAAAGCTAACAACCATCTATATTAGCTCTTTGACGGCTTTTCGATACTTTACGGTGCCTTACGAAAACTTTGTTGTTCTTTTTTAGCCCATTTATTGAAGAGCTTCCATTTTTCATTTTTATTTGTGGTGGAGGAGTTTTTATACTGTATTCTTCAGGGCAGACACTACACTTATTCGTTCAATCCGTGAAGCAAGATCTTGGCTGTATAGTGTAAAATGTTTTGTTCATTATTGAAGTAAATTTTGGTTATTCCTGTGCTGTTACCTTTCAATAGCATTTTGTTATGGCCATATCAATAAAACTGCATTAATATATTTCATAAAGATTTTTCCCTTATATGAAACGACGCCATTGGCACAAGCTCTCTGGGGAAAACGCCCAACTGTGGGCCTCCCCACGTCGACCACACTTGCACACGGCGCTCCACCGCTGACCGACGAACCCACAACCGACAGCCATTAACGTGCTACTTGACATAGCCTGGGAACCTATAGAGCAACATGCTTCTTTTGGCGGTTACATTACATTGTTAGGAGGATTATATTGGTAAAGATATCTCGTTAAAATAGTTTTGGAAATGGTTTTGAAAAAACAAGATAATCACGTTTCGCACTGCTAGGGAAGCATGCAGCTCTATAGGTAAGTTGTCCTTGTCGTGTACGAAAGCCAGATTTAAATTTCCTAGTAAGTCGAACGATTCGTTTTTTTTGCATTATAATAGCCGTACCCTACTACCTAAACACAGAATCTTACTATAAATAATATACACATACATTCTTCATAGTGTACAAAAAACTTTACAATTATGAGCGATATTCCGAAGGTTGGCAACGTCGCAATTGGTTGTCAAATATTATCAAATTTTAATTAATTTAGCAATGTTACTGTATGAAAATAACAAATATGGCTCTGTAGTAATAATAATAATAAAGCGTTTATTGACCCAGAAAAATACATTCATTCAAAGTTGTTATTTAGGGTAAGTGGCTCCATAAAATATATTGCCATGAAAATACTGATACTGATTCCCGAACTAAGCTTAGCTTGTATTTCGGGAGACAGGTGTGTAGTGCACTAAAAACTTGATAAGGGGATGCAATAATTAATATCCTTACACCGAATATATAGTTTTAGATGTAAAAAAAGCATTCCGAAGCTTTCCAAATGCCTTTTATACACCTGAAACGGTTACAATATCAAATTCAGTGTTTTAATTGTATTCCTATATCATTTTTTTAGTGCACTACAGAGCGATATTTCTTGTTTTCATACAGAAAATTTGCCAAATTAATTAAAACTTGTAAATATTTAACAGCTTTTTGTGACGTTGCCAACTTTCAGAATAAGCGGCCTTAAGTATATCTCCCAGAAAAGTATTTTTGTATCTCAAGAATTTGGTTTTTCCCCTGTTGGTTAATTGAAAATAATAAATAACCCTGTACAGAGTTATTTATAAGTTTTTTTTAAAGGATGTAAGCTCTGGAAGTACTCAACCGATTATGTAAATTCTTTCACATGTGAAAAGCTACACTATTCTTCAGTGACATGCGCTATCGCTTTTTCTTTTCAAGTTGCAGCTGTGCGAAGCAAAGGCGGATGTAGGGCGCTAATAAAAACATATTACATACATATTTTTGAAACAATAAACAGTAAAAGCAAACATACTGTATCATATTCAGTGCAATGTAGCATATAGCCTGGTGCTAATACTCGTAACAGCGAATACAGAATGCACGTGTCTCAGAACTCCGGTATATCAATCAGCAAATACATACCGGTGTGCGCTAAAGGAGAGAGGGCATGAGATCCTAATCAGACGATTGTCAAGGAACGTGTGCGACGTGACGTGTCCCCGGAGTCCATTGTGTTCTCAGCTCTAACTTAACCCTGTGTGTGCCGGACGGCAAGAGCCGTACTACTCACAATATCGCCAGGAATTTTACCTCAATGCACCATAATAGAGGATTTATTCTATTTGGGTGTTCAAACGAATTTCACTGTTGTTGGGAAGCACTGTGTTAGCGATACCTCTGAAAAAAATATTAACTCTGCCAAATTGAATTAAAATTCCTTCCTTTTCGTGGAACTTTTATCAATATTGGTACTCCCAACACCAGTCCATTTACATTGGTATTTTAATAGTGAAGTTAACATAAATATATTCGTACATAAGCGCTTCAGAGCATATTACTTCAAACATATAAGATGTCACTTTGCCAAAAATTGGCAATGACATCATATTTATGTCCCAAGATAATATTTTATTTCACGTCATGTTTGTAGTACATAACGTCGCTTTTAGTGCTTCACGTCATTTGGTGTTAACGTCAAGACACGTGTTCAGAATAATATGTGTTATTTTCATTGATTCTTTACATGACTACAAGAAGTGGGCCATTTTGGGGTTATTGGGTTAGTGGTAAAAATTCCTCATCTATGGTAAAAGAATTAATTCCGTCTCTTCTCTTATAGTACTTACAAATTCCATTCTTTTGACATGTCATTCAACAGTTAGGTTACATTTGTTTTTTTAGTACTTTATTTTTGTTGAAAAGTACATAATTCTGAGGTATTTTTATTTTTACTTGAGCGTAAGTTTGACGAGCCTTTTAAAGCTGATGTAGGAGCACTTTGTAGCTCAATAACGCGGCTGCATTTACTGTTAAAGTGGCCGTGCGCCCCTACCACGAGGGCCCTACAACGGTTGCTCGCGTGAAAAACCACTCGATGCACCCTGCGTATATTATGTAGGTACACATAATTATATTTACCTACTTATTATACCAGTCATATTTTAACGTATGTCGCATGTTTTTTATTACAATACGGGTTTTTACATTAACTTTTTTTACTTGATGTGCACGTGAATGTTTGTGGCATTGCCGTTCCTTATGAATGTAAGTTTCATCTGAAATTATATAGGTATCTAGTTTTTTTTTTAATCTCGCTTATGTTTTCTCCTTCATAAGATCACAAACTGATAATAGATTTTTACCTACATAAAATAAAAAACAGCGATTCCCTAGAGATTATAAAATCGAGCCGAAGCTGTAAAAAAAGATGAATGAGAAGTTTATTAGAGTGGACGGGAAAAAAGTGAATCTAAAAGTTTTCACATAAAATCTCAGTTTTATGAGCAGCAAGTATTTTAATAATGGAGGTTAACAATTAATACTTATTTTTGATGATTATTGGATGAACATTTTCTAATTTCCAAACTATTCACAATGGTTTCGAATTCATCTACATGACAACATAATTGAATACAATAGAGTTTAATTTATACCCTAAAATATATCAAAGAAAGTAAACGTTATAACAAGCATGCATTTGTAAAACTAACTGAACTGTATAAGCCAAAAATGTACATAAATGCCACTGATGTGTAAAATGAGGTGGGTATACATTACATTACTGAAAGTAAACTCAGCCATCTTTTCAGTGTCAAAGTAAAAGCTGAGCGAGGCACCAAGACGTGACTTAAGTAAATTACGTTGACTTTAGATAAGAATCTAGTCTTATGTTGAAAAAACTTTGCTCCGAAATAAATCAAATATCCTTTTTTTGCAAAGTTTTAGTAGTAATCCATTTTGTTGAAATTCGATAAGTGTAGCCTTTATATTTTTATCATATCTCCTACTAATATTATAAGTGCGAAAGTTTGTGAGGATGTATTTATGTGTATGTGTAGTGTGTATGTTTGTTACTCTTTCACGCAAAAACCACTGAACGTATTTGGCTAAAATTTGGTACACAGATTGTTTATAACCTGGATTAACACATAGGATACTTTTTATCCCGATTATATGTTCCCGTGGGATAATTTTCAAGTTGTAGCAAGTGAAGCCGCCGGCAACAGCTAGTAACTACTAAATAAAAGAAGAAACTGACTGATGACTGACTGATTGATTCAGGCACAGCTGAAGCTTAAGTGTGACCTACAAGTTGGTGTTCTGGGTCTGGGTGTTTGTGTATGTGAGTTTCTCTGTTTGTAATCGCACCCACGACACAGGAGAAATTCCTGGCCCGGGGCAACGTTCAAAAAAAAAACGCTGGGTTTAGTGTAGACAATAGAAGCACGAAAAATGTTCCTTAAATGAGGTAAGTTTGCACTACGAACGGAATTGAGGAAATTCATGTCTCATTGGGCTTAAAAAGGAGATGAAAGTTTGAATGAAAATAAGTGTTTATCCGTTTCAATTGAACCTTCGTTATTTTTATCGTGATGAAATCATCGAATGAGTCCTCCCACCTATTGCTGTAAGGCTTTTGCTTACTAAAATCTACGGTGTCCTTCAATAGCCCTTTATGTTCCGGGGTCACATTAATTCGTTAGTCCATCGACCATGAAAGTTCCAATATAGACTTATCAAAGTATTTAAAGGTTTTTAGAAACTCCAAAGGGGTAATTAAAAATTATAGGGTAAAAAATACGCAAACCTCGCGATTGAAGTCGCTGGCGAACTAGTAAAATAGTTATTTGTTATACAAGAGTGCAAAGTTGCTTTTTAACCGCGTGCTCAATTTTGATGACCGAGCAAGCGAATGATTCTAAAATTGAATCACGAGTGCAACGAGTGATTCAAAAATTAGAATCATGAGCGGTAGCGAGGGAATCAAAAGAGCACAAGGTGAAAAATCTTTGCACTCGAGTGCAACACGTAACTTTTCATCCCACCTCAGCGAGGAAATGAGTAGATGCAAAAAAAGTTTAGGTAATAACTTACTACGTTATTATAGGTAAGTAGGTATTACAGAATAATTTTTAAATTATAACAAAAAATAGTTAAGTATGTTTTCAAGTATCTTATTTTTATCTTGGTTTGTCTTAACAATAAGTATGAAGTGAAAAGAAAAACGCACAAACCGAATTAAAAAAACGGTAAAAAAAAAGTTCTGAGTCAAGAAGGTTCCGAGTCTGAGATTGTAACAAAATAATAGTAGATTATGCACCAAAGGATTCTGATCGGGATTCAAGTTAGCCCAAGTGGGCACCACAGCAAGCGATCAGCTATTGGGGTCAGCAGCCGCCTTTACTGGTACAACTCTTTAGTGCACGTGCATGTTCCAAATTCAATTTACTTTATCCACTAGAGGATAAAAACGGCTTTTACGCTCAGATATCGAAGAGAAAAAATAGCCTTTCCGATATGGGGGGATGAAAACAAATTCTATTTTTGAAATTTGATGTGGTACGACAACCTTCGAACGTGAAATGGGCACCACAATAAGCGATCAGCTGTAGGGGTCAGCGGGCGCATTACTGGTACAACTCATTATTGCACACGATGTTCTAAATTCAATTTACTTTATCCACTAGAGGATAAAAACGGCTTTTACGCTCAGATATCGAAGAGAAAAAATAGTCTTTCCGAGGTAGGGGGATGAAAACGTCTTATACTTACTCGTAAACATAGAAAAAACATACAAGTTTAGAGTTATTTGGTTGATAAGTATTCACATAAAAACAGGGTTCTCTGATTAATTTGACAACTTTTGTACGCAAGTATAGAAAGCCAATGTCGACAAATATTTTGAGAAGGGTGAGCCTAATAAAACCCGATTACGTTACCTTGAAAGAAAATTATTATATCGTATGTAATTTTTTGATTTTCTATTGTTTGCTGTAAGCTACACTAATTACATTAAAGATAATGAGGACCAACAATCGTGTTGGAGACCAAAAAGTCGAGAATATAAGAAACAAAGTCACCGGTTTCCAATAATAACGTTCAAAAGTTTTTATTATTCATATATTTTGCAGAAGTCGGTTTCATTTTCATTTGACACTTTTCAATGGCTGCAAGCGTAATATTTTGTTATGTGACTTTGTAAACAATTCATAGATTACCTGTAATTTAAATAAATTGAGAAATCGAGGGAACTCTTACATAAGAGTTCCCTCGATTTCTCTAAGATCCCATCATATGACCCTGACTATAATTATCATGAAATCATCTGTAAAGTATACAATTTTCCAAATTGGTACAGGCGTCGTAGTAGGTTAAAAAGATAAGATATGATATAATGATAAGATAAGTTATGAGAAAAATAATCTAAGTGCATTGGTATCACACGGGCACTCAACAATCGACAACTGCGCATCATGAATATGACTAGTAGAAGCTAGTATTACTAATAAACACAACAACAAACAAGCTAAGTTCCAATAATAGGTACAATTTAATTATTAGTAATCGACAAAACGAGAAGTAATATCCGATTGGTCCACACCTACTTAATTCATGAAATAAGCTGATTAGCAAGTTAAAAGGATGCCCACAAAAGCCGTGGCGAAGTTGAACGAATTAAAACAATCTCATTATCCACTCGATGTCAGTGAGAGCCTTGTTTTAACAAGCTAGGTACGTCAAACGTACTCGCTCATTGTCACTTTATCACTCTGTGCGTGATACAATTGTGACTAGAATTCTTCCAAAGTATCAGTTAACGTCTGTCAATAGTTTTTAAGAATAAAGAATTTATGGTTTGCAATGCAATTGAATAGGTTTTTGTTCTACTTCTCCAAACTGTCGGGTAATAAAGTAAAGATTTAATGTGTTTCCAAGCGGCACAGATGCACTTGGTGACTTAAAATAAATAACCTATTTGTTATAAAAACAAGGGTCCATGACGAACAGTCACACAATATTAGAAATTAAGAAAAAGATTTATGTACAGACGCCAGCACGTCAACCTTCCTCTAGCCGGACAAAGATCTATAAATGACAGCCGGAACTAAAAACTTTACATGCTCTCCGAGACACAGAGGAAACTCACTACGACAGATGGTCACCCATCCACAGATCAACCTCGTCAAGCGCCGTTAAACCTGGAAGCTATCACGAGCTAAAAATGCAAATGTAAACAAACATAGACATTATCGCCTACGATAATGTCATATGCGAATCTCGTATGATATACATCGTATACGAGACTTTTTAGTTGTTCTTGTCTGTGCCTTGTAAACATTTGATACGATTATGTTATGGCGATTATTGCTTGCGATTATTGCTTAGACATTATCGAACGGAAACGTTCGAGAAACTCTCCCCGTCTAAATGGCGCTTAAAGGTACTCCCTCACCGCGAGCATTCGCCTGTAATGTAACGTTACTGACGAGCATTCGCGTACATTTAATATAGGTTTGATACAAGGGGCGCATTATGATGCTCGATTGTCTTCCTGCACTGATGAAATGTTCGTATCTGTAACGTTACATTACAGGTGAATGGTCGCGGTCGTGTTGTAATAATTTATAATGCTCAAAGTCGAATCTGTAATGTTAGCGCCTTCGTACACAAGACGACCCAAATCTTCGATAGGTACTTTACGACTTTGGTATCTATTGACGCTTGACTGTGTACGAATCTCTATAGATTTGCTTTGCGATAATCGCTTGGATACCGAAGTCGTAAGGTATCGGAGACTTGCGTCGCCTTGTGTACGAAGGGCTTACTACACGAGAATGCTCACGGGGGGTGAGGGAGCACCTTTACAGTGTCTTGACAAATGAGAATCTGTTCTCGTGTACATAGGCCCTAAATCTGATGTTATATATCTTCAAACCTATGTTTAGGTCACCGTCGTGCGTTTAGGTGAGTAAGGACGGGTCGTACTAAAAGGTACGTAATACCAAATGAACTTCAACCCGAGAAAGGTCTTTCTTAAAAAGGGATAGACTAACAGTTCGTCAGTACTAAGCAAGTGTATATACGTATAAATTAATGGACTTTATAAATAGAAACTGTACACTTTGCCTAAAACAATGGGAATTTAATGAAATGTCATTACAAGTAGAAAGCTAAATAGAAAAATTAAATTCGTGTTGTATTTTTTTTAGAGGTGAATCAACAAATGTTAGAATACATAACATAAATTAATTATAAATTAATGTATTGGTGTAAGTTAATATAGATAGAGTATACAATATGCCATTTAAACGAACCTAATGTGACGAACTTTGAACGAATTTCATCGATAAGGGCAAAATAATGATGTCGGTACGTCGTTCGTGATTTACTTAAAGTAAATAATTTGTTGCAAGTTTCCAATAATTCTGTCGGTTGGTTAAATTTAAACCCTGAGGTTTATGCAAAAAAACAAATTTTGTAACACCACATTTAATATAATAATATATAATATTCCACAACCATCACACAACGCCATCTAGTCCCAAGGTAAGCAGAGCTTGTGTTATGGGTACTAGACAACTGATAAACATACTTATATATTTCTAAATACATACATATTATAGATAAATTTACACCCAGACATAGAACAAATGATCGTGCTCATCACACAAACATTTGTCCTGGCTGGGAATCGAACCCACGGCCTCCGGCATAGCAGTCAGGGTCACTAACCACTAGACCAACAGGCCAACCATATTTACCAACTACATTTGAATAGCATACAAGCCAACCGGGATAAAGCGATCCCACAAAATGTAACTACGTAAATTATTATTCGAAAAACTCAAGTAGTCAAAAAGTCTAGTTTAGACCCATCAGTTAAATGTTCATTACCAACGAGAATATAACTAAGTAAACAGATAAAATATTAAATAGAGTTACCACCTACAAGTTATCCGTGAAAATAAATATTTACATTTTATCTTCGCTACGTAAACTAAGTATCACAGAGTGGGTATAAAGTAAACACTGCTATAAATTAAACATTTCATATTGCCAGCGGAGATACTTTAAGGCACCATATATTTTACCCTTTTCCTCTCCTATATTACCGTTTTTACCGGCTACATTTTTTCTTCACACTATTATTCGGAAAATTTGTTGCACACCCGCTTACCGCAAGCGGTAAGAACGTTAAAACCGTCCCGTTTGAAAATATGAGAACAGCTCGGCTTTAATGTAATTAAGATTTATTTTAACTATGTTATCTTTACGAGTAAATTGTTCTCTCGTAAAGAGATTCATATTTTTGCTATCTTATTAGAAAACGTGCGAGTGTGTAAAATGCAAAAAAATGTTATACTTTTCAGTCAAGCAAAAATGGACACAAAATTATGTGCTCGCTGAAATTTCAAATTTTTCATTGTAATTACCAACCTACACGCAATTATCTGTTTTTATGCGAGTTCGTAGGTAGTCTGCCACTACCCCTACCCTCGTGGCTATTGTAAAACGCAACAAGGGTGTAATTTGGCAACGGGTTGCGATGCTATCGCGTCGCATTTCCCTACAGATATCGCGTTATTTAATACCGTTGTTTGGCTCGCATCTGTGACAAAGAACAGTCGTTGTGAGTTTGTTTTTGCGTTAATTGAGTGGAACGAAACCCTATCTATTAATTTAATACAATCAAGTACCCACATTCGAAAACCAACAACAGTACTGCTTCACGAATGGAGCTTTAGATAAGCAGCTTCTTCAATTAAATTGTTGTTATCAAAACTTAAATATCTACTTTTATTTCCGTGTAAGTAATCAAATCTTCGGTTTCCAAGCCGCCATTTTCAAAATATGCTCTGAATATCTTCAAAGTTTGCAACAAGAAATCTTAGCGAGTTATTTCTTAAATATTTTAGAGTAAACTCGTTCACCTGGCGCTTGTTTAAAATTCTGAGGTGTCGTAGGGGCAGACAGGCGCAAACTTGCCAAAGTTGTTGGAGTTTGTCTGTCCTGGGAACAACAAGCCGACGTTTGACACCTCCAACGACTTTGGAACTGACAACGATCACCACAGAAACACTCTCACTTTCATTCCGAACTTATCCTCAAGGTGTCCTTGTGCGTGAGCAGCTTACGTAACAATAACGTCCTTTTTGATAAAACCATTTCAAAAGATCATCGATAAAAAAAATAAGTACGTAAGGACGTAATTTCCTCAGGCTCGTCCTTCGCTCGGGACAAAAACATAATTCAATAGACGAAAAGTCAATTTAGACAAAACGTCTGTAGCAGGCACATGTTAAAGCAATATCGACCTTAATAATTATGATCCGCCTTTGATATTGTGATACATATTTTTAAAGAATATTGCTTCGAGTAAACAGTTCTGTTAGTGATTAATATCCCTAGTTTTTAATATGTATCTTCAGGGAGATTCCTGAAATGTAATATATTTAACCCGTGTGATTACCAAGTTGCTGGGTTGGAATACTAAACGAAGCAAATAGTTTGTGTTCTCCAGTTGGTCGCAAGTGAGTATCTTGGTCAGCTATCGACCAGACTGGAATTATAACTTAGAAACCAAACTAATTTAATCAGCATAAGCTTACAGTTTCCTAGATTCAAATCTCGGTTTGTTGTTATTGTAAATAGACCAACTTTATCGGTATTTTATTATTGTAGCCCTGAGAGTTTCGTTCGGTTACATGGTTTACAGACTTTATTGTTTTCTAATATTGAATAGCTTAGATTCTGTGCAACCGCTTGCTAGAGATAAAGTTTTTTAATTTTGTTGTAACTCTCATTCGGATATATTTGCGAAGTTATCTTGAAGCAGCCATAATTCTGTATTGTTAATTTATTGATCATATAGTTATATGATTTTAGTAAAATGTAATAAGCTAACTGATACAAAACGTTCCCGTGGTCCGCAGGGAGAAGGGAACAAAGTGAGTGCACCAGACGTCTCCCGTTCACCCTCTAATTGGATTAGTTTGCAAAACTTGGTGCTGGATTCTTTCTCCTTGAATTACGTCTAAATGTAGTTGTCGTTGCCTATTACAAGTTGCCTTTTGAAACATTCTACACTGGCTAAGCATAAACATTTGCCTGTGAAGTCTCAAGACTAACTCTCTACTCTGTACTACTAGTCTAAGTAATGTTATTGAAAGTGTTGCGTTCCTAGATTCTAGTTACGCAATATAAGCCAGTAATATTTTTTCGATTTACCTGAGTACTGAGAATGTCATAATTGTTTCTCCTTTTGAATACCTATATTTTTTTAATATTAAATGTCATTCCCACATTCAATATTCGTGTTAATATTCATAACTACGCGTACGTGTCGAGCCGTGAATATTGAACACAAAATTATTTAAACGAAACCATTTCGATAAAATGTAAACTGCAACTACAATCTTTCAAAAGCCTTTCGTCCATAAATTGGTGTGAATAACCCAATGAAATTAACGGAAGATTATAATTTTGACCAACTGTACGAGTATACTACTGCATTATCTGGCCGTGTGAAAAGTTAGTGAATGTGGGCAAAGGTAACACAAATTTTTGCTGACAAAGATAAAGGGATGTAAAATTACGATGACATTTATGTTACCAGTACAGTTATAATTACCCAATAAACCAGTCGCTACGAGATAGAAATAGATGTCAAGATCGATACGACATATTTTGGCCAATTTACTAACATAGGCACGAGCTTTTGTGCAAATGTTAATCTTAATTACCAACCTTGTTGTCCTTTGTCGTTTGGAATACTGATTTTCTGTTACTTTGGCTTATATTGGAAGCTAGCCGAAATAGTTTGGGATAAGAATAAGATGTTAATTAATTAATTTGTAGTGTTTCTTTTAACCAAACTACCGTTTTATATAAAAATCTCACTTCGAATTTGTTTCGTAATTACCTTCTTTGCCTTTTGCCATTAACTTATCTTAGATTCAAACAAGCACCTAAATTACTCGTAAGATAAAAAAAATAACTAATAAAACTTACTTCAACAAAGCTTCACTATGAATAAATCGTCATTATCATCTGCTAGCCATTGTTCCATTGTGTCAGGCACAACTTCCAATCAAACTTATACGGTTGAACACCAGTATTTTTCATGAAGAACTTGCCAAGTGAAAAATTAAAAAAATACTCACACAACTCAGGTAGAACTGGGTGATATGACACCCATTAATAAGACTTTGTTGTCGAATTTTCGAACTGGCCAACCTTTTACGTTACTATAAATAAACAATGTTTAGAAATGTTTCAGAACTGTTAGTTTCGTATTTTAAATATTTCTCTGTTTGAAACAGAATAATTTAGTAACACCAACAGTTGCGGTGGCCAGTCCACTCCGCTTCAGAATAATACATAGTAGCATCCGTCACTTGTTTGTTTGCAACATGCTCTGCCCGTTAACTTTTGAAGCTGAATACTATTGTGCTGGATAATAATCCAGCACTTTCTGTTTAAATCTAGGTATGAAATATGGACTGTGCGGTTTGTGGTTTCGTATGAAACAAATAAATATTCTGTCTTCTGTCAACGTCTATAAAAAGTAACTTCAAACGAGAACTACGTACAAAGAGTGTCAGCAGCCTGCCGGGGTTGCGGGACTCACGAATTATGGTGACCCCGGAACGTAAAGGGCTATATATTGAAGGACACCGTGGATTTTAGTCAGTACGAGTCTGACAATCCCTCTCGCTCTGCCCTGGGTGGAAGGACTCATTTGAAGAACTTACCACGGTAAAAAAAAACCACTGCAATATGATGGCTGAGCGACCATACTAGCTGTGGTGGACCTCACAGGGCCGCCTGTCGCCACTCCCATCCTGTCGAACTCTAGCGCAGTATTTTCTGTATTCCGTCGGTGCGCAGGAGTCGCGGTAAACTCACTCCGTCTTAGATCACATCTCTGCTTCTAGACTACAATCCAAAAATCAAAAACCATCCAAAGGTTGTCTTGAAAAGATCGCTTTTAGTGATTAGACCGCCTATTGTGTCACCCTATAATATAAGTTATTTTTATAATATTAGGTACCTTTAATTTGTATGGTGTGCATAATAAAGAGTATTCTATCTATCTACAATGAATCGAAAAGCAAATCCATTGAAAAACAAAAGATCTTTTATGTACGAGAACATAGAACATTCATCAGCATACTGTCAGTTATCGTATTCACAGCACACATATTAAAGTCACTAACATTGTTTTCTCACGATGTTGATGTTTACCAACTAATTCTTTTCTTTTTACATCAAACACGTGAAAGTAATTATGAAGTTTACTTGCTCAGGGATTACAGAACACCCGTGTGAACGAAACCAAACAAATATTAGAGCTTAACATATTTCAGTTTGTTCGTGTATTTATTGTACCTTTGCCAGATTTTTTCTCTCATGAAATATCACATCAAAAGTTATTGTATTTCACAACGCGTTTTCATAAATATTTAATGTGATTGATGAAATTTAGTGCTCACAAAACTGATTTTATTTCTGTATATGTAAATAAAATAAAGCGATAAACGCTCTGAATAAATATAATCATCCGATTTGTATTTGTACGAATTTTAGTTTGTTGTTAATATTGAAAATATTATGTGCATCACACCTGTAGTTTCCAGCAGAGTAGGTAGAGGCGTCGAATCCCCCAAATTTATTAAATGTCCAAGTCTCTGCCCTACAAAAGAAGAACGCCACAAATAGTCCTTGTATGTTTGTATACTTATGACCTTAAGGAGTGATTGCTCCTCTGACCTTCACGTCCAGAGCTACGTGCTGTAAAAACTACGGCATCGAGGGCGACTGCTGTAATATCATCCTTTAGTGAGCGATCATCTAGCACGTCTCGAATGTATACGTTTTATTTCTTGACATTTTTTGTACCTACAAGTATTTTCTCTTGTAGATGCACTGACCGATACTAAAGGTAATTCGCTCAGTCTGGGTGGATGACCTGACCAGCACTGACTGGTATTGGGTGGTAGAGGTAACCCCGGCTATATTATGAATGGTTCCTGGACCATGCACAACTTCCGGGATCCCTCCGTGGAAGCTGTTAGTCCCGGCTGCCATTTGTAGATATTGGACAATAATTACAGATAGAAATTCTGAAAACCCACATGGTACTTAATGGGTCAGACTCGTACTGACTAAAATCCACGGTGTCCTTCAAAAGCCCTTTATTGTTCCGCGGTTACGGTAATGAGACTTATATACAGTACGAGTCTGTCAGTCCCTCCCGCCCTGCCCTGGGTGGGAGGACTCATTTGAAAATTTTACCACGTAAAAACAAAAAGTACCATGAGGGTAAGTACCAAACGAGATGTGGAAGTCAATACTGAGCCGTTAGACTGGCTGCCGGCTCCAAAATAGTTTGGAAAAGCTAACAAGAGAATTAATCACTATTTACTGAACTATCAGAAAAATTATACCACAAAATAAAATATTGTTATTATTTTTGTCCATAACAATTTTCCTGAGGGTACAAGTCTTCTACTGAATGCTTGTTAAAAGCTTTTAGGAATCTACCTCACAGGTTCTTTGCCAATACATAGTTACCAAGACATAATTACGCATTCTTGGAACTAATCCTGCGTTCCTGAAAGCCTGTAAGTACAGTCTCAGTAATTGGTGACTTGTGTCGACGTGTAAGATCGGTTTTTGAGATATTTCCCAGAGAGAGTTAGTCCCATTGGAAAAAAGAGTACTATAATGGAACTGGGGTTTTAATCAACAGGGGCCATTATGACGTCATAAAACCAGGCTTGTTCTAGTGAGTGACGAGATGGTGCTAAACGACTTGTATAGCTCTGTCTCTTTCACTCACTGGAACAAGCCTGGTTCTAAGATGTAATAATACGGCCGCTGATTACCTACAGTTTCAATAAACTTTTTAGCATCGCCAATAATACAAGGTCGACGGATGATGTGATGAAGAACACAGAATTACGCTAGATGCAAGCCGCTTCTAACCGGTCCTATTGGAGATCTAAGACGGGGCCTTAAATCTCCAATAGGAGGATGTTCAGCAGTGAACATCCCACGGTTGTAATGGAAAATGATGATGACGAAAAAAAATAATATGTAGAACAGGTTTTTTTTTGCGTACCTAAATCATCAAATTAGTCCGAACCCAGGGCAGGGCTGGAGGGACTGTCAGACTCGTACTGAATAAAATCCACGGTGTCCTCCAATAGACCTTTACGTTCTGGGGTCACGGTCACGTGAGTCACTCGACCTTTGGCCCTCTACAAGAGCCCTATCAGATTGCTGCCAGCTCTATAAGGCACGCGAGAAAAACGACGACTGTCGACCCGACCATGGTCTGTGAGCGGACGGCGAGTGATCCATTACTCACCGTCCGCGTGATAAAATTATTTATTACTGTAAGTGATGCGATTGGCGCTGGATTGCAACTTGGCCACCTCTGATCCTATGAGTACAATTATCAATTGTAAATTTTATAATTTCTAAATACTTTAACACTAAATGTAATACAATTCTGCTGAACCTGAAAGCACTTAGGGAAAATACTCATGATCGTAATACTTAGAGCAAAGAGAAAACTGACCCAAAGTAAATAATATTTCGCTTTTGTTTTCATGTTTTTATTTTCTCGTACCTACTAAAGGCAGGTGCCATGTCAAAAGTCCGTCCGCTTGATAAGCATGAATATGTAAAATATCTTCGTGTTTCGACTTATTCTTGTTTGTGACGTGAGTAAATAAATAAAGAGACAGCAGTGAATTGATATTTATTTGGATATCCGAAAGGAAAATATTGTTTTATATTATTTTCTTTAAGATACAAAAAAAAAGTAAGATAATATATCGTACTTTTTTATAAATATTTATACTTATCATTAAGAAAGGTACACTTATAAGTTTTATATGACATAAAGCTTACATACATTAAATGCAAAAACTCTTAAGGTTCTCCCACACAGCAATTATTATAACGTTATAAAACAGAGTATACAACGATAACAGTGTTTATCAGTGTGTTACACTTTGCTACAAAATGTTAAGAATGTAATTATGATAGGTACTGACGCTCCCACACTGATTCAACTTGTTGTATAACATCGTATAACATTCTGTCATTCTTCAACATCCTGCTGTCGCTCGTAAGATGTTATAAAACAAAAGTTATAATTTGTTACATTATATAATTAAAGTAAACAGCAAATGTTACACAACGTTCTCCAACAATATATATAACTGTTGTATGAGAAAATCTTTTAAGTAATGGAAAGCTACAATATGGATCCTCAACTGCCATTCAAAACGTTTAAAACTTTTTTTTTACACGCGACCAAAAACGTGGTCAAGAGTTAGTGTAACGTAAGGGGGCTCCCTCACCGCGAGCATGCCTGTAATGTAACGTTACAGATTCAAACATTCGAAAACAATAGAGCATCAAATTGTCAATCTTTGATTCATAGTCAGTCACACACCCCAAAAACACTAGGACCATTCAGATAATCACAAGGAATTGTTCTTGCGGGGCTGCCATTACCACCACACTTAGTAGCCGGATTTATGGTACGTATATAAGCTCTTAATCTGCTCTTATATCACCCACGGAAAGAAAGCATCTCGATCTATGTCGGGTACCAGCTTATTAATAATTTCAGGTCCAGCCTAGGTTTTATGAGACATAACGATAAGTGCCCATCGGAAACTCCGGATACTTTATTATAGGTGCTTGGAAAGAAGGCCTTTGTCCACAAGTGTTGGAAGATGTCTACGTCAAACAATGTATTGAATATTGACAAGGTTTTTATCGAACTTCATTTTTATTCCTACTTGTTGTTGTGTATAATTATTATCTTTTATCAGCGCGGCTTGATCATAAATTATCGTCTGTGAACGTCATACTGGGATAAAAGGTATCTTATGAGTTATTAGTGTCAAATTTTATCCATAACTGTTTAGCCGTTCTGGTGTAATAGAGTTACCAACATCCATTCAACTCAAAAAAAAAATATTGTGAGTTACATGAAATTAAAATATTAAAATATGTTTTAAACAAAAAGCGCGCAGCTGTTAAGGATGAAAGCGCACAGTTATTTTCAATTAAAACATTTATTTACAAGGCAGAAGTTCATATATTATACATTTTACACCTATGCTCCCGTTGGTTCACTTAATAAATTGAAGGCAGAACAGCAAATAATTCTTTTGAGAAAATTTATTTTATTAAAACTTTCAACAGGCTTCACAAACTTTGTAAACTGAACAAAAATGGCCTGTTAATAAAAAACAAAATGAGAGCTAAAAGTAACTTTATTTACTGTGTCGATGCCTTTGTGCTATTTTAGGATGCAATGTTTCTGCTCTCTATCAATTTAAACCTTAATGTATCGAACGTCTAAACTTTGCAATTTTGAATAATGTGAAAGAGATTTTATTTTAAATTAGCAGTTTGTAGTCTCCGAGCTGCAATCATTGGGCGTTTTTCCATTAGACGGCACGGCAATATGTAAGTTAGAATCTTATAGTCAGCTGTGTAATGTACAGAAAATTAAACGGCTGATGAAGATTTTTATCAAAAGACTGTAAATTGAAAAAACTTGTTTATGCTGTTTTTACGACAAAATTGTATTTTAACTCTTTATTACTCGTATATTGAGTCTCAACTTAAGAAGTCTTAGAATTTTCAGTTAAAATTATCGCTTTTGTAGAACGTTTACAAAAAAAATATATATAAGCCGTAACCAAGTAAAATAAATTGTGTGAGATTCTATTCGTAAATACAAGTCGTTTCAACAGCATCTGGATACAATAAATCTTGTCGTGAGGTTGGTCGGACTGTTGAACACTCGTTTCTATTCTCAAACACAACGATATAAATACAATGAAAACGTTTCCACAACCCTTCACAAGCACAGACACAATTGCCCAAAAATCAGCGAAATTCCATTAAATACCAATATGGTAACAAAAGAAAATCTATCTGATTTATTAGTACAATTACGAGAGATAGGGGGATGGCCGCAGCCTTTGTCTGATCAAAACACAATTCACCGAATCATAAATAACAGGAACAATAGTCAATAAAATTAGATAGCGATGGGTTCGGAATTGGCAGGGAAAATAAATAAGGTTTTACGAAGAGGATATGAGGTTCCACTTCATCGGCATAAGCTGATAATATTCACGTACTCGTCAAAAATATGGCGTCGGGTCTGTGTCGCGCGTCGATTCGAGCCTCGCACGCTGGAGACGTATGTAATTTACATCGCATTTTGAATGACGCGTCATCATCAATCATTGTGTAAATTCTGGGAAAATATATTGTTGCCGATGATGACCTCATTCCTTTTTTAAGTACAATATTGAGATTGTATGGAACATAATACTCCACTACGGCTTGATATTCGTCAAAAAAAAAATCGTAAGTGAAAACTGCTGACCTTATAATGGACTTCAATATATTCACCATTATCTCTTTATTTGATTTTTAGTTGACGAGGAGTTAGACTCGTTCTCCGAATTAGAAATCAGATGAAATGTTATAAGCTTATTGTCGACTGTTTTCAACCACCATTATTCGTTTCATAGAATCTGCTTCGGTTTTTGTGTATATAGAGGATTCCACGAAACTACAAAAGGGATGTAGCGGCGTAATAATAATGATATTGTTTCTACGAATTTAGGTTAGTATTTTTAATTAAAGTTCATTAGATTTTTTGTACTTTTTTTCAGAGTGGTAAAATCATCAAATTAGTCCTCTGACCCCAGGCAGGGCGGGAGGCCATGGTCCATGGTAGGACAGCGAGTTGCCCTTTACTCGCCGCCCGCAAGCCCGCGGGTTGAATTCAAATCGTGGATTGTACCATGCCCGGCACGACGCCGAGTCGCGTTCAACGAGGGAGGACCTCAAATAAATGTCAGCAATGAAATGAGAGGGCCGACACTTACCGATGTCGCATAAACAGGTAGCCGTGTACCGGGAACGCAAAGGGGCTATTGAAAGAACACTGTGGATTTTAGTCAGTACGAGTCTGACAATCCCTTCACACAAACTTACGAAGCAAATATCTAAAATTGATTTCGTAGAATCTGCTACGGTTTTATCGTAGCAACTGCTACGGTGACGTCGTAGCAACTGCTACGGACACGTCGTAGCAACTGCTACGGAGACGTCGTAGCAACAGCTACGGAGACGTTGTAGCAACTGCTACGGAGACGTCGTAGCAACTGCTACGGAGACGTCGTAGCAACTGCCACGGAGACGTCGTAGCAACTGCTACGGAGACGTCGTGGCACATACGCCTACCGTCTTTTTCTGAAGAGGCCCTAAACAACAGCGTTTGATCCGTGCCGCCGATACGGTCTGACGACACAATCTCATCGTTCTCTGGCGTTGTTGTTTTGCCACAAAGTTAAATGACCACGAAAAAAAAGTGTGAATTAGCCACAGCTTTCGTTTTTTGCATTTTCTTTAGTGTAAATGCTCCCCATTTTCCACACGGGTATCGGAACAAATAAATAATAAAATCCATTACAAAACTACAGAAAAGGATGATGAAATGTGGAATTAGAACAGAGAGTACTAGGAGGTGTTGGTGTCGCCGCCTTCAGTAAAATTTCATGAAATGACGATAAGTAGCGGATTAGCAATAACAAAATCTATCTGTGGCGAATTAAATTTCATTGTTAGAGGATTAAAAAAATCGTGGCAAATTAACTTTGGGCAAATGTACAACCCGGCTGGTGACAGAGATCGCGTGACCGCATCGACAGCAACTATTCTATTCTGTAATGTTCAGGAGCTCACCTCACCCAAGTAAACACATAATCAAACTTTTTTGTTGTCATCTGAATTGAAAGAAGGAAAAGTTTTTCTAATTTGTAGACCCCTTGTAATTTTTTTCTATTCATATTTCTAATTGTCCTGATTTGGTCTCAATGTTACGAAGTCAGAATCAGTTGATCGGATGTGGTTGCATATCGTAGGACGGTTCGGAGGCAGTGTAAAGATCCTTGCAATCCGTTTTCAAAATGCGTTCTAGGATCATATTGACGAGAGGAACTCGGGGCTGCGGGAAACGCCTTTATAAAAAGTTTTCCACATATTTCCTTTTATATTTATCGCAGCAAATATTATGGTCTCACAAAGCCGCTACTGACGTTCGCTTGTGCAACAAAATTCCATTTTTTTTCACAGAATCTGCTATAACGTATCAAAATGCACTAGTTACAAACAACAGCCTATAATGTTCCCACGGCTGGGACAAAGGCCTCCTTTTAGTGAGAGGGAGTAGGCCATAATCTACCACACGGAACCAGTGCGGGTTGGTTTTTATATACTCGTACATAATATAATGGTATGGTACATAGAGCACTTGGCCGGCTTTTCATTTTTTTTTCCGTCGGTGTCTTCGTCTGTGTATTTGTACCTATACGCATGTCGCAAAAGTTACCGTGTGGAATTATAAAAAGGACAAATATATTGCTACAAGTCAAACTTAAAACACAGGCTCCATTTTACCGTAGGAAAATGTAATCCGATTGTTTTCAAATAATACCTTCTTGACTCAAAACTCCACAAGTATCATAAAATCTGTTTATACGAGTATCTGCAGAAAATACAAGTAAATAACTGGAAATTATATCATTCTGACGAAAATTATATTTGAACAATGTAAAATTAAAAGAGCAAATTAAAGTAAAGGGCTGTCCATGTTTGAACTCATTTTATCTGAACCATTGAGAGAGCGAGTAAATATTAACCCCTTTGCTTTTCATTCAGTTATCTCGATAATGTATCTCAAAGAAACAGTAAACTTTCCTATTACTTTAAAATCAATTTTGTGATAAGTTTCTGTCAAATGTTTCAATCCTTTTCGAATTAAACCTCTGAAAACGTTTTCGATAATTACGGGATAGCCAGTGGTTAGGGAATAACCCACAATTAGTTTATTTCAGAGCTTTTAAATTCAAAGAGAGAAAAGGGCCTATTTAATGATAAACTACGATTGACTAGCTATGGTTGCTCGGGGTATTTGAGCGAGGCAATCTAAATCACTTATTAAAGTTTTAGAAATAGTTGGAAACCAGGGTCGGGAACTAGCCAAACTAAATCTATTTGGCGGGCTAAGGCGTAAAATGTCGCTTTCACAAAATGTCTCCTGGTAGTAAAATGTCTCTTTTGCAAAATATCGCTTCCTGGTCAGATTTAAGTATACAGGGTGGAATTTTGTAATGCCACCTGGAGGAAAAGTACTCTTAATACTGCAGATAGAAAATTTTACTCAAAGGAAACATTCCTTCATTTTTGAATAGAAACCAAACTGCATTCAAAGATTTTCGAAAATTCTCTTCTCCCACGACCGGGAATCGAACCAGTTGAAATCTGAAAAATTATACCCTGTACTTTTACTGCATCGATCGTTAGGGTCAATTATAAGGATGAGATCTCTCTAACAAACATGATGATTAAATGCCATTTCGAGCCCATTTCGAGCAACTAATTAGTTAAATAATTGAATTAATTTTAGATTTCCTGGTTTTCCTTTCATTTAATTTATCATGTTTGCTAGAGAGATTTCATCCTTATAATTGACCCTAACGATCGATGCAATAAAAGTACAGGGTATAATTTTTCAGATTTTAGCCGGTTCGAATCCCGGGTGTGGGGGAAGAGAATTTTCGAAAATCTTTGAATGCAGTTTGGTTTCTATTCAAAAATGAAGGAATGTTTCCTTTGAGTAAAATTTTCTATCTGCAGTATTAAGAGTACTTTCCCTCCAGGTGGCATTACAAAATTCCACCCTGTATAACGGAGAATCGTTATCAGACAGACAGAAACTTGACGTTTTATAAATATTACCTTTCTGTTAGATTTTCTGCTATATATAATAAAATAAGAGGAAAATAAATACTTTCTAAGTATATATTGTCGAGTGACAGAGAAAGAGTTTTAAACGTGAGCAAAAGAAAACCATTATAAATATTGATTTAAATGAGCTATGCGTTTCTTTCTAAAGCAGAGGTGGCCCATTGGTTATAGCTTCGACTTACGAGTTGCAGGTCTTTGGTTCGAATCCAAACATGCTTTACTTTGTTAAACTATGCATCGCCACTCTGTAATCAAAAAGGCACACATCGCATACAGAGAGAAAGCTTTATCTCAAAATACGTTATAAGCCGATTAGGAAATAAAGTATATTTATATATATAATAAAGTATATTACAGAAGCAATTTCAAATGATATAATCCTAATTCTGTAAACTGTTATTATTAGTATTATGCGACCAAATTCAAAAGTGAGTTTGATGTACTTTCACGCCTAAGTTTGAACAAGAACAAGCTCGATGCTGAAAATTTCTACAGAACTGACACGCTGGTTATGAAAAAATCAGGCTTTACTTTGCGATCCATTACATTTTTCTGAAAATTTATATCTACCGGTGGATATTCCGCTACAAAAATCCGCTTCTTGCAAATCAAAGATAAAATTCGAATCAAATCAATCAAACCTATGACTTATTCATAAATGTTTGACCTCTGCATGGCATGTTTTTCCGCTATGCCCGTATATATACAATAAGTAGACGGGAAAAAAAACTTTGCTGCAAGTATATATGCATGATTGCATAGGAGTGTGATGCATCCTGCAACAAGCCTGAGTTTTGTAACGTGAGCTTAAAACTAGGTAATAACCATTAAACGCTGGTGATGGCCAAAAGCACAATTACCTACATGGAGCATGCGAATGAACCACGGAAAAAAGCTATGTACGTGGGCGGTCCCATAATGAATTGGCCTAACTATGAACCAATGAAGGAAATGAAACGAAACCAATTTTATTTTTCAATATAATCACTATGAATACTTACACACTTCTGACATTTACGAATTAACATCTCTATACCTTTATAAAAATAATCACAATTTATCATCCTCAAAATGACTGAAAACGGCCGCCTGCAACGCCTCATCGCTTGAAAATTTTTTTCCTCTTAAGTCCCGCTTTAAATTTGGAAATAAATAATAGTCCGAAGGGGCCATGTCGAGGCTATAAGGTGAATGTTCAACTTCTGTGAACCTCCATTGACGAACTGCATCCTTCGAAACAAAAACTCCGAAGCGCAGCGCACTCTTTTCTGTCTCTGTACCGCTGAAAGAAGTTTCGGTACCCATCTTGCACTCACTTTTTTCATGTGAAGATTTTCATGGATCGCGTGATGAACGGTACTTTTAGAAAGCCCAAGCCTAGCTGCAATTTCTCTCATCTTCAAACGGCGGTTACTCAGGACCTCCTCTTCGATAAGAGCAATCGTTTCGGGAGTGAGCACTTCCACAGGTCGACCATCGTGGCCAATATCTTTGACGGTTTCTCTACCAAGGCGAAACTCTTTCACCCAATTTTTCACTGTGCTATAAGTGGGGGCAGACTGCTTTTACACGCCATCTAGTCATTCTTTCATTTGGGCAGGGAATAAACCTTCTTTAAACAGAAAGTTTATGAAATTTCGATACTCTGTTTTCGACATTTTGAAAAAATACGCGACTCTTGTTACTCAAATGCCTGTTAAACTAAGACTAAGCATTTCATGTCGATGCGTGTTTCTTATATTAAGTACACAATAAATGTACTATTTACTGCAACACAACATGTAGCGAAATGTACTGTAGAACTATAACAGGCCAGTTCATTATGGGACCGACTGGTATATACAAACACACCATTTCCAGTGTCACAATTTCGAGACGCGGTAGGATGTGGTGTAGTCGATGAAAGCCATACCAATTTCACTTGATTCCTTGTTTCCCATTCCTTGGGTTTTATTGCGTTTCTTCCACTGTCTTTGTGTTCCAATTTATGTGCCAAATAGTCTTAACGAATGAGACTATGCTAATAAGTTTCTTGTTCTTTTGTTATGGTGTTTCTTTTGAAGTGTTTGTGGCACTATGGATAGCGTGCGGATGACAGACATAAAAATTATGACACAAAAAGGGACTTTACCTACATAATAATTTCATTAGCAACACAACCGACACCTTTGAATACAATACAAAACATTAGGTACTTACCCAAATAAAGAACTCCAGTTGAAACATTTTCAAGACAGTCCAATAAATTCTTGGACACAAGTGCACTTGAGTCCATTAAGTGATAAGTATCACCTTCCATTCTGCAGCTGAAATTGTGTCTATTTCCAAGTCGGAAGAATTTGTGAAGTTATTTATACAGGTAAATAGTAGGATAGTTAGAATTAGATGTTATTCGAAGCAAAGTAAGGTCGTGACACCAAAAGCCTCGATGAATTATTCAGGGTCGCTGAATGTACGGCGCGGCGACCGCGGTCACAGCTGACCACACCTTCCTCATATAAAGGCGTTAAACTTTTACTATACTATTATTTCATTCATTACTTTTGTGATAGGTTTTTAGTACCATCAGTTTTTTTACATCTGTTTATAATGTGTAGTTTGTATCATGCAGGTCATGCTGCTAAATTTTTTTTTGTTTTTTCATACATATATCTGTACAACATATTACAAGAAAATCAATCAAAACCACATTCAAATCATTCGCTAATTAATTAACCAAAATGTTTATCATTTACTTATTGTCTAACCACATATTTTCATAGCAGAAAATTAAGTTAAAACAAACCGTGCGGTTTGATGTAACCAACCGACAGCCAACGTTTTGAGAACCAATAGACACATTAAAAAAACATAGTTTTGTTTAAATTTTAATCAATCAAACCGGTGCCTACCTAAAGTTTGTCTCCAAATAAGGAAACAAATTCTCTCACACAAACAGTATAAAAAGTTGTCCCGTATTCACATGGTGAAAACAAAAGAATGAATCGCAACTATAGTTAGGAATTGATGAATAATTCAGTGGCGCTCGGAACCGGGCGACTCTGGTCCACCGATGTGCTGTGTCAGATTTATATAAAGATTGACCCGCCCAACTTTCATTGTACTGACTATCAAGTGCACGAATTAGCCTTTATAGTGTGGAATAGATAGGTTATGCAGTCTAGTGCTTAAAACATTTTTGATGGCTTTGCCAAATAGCGAGCTCGGCGTGGTGCGACGCTAGCGTGACGTGTCCTTGGCGTTCTTATACTTACTATGAAAATAGATGTAAGTCGTCGCTTACAACACGCCACGCTACGCAGGACGACAACGCCAAGGAAACGCTAGCGTGACGCCACCGCCCGCCACCACGTCGTTCGTGCTGTTTGTTAGCAAGTGGTACCACGAGGTACCACCACTAAAGACACCGTGGATTTTAGTCAGAACAAGTCTGACAGTCCCTCCCACCCCGCCCGGGGTGGTTGTACTCATTTGATGATTTTACCAAGGAAAAAAAAATGTAGCATTGTATAGTTTTCTGGTTATGGATGTACCAATAATATAATAGCTCTCTTAATAAACATAATTTTTATGAATAGTCAGCTCTTATTCATCAGTTAAATATTTAGGTAGCAAGTAAATTTAAAGAGGTAATACCACTGAAGCAGTATTTTCTATGTTCCTGCAACGGGCGTTGTAATTACAAGCATATTTGAGACATGTCAACTTTGTCTCTAGGGTAAACAACGGTCCCGTGTTTCTCATGTCGCACATGTATACAGGGGACGAGAGACTGCTGACCTTAGGATAGGCAGCCAACATCAATGATAAAAAATATTATAACAATTTCAATCCAAAAAAAAAGATATGGGTTTATGTTTATAAACCCATTCATCAACTCCCTTTTTTCAATGAGAAGCTTTACCCTACCTGCTACAATGTGCAAGTTCTAGTATTCAGCATAAAAACACTAAGTACATATATTATTAGCCTGCATTTCACTGTTTTCCCGTATGTACTGCATAACGTATGTTCCATCCGATGGCAACGCTAATGAATGGCAATCATTTTCTTAATGCACTCACTTAACTTCAGGCTCCGTATGAATAGAACTGTAAGCAGTAACAGAGCTGTATGCATTAATACTAAACCCACATGGGTGAGCACTGCTCTGCTTAAATTAGAATAGTTATTTCTCATAACATTCATGAATTCACTGCGTTATTCTTCGTGAGAGACGAAAACTTTAAATGGAATATTTGACTTCCTTCATTTAACTTAGGTAGGTATAAAGTCGTCCACCCAGCATTAAGTTCCTCCTAAATTTCACTTTGAGCCCCAAATTCAACAATCGGGTTTATCGGACTTACCGTTACAATCCTTAAGCTCTTGAAAATCAAATGAGGTAAACGGGTAAATCTGCCTTTACTTGTGTGTGTCTGAGTGTATCTCACAACAGCTTACATCGAGAAGTGCTACACAGATGATGTTAAGCTCAGATCAATGGCCACGGTAACGAAGCCGGGCCCTGAAATATTAATGACACCTTCTATTATTAGATCAAGGAACAGTCTGACTGTTTGAGTGAGATTTACGTACATTCTGGCGGAAACGGAGCTAAGTGTTATATCCATAATGAAATATTTTGGGCGTATTTCAGGCACGTCACGAGGTAATTGAATGAATACTTTAAAATTTAAAAGGTAAGACCGGGGATCAAGAATTTAGCTATAGCACGTAACCTTTATAACCACAAGAAGTAATTAGATACTCGACTACCAAACCATTTGAGAAGGACTCGCGTTTCGTTGAAACCCGATCGCTCGATAGCGGTGTTTATTAAATTTTACCTTGCAACACTGGTTTCTTAGTTGAGCGTTGTTGATGTATTTACAAGAATTTTAATTAAATGCTTTTATTGGAGCGCAGGATTAAAGGGGTTGGTAATTAAAGCAAACCGGAGTAAACGACCTTTGTCTACTATAATTATGATTTATTAAGTCAGACCATGAAACCAGCGCGTCGTCTCAGTCCAGCAGTTAGTCTGGTAAATGAGTGCTCAAAAAGGGTATGTGGTTGGAAAAGTCGAAAGCAGAAAATCTGACTTTTGAAGTTTGTTTGGACTAGTTAGAAGATAAACATACTAAAAGTCCTGACCCCTCCGAGGTGAGCCCGGGGGAGGGGGGGGGGCAAAGAAGGTTCCGTTTTTTGGTTTTTTGCTTATATCTCGAAAACGATGCGTCGTATAAAATTTTGTTGTACTACATAATAAAACCTCATAAAATTCTCTACAACTTTGTTTGTCACACTTTTTATCTATCTCCAATAGTTTCATAGCTGTGAGCTCCGAAAAATGACCGATTTTCAAAAATGTGTTAAATTTTCTGTCTCGTTCTTTGTTTTCTTGTTTATATCTTGAAAACGGTGCGTCGCATGAAATTTAGTTGTTCTAGAGATTGAAACCTGATGAAATTCTCTACAACTTTGCTATTTTTTTTTTATTTATCTCTTATCATTGTGAAACTATGACCTGTGAAAAAAAAATGATTTTTCAAAAATGTGAACAATTGTCTGTACCGGTTTTTGAGATTTTTTATAATATCTCGAAAACAATGCACCACATGGGGTAATATTGTAGTGTATTATAATAGCTGGCAAAACTTTCTACAATTTTGTCTTTCCTACTTTTTATCTATCATCAATAGTTGCATAGCTGTGAGCTCCGAAAAACGTGCGATTTTTAAAATGTGTTCTATCTCTATAGCACATTGTAACAATTATTTATTATTTCTCACTTACGCTATTAAAAAATAACATAAACTGGGAGTACATCCACGCGGTGAAGGCGGAAACAGTTTACTTTCAAACTGGCTAAAACTCCCAATAATATCTATCAAGATGCCTTCGGACTTATGTTGCTATTTCGTTCGTGACTTATTCCGTCTTATTCCAAAACGCCGACTAAATATAGTACTGGGATTAGTTCTAGGTTTAAACCATGGACTAAGAAAAACCTTATTATAAAATGAAGTTTATCACTAATCCTTGTACTATCTATGGTACTAAAGATAAACCCGCGAGACCCCTAGTTTATCCAAGGTCTAACTTTGGTACTACTGTCAAATGTCAATTTCTACAAAAAGTTGAGGGTATCGTGGCTGTAAATTTTTGTGTTTATTGTTTTTATAGCGTTAAAAAATGGATATTAAAATGATTGACTTGATTGTTAAATATAATAGAAATACATGAAGAAAAAAGTTAGTTTTATTTTACGCCACAAACTTCAAAGTTATAAACAAGAGTGTTGCCTAGCAACATAGGAAGTCCATATAGTTTTTACTATGTACTCCGTTTCACGTTCTTTGATAAAAATATAACTTGATAAAAAAAACGCGATATGTGTGTTTGTTGCGCTCGTTCAAGAGGATGGAACTTGGACATGAAATTAAATGGTTTGTTTGTTAGGACTTAGGAATAAAGAGTTATTATACATTTCAAGTATTTAATATCAACATTATTAAAAACGGAATGTCATATTGAATGAAGCCAGTGTAAAAGAATGAATGATTGTCCTTTTTTCATTTTTTATCTGTGTAAACCATGGATGATCTTTGGACTAACTGATCTTCAGTTGGTCTTAGATTTGTAATATGATCACATTTTAAGCCTGGTACTAACTTTAATACCGTAACAATCCTAGACTATTTAGTTCAGGTTTAAACCAGTACTAACTCAAACTTTTGTAATAAGACGGATTGAGTTTTGTGACTGTGCACTCGATAATGCAGGGAAGTAGTCACAACAAAGATTTCAAAATGACAGAACTGTGTTTTATTCGTGGTAAAATGGAATTATTCCCGTTGGATCCCACTTTTGGATCCCATTTTTTAGGGTAGTCACGATGAATCCCATTTTTAATTCCCGTTGAATCCCACTTTTTGACAACATGTGTACATATCAGAAGAAAACTGTTACCTTTATTTTACTGATGTATCTTGAGTAAGAAATATTTAAATAAATACTACTTTGAACTTATGCTAGCCTAGTACTTTTGCTGGTCCATATTCCAGCCGCTTCTGGACGGGGAGTCCGGGATCCGTCCGACCAAGAACAGGCCCGAGTCATGGCGCGTCGTGTTTCACGCTTTCCTCAATGAAACTGATGCGAGACTGGACCATAGGGCCATACGCCTAACACGACGCGGGCGAAACCCCAATTCATGATAGCAATTTTGTGATGGAAAGTACTCGCATTCAGATTTTTCAAAGCATGTGGGATCCAACGGGAATTGTTTTTGGGATTCAACGGGAATAAAACGTTTTTCTTTTGTTGTGGGATTCAACGGGAATTACTTTTAATTTTTTTGGGATCCAACGAGAATAATATTCAAGTGGGATTCAAAAGTGGGATCCAGCGGGAATAATTCGTAAAATGCTGGAACAAGGTGGAGAAAATGTTTCCAAGATCGGTCAAAAGGGGATAAATTCTCTGATTTGTGCCAGTAAACTCAGAAATGATCAAAAGAGCCCACACCTTAAAGATTTGAAGTTTCTAAGGGTTCACACACCTTGTCAGAAAGAATACACAAGACCCGACAGCATGAAAGCAGATCTAAGGAAATATACTCCGTATGCTGGACTGGACCCTCCGGGATTCATACTTTGAGGTCATCAAAACCAAAAGTTGTCGTCAAATCTCGATGCCTTTTTTGTGCATGTCCATTCAAAGTTGAAAAGAAAAAACCTTTAGAAAAACGACAGACAGTATACTCTGTTAGGAACGTAGCCTTTAAAGACTCATGCATTGAGGCTGGGCATGCAAGAGGAGATGATTGGGGTGAAGAAGCAGTGGGTCGTCTAGCGCCAATTTGTTACAGCGGAAGCCTTATACAATTGTAAACTTTATTTAAAAAGTCACGAGATCCGTCAAGCCGCAGAAGTGTTTTTAAACCCTTCTTCATCGCATGATGACATAAGAAAAAATAGAAAGTTATGCTTTTAAGGTGGCATGAAGCAAGAAGGAGACTTCTCTTAATAACTATCGGTACCAGCGTTTCCTCCAGTCAGTATCAAATGTTAAACCAGACATTTCCTCCCGACCACCAACTGAGGGAGCAGCGATGGAGCATTCTGTCCGTATTTATCATCAGGTCCTGGCTTAGCTTGGACAAGACCTTTCCCCTGAACTATGGGGATGGGAACGGACTGAAAGCAACCTTTTGTTTCCTGTTGAAACCAAAGAACCAGCTGCACCGGAAGAAATACTAAAGTTAATATTTTCCCTATGCACCACTGATTGTAGTAGGGCTAGATGTGGGTGTAGGAAAGCCTCCATACTATGCTCTACTACTATTGCAATGGAAGTAACACAAATGGCATTCATTCGTTGCAACACGACGATGACGACGACGCGCGACGGCGAGGTATATGAAGCAGAAGTAGCAGCCTGCGTTCCATCTTCTGAAATAACTCAACAGAAGAAGAGGCGAACCATGACGAACCACAACCAGGACCGTCATGTCCAAAGAGGCGGGAGTGTCAAATAGTCCGGTTGCCTAGTTTTTAAGAAAAAAAATATAAAAGAGCGATGTGTGATAAGAAACGTTAGAGTGAAGAACATTTTTAAGAAATCCACTTTTTTCGAATCTCATAGCTAGGTGATTGAATATAGATAAAAAATGTGAAAGGCAAAAATGTAGACAATTTTATGAGGTTTTATTCTTTAGTACAACTAAATTTCATGTGACGCACCGTTTTCAAGATATAAACAAGAAAACAAAGAACGAGACAGAAAATTTAACACATTTTTGAAAATCGGTCATTTTTCGGAGCTCACAGCTATGAAACTATTGGAGATAGATAAGAAGTGTGACAAACAAAGTTGTAGAGAATTTTATGAGGTTTTATTATGTAGTACAACAAAATTTTATACGACGCATCGTTTTCGAGATATAAGCAAAAAACTAAAAAACGGGACCTTCTTTGCCCCCCCCTCCCCCGGGCTCACCTCGGAGGGGTCAGGACTTTTAGTATGTTTATCTTCTAACTAGTCCAAACAAACTTCAAAAGTCAGATTTTCTGCTTTCGACTTTTCCAAAATCATTCATTGCCCAGACTAAGTTGCTTGTGTCGTTATCATCACAGAGCTTCGTTATGCCACTTAGCTTCCCTAATTATAATTAGTCAATAGATCCAATGTGTTTAATTAATATTGAATATGACACTTCGTATGCTAATTATGTTTACTATTCAAACAGCAGTTGATATTATTCTATAATTAGAGCACCACATCCACCGCACAAATGATATTGATGATTAATTGGCGAAACAGCCAATGAAAGATATTTTACACTATTAACCAACTTCGAAAAAAGAAGGAGATTCTCAACTCGACTGTTTTTTTATGTTTGTTACCTCATATCTTACGACTGGTTGAACCGATTTTAGTTATTCTTTTTGTTCGATGCAGTATGTCGGTCATTTAGTCCCCTAAGGAATAAATCCCCATAAACAATAATACTTCGGATTAAGTATTTGAATTGAATATTTAAATAAAAAAGGTTATAATAAAAACCTTTTTCAAAAAGATTTTATTTTTATTTGTTTATTTCTTTGTATAGCATCCAAAAGTCGGTTAAATTTCTTTCATTCTCAATGTTGACGTCAATGGTCTTTACAATTTTCTTATTGAATTTTACAAAATACACGTATCTAAGAGGGTCTCATGTTGGGGGATTTCCATGGACGTCACAAATAAAGGGTGCCAGGTCCCACTTCAAAGATTTAATTTATAAATGCATTAATCAGAAACGACACACAGCAGCTGTGCCACTGTAAATTAATTAATTAAGGACATCATTCTTTAATTAATGTACTATTTTGATTATTAATTTTACAGCCTTTCTCACAAATCACAAATAACAAGGTGACATATCCTTTTAATTTACCTAAAAGTTAAAGTGTTATCAAATCAACTTACTTTTTGGTAAACTTAACGTACTTAATTGCTAAGTTTAGTGGCTGAATTCATCATCATCAAAAGCCTATAATGTTCCCACTGCTGGGACACAGGCCTCCTCTCTGAGAGGAGTGGGCAGTCCACCACGCCGACCCAGTGCGGGTTGGTAGATGTCACATGTCTTCGAATTTGAGGGTTCTAGAACATGCCGGTTTCCTCACGAAGTAATACGCTCAGCTGGGTTCGAACCCACGACCTACAACTCGTAAGTCGTTGCCGGTACCAATTATTATACAATACAGAAGCGGTAGTAGGCAACCGATGGATGCAAGTGGCGAATTGTCGTTCGGCGTGGCGGTCTAAGGGGGACGCCTATGTTCAGCAGTGGACGTCTTCCGGCTGATGATGATGAGTACCTACGCATATATGAATCATGGAATTAATAAAATTAAATACATAATTGAGTGGAAATCTGTGCGTAGGTCTGTGCTAGGAGCAGACTGTCGAACTGAGCCACCATATCAATATTTAAGCAGGAAACAGACGCCGGCGCCCCTCCAAGACTGTTTGTCTTGTGTACCACGACTCAAAATAGCCGAAGGGCTGTTTACATTTCACTATACAATCTCGAATAACCTTATTAACATTCTCGTGATTCCTACTTCAGGATCGTTCGCTTTACGCCTTCCTGTAATGTTGGCACTTAGCAAGTCAATGCGCTGTTATGGATGGGGAAGCAGCAAACGAAATAGGAATGCAATAAAAAGATTATCTTAATTCGAGCTACTTACGTGATCTCATTAGCAGTTATTTGCTCATCAATTTGCCGAGGAGACTTCCGCTATTGTTTGTTTTTGTTAAACTAGATATTCTTAATTACTAATTCAAAATCAGGAGCCGTGTCACGTAGATTTTTAAAGGCAAAATAAAAAAAGGCTAAACAAAGTACACAATAATCACATAATGAACTAGTTAAAACTTTTTACTGTACACTCTATTACCTGCCTTATCTTCCTTAGTCTCGCCGACAACTTATAATTTACCAAGAATAACTCTCCGTCCAGAAAAACAACTTAACGACAAAGATTTTCCTAATAGTTCTCCCGAGTAAATAAGTTAGTGTGACGTTACCCCACGGTCTACTATATTATGTAACTTAGCTTTGCCTTTGTGAATATCAACATCTTTTCATTCAACTAAATTGCCTACTATACCCTAATTTTGTCTGTCTACGGCACCTGCCGTCAAAGTAATTACTTTGGCTTTAATCAATATCTATGTATTTCTGCAAATTTTCGTCTGTATACTAAAATAATATACTATCAAAAGCGATGGTTCACATAGGTGTAGTAAAATCGAGTATTGATTAAAACTATTCTCTTAATTGTGTGTTTAGCTGAGAGTTTCAAGCTAATATTTAAATGGCTTCGATTGTCAATTGGTAGAAATTGAAATAGTCCCAATAACCTAGTGGAATATCAGCCAAGTATATTGATCGGAGATAAAAGTGCTGACGCAGCAGAATCAGTAAGTGGATTGCTCAAAGGTGCTTGTCAGTCGATTGGGTTTCCTAGACGTAATGAAATGGCTATCATCGAATTCCTTGTCATAATCGTTATCACTTCTTGATCCCTCTTAGATGTTCCTGGCTGAATTAAAAATGGAAGCGAATTCACGTATTTTCGTGTCATTATTTACTTTATTTAAAACCTGCAACTAAATGTTTTAATTGGAAAGTTTGTCAGTGAATGTTGGATTAATAGTAACTATTTATAAAACTTTACTCATAAATAAATATTTATATAGTAAAAAGCGATTCATCTTAAAACCAATTCAACTATTTTAATCATTTTCAATACAAAACTGCTCCAATGAGATTTATTTTTATAACCTTCTCACAGATTAATACATTCTTTGTAAAGTTTTATCATTATTTTTACTTTTAAATCGTTCAATTTATCATTTTTATATAGACTTAAAGACTTAAAACTCCGAAATATTAGTTGATAACCATAAATTGCTTGAACAGAAATCATGTGAAGCACAATGCCACAGACATACAGATACACAAATAGACAAGTAAAACTTATGACACTCCTCTTTATTGGAAGCTAAAAATTAATGTAATCGTTATAGGTACTCTACTTCATTTGACCTTTGATTTTCCGTAGACAGCTTATTGGTTAATAACTTCTCCGAATTAATAACAGTACCGAAAGTTAACCGCTGAAAGTTGATTTATTAGCAAGTTTACTACTTTATACCACAAATGATTGATACTGTATTGTAAAACTTATAAATTATTTTAATTAAATTAACTTTAACTTTGCATGATTATGTTAACATTGAGAGGTCGGGACTGCGACCTTTGTGGACCACACTTCGGCAGACATCGCTCGGTCGACCACATGTCAGTGGGAAGGCTTCGTTACAACCAGAGATGTGCGGGGATGCGTGGCAAGGGATGTTTATGAATCTAACCAATATTATTGCTGAGTTTGCTAATCATCATCATCTGCCTAGCCTTTTCCCAACTATATTGGGGTCGGCTTCCAGTCAAACCAGATTCAGCTGGATATCAGTATTTTACATGGAGTTTGCTAATATGAAAATAAAATAACGTTTGGTTGCAGTATCCAAGACAAGTAAATTCAAAATTCCGGGACATGTCGAGTTTCATTGTCTCGGCACTTTTCTGGTTGTTGCCAATATTGATTCCGGCTTTCAGGAGTTGCAAACGTTTGGGAATAGTGGCAGTAGTACTTTATTAAATGAGTTGTCGGCTAGGGATATTTGTAGAGTGTATTTCGTACATCGTTACTTTTAATATACACAATCTACGTGATGTTTGTCGCTGGTCTTTGTTGTTTGTTGGTTATTCACGCGGCAAGATACTACTCTACAAAGAATCGAATCTAGACATAATTAAATTCCAATTTGCAGTATTATTCGTCGGTAGCTGTATGCAATATGGCTATTTTAAAACACATCTGACGCTACACGTGCGTATACTCACATTATTCGCACACCTCTGCTGAAATTGTGACCAAAGGCCCAATTCACGGGCTCGAGAGTTTTTTTTTTTAATTAGTTATTGATTCCAGTGATGTGGAATTGCTTGTAAACAACTTCAACTTAACAAGAGTGCGTTGGAGTGTTACGTGGTGTCCTTTGTGAGCGACGAATACGACGCGACGCGGCGCGACACGAAGTAAATTTTAAAATAATATTAAAAAAGTAGTTGAAATTGTTTGAATCGCGTCGCGTCGTGTCGTATTTGTCGCTCACGCAGGACGCCGCCTTAGGTAACTATAACATTTTGAAAAATCCTATAAAAAACTGTCACTGTTTTTATCGCGACCGGTGATGGCGCTTGCAAACATTTAAACTTTCATAATACTCGTATTATGCAAACACGTCATAGAACCGGAACAAATACTTTCAGATTTTATTTCCCGTTTTTATTTTCTCTCCCGTGTTCAATTGAACCCGCGGCACGAAGCACAGCAGTCAACAGCCGTTCAGCCACTGCGCCAACCTAATTATACAACGTCTAACGCCGTATCGCCGTATCGTTAAATCATCAAATGAGTCCTCCCACCCAGGGCAGGGCAGGAGGGACTGTCAGACTTGTACTGACTAAAAACACGGCGTCCTTCAATAGCCTTTTTTTGTTCCAGAGTCACGGTATTCGTTAGTCTAATGTCAGACAGCGAGTCGCCTGCGGTGGGCAGACATTGTCTTGCAACGTCCATCACAGTGATGGGCGTTTACCACTGCGACTGGGCTGTGAGGTGGACGCTGTCCTCTCCCACACGCGTCCCGCCTCCTTCTTCGCTAGCATGACTGCTTTCCAGAAAGAGGCGACCGCTTCCCACTCCGTAGATTAATTACTACGATAATTAAAGTGGCTTGTTATATTCTGCTACCCACTCATCTAATTACCTTTTACCCAGAGGGTGCTCCTATTTCACAGAAATGTCAAACGCACACAATCCGTGCTTTGATACTGCTGTACATAAATTAATAAGTTCATAATATTTGAAATAATGTCGCCACTGCACCGCAGACCGCGGCTCTTCATTTCCTCTGTCAATATAAAATATCGAGTGATTTATTTTATATAAATAAACACAGCCTATTTATCAAATCATCTCTTCATGTCTTGACTTAACTTTCCGTACCAATGTTGTGTTTAGATAGATTTGGTTTGTTTTGTTTTTTTTTATGTCAAATGATTTACATAGATACTTACCTAAAACACAGTCAATTAATCTAACCATTGAATAATTCGTTACTAAATCCGATTGGAATTTAGGTACATGGAATAAAGCTAAAACACATTATTAATTAACACTATAGGAAGTTTTTAAATACAAACAATACTTATCCTCGTCTTCATTAAACTTATCTCAAGGAGCTATGCAAATCTAACACGCAGTTTCAAAGTAATCAGAAAACATTCACAAAAAAAAAAAAAGGTTGCACTCCAGGAGTGCCGGTAGAAGTGAAAACTTTTTTGTTACTATGTTTTATTTTTAATTTGAATGACGTCTTACTCATTTTCGATCAGGGTCACGTGACCCTGACGCGAGTTTTAAATTTTTTACCCATTACAGAAAAAGTGTACAACGCCGCTAAAGAAGTTTTCACTTCAAAAAAAGGTTGCACTCCAGGAGTGCCGGTAGAAGTGAAAACTTTTTTGTTACTATGTTTTATTTTTAATTTGAATGACGTCTTACTCATTTTCGATCAGGGTCACGTGACCCTGACGCGAGTTTTAAATTTTTTACCCATTACAGAAAAAGTGTACAACGCCGCTAAAGAAGTTTTCACTTCAAAAATCATTAAAATTCTGTACCTTCTTCTTTTTGCAGTCGGTGTGAAAATCATTACGAGCGTTCTCTTTTTTCTTTTCATATAATCACAATTTTTCTTCAGATGAGTCTTAAAGAAAATTACTTTCGGTTCACTTGTTACATTTTAGTCGACTTATTCTTATTTCGAACAAATGTATATCTGAGAGACTTTTATACATATTTGACTCTTCAGGTGTGTAAGCAAATCGAACGATGTAATCTCGATTTTGTTATTCAAATGCTTCTTCGAAGGTCTTAACGTTCTACGAACTCAGGGTTTTAAAAAGGTCTAGTAATAAAAAAGAAATGGTAGTCAATCTATTATTTATTAAAATCTTTGGCTATCTGTTTGTACATCATAATCTACGATTCACGTAAAAACATATATCTACACATCATTTTCCTCAAAACGTTTATATATCAAGTTACAACCTTAGGTTTCAGAATGATGAATGAAATAACATTAAATAAGTATTAAGTGAAACACTAATTATAAACTTTTGAACAGCAAATCAACCCCTGGCTATTTATTTTTCATATTTTATACAGTATAAGTTAATGATTTACAAAACACCGATTTACCGATTTATTGTAT
The DNA here is from genome assembly GCA_036375495.1 of Agrotis segetum. Classification (NCBI taxonomy): domain Eukaryota; kingdom Metazoa; phylum Arthropoda; class Insecta; order Lepidoptera; family Noctuidae; genus Agrotis; species Agrotis segetum. The sequence goes on from JAQSVV010000297.1 coordinate 251,187, forward strand.
ACTTACAAGTTCGCTTAAATAACTGATGAATATTGTGTACATACGAATTTCATCAAGTATTGATTAATCATTAAATAAATGTTAATCATAATTATCTTTTATGCAATGTAGTGTAACACAGGTTTTAAATGGTGGATTCCTTTTATAAGACAATTACCAGTAAAATACCTACTAATCGCAATAAAAGTAAAGAAAAACAATCGTGATGGATTCAGAATATTGTTTTCTTTTGTTTTATTTTCTTCAGCGTTATGTCTTAATTTCTAATAAATTAATTGAAACTATTCAGAAATCTGTACCAACTTCCCATTTTCCTGAAATCATCATCAATCATAGAGACAGAGTGTTGGTATTTGTGTTCACTTCAGGTAAAATTCTTTGTTTCTATTTCATCTTATTTCTTCCGGATAAATGTATTTGTTTTTAATAAACAATGAACACACATACTTACTCATAGAAAGAGTGAAATGACAAACAAAACACATATTTTAGTCGTTTTTGCTAAGTGTAATGATTGTCAAGATACAAGTCTAAGTTTTTAGTACGAAATAAAAAATTTGGCACTTTAGTAGAGCTCGTTACGCGATAAATTGTTTACAACGTTATAATTACAAGGTTTACAGGGAAGACATGATCTGCTTTCACGATATTTTGCGCAATACAGTGTTCGGCCATAATATTATAACCATTCATTATACACCACGAATCGAATCTTACTCTCGATATGGTGACTTAACATTACGTTTTGCGATATATCATATTATGTACAATACGTTGTAGCCTAACCACAAAAAGCCCTTAAGTAACGGCATAGTAGATGAAGTCAGCTAGGTTAGGTATCTAAATTAAAATCACGATTCTACGACGACTTTACATAAAAATAGGTCTATAAACCTCGTTCTAGGGTCACCATAAGTCAACAAAACAGTTTATTTACACAGACAAATCTATTCATAGCCCCGCTGCCCAATTAACCAATCTATTTGTACTTATTTCATAAAAAAATATGTACGTCCAATTATATCACAAAACGCCATCCATACCTCGTGCAGCCGACCGCTTCGAACTGAAACAAAAGAGAATAGTATCTACAACACTGTCCTGCTAAACCTAATGTTGTACCCACACGTAACCGCTGTTTAAATTATAATTTAGTCCAATATCATACGGTTGGGTGGAAGTAAATGAGGTTTACACACAAGTTAGTTCCTACTCCTTTGACAATTCTCTATTGATCTTCCATTTAATTATGTAACTAGTTTACATTTGAGTTGTCTACAAACTATTAATTAATTTTAATACTCACATTGCATTAGTTCTACGTAAGAAGAGAATCGTATTCGAAGGGCGTCGGGTCGGCTGCCCGCAGGTGTCACCACAACACCCCCCCGGAGATATTGGACACCTCTATTTGGTCCTCCGCTTCTGTGTCGACGACGGGCACGTTTCTTCTTCTGTACCTCAGGCGAAAGCTCACCCACAGTATCAGAGACATCACTATCAGTCCACATACAGCTACCGTACCTATGTACTGAGCGTAGCTTTTATCAGCAGACTGATACGGCGAATATTCAATTTTGTATTTTGGATGAGTAGTTTCCATCTCGTGTACAGATGTGTTCTCTGATTCACTCAAATGCTCACTCAATATAAGACTAGATTTCGATTCCGAGACAATATTTTCTGCTTTCTTTGTTACATTCAGTGGCGTGTTTAATCGCTTTCCAGATCTATTCTTTCGATAAACTTGGCCGTCATCATCTTTAAGGTCTTTCTTATAATTACGTGTAGATAAAGAGAAGTATGGAGCTATGTCTAAAAATCTGTGATCAATATTAAGCTGATCGTTTTGAAGCTTATTCTGATCCAAAACTTTAGAAGATTCTCTTGCTTTGACTATTGTCGTTTCATTCATGTAGTCGTTTATTGAAATTTTATTTTCGCTTCTTTCACTTCCTTTGTTTGTCTCTTTCACAAGTTCAGACAAGTTGTCGCTTTTGTCCAGACTACTTGTCGTTGTGTTTTTAACCTGTCCGGGTGAAGTCGTGTTTTTATAATCATGCTTGATTTTATTGTTCCCGTGTTTGAAAGTTTTTTCAGTTTTATTATTTAAATATCCGTAGTATCTTAGTAGCTTATTAATCATTTCTGTGCTGTACAAGTTAACAGGTGGAAGGCTATCACTAATTGTAAACGTCTCCGGGAATGTACAATTATATTTAATTATTTCTACTTTAGCTTCAGAAGTAGAATAATAACAAGTTTCACTGCTGGACAAGCTCTTGTTCCAGTTCATCCAGTCTTTGAGCCATAACTCTGCGCTACAGTTGATATTGTTTCCGTGCAATCTTAAAGTTTTCAGTTGCGCCAAGTAGAATAACAAATCATTCCTGATCTCGGATAAATTATTCATTCTCAGGTCTAGGTACTGTAAATGGGAGAAAGCAGCTAATGCTGCTGAATCAGCCAGCAGTTGTCTGGCCAATCCGGGGCTAGACTGCAGGTGTAACATCTGAACGCTCTCCGGCGACGACATTGGAAACGAGCCATCTCGCTCTGGCACTGATAAGTTTAAGTAACACAGTCTTAAATCTCGAAGTGACAATGGACCATCGAATGTGCTCCATGACAATGTTTGAATCGGATTGTTTGACAAATCCAGCATTTCTAGTGACAGAAGGTCGTCAAACACATGGTCTTCAATGTAATGTATATCGTTATTTTGTAATAATAATATTCTCAAATTAGGCAAATTTTTCAAATCAGGTATAGACAGGTTCTTGATCAAATTATTATTGATTGATAGATATTTCAATTCATCGGGCAGCGATTTGGGAACATTCGTTAGAAGGTTTTTGTTTATATTCAAAAACAATAACATTTCCAGCCTACCTAATGAATCGTCTTCTACAGAAACTACTTTATTATCAGAAAAATCTAGTGATTGTAGTAGTGGATAACTATCGAAGTCTCCACATCTGACAGATGATATTCTATTTCCGACTAACGATAGAAATCGAACAGAATGCGTGAACGCTTCAGGAACTTGGTGTAATCCTGTTCTTGATGCATCTATTTGTTGTAGTCTGCGTCCAGTGCCCACCAGTAACTGTGTATCCAGTTGTGTGATTCCTAAATGAGGATTATCCGTAAGTAACAACCGTGCTAGGTTTGGTAGTAACTGCAAAGCACCCGGCGCTAGTTTCCTTAAGTTATTGTGTGATACATCTAGGTGCTGCAGCAACCAATTATTGAAATAATTTTCGTGAATAAATTCAAGGTTATTTCTGCTTAGGTTAAGATGCTGAAGGTTCTTCAGAGGTGTAAACACATTTGTCAACATAGTCAAATTATTTTCTGATAAATCCAAAGTTTCTAGTTTCGACAATCCATTAAAACTCTCCTCAAATATATTAATAATTTTATTCCTGCTTAAAATAAGTTTCCGAAGATTCAGGAAGTTATTAAAGACTCCTTTGGTAACGTATTGCAAGTTATTGGAAGATAAATCAATTTCTCTCAGGTTCTGTCTTTTGACATTGATCCTTATTCGAATGAAACTGTTATTTCTTATTTGCAGAGAGTTCGTATCTAATAACGGTAAGTCGAAGTAAACAATACTCGCATTACACGTAGTGCTGAAGCGGGCGGTAACTTGGGCAATAGTTTTATTTGCATAGTGTTGCGGCCACGCCGACAACTTTACCTCTTCATTACAGCACACAGAGAACTGGTGGTGCACGTCTGCGTGCTCCTTCAGCGTGATGTTATACGAACATTGTTGACACAGAGTTGTATTCGATGTACAAACACAACTATCAAGACAAATTGAAGCCAAATTAGTTACTTGCCACCAAAATATGACCGTTAAAAATAAACACCGTTTAAAAAATACAGCCATTTCTGACAATATCGTCCCAATCTCTTTGATCTAAGCCGGATTAAATGTTAGATGGTATTGCAGTTCACATTTGTGACACATATTTCTCTGAATCACATTATCACTTATAGAGTTTATTTGGTCTGAACAAAACATCTTGTAAGTTATCACAAACACTAGAACTCAAGTGGGCGCTGTTTCAGTGACATCGCTGTCTCCCATGAGTACAGCTGGTGTGTCGTTGTCGGACACTGGGCAGTGAGGTACGAGCACTGTAGCACGTGACACTGATACGTAACAGCGGTGTCGGTCGGTGCGAGCGTGGTGCGAGCGCGGCTGGGCGGACACTGCCGGCGCCACCGCGTCTGTCTGCGAACTGTGCTCCACGAGCCGAGAGGCGCGGCGCCGGCGCCCTGCCGCCGCTTTTACATCCCTCACAACCTCATTTTTATATAGTCAACTGACTTCCACACCACCACTATTTATGTCATACTCGGCGCTCCTTAATACGTTATTTTAAGGACGCGAGTATTTGTAAGTGTGCGTTATATTTTTCGGTCTACAGCTGAGATTGCTCCCTGTTGGGCTTTCTTGGAGGGACAGCATGATTTAAGCGATAAGTTATTATTGCGCGATATTACGCCACTTTGTATTTCAAAACTCGGAACTAGTCGTAAAAAGCATTCGGGTTTCGTACTACAAGTATATTTTTATAATAATAATTATGTGATATTTCCCGAAGAAAATTGAAGCGAGGTATTTTTATACTTGTTATGGATTTACTTGATTAGTGGTTATTTATAGCTACAGAAGAATGAAGGAAACAATTGGAATTTTTTTCTGATTTATTTTATAAGTGTAAAATAATTGGTAGCTGTCCCGTCATTAACTTTTTCTTAGAAAGTTAGTTACTGCCGCGAAGTTAGTGAAAGTAAAAGGAATGCCTCAAAGCCTATCTTATTCAACCCTTTATACCCAGTGTTTCGAACATCTTTACCGGAACGTAGGACCAGCATTTTCATGAATTGCTCCCGCAAGGCTTTCCGAAGGGTCTCTTTATTGCACTCCTTAATTTGGGTTATTTGAACTTTTCTTATCCCTCCCTGAATAACTTGAGGAGGAAAACATCGTATTTCAAGCACCTCTAACATGTTGTATGTTGGCCACCTAATGCCAAAGTTATGACTTTTTTTGTGAAAGCTCGCGCGGCAAACAGAAGCGCCCTGAGTAGCCGTTATGATATGAGTGACATATGAGAACTATCACCATCAAAGACATCTGTGTACATTTCTTTGGTACCTATTTGTAACATTTTTTTTACGTTGTTCGATACTAGGAATTTGGAGTGCTAGAAACTCACATAATATGCTAACACTCGGAACAACTATACCGTTAAAGGTTATACAAATATGTATTCGTTCCGTGCGGATATTAAACCCGCGACACGCTGTACAGCAGTCGATCCCTCAGTCATTGCGTTAACCGTGCCGTGTCAATGCAGAATTATTATAGTTATATGTTACACTAGGGCAGGAATGCTCGAACCGCAGTAGTTCAACAGAAGTGATTCTGACCCAACATAAGCTTATTTTTTAGCTAATAAACTAGCTTATAAAGTATTCAAATATAATTAGGTCTACATTAGCGTAAATATACATTACATATCCTATATCGGTATTAGTAACGATCATAAAGAATAATATATCTTTGTAGTAGGGGAGCCGAGGATGCTAAATTTGCAGTTACTCGAGCGTCATGGAGACCTATTGGATTTGAAAGATTATGTTCTAAAAAGAAAAAAAGTTTCTGACAAGTTTTCTATTTTAGTGAGGGGGAGAGCTTGTAAAGAGCTTTGAAACTGTAAAAAAAAACAGTTGTACAGAAGTACTCGAGCGCGTCAGATATTTATAGTGTAAACGCGCTTTACATTTCTGATAACCAATACATATTAATCTGACGTTTAACTCAAGGGGGTTGTCCGTGGCAAGCGGTTGAAAATCCAAAAAAAAATAAGTTACTCGAGCGCGTCAGATATTCAAAGTGTATGTAAAGTAAACCCTAAAAAGTGTCGTATTAAAATGTCTGACGATTTGGATGTGGCGCAAAGTAATAATTCATATTTCTATCTGTAAAAAAAAAACGTAATCTCGAGATACTCGAGCGCGTCAGATTTTTATGCAGGAGGTTCAAATTGATATCATAGTCCTCCTGAATAATAATCTGACAATTATACGGAGGGATATCGCTATTCTGAGCATCTTAAAATAAATTTATAAAGAAAATAACTGCATTCACGCATAAAAAAAGTATAAAATTAAATTAAATGTAGTAATTACAAATAGAAACTCGTCTACATCATTAAAATTCTATCAAAAACATAAATGTCAAATGAGAGCCAAGTTCAATTATGATATATGCCTTGGTTTACGACTTCACGGACAAAATAAGTGAAATCTAAATAGGTGCCAAGTTCAGTGGTCAGAGGGCCAAAGCCTGCCAGGGTCACGGGACTTATTCCATCACCGTGACCCCGGAACATAAAGGGCTATTGAAGGACACCGTTGATTTTAGTCAGTACGAGTCTGACAGTCCCTCTCGCCCTGCCCGGGGTGGGAGGACTCATTTGATGATTTTACCACGTTAAAAAAAAAAAAAACAAAAAAGTTAAGTGGTCAGTCCTGAAGTTTATTTATACATATCATATAATATACAATACATATCATATACATATCATATTTATAAATATCTTTTCGTTGTAATTTTATAACTCAAGAAAGGGCTCATGGACGGCTCACGGTAACTCATGGACTCGGACTTGGGCTTGCCTGACTGATGACCAATAACAATGGCCTCTTTCCATGCCTGGCATGCCATATTATTGCTCGGAACGCCACATACATTAAATCACGACCGATAGTAGCGAACTAACTGGTACTTCACCTTTTCTTCACGATTCTACCGACTTCGCCCCATGGAAAACGTCAGATTATTAGTGAGTATGATTTTTACAGTGTAACTTTCAATAAAAAAAAAAAAAAAACCCGCTCGAGTATTTCAAAATGACGTTTTTTTTTTTACAACTTCAGTACTCGCTCATTTCCTAATGCCACGCTCAAATTGTCAGATTATTGAAATATACACTCTTCTGAACGTAATTAATCTACCTTTTCTTAATCTGACGCGCTCGAGTATTTCTGCGGATCGATTTTTTTTTTACTAATCTGACGGGTTCTCCCAGACAAACCCCACCAGATAAAGGGTTGATATTTGGTACAGGTACATTAAAGGGTGCAAAGATTCTCCCTTATAATAATCTGACGCGCTGGAGTAACAGCAAAAATCCCTTCCTGGGCTCCCCAACTATTGGTAATGATCTTGATATTTGTTTTTTCGACGGATTCAAACGATTTTCGTCGAAACGATTTTTGTCAAAATGGGTCATTGTTCTTTGTCGATTGTATACAGAAGACTGTAGTTTGATAGATATATTTATTTGTATATTTGCTATGCAGTAACTGCTTGAAGCAGTTGAAACTGACTGCTTAGCAGTCCTTGTGTGTTTGGCCTTAGGCTAGTAATTATTAAGACAATCCATAAGATCATAAACATCTGCCAATCCTTTTTACAACAATTTTAGGAACGGCTTCTAGTTTTAATCAGATGCAGCTGAATACCGCGTTTAAGTATTTAAGTTGATAGAGATTTTAGACATTGTATGGTACTTGTATGTTTTGGTAGATCATCAGCTTATAGATGTTCCCACCGCTGATACCACAGAAATATTAAAAACAGGAGAAGTGGCAAGGTGGCGTGTCGGTGACCACGTTGGGCTGAGTTTATTGTTTTGACCTTTTGACAAAACTGTGTGTGTAATATTAGCGTTATGGAGGGGCAATTGTGGCTTCACTCGTTTTCTATACATTTTGAACTCCACGCCATATCTCCTTCTTTAATATATCTATGGGTGAGATAAACCACCACGCGTGTTTAAAAAAGGTCACATCTCTTCGAATTTTCGGTTCTAGGACGTGTCGGTTTCCCCACGATTTTTTCCTACACTGTTTAGAAAGCAGTGGTAAGGCAGTGGTGATGAAATTAATTACACAAAGTAATGACGACTGGCTGGGTTTGTAGCCCTCACCTACCTACCCCTACCTAGTTTGTGTTTTGATAGGTATTTGTGCTCAATTTTGAATTATAGTAGAGGAAATGCTGTAATAATTCAGACTTTTACTTGGTGACATAAACTCATAACTCTTAAAATCGATTTAATAAATTTTATACATATTCATGGTGTAAGGAACCGTCTATATGTTCTGTATATTAGATTATTGCATCCAGAATATTCTCCATCCATTCTAAGAGCACCTTCCCGAATACATTTATTAAAGTGACCCACAGCTTAGAGACCGCTAGATAAATCATAGTCAGGAAATGGCGGGTATTCGCGGTTAACCGAATAAAAAGGAAAAACCTCTGCACTACACTGTACCTAATAATATATGTGAATGTATATAAAGATTAGTAAATAATGTAGATACATAAAAGGAAGAAAATCTCTCAACAATATTCATCGGCATTTAAAATTACGCAGTTACAATAATTCTTGTTCAAAATTGGACCGTAAATCTGATTTAAAGTTCCAACTTTATATTTGTTTAATAACTACTCTACTTGTGGCGTAGTTCTATACATAAGTCTTTAATCTTATTATAATAACTGAAATAAATCTTCCAAAATTACAGCAAAAGCTATGTCCATTATAAAACTCAAAACTTCCAAGATAATAAGTTATCTTTTCTATGATATTAGTTTCATACATTTATTATAACCATTTCGTATTATTAAATCCAAATATCTGAAATTAATCGTCAATTAAATTAACTAGTTACTAATACTTAGTTCAAAACTGTGGCAAAAGCTTGATCATAAATCAGTTTCGAGTTCACCCTATATATGTCGCAGTAGCGGTCGCCTCCTTCTGCGAAGCAGTCATGCTAGTGAAGGAGGAGGCGGGCCGCGTGAGGGAGAGAACACCGTTCACCTTAAGTTGTCTACATAAGACATGTAAGTACTGGCCAGTTATTACGCAATCTGAATATACAATGTTTAAAGTGCACGCTATAACAGTTGCCAGAAGATTTTTAGTCATGTCATAAGTCGTTTAAAGGACATATTGAAAATTCTTTACTTGGAAATAAATCATAAAACTTTTGCAAGATTTGTGTCCAATTCAAACTGGAATTTACTGGAATAGAGATATTTATGATCTTCTGTCAGGAGAATAGCTGAAACTAGTCCATAAATATTTAACTGTAAATAGGTATTATTTTCAACATTGATATGTAAACCTTACATCATGCTTAAAATCTTTAATGCTTTTGTCAAAAAAAGAGGCGTGCCGAAAGCGAAGCGAGGCGTTTTTGTTTGTAATGTATGCAATTGTTTGAATCCAGTCACATAGAAAAGCGAAAGCGATCCGATAGTCTATGTGACTGGCTTCAAACAATAAAATTGCATACATTACAAACAAAAACGCCTCGCTTCGCGTTCGTCACGCCTGTTTGAGAATAGCTTGAAGGTAAAAGATATTTTTTATGTTAAACCTGAACACAGAACAGCAGGTTTTCGGGAGCTTTTAAATTGCCAACTGCATACCTTTTACAACCTTTATTAAACGTATCTACGCGGCTACTCGTAAACGTGACTATGGAAAGTAACATTGAATTAAGTTGAAATACCTTCCATGTCGGACCGATTTATACATGGTATTCGTTTGATCTTTAGGCATATTAATTAAACAAAATGGTGATGCCAATCTCTTACACGAATTCCAAGTAATTTAACCGGATATATCAAAGTACCTAATTTCAGTAATGAGTTGTCTTGATAATGCGATTCAAATGTCAGTATAACTGGTCGGACGTTAAAGATATTAGCTACCAATTTACCTTAATGGAGACCGGAACATCTTTCACTCGATGAATCTGGAACACAAGAAAAAGAAAACAAGGCTTTCTACTCGTATCGAACTCAACTCCTATTTACCGACGCCAGATAAAGGTGATTAAGTAACGAAATAACCGTGGAAGTTGGAACAAGCAAGCATTAGGCCATTAGCGACGGGCAACACTAAACGGTTTCGTGGAACTAAAAGTGCGCCTTCAGTGGAACAAAATCGCTGTCATTAGGGTAACGAGGGACGCCTGCTGACGCAGCGGGAGTGGCCGACGTAACTCTTTAGCTTGCAAGACCTAATGAACCGGGAGTTGGGAGCCCGAAGCCGGTAGCGGGAACCCGGCATCCCTGGACGCCCGCCTCACTGGCCGAGCACTGATTGCCGCTGCCCCTACTGTTTTTTCTAAAGGTGAAAAGCTAATTGTCCGTCTTGCTTTTTAAAGCTAACTAGCCACAGACTCTATGCTTGTTTCATAAAACGTATTTTGTTTCACTTCCCCAAATACACGGTAAAACAAAATGATTGATAGGTAATTGGAAATATCGAGTGAAGCCGTACGCGTAGGTACTTTCTTTTAATAAATTTTCTTTCCGCTAATAAACATAATAAACATGATACATTTAAGTAATATTAAGCTGAATATGAATTTATCGAGTTATGAGAAGAATATTTTTACAGAATTTAAATGTAAAGATGACAGTCGCCAAATAAGATTATCTAGGAAGATTTGTAAGATTTCCTTATGTAAATATACAATAGCAGATTCTTTTAAATCACATATCATAAATATGGAGGTGAATAAAAGGAAAGTTTAACGTACCTTTTTTTTTTTTTTTTCATCAAATGAGTCCTCCAACCCCGGGCAGGGCGGGAGGGACTGTCAGACTTCTACTGACTAAAATCCTTCCTCCTTCAAAGCCCAATCCAGGCTTTGGCCCTCTGAGAGGGGGGCCCCGTCATTATGCTGACGCTCTTTGAGGCGCGCGTGGGACACAACGCGCCGTCGACCCGGGCATGGTCCTTAGTCGGGCAGCGAGTTGCCCTTTACTCGCTGCCTGCATGCCCGCGCCTACGGTGGCCGGAGATCATCAAGCGACGTCTGTCGCCGTGGGCGTCTACCACTGCGGGTGGGGCGGAGGGAGGACTCTGTCCTCTCTCGCTCGCGGCCCGCCTCCTCCTTCACGAGCATTACTGCATTACTGCCTCGCAGAAGAAGCAGACCGCTTCCCACTCCGTCTCGCCCCAAGTTTAACGTACCTGCCTAAATTCTAACTGAGAGATTTTTCACTCTTTATAATATTATGTAAAGAGTAGTTTCAGAGCCCGGAAAACTAGATTTGCAGTTATTCCCACATTGTTAAAAATTGATTTATTTATTTCTTTAATTTTAATCCTATCCAATAGAGATTAATATAATAGGAATTAAGAGTAGATATTATGCAGTAAGCACATAATAGTAATGAGGTAATTGACCTTATAATCAAGAGGTGCAAGTGCATAGGTAGATATTAATTTTATATCTGCCAATTACTTTTTCATAAAAAAATCATTTAGGAGATAGTTCCGCTTCCAAATTAGGCACCTGGCACCTGAGAAAAATGTTGATAGAAGTCGTATGGGAATAGTTAAGGTAGCATTAGCGCCAGATGCCATTTCAGCGGGTACCCAATGCGGAAAAAAATGGGAGTAGGCAATGAAACAATTAATTATGTTTCTGTGTTTTGTTCTCGAGATTAGATTTTACACTTGTAGTTTCACGTACAATGTCGCCTGTATGCACTCAGTTCAAAGACAACTAAAAAAAAATAAAAAGTATGACAGGTTATACTGACCATAGTTTGCATTCAAATCTTCATTCACGTTCCAGTGCTCCGCCATATTGTACTGTCAATTTGCTTTTTAGATTTTTTTGGCAATTTTATTGTTTTTTAGTTATGCACAAGAGGAATTATAATGATATTTGTTACATGAAGAAAAAAAAATTAAATAGTTGGAAAGAAAAATGCATAAAGGACGACGCCGTAGTTTTACATTATTATCTGCGCCAGATACCATATTGGATACCATCAGGTATTTTTAATTTTTTATTGGAGGAAAATGGATTAACGATGCTACGCACGAGTTGCAACTTATCCATTCTTACTTAAAACTCGGGTTCACGATGTAACGCCTTGAGTTCATCTTACCCGCTGTAATATATGTACGTAATAGCTACGCTTTATTAAGTACATAAATCTTGTTACCTGTTTAGGTAATTATAATCATGAAACAATTGTGTTTTCATAAATCGGGGTTCACGATGCAACGTCTATGAGTTCATCTTACCCGCAATTCCTTAAACTATTTGTTGAATGAAAAATAAATAGACGGTTTTTGTTACAAAACATTCTATTGATATTACCTGCATTATAAATACGGTCCATATTCATGGTCCATATTAGTGGAGAATGTACAGCATTGTATAGTTTTTGAATCAGGGAATAATAAATTCCTACCGATGAACCATAATGAGCTGGTTCCATCAAATAGCGCTCCTTATTTGGAGTTGCTGCAAATACCGGAGAAGTATGAAGCGACACAAGAGCCTCTTTCTTAATTTTCAGCTGATGTAGTTGCTATTGAAAGTGGGATTCAGGAATCAGACGAGTCCGTGATCGGATCCAACCGCTACAATCTTGTGGTAAAAACATACAACGCTATTAATTCATAACCACATCTGGTTTGACAAAAGAGATCTGAAAGGAGCTTTTAGAGTCTCATTTACCTCCGGAATACTGTAAGATGTGTCACACAGCATCTCTAAATCCTGAAGTAAGGGCTACAGTCACTGACCTTATAGTCAAGCGTGATATCGCTATCCAGACCAAACTGAAACAGGTTGCTTGCACTACGCTACATGTTTATGTGAAGCTATTTCTATTCTTTCGTCTCAAGATATTATAGATCCGAATATATTGAAATTACTTGTGGACACCGGGTGTATTTGGTGCGAATGTCAATATAATGACTCAGTCACCAGGCGTAATTTTATCCTGTGGCTGTATTGAAAATGGACTTAAAGGATCAGGTACAGCTGACTAAAATTGATAGTTTACTCTTCGAACAGGAGCTCTCTGAGAAGCTACGAACAATTAAGCCGTTAATACGTCAGGAGCTCTGTTGAAATGTGGTCCACAGCCCAAGGTAATATCAAACAAGCCTCCACTATCTAAAAGAAACTGGATGCCAGCGCCGTACTGCAGATCGACGGCGCCTCAGAGAACGAAGCAGTTTGTACTCTCGACAGCAGCAAGCGCAGTCATTCAAAGCGTTACGTCCGAACTACGCTACGGCCGCAACCGCCCATAGACGCCACGGTAGATGTCGGTAGACTTTGTCATTTTTATGTGCAATGGTCATAATTATCATCAAATCAAACTGCACTATCATGGATTAAGGGTTATGAAATTCCTTATTCACCTACTCCATGTCAGATTCTCGTTCTGAAGAACATGAATTTCAACCTTGTGTCGGTCAAATTTTTAGTTTTTGCCTATGCTTTCATCAAACGGACAATCTCGATTAATTTTAAATTTAAAAGTCTTAATATTTTTATAAACACTAAAACATTTCAAATTAGAATGCTTTTGGACATTAATTAAACTTATTTTATATAAATATTTCAAATGAATGCTTTCGGACAATAATTAAACTTATTTCAAAATACTGTTTTATGTCCACGATTGATCTTATGGATGCATATTTTTCAATAACGATTCCAAAAGATTCTAAAATCATTCGTCCCATAATCTGTCAACCATCTATCTGATATGATGATCTTTGCCTCGTATCACATAATTGCTATAACGATTGTGTTGCTAATATTGAAATTGCTTTCATCCTTAGGCTTCATCATAAATGAAGATAAAAGTTGTATGATTCCAAGTAATTCATGTAAATATTTCGGTTTTCTCATATTAATCCGAAACCAAGGGAAATTAGCTTGCCTCTCGAAAAGCATAAAGTTCTTTTTTTTAATGAGTTACTATAATTTTAAAAACTTGCTATGGTGTAAAATTGTTGGTGTATTTTGCTCGCTTAGTAGGACTTTTAACATCTGTTTGCCCTGCCATTGAATATGGCTGGCTCTTTACTAAAGAGTTTTGAGAGATTGAGATTGAATTTCTTAAGTCTCATGTTAATTATGAAAAATTCATTACTGTACGTCTAACGTCTTCTTTAGATTCCGATTTTGATTGGTGTTTGAATTCTGATAATTGCAAAATAAAATTAATGAGTATAATTTAGAAATTCAGTCTGACGCCTCAACTAAGGGATGGGGTGTAGCTTGTGATGGGAAAACAGCTAGTGGTACTTGGAGTCAGAAAGAAAACAATTTATTAATTATTATTTGGAATCAGTGGCTGCTTTTATTGGACTTTAAATCTTTTCTAAAAAAATATTTAGTTGTCAAATAATTTTGAGAATAGACATTCGAGTGCGATTTATATTTATGTAAATCGCATGGCAGATGTGCAGTTTCCCCATTTAACGAAACTTACTGAAAGTATGTGGCAATGGTGTGAGGCTCGCAATTTTTTAGTTTTTTGCTCTGTATACATTCCATCAATCGAGAACAGTATCACCGATGCTGAATCGAGACGAGTTCAGCCCGACATTTAATGGGAACTATCACAAATTTGCCTTTCAAGAATTAGTGAAAGTGTTTATCATATTAGCCGTAAGACATCCACTGCTGAACATGGGAACTGTGCAGCCAAGCTGATATCGATATGTTCGCTAATTGTATTCAATAAATGTGCTTAGATATGTATCATGGCACAAAGACCCAGACGCATATAATATTTGAACGTTTTTTCAATATGTATTTCTATGGGTTTCCTCCATTTGCTATTGCAAATTAATTCTCAAAACATTGAGAAAGATCATCAAAGATAAAGCTTTGTCTTTGTTGGAGAGGAATACTTGTTTCTTGTTCCGGTTGTCACAACCCTGGTATTCCTTGTTTACTAAGCTAAGTACACCTTGTGATTGTCTTTATTCTAAAGAATTAATAATTTATCTCATTCCAGCAACTGTCATATGTGTATCTGACATCCGGTTGTGTAACCGGATTACCCTGGTTGCCGGAGTATTGTGTGGGAATCTTCACTGAGATGAAGCATTCCTCCGGCATCGATTAACATAATGTTGGTATCTCTATCGGAAAATTGTATCAAACAATACGATAGTTATTTGAAAACATTTCTTTATGAAGCTTCTGTTCCAAAAAATATTTTATTTTTTACTGAGTTATATAAATCAGGTGCTCGGTACTGACACTTTGAACGGTTGCAGGTCGGATTGATTTTAATTTTAGGTAACCACAGAAGTAAAGACGATCGGGTACAAAGATTATTTAAAGGGCTATTTAGACTTCGCTCATCTTTACTGAAATGCGACTCCATGTGGGATACCTCATTAGTTACAGACACTCTATCGAAATAAGTACCCTACGATCAGAAAAACTTAGATAAAAATTCAAGTTTGGTTACTTTACTTGCATGTTTGTTACTGCCCAAAGGGTTCATACCCTATCCAAAATTAAAGTTGAAAATATTAGTACCTCATCTAATAGAAATATATCCATTAAGATTCCTGATTTGATAAACACGTCTAGTATAAAATCAAAACAGCTAAGTTTATTTTATCATATATTCAGGAAAGACTCGAAATATGCCCAGCTAAATTATTGATAGGTTAGGTTATTTACGCGTAACCGAGTCTAACCGAGTCGTTACGTAGTTATCGCGGAGTTTTCTGTTTGTTAGCATCAAAAAGCCACATAATAATGTTTGTGCTCCAACACTAAGCAGATGGATAAAGAGTACCTTACAAGTCAGTGGAATCAATGTTACAGAATTTTCTGCTCACAGTATTAGTCATGCCAGTACTTCTTGTGGTCATAAGATGGGTGTCAATTTAGATTTGGTTCGAAAAACTGCCGGCTGGTCTGGCACATAGATCTACAACTTTCGCCAAGTCTTATAACAGGTTTATTTTAACTGATTCTAGTGACCTATTTGCTAGAAGCATTTTATTAGATGGCAATTTAAAAAATCATTCATTTCGAATCATGATTGTAATACCTAATTTTTATTAGGTTTAATTATACCAAATTGTGTTCTGTAGTTATTTCATTTAGCGCTTGTACTTGTACAATCAACAAATGATTTAGTTATATACAGTATAATTATACAGTATCGATTTTAGTTACAGGAGTATTTTCTTTTGTTGTGGTTTTGTTTCAATATTTTATTGATTTATCCAACATCTAAATGCATTCATTTCACAAATGACTCTCAATATCTACAAGTGTAAAATCTAATCTCGAGAACAAAACACAGAAACATAATTGATGATTAAACGAACTTACCTGTAAGTGAAGTTCGATCATAATTATGTGAGGTGTTTTGTTCGAAGAGATTAGAATCCCTCCCTCCCGAATTGAACACCCAAAGTTGTGAAATGAATACTATTTATTTATTATTATTCTCTAAACTAAATGAAGATTTGAATGCAAACTATGGTCAGTATAATCTGTCATACTTTTTATTTTTTTTTTAGTTGTCTTTGAACTGAGTGCATACAGGCGACATTGTACGTGAAACTACAAGTGTAAAATCTAATCTCTTCGAACAAAACACCTCACATAATTATGATCGAACTTCACTTACAGGTAAGTTCGTTTAATCATCAATTATAAGCATACCAACAACTTTAAATAAAAATGCAAATAAATAAAAGTTAAAAGACATAGGTAGTTTGTTGGCTCATGCCTGGTACTCCTCTAAGTACCAACTTATTAAATGTAAGAAACATTTTTTTAAACTCCGCTCATTAAGCTGCCGCGCCAGCACTAGAGATTCCCCCAGGGTGCTAATACGACTCCTCAATTTACACATCTCCGAACGCGAAAGAGCAACTTAAATGACAATTTTACAGCAAAATAAAAAGCAGTTTTACAACGTAAAGCAAAGTAGTCTTCAGAAAAAAATTAGATACGATTACCTTCATTCAAATGAATATAAACATAAAAGTAAATACAATGAGCACAATTACTGACGATAACACTTTAACAGAGAGCAACATAATTAAATGAAGGATCGTTTAACGTATTCTACAAAGGAGAATGAACAATAATGTGTCCGTAATCTGGTAGCAACTAAATCCGTTTACGCATTGTTAATCGGCCTGTCCAGCGAAGAGCCGGTTGAACGTGGGAACTGTAATAAGGGTCGTGGCGTAAAACTTTATTACTTGCCCCACCTCGGCCCACAGCCGGGATGCGAAACGACTATCATTCTCATTAACCTCGCCTCCGCCACCTCGCTTTGTATCAATGCCAGATAATTTTCTTTTGTATACAAAAACTGTTGATGTACGCAAAAAGTAGACGTTTACCTTTAAGAATAACGTGGGTAAACGGTAGGGACGTAGAAATTCGAGGGAAATGTGAAAGCGAACAATCCAGCTGGGTTCGGATTCGTGAATTAGTAATTCTTTTCAAAAATGTACGAGAAAGCAGTGACAGCATTTTCACAACAATGGTCAGCCTTGAAATAATTACAGGTAGAGCAACTGCCAAGCCAACATAACAATGGTCAGTACCCTTAGTCCATAAATCGTCTTTAACATTGAAGAAAAGCTGTCTGAAATCCGAAAGCATATTGTGAAGAAAGTTCTAACTGTACAGAATTAATTTTGTGTCGGGCCAAGAGTTATGTACTGAATCGGTCAGTGGCAAACAGAAATCTTGAAGGTCGACACTTTAATCAATCACACTCCGTTCGCTTCAAAATGCACGTACACGCCTTCTTGAAATATGAGAACCCACGCCGGAGAACTAATGTTTTATATTCTACCGTTGTATTGACACTTGTGACTTATTGCCTGACGGATTGTACTCTCGTCACCGACTAAAAGTTGGCCAACTGGTTTGTTGTGTAATGTTCAACTGAACTTAGATACCTAATGTACGGGGCGTAACAAATAAATGGTTTAATATTCCCCATGTGATGCTGAGGTAATACCATAATATCGAAGCGGCAAAGTTACGGTTTTATGATTTGTTCCCCCTCGGGGAACTTAATTCATTTGTGAAACTTTACACAAACAAATGAATGCGGTTCTGAAAATTAAATACGTTATACAATAAAGTTTCCATTAGGGATGTTGAGTTCCGGAGCAGTAGGTAGGTACATATTTCCCATTTTTCATTAAAACGCTGCCAACTAGCGAGAGACACTATTAAAGGGATCGTAAAAACGCTGCCACACTTTCTTTCTCTTTATATTTTTATGGCGCTCTGGATACCACCTATGCCATAAAAAGTGAAATATTGTGTCTCAGAACGGATGCCTTCTCCCTTTACGAGATTGAACTGAAATCCGATAAAAACGTTAGACGTAACCTAGATACTTAGCTATCTTTCAAAGACGCATCATTGAATATTATTTTCAGATCATAACTACATAAAACCAAGAGTTGTTATTTGTATTCAGTACTCATAAAATCGAGGATTTGAACGTTATTTTTTATGATATCGCGGACTTCTTATAACAACATTTATAGAAGGAAATGTGTTTGCGTATACTCGTATAACCATTTTTTTGTACTTATGAACCTAATTTCGACACCATTTAGTGAAGATAACGTCATGGCAAGACTGGACCAAACCGGAATACAAGAACAATGAACAAAATATTGTATTTCATTTCAATATATTATCAAAACATTTGATCCACAGGGAGAATAAAAGCAAAACACACAGAGTACCAGATGTTCATCTTCCCGGCGAATTGTATGGATCGAAGGAACCGCGGTATTGTTACCATAGACAGGCAATACATTATCCTATATTATATGACGATTTATATCTACACGGCCTACATAAAACAGAGCAGCAATGTAAATACGACATATTCAAATACTTATTGTCCCTGTAAATGTCCCTTACTTGAATGTCGGTTCAAGAAACCGCGGTCGTTAGGGAAAATTGGTTAGCAAACGATTTGGCGACTATAATTCGAGGTACGTAGTTAGACTAGGGTTGCCAGATCGATTCTTCCTGTTATCGGGATCAATAACCGATTTTTCGGGATTTTTGGGCTCTGGTCGGGAGAAATTAAAAAATATCAAATAATCGTTGATTTTTGCAAGTAGGTTTTGTGTCAGGTGATCGTGATTTTGTCACCAAAAAAAAACAGAATTTAAGAGTAGTAAGAGATAGTAGTAGTCGTTAAAAGTAACTACAAAGCTAACGCGATGACCAAACGATCGTCGAATTTTCTTACTACTGCGTAGAAAACATTTGACAGACAAGACAACCTTCCACGCGGTAGTCCAAATTGCAGTCCAAACGCTTGAAATCACATTTACACGCACAGTTAGGAACGTTTTTCTAGATATGAAAGGTTCGTCCGCGTTCCAAACCGTGAATGCATTTTTAATCGTATTTAGCACAACAGTTTGATCCTCAGTCCAAACTGCCTACAGATCTAACCGCGATTTGGAACGTAGTCCAAGATGCGCGGTCCGGCCGGCTCGACTCGACTCAGACAGAGTGCATAGCAATGGGTTTTTGCTCTGCGCGAAGCGCCCAAGTGGTTTGCAAGTTTCGTTTGACGAAAATGTGAACTTAAAATTATCGAACTTGTTTTCCGGGAGATTATTTGCTTTGTCGGGAGCCGGGAGGACATACAAAAATTGGGGAGAATCCCGCCAATTCCCGACCGTCTGGCAACCCTAAGTTAGACGGACGTTCTGATCATGTCCTCACAGGACCATAATATTATTACAGGTTATTGTTGAACTCTGACTTTCCTATTTATAAACAAAATACCTCTATTTAAAAATCAAGTGCAGTGTGCGTGTTTTGTTCTAACAGACTTATCTCCGAAACCACTTAACCAATCTCGATGAAGTTTTTTGATTCAGCATGAAAGATGTGATGGTTTCACAGGGGCAATCGCTTTTCGCTTGTAAAATAAACAAATCATAAATGTTGCGTATTTTTAGGCTTAGATGGATCGCCACAGTACAATAGTTTATTTTGTGTAGGTTACACAAAATAAACTGCTGTACTGTAAACTTATGCGTATATTAAACGAGTTATATTCCACTTTTACAACCCTTAAACTCCAAGTCAACATTAGAGCATAGTTGGTTGGTTCAACAGAGAGCTTTTTACCCAATACTGGACCCGAGGAAAGCCTCGAGGGAAAAATACGGTGCTTGCTTTATAGTAGGCAACTTATTTTTGCAAATTGTGATAAGCTCATAGCTAAAAAACCTAATGGTGTGAAAGCTGATCGTTTGTCCGCAGCCCCAGGGAACATTACTATCTGTTTTTGCATGAAGAGACTAGATTCCCACAATGTCTTTCCGTCCTATATATTACAAATAAAAATTACCTATCTATTTTCAGGGAAAAGGTCTCGCCAACCTATAAATTCTTTTTTAATCCAAGTACGCAACTTCGTTCAAATATATCTGTTAGAAATATGCGCTATAAAACTGACAGATACTTTGAACAAAGTTAACGAACTGAGGATCAGATAAGGTTTCTTTGAGAAAGGGCTTGTGTAGACTTCCACTCAACTTGTTTTATGATATCCGAATTAGATAATTAGTTGGATGTTGAGGGGCACAATGTGGTGGGTGGGGCGGGGTCCAGGGGCCCGAGGGTCCGGGAGCCCGGGGCCTAAGATTTGGACTCCATCCGGTGCTGTTATCTGCACAAACAAACCTCAACATCCCGGCTATTATTGGCGACAGTTTGGCGGCCCATGCCTGTACGACGTAAGTATCGTGGTTACGTAATATTTATGTTAAGGCAAATATTTACTTACTTCCATTTTCCACAGTGTCTGGTTGGTCCTTGAAGTTTTCTGGAGGTGAATTATTCATAGATATTTGTGAGGCAGCCTTTGGTTTTCTGAGATTATGTACATAAAAATAGATGCGAAAGTTCACGAAATCGCTACCTACGAGTACTTTGAATGACAAATTTTCAATTATGTCTATTTTGTGAACATGAAATATTTAGCTACGGATAAAATAGAATCCTATGTTTATACTTATAGTATCTATTATATAAGCACGTACATCTATAATTGGAAAATCTAAGTGGTCACACACACACTCATATTTCATTTCGTTGTAAATAATTTAAAAACTTTACTGGAGCATAATTGCGAAGTGACTGCAGGTTCTCATAAGGTAGGTACTAGCCGAAAATAATGAACGCTTACCTATGTTTGGCTTATGCATCATAGGGTGCACACAAAACGTGAAGCCTGAGCGTTTCATTTGCTTGCAGGCAGAATCTGCACACTCAAGTGCTTTGAGATTGAACATTATGTTTGTTCAGCCCACAACCTCCCGCGACCCTCACTGAAATACGAGACCTCCTCCCATTAAAGCGAAACACATTATTTGACTGGCCTGTTGGTCTAGTGGTTAGTGACCCTGACTGCTATTCCGGAGGTCGTGGGTTCGATTCCCACCCAGGACAAATGTTTGTGTGATGAGCACGATCATTTGTTCTGTGTCTGGGTGTAATTTATCTATCATATGTATGTATTTAGAAATATATAAGTATGTTTATCAGTTGTCTAGTACCCATAACACAAGCTCTGCTTAGCTTGGGACTAGATGGCGTTGTGTGATAGTTGTGAAATATTATTATTATTATTATTATTTTCGTTCTTGTCTGAGCTGTAATCACGGCTCAGAATCGACTAGATAATCCGATTAATGATAATAATGCGCTTAATTTTCTTACTCTTTCATTAAAATAACGAAGGCTTATTGAAAATTAAATTTTAGCAAAAATAAAATTAAAATTACATGCAAGAAAACGTTTAAAGGAGACGACTAGGTGGCCACAGTACCGGAACATTTTTACTAGGGTCTGTATTACAAGCGCAACCGGGCAATAACCTTTTCTATTTTTAACCGACTTCAAAAAAAAAAGTAGGTTCTCAGTTCGACCTGTATGTATGCATGTATGTATGTTTGTCCGCGATTATCTCGCGTTTGGCTGAACGGATTTTGATGCGGTTTTCAGGAAAGTGTTCTTTACATTCTGGAGAAGGTTTTAGTATATAATACTAATAGATATCCCGTGACGTTGCCAGCGTGGACCCGTTTTTGCTTACTTCGATTGTAGATTTTCAGAGACGATTGCATGTTTGTCCGCGATTATCTCGCGTTTGGCTGAACCGATTTTGATGCGGTTTTCAGAAAACTGTTCGTTACATACTGGAGAATGGAGAAGGTTTTAGTATATAACAGAACCTCGTGAAGTTGCCCGCATAGATCCGTTATTGTTGCTTACAGGGGTTGTACATTTTCAAAGACGCCGTTTATATGAAATTTTTTGTTGAATATCTAAACTAAAAAGGGAAAATTAAAAACCTTTTTTTGAAAAAGAGAACCGACTTCAAAACCAAACACAAAAAATTGTAAAATAACTTTTCTTTCGGAAGTCGGTGGCCACAGTCAATGAAATAAAAAACAAAGCCACCGACTTCCGAAAGAAAAGTTATTTTACAATTTTTTGTGTTTGGTTTTGAAGTCGGTTCTCTTTTTCAAAAAAAGTTTTTTATACCATTCCCACTTTAAAAAGTTACTTTTACTCACTGAAAACAGTGAGTAAAAAGCTCTTTTTCTCACTGTTTTGGTGTTTGAATTTAGAACACATTGCTGCGGTCCACCCCCGTCAGCCCCCGTGTTGTTAGGATAATGTTACTCTTATTTATATCATTGTTCCGAGTTTAATGTCAATTTGTTGGCGCAGTGACGGAGCGATTGGACTACTTCGTCGCGTGCAGTGGGTTCGATTCCCGCACGGAGCAAATTTTCGTATGGTCTACAGTTATTTGTTTCGGATCTGGGTGTTTGTGTATGTGAATTTAGATGTTTGTAAACGCACCTTTGTCTTTTTTTTCTTCGTTAAATACCTATCTATTATCGCTTAATTATTATTTTTCTTGTGGTCATGGTATAAAGTATCGTATGTAACTCGTGAATAAAACGGATTTAAATCGAGGGCCTGAATCACTCGCGTCGCTCAGGATTTAAATACTTGAATCACTCGCTTCGCTCGTGATTCAATCATCATGAATCACTCCCTGCGGTCGTGATTCAGTCATTAAAATCCTTCGCTTGCTCTTGATTCATTTATAAGGCCCTCGCTTTAAATCCGCTCTTTATTCACTCGTTGCATAATGTACTATTATTTTTCCCTTTTTAGTTTTATTTAATGAGGCCAAAACTCGCATACTTTTTCAATTTTGCATCAATATTTTCGATAACCTAAATTCTTTAGGATCTATTCTCTAGACCTATTTACAATTTTGAAATTTATTCAAGGAAAGAAATTGATGAATTTTAAATGATGATCCTAAGTGGAAAATACTTCCATCCATCATATAACGGTTTTACTTTATTAGAAGTCATTGACAGTTATAGAACCGTACATAATCTATCTATCTAATATCTTTAAACGAGCAATTCTTGTATATTTATTTATATATAATCAGGATCTTGGAAACGGCTCCAAGGATTTTCATGAAAGTTACAGATTAGAGGTTTTTCGGCTCAAGGAATCGATTTATCAAGGTCCCAGGTTCGAGAAAAGCTCAGTTCCCAAGATATAGACATTTTAAAAACTGAGCAAGGCTCGGTCAACCAGATATTATTATACTATGTAGGCTACAATAATCCGCTCGACGCTTGTAAATCACGTCAGTGTCGTCGTCAGCGACGCCACATCTGCGACGTTGCCCGTTCATTTGAAGCTAGAGCGACTACGAAATACTCCATTAGAGCACAGCTGTCGGACGAATTCGTAATTGGTAGCCCTATAAATATTTCCCAGAATTGTTACCGCGTAACCTGTTCTTGACTTTCCCATCCCTTTTTTGTGTCGTGATAAAATCATCCAATGAGTCCTCCCACTCAGGATTAAAATCGACAGAGATCTTTCAATAGCCCTTTTACGTTCCAGAGTCATGGATGATGAGACGATCCCGTGGCCATAGCAAGCTTTGGCCCCGTCAGAACTTCAGAAGGAGGGGCCCCATCAGGCCATCCCACCCCTAAGGACAGTGTGACGTTGTTCAATTGACCTCATTAGTCTTGTGAAATCAGGCACGGTGTCGAATTAATTAATGATCGGATACAGAAATTACGATGCTTCTTTTTTTTTAAATGAGGTGTTCTATTTTCCGTAAAGTATAAAAAAACCTTTTTTTTATTTTTCATCAGAAATAGCGAGCAAAAGTATCCACCTACGCCTGCCACCCCAACTTATTTGTAATTGAACACGAATAGCAGTCTGTTTTCGTAGTTGTAATTTATAAATAGCCTTGAAACTTGAAACATGCACAATTTTAACGAGATTCTTTGACATTAAAAGTCCAACTATTAGAATAAAACAACCCTTATTTAAGGTATTATTGTATAAGAAAATGTTGTCGTCAAAATGTTAGGAATCCTTTCACGTAAACTTAGTTTTTGATTTATTTATTAAACAGACATTTTAAAAACGTAACTTAATGGACTCAACTTCATAATTTTTAACATGAAGCGGCTCAAAAAATGGTTGAAAGGGTTTTGAAGTTAGCAAAGTACTCGTATTAATTATATTGAGACTAAGCATAACGATTATTACACATTAAGCTCCCGCCATTCAGAGAGCGTATACTTGGAAGTTACATTAATTAATTCTCTTAAATCAAAACAACGTTCCTCCAAGTCTCCGGTGGTTCACTTTAAATTTAATTGTGGAGGGGCGAAAAGCAGAAACAAATTGCCCAAGGAAATTCGAAGCGGGAAATTCCAGCTTGATATTTGGTTTAAAACTGTGTAATTTTACAAAAAAAATGTAAAGTAGCTTTAGAAATGTTATGTACCTATATGCAGCTAGCTTATAAGTATTAAGTTTCGTGTAAAAATGCAGTCTGACTCGCAATGTATATGACAGTTTTATCGAGTATTTTCATTTCATCAAAATAATATATTATGTTTAAATTAATTTCTGACTAAACAGTAATCAGTTTCTAGTTTTTCGTCTGAGTCAACGAAACAATTTACTTCTTCAAGTTGTGATTACATACTCGTATGTAATAATTTTCTAGCCACCGCACCTCATTGATAGAGATTTATGTACCTTATCAAACGATTTTTTTTCAAATAGGTTAATATCAACACCTACACGTAGTCTTTTACAAACTAGATCAGACCAGTCTTTCGTACAGTCTGACTACTCTGAAGAGAAACAGCCGAAACAAACTCTGAGGTGACTGTCTCTCTAAAAGTCCAGATAATTATTGGTTGAGTCATACGAGGACCATGTAGGTTTAATGGTAGAGATGGTATTTTGCTGACAGTAAGTGTATATACCAAGTATTTTTCAGAAAAAACTGTAATGAATTCCAAAGGTGGTGTGCAGTCTGCAGAAAATGTTCAATACATACTTATTATAAATCTATCAATGGGGTTTCATAACCTTATTTCCAAGAACATGCACCTTGCCACCCTGCGAATTGAACGTTGTCAAAATTTAATAGGAAATTGAGCGAAATATTCATTGCCGGGTTTCAGCCCCTGACGAATTCGTTATCAGATAGCTAATAATCCAATTGGAATGGGCTGTTCTTGGGTAGGACAGAAATTGCTTCAATTTTTTGCCGGCAAAATAGAACATTTTTTTGGAATGTGATCAATAATGGCAGAATAACAATCTTCCTCGTAAATTGGAAAGATGACTTCAGAAAGGAATGAGAGAAAGAGAGTTTCCCTAAGGAATGAAACAGCATAAGTGACAAGGTGATATAAAAAAAAAACTAGACGTTTTATGAGTGTACGTACATATATTATTATTTATTAGGCCAAGCTGCATTTTTCGTATGTTCATAAAACTGTGGAAAAACTATCTACTAGCGAGCAAATTATAAAATGACTTACTTGGAAGTGATCCGGGATAGCTCCTTAAATAATGGCTTTATTGAATGAATTTGGTACCTATCAATTCAAAGTTCATTCAAATGGTACATCATGGTCATTTTTATTATTCTTGACTAGTTATATATGTATACTCAAGATCGCACGGGATCGGAGTTAGTGATTTCATACTTCTGCTCGCAAGTGTACTTCTACTATTTACTTAACGAAGCCGACTATCTTGACAGCCTTAATAATCAACAACCAACCCCGCCAATATATACATAGCAGGTTAATGTAACTAATCCACAGGCCTCTAATTGCCAACATGAGACCGCACGTACAAAGGCTATAGAAGTATAGGTAGATGTATCCGAGCTACTCACACACCAACACAATCTGATAATTAACTACAAAACAGCAGTTAAATAGCATTACCTATACCCGGTGTAACGCAGGGCTCCCGAAGGCTATGTCCCGGCTTATTCGGCTCGATAGTACATGGGGACGACTAATTGCCGGGCCGACAAACGCGTGCGATTGGCAGGACGTAGGCACGCAGCACGCGTGTGTGACAGATCAAAGCTCCACTAATTAATATCACCTATCAATGTCCCCCGACAGTAACCCGTCTCTGTGTGAACCAGAAAAATATCAACAAAAAATCAATGATGAATGAATCAATCAAACAAGTTAACAACAACATCACTAATATGTGTTTTGAATTTGAATACCCAACTTGAAACATTTTCTTGGCAAATAACCAATCCAGTTCCAGATCCAGTTGTATGCATTTTCAATAATAGGTATCTACGCATTGGTTCATGCAGGTATCCCTATTTTCCCGCTACGATTGCGGCCGTGGGGAATGGAATTATTATTATCCAGCCAATGTTCCAATCGAACGCCTCCGGAGACAACGGAAATTTGTTTCAAACGTCATTTCAAAATCTAACCACCTTGCCAGTTTGCGGCGCCGTCGCCACTGCAAGAAAAATGGTAATTTCCTAACTTGTGCCACGCTCCACACTTTCGTAACGCCCTTTTGAGAATTAATAAGAAAACATAAAATAATTTTCATTAAATCAGTTAATTCAGTTTCCATTAATTATTTTAATTTATGTGTGAATCTTTTAATTGAACCATCTATGTAGTTAGTCAAATTCTATATTTATTTAATAATTAATTTAATGTTAGGAACCTAAAATAGAACTTTTTACTTTCGATCGTAATTCCTTCAAGTCGTACATACCTATTATACCTACGAGTATTTACTTATTTAAGTAAATGAAATACAAGTTCCAAAAAAAATTGTAAAGTTTTACGTAAAAACTATAGGTTTTTATGTACCCACTTTATAACTTATGTAAAAACTATCTAACTTTGCAAATTCCCTTTTCCAAATTCGAAAGGAATGAAAGTTTGGAAGCGATCGTTCAATTTCTCGATGCGACGCACCAAGGCAGAGGGATCCAAATTGAAAGTCACTTGAGAAATGATTTCCCGACTTTATCGGATCTTCTGATAAACTGCAGATGCTTCGTGACTGCTCATTGCTTCCAGCGTTGCCAGAATGTTACTTTTGTAACATTTTACGTTACTTTTAACCCTCTCATGTTACCTCCATGTTACACGACTCAAAATGTTACTTTTGTGTTACTTTTATGGCAGAAAAAAATATCATGAAACGGAACTCGTCCAAGAAATTCTCGGATGCGTTCCGTTTCATGATATTTTTTGAGGTAGCTAATTTCAACTAACCTCATGTGTGAAGACATGTTTACGTGTTTTCATATAAATATGAAAAGTGATGGCAACGTAAGCTTTGCAGATTTGAAAGACATAATATCATTGATGATTTTTTTGTATGTTTTTTTTTTTTTCTTTTCTAGGCAGTCGATTTTTCCACTTCGGCCGCGTATTGGACCAAAGTTTTGGAACTGGTTCTCTATAAGGCTTTTCTTTTCCTTGTATGGAACTGGGTTCCCATCATCAGATTTTTTCGAATTTTAAGAAATGGGACAAGTAGGATTTAAAAAAAAAATATTAAAAAGTTCCATAATAAAGTATTGTGTCGTTTTCCGCTTGGTAAGGTAATGTTACTTTTCTAGTGAAAATGTTACTTTTTGAGCTGACTTATGTTATATTTATATATCTGCCACTGGCAACACTGATTGCTTCACAAGTTAGAAATTTATGGTAACTCAATACCAAAGTTACGTTTAGGTAATTTTGATTGGCATTTTCAGATTTAGTTCTAGATCGATATTAGTCAAACTGAGTCTAAGGGTCTCAGCACACATATGGGATCGGAAAGGGATCGTCACCGTATCGCCTCGAGCCGTTCAGAATGGTTTATATTAAACTCCCTACTGCAACGCACACTAATCGGAATAATAACGTAATCGCCTCGCCTCGGAACAGGCTCCGAACTTGAATTCCCGCGCTTACGGCTCATCGTCGCCCGCGCTTACGTTTCTGCCCGCTTGGGCGGTGCCCGACGTGTCTCTCCACGAGCTCACATCTCTTCGTCCACCTCTTTCCCCATTGGTTTCCCCTCCCGCGACTTGCCATCTCACTCACGTATTGTAAACCAAGACATAACCGTGCGCTACACTTAACGTTTGGATTCAATCAAACTGATCTGGTGCCAACCAGGTCAGCCAGGGGGCGGCGAGGCGTAAGCGCGGTGTCGCCTAGCCGTAGCCGAGTTGACGTACAGGCGCTGCTGATACGCTTTCGTTACGTGCATACGGTAG
Source organism: Agrotis segetum (assembly GCA_036375495.1). Lineage (NCBI taxonomy): Eukaryota > Metazoa > Arthropoda > Insecta > Lepidoptera > Noctuidae > Agrotis > Agrotis segetum. The sequence goes on from JAQSVV010000297.1 coordinate 279,778, forward strand.
GTTGACGCCTGGTTGACAGCGAGGCGAAAGGCGTTACGGTTACGATCCCGGGGTTGGATCTCATTTGATGATTTTACCACGCTAAAAAAAAAGAAAACAAAAATGTTCTGAGACCTTAAGCTCATAAGGGTTTCAGCACACATATGGGATCGGAAAGGGATCGTCACCGTATCGCCTCGAGCCGTTCAGAATGGTTTGTATTAAACTCCCTACTGCAACGCACACTAATCGGAATAATAACGTAATCGCCTCGCCTCGGAACAGGCTCCAAACTTGAATTCCCGCGCTTACGGCTCATCGTCCCCGCGCTTACGTTTCTCCGTCCCCGCGCTTACGTCTCTCCGTACCCGAGCTCACATCTCTTCGTCTACCCTTTCCCCTTTCCCCTCCCGCGACTTGCCTGCTAAAGATGCCGCCGCGACGATCTGGTGCCAACCAGGTCAGCCAGGGGGCGGCGAGCCGTAAGCGCGGTGTCGCCTAGCCGTAGCCGAGTTGACGTACAGGCGCTGCTGATACGCTTTTGTTACGTGCATACGGTAGGTTGACGCCTGGTTGACAGCGAGGCGAAAGGCGTTACGGTTACGATCCCTTTCCGATCCCATATGTGTGCTGAGACCTTAAGTCACCCCATCTGCCATTTGCACCCATCAGTTGCCCGCGACTGTCATCGCTACACCTACTGGGAGGCCTGCCTCTCTCTAAGCTATATACGTCTTCCGGTTCGTGGTCACCACTCGAGAACTTTTCTTCCCCATCGGATATTAGTTCTACGAACAATACACTTAAGAGCTTAATTTGCTACGGTTCTTCGAGGAACATCCTCGTCGTTTTAAATTTGATTAACAAAAACAGTGCTAAGCATGGCTATTCCATTGCTCATTGAGTGACGATTATTAGTCTCTGTAAATATACACTTTTGCAGTTAAACGTCAGATACCATTTTCAGTAACATATTATGTATATGTCACAGGGATATGATAAAACGAGGGATTTGATCAAATCCCGGGAGATGTTAAAGTAATAACAGGATTTTTATCATTTCCCTAAACAAATCTGGTGACAAATCCCACTAAAGAACTCTAGTGATTTGATCAAATCCCTAAATTGGTACAGTGAAATGAAAAAAATTAAACTAAACTAAACCTAGATACGTGAACCATGGAAGGCCACACTAACGAATAACCAATTATTATTCGTTTAATTACTAACTAAAAAAAAAACTAACTAATACTCAAAGAACCGAGGGGCGAGGCGCGAGCGATTCACCGTCGCGTTTGTGTAATGCAATTCGATGGATGTTCGTGTTATTAGAAGGATTTTGTCATCACATGGCAATTTTGGCCTTCGAAGGAGCATGGCCTTTCATGGTCCACCCTCCTTGAAATGTTAGAAAACGTCGACGGAGCACCGCTTCGCGGTACTCCTACATGGGTGGTTTTTTAAAAAATAACCAGGAAGGATAAATTCGATCAAATCCCGGTTTTAATCATTTCCCTGTGACATTTACATCACCTGGATCACAAACCGGTAATCCAACAATCATGCAGCCGTTGGGTTGAGACGGAACCCTGCACAAGTCGGATTCGATCGACTTTCTCTCTAGGATGGATCGGCAAGATGACAAAGATTTGCAAAAGAACGATGGTGCGTGGCATTTTAAACGCGAATTATCGAATTTTGACAATAATTCCTACCATCGCCAATGTTGGAGGAAAGCCGACAAGACTGAAGTGGGACTAGGAAATTGAGTCGTTAGGATCTGATGGGTCAGGAACCTCACTCAAAGAGTGCCTGAAGACAGGCGTCGAAAACTATCACCGAGGGTACCATGACAAAACCTAGCGTCACGATTTGGATGTACGAGTACCTACTTGTTTCTTAAAGACAGCAGGGTCTAAAACGACCACTTTAAGCAATATTTCATGAATTAAAAGAGATCTACCGACCGCAACTAAACGAGACCAGAGCAAGCTAAAAAAAAGAAGTGAGCCACAAACTATTAGTGAGACCTTCATATTTCTAAACTAGAATAGGTACAAACTTAGCACTAGAAAATGATGCCTTACTAGCTTCGAAATCTATACAATTTTTTAAGCTATAAAACACACAACGTAATAAAAAAATAAACCCACTTTAAAACCTAAATTGAAATGGGCAATCGCACGTATAAAATAAATCATGGCTACAAAGTTTTTTATTTTTTTTATTTCGTACTCAGTTTTTAAGATATTTATAGTGCTACGCAATGTTATACTTAAAATGTTCCCAAATAAAGTGGTTTTGTGGAGTGTCGCTGCTAGCATCAATAATCACTCTATCGCTATGCAATCCAATTAGGTACAAAAAATAGAATTTCTATCTTATTATTGCTTTAATCAAAATATACTCGTAACTTAGTTATTCCATGATTCATTTTAGTGTAATAAGATAATGGCGATTAATGGGTTACTCGCCGTCCGATCACGGACCATGCCCGGGTCGATGGCGGGACGTTATCCACGCGCTTCTTAGAGCTGTCAGCAATTTGACGGGGTCTCCTTAGAGGGCGAAAGCCAACCGGGGTCGAGGAAAATATCTCACCAGCAGGCGTAGCATGGCGCCGTAGAAAGAGGTTTTGTCGACGGGAGAATAGTCAAAATGACAGAACATAGAAATATTTTTATATTTCTATGTTCTGTCTTATGTAATGTAATGGTATATGGTAATGTAAAAAATATGAAAAATATACGTTCTTTTCTTCAATAGTGTACGAATGGTGTCACATTTGTGCAAAAAAACAGTCGATTTGTGTAGAAATAACGATAAATAACTTTGTGTTTTCTTGGTAGAATAGAGATAGAATCGCCATGCTACGCGTGCTGGTAACCGTGACTGGAACGTAACGGGCATTGCAGGATCACCGTGGATTTTAGTCAGTACAACTCTGACAGTCCCTCTCGTCCCACCCTGAATGGGAGGATTCATTTGTGAATTTTGCTTGCTCATTGTTTCAGGCGTGGAGAGGCAAAGCAGATAACATTAGATACAACCATTTTTTTCTACAATATGTTTACACAATGTTTGGAATCATCAATGCCATTGATGAAGTAAGTAACATGAACATAATAATATAATGTGACATTCATCATCATCATCATCATCGGAGGATGTCCACTGCTGAACATATTCCCTCCCCCTTACACCGCCACGCCGCCGAACGACAATTCGCCACTTGCATCCACTGACATTCATGTCAGTAGGTAACTAATTTCAAATTAATATAGGTAACTATCTAATCCAGTAATAACAGGCCCATAATATGCTTAAATACTTAAATGTTTTTACTACCCGTAATGTTTCAAATCTGGAAATAAAATAATAACTTAGTAAATTAAATTCAAATTTAGTTTAATAGAAGAAACTAATTTAACTTCAAACATGCGAACTCTCTAAGGGGATTTGTCAGCTATTATGTCTAGAAACTTACGTTTATTACCTATTTGTGAGAATTTATTTACAATAATAATATTTAAAATCGTTATTAACTTATTGTAATATTATTTTCATGATATGAAACAGTAATATCATAATAAAATTATGTAATAATAATTTAACTTTTCATTTAAGAGCGTCAAGTGTTTAAAATGAACGCACGATTGACGTTTCAATATGGCACCATCACGGATTCACCCATACCGTGATCGGTTAACTTTAGTTTTAAAATACAGTACCCTTAGCACGAATTTTCAGTATTTGAGACATAAAGTAAACTGGAACTTTAACAATTTCAAGTTGACATTTTTCAAGGAAAAAATTAGTTCCGTCTTCGCGCACCAGAGGCGCTGTTCCATTTTTTCATACAAGAAACGCTGTAAATACTGTACGACTTCCGGTTTTCTACTGTTTTTTGGCAAGCTGTAAAAGAGGGAAAATTCGTGCTAAGGGTACAGTACAGGTAGCGTCAATTTAGTGTCAGCCTAACGTTCTACTTACTTTTGCTGTTTCATTTAGGTTTCCCATGGAAAATCTTAAAAACTTCGTAAACTATCCATCGAGAACAACTGTAGGATATGCACCACGATTTACAAGCAATCGAAAGTTCTTCGCTAACCTATTAAGCTCTCCCGACTTCAAGGCTATGTTGGCACAAGACGAAAAAGATCTCAGAGATAATTTGATCAACAAGATGAAATATTGTAGATCAGCCGTGATGAACAAAAATCTGTTGCAAATCATATATGATCGAGAAGTGGACCAGACCAAACTGTAAAATAAAAATAGTATACTTATTGTTTTTTTTGTCTGCTTATTAATTATTTGAACGAGACTATGCGAAAGTATTTTGTTTGTGATTATATCTATTTAATTTTGAAATGGAGATTTTTTTAGGCATGGTAAAATCATCGAATGAGTCCTATCACCTTAGGGAAGGGCAGGAGGGAAAGTCAGTCTTGTGCTGACTAAAATCCACGGTGTCCTTCAAAAAGCCCTTAACGTTCCGGGGTCAGCTGTAATTCGTTAATCCCGCGACACCGGCAGGTTGGTACCTATATAGATTGTCAGATTGAACTACTCTTATCTGGTCATGAAATGAAAAAACTTTAATATGCAGGAAAGGTATTGCAGTGAATACTTATATGTACATTAAAAACAGTTTCACAAATTAACACTGCACTGCTATGCTACAAAAATGGTTGGAGTCAATAGACTGCGTAGTAAAAAAATCAGTGCCGCATACCTCAAGAGTGGAAAAATCAATTGAATTGTATTATTATTTTATACTCTATTAGGTCTCACATAATATACTTATTTGGTGCATACAGTTAGGTTTCGGAGATTCCACCAATTTACATCAAATCAGCTATCTATGTGAGAGTAGAGCGAATGCTTTGATCATTCATAGATTTAAAATAATTATACTTGTTATTATTGCCGCGATAGTCCGGTCAATATAGATATTTGAAATACGTAACAAAAAATCCCAGAAAGCTGAATTTTGGTGGTATGGAATTACCATTACAAATAAAAGTCCTCATCGATCCTATGTGTGCGTCAAAAATTATTCGGGATCAAATGTCAAGTTTTGAAGTTTTTTCGAAAACGCTAAGTTTTATCAAAAAAAAAAAAACGCCTCAGACCAAAGTTGTAGATCTTAAAATTCTCTACAAATGTGGTCCTTTTGGTATTTCCTGGGAGATAAGTTAAGTTACAACATGTCACTGATATAAGTAATTATTTGCAAATTGCAAAAAACACAAGATTTGAATTTCGCCGGCCGTAAGATTGGCATAAGGCATTGTAAGTGTATCGTCCTGTGATTATACATTAAATATTATGTCCATGTTCCTAGAAAACCGCTGAGAATTGAAGCCAAAACAGGTTTGCATCAGTTAAACCCGTACTTCCAAGATCGAAATCATATTATTTAAACCGTTGGATCTAGTATAAAATAATTATTCGATTTAATTTAATCGATATTTGGAATATAATCCAGAGCAGAACAATCGAGTCGAGATCTGACAATTTGACAGCTGACGTTTGTCAACGCTGTCAGTGTCACATGTTGTTTGTCATTTGAAAGTGTTGCCAAATTTTGCCTTTTGGAAAAAAATGGCTAAATCTGGATTAGGAGTAGGATTCAAATACTTTATATCGAAATAATATTTGGGTGAATATTAATTTATTGTTACTGATTTAATACTTCCCTATTTTGTTTTCTTTACGAAATATGTACTGAAATAACTCATTATTTTAAAATTAAAAGTAAACTATGTCTTGCTAATTTCAAGATCATTGAACTACAAGGTTAAAATATGACGACAAAACACCACAAATTGGTATGACGAGAAATGAGGTTTATGATAAAATGTAATCACAATCATGGTTTACGAGTGAGATCAAAAGAATCATATAAAATAGAATAAACAATAGAAAATCCACCGTTGTCGAACAAGGCCATGAATTCTGTTGTGTATAATGTACAAACAATAGCACATCAGCCTATCATAATGTTTCATAATCAAACCTTCTTGCATTTGTGATAGTGAAGAAAATAAAGATAGTTTGTGCTACCAAAGCTTCATGCACAGACTAGATGCTTCATGTAAGTACTTTCGTCAGTTCTACATACCTACACCTACTTATAGCATTCATTCATATTAATTTCTCTAGAAGTATCTACAGTGTAGTTTAGTACGTTTGTGTTGTGTTGTTTATTCAATGAGATGTTACTCATATTCTGTTTTATGTGGATTTTGTCATTTGAGATGCGGCAACATTGTGCAACACTGTTGCTTTGATAACACTTATCAAAATGTACCTATCAAATACTTCTAAATGATTCGTTAAACAACGTGCGCAATAACTAGAACTAAAAGTAACTCAGTTAATTTTTTCATTCCACAAACGGTTTTACTGTGATAGTTCACCTAGTTCTCACTTGTTTAAGTTTTTGCATAGAAATAAGTTGTCTACATCGAACTTAATTTCAGGGTGACGAAATTTTGGATCAAGTTTGGAAACTATTTGTTTGAACATTATTCAGTTTAATAAAGTGAAATTCTTCTAAGGTAACGTGCACGCATTCTAAATAATTCATTTGCTGTCATTCATCCGATTACCACGTATAGCTTCATAATAATTGGACAAAGGAATAGATAATTTATATAAAGATTATTTTCCGTCTCACATTTTATTACACTTAAAACAACTACAAGATCATGGCCTACCTATCTCAAGTGAGTCAGGGTCATTAGGTACAATATTTATCACTAATCTGTGATTACTTAATGTTTAATTTGAATGGCTGTTGTTTTAAAACTTAATTTTCATTTATTCGAATATGGTTTTTTCCTTTATTTATTAGCTATACTAAGTTACAAATCAAACCATTTATTTTTTCCCTTTAATTACTTAATTACAGTTAAAATGGATTCTATACCTGAAGAATCAAAATACATTGTGGAGACAAAAGACGGTCCCATTTGTGGATTAATTGACAAAACTGAAGAAGGAACTTATTACAAATTTGGAAAAATCCCTTATGCTAAACCACCTGTTGGGCGCTTAAGGTTTTTGGTAAGTCAAATTTTAGTCAACATTTATAATTTTAGTGTTAATGCAGTCAAATCTCTTTGAAATTTTGGTTTCATTAAACTGAAATTTCAGATAAAACAATATTGTACAGAATTAATGTATTTTAAGATACAACTTTAAGATACAACAAATTAAACATCTGTGATTTAAACTAAACAAGTGAATCTTCGATTTTTCTTTCCCAAAATGATTGCAGTGATTTATAAAACTTTACAGGTAGGTACCAAGAATAGTGCCAACATGGACAGACAGTTTTAGCTTTAAATAACAGTGAGCAATTGACACAAAAGTAACAGATTTGCCCAATAAGGTTAAAAATTTAAAATAAGTTCATTTTAAATTTAATTGCTTATTGTGTGGTTTTTAAACCGTTGATTAATTTAGTTATAATGAATAAATAAAATTATCTTGTCTCCAATTAAAACTAAGTACATAATTACCCACACCATGACTTTGTCAATTGTTCAGATTATGATAAGCATTCAATAACAAAATCAAGTATCTCAAGTGGTTTTAGGTAGGTAATAGAGATTTAATAACTAGGTGGGAGAGACAAATATCAGTCATTTAGCCATAAATACCTACAATAACAATTACAACAGGATTAGTGAAAATAATTTATAATCTGTAGGTACTGATCATTCTTTTGTTTTACAATTATTTTTAGACAACTCATATAAGTATAATCTAGGAATCACAACTCTTCCATTTAGGTTTATTGTTGTTGGAAAGTTCATCCTGTATAGCAGAATAGCATAGCCTAGTCTGAGAGGTGCTTAAAAATACAACAGCCCTATTTTGAATAAAATGAAAATTGTAAATTAAACCAAGAAAAATATAAACCATAGTGGGAACTAAGCGCTAAGCTCAGGGCCATCTTTTCCACTAAACACTGGGCCTTTAAGCACTTGCCCAGAGCCCCGCTATCCATAGGGATGTATACAAATAGAGGGAAATGTAATAAAAAAAAAACGAAATTAGATTGAACCTGAGCAAGCCATCCCTAAAACTAGTTTTGATTTGTGAACGGCAATAACCCGGGTCCTATCGGCGCTGTCCGACCATGATCATTATCATTTATCAGTAATTTACGCTGTCGAAAATCTCAGGTGATTATAAAATTTTCGAGCTCTCTGTACTTGCCTTCACTACATTAAAATTAAATGATTGTTTAGCTTTTGTAATTTTTTTGATTTTTCCCCACACTAGGAATTTATAAAAAACACACATAGATAAACAGCCAGACCCGGAACAACTACTTAAATAGGTAATACAAATATTTGTTCTGTGCGGGGATCGAACCCGCCCAAGCGCCAACCGTGCCGTCCGACATAATGTAATCGATAGTAACGCAGGTATATTTTTGTATAGGCAGTCATGAAAACCTAAGAATCCTAGGCGGTGTTAGGCCCTAATGTTCTAAATCTAAAGTGCCCCGGGCCTAAAGCGGGTAAAGACGGCCTGCGGGGCTATTGCGTGCCTATCTCGGTGTCTGTGTGACACTGGTGATCATCAAATTGCTGTCAAAAGGTAAATTTCATATTGTCTTTTGCATTTACAATGAAACTTATAAATTATGTAAATGTTCCCTAAAATCAACTATTCTAACACTCTTGAGGCACTCCACTCCTAAACTTAGCCTCGTAACAGTTATCAAGCCATCCAAGTTCAGTGGACAACCGTTGGTCAGTGACTATCAAGTTAGCCAATAACCCTGCTGGCCTAACAACCAAAAGCAATGATGCTTAGTTGAGAACATGACGAACTCACTTTTAGCATGACTTGAATTAAATATAACTTGAAACTATGATTCAAATGTTTTTTTCATTTAACAAACTTACTTATTTTCTAACATTATGATGACTTAAAATATAAAAAAATCAACAATAAAAACTTAAAAAAAAAAAAATGTGACCGCCTTCAAAAACAACCACAAAAAAGGATAAAATAACCTACAAAAATTTTCTTTCGGAAGTCGGTGACTTTTTTTATTATTTTCATTGTCTCTTTTGCCACCGACTTCCGAAAGAAAATTTTTGTAGGTTATTTTATCCTTTTTTGTGGTTGTTTTTGAAGGCGGTCATATGATTTATTTTTTTCACCACATTCGCAAAGTTTTTATGGCAACGATCTGCAATTGGACTTTGGAATATTCACCCAAAATTACGAATAATACATCTGGTTTCTTACAAAGAATTTTAAAATCCGTAGTTTCCGGTAATAACATCGTTACCATGAGAATAATATTTTCATTTATAGTGCTGCTGTCCTCCACAACTACTGAACCAGGATCCCAAAGAAAGTTCATTGCAAATTCGCCTAAGTTGAACAAAGTTATGTAGGGAACAAAAAAACAGAATTAGCCTTAAATCGGCTCTCACATTTCCTGCGATACTACTATGGCCAGGTATCCAAGCGAGAGAAACTTCAAGACCTAATTTGAGCATTTATACAAGAGACCTCTAATAAAAAGAACTATGGGAAGTATTGGTTTACATTTAAAAGGATTTCTTTCAATAGCCTGCAATGCACTTAGAGCGTCTGTAAATATTATTGCCTTTTCCAACTTCATGATGCAAATATACTCTAAGGCTTTGAACAGTCCAAAACATTCACCAGTAAATACTGATGATTCAGGAGGAAGCTTGATTTTTTGTACTATGTCATATTGCGAGTGAAAAACCCCAACTCCAACATTTCCCAAAGAAGAGTGTTTAGACGCGTCTGTGTAAATATGATGCCAATTTTCCCATCGCAAGCCTTTGGTAAAGTTAAATGATTCTTTTACAAAATTATCATTTTTATTAATGCCCAGGTTTAGAATAACATTCGGAGTAAAAACTAATGATTCATATGAATGATTGAAGAGAGGAAATGATAATGACTGGTAAATTGGAGCTTGTAAAGTCATAAATTTTTTAAAGCTAACAATAAGACAAGGAAGTGATTTATTAGACCAATAACGGGAAGAATTGATTTGATCTAGAAGAGACTGCAATTTTTGACGTAACGGATGATTAGAAAATTGAAATGAACGGAATAGAAATTTATCAGCAAGATACTGACGTCTAAGTGAAAGAGGAGGATCTACAGTTTCAACCTGTAAAGCATTTATTGGGCTTGATCTCATAGCTCCAGTCACTATTCGCAGTGCTTTTGATTGAATTCTGTCTAATTTTTTAAAAGCAGCTGAATTTCCAGGTTCCAATAAAAAAGTTCCATAGTCAAGCACACTTCTAACTATTGCGTTATATATTAATTTTAATGAATAGGGGTGGGCACCCCACCAGACCCCCGATAAACATCTTAATATATTTAGCCTTTGCTCACATCTTGCCGTTATATAATCACAGTGTGGAATACCAGTAAGTTTACTATCTAAAACCACTCCTAAAAATTTTACCGAAGATTTCACAGGTATTAAATTATCATCATAATATACAGAAACAGGGGGAGGAAGGCGCATCCTGGTAAAAAGTACAACTGAACTTTTAGAAGTAGATAGCTCAAGGCCATTGTTATCCATCCATTTTTTTAAAAGGCTGAGACCCGATGTCATTGTATTACAACCTGTCTGAATAGAGCTATGAGGGCAATATAAAAGAAGATCATCAGCGTATTGTAGCACTTTTACTTTATTGTTTAAAGAACTCTCAAGATCGTAAGTGTAGATGTCATATAACAGAGGGCTGAGAACTAATCCTTGAGGAAGACCTTTCCAAACGACTCTAGATTCACACCTAGAATCCTGAAGTGTAAGATTAATATACCTCTCAGATAACATATTTAGAATGAAGTTTGTTAGTAAAATGGGAACATTTAACTGCTCCAGTTTATATTTTAATTTTGATATTACAACATTATCATAAGCAGAGTTAATGTCAAGAAAAGCAGAAATTATGGATTGATTCGAAGAAAATGCTAATCTAATATCAGTGACAAAGATGCTTAAACTATCTATGGTACTTTTGCCACGCCTAAAACCAAATTGACTATCACTGAGTAGTTTCTTGTTTTCTAAATACCACTCTAACCTATTTTTAACTAAATGCTCTGTGATTTTTAGCAAAACCGATGATAGAGCAATTGGTCTGTAAGAAGCGTTACTCGATGGACTTTTGTTAGGTTTGAGAATAGGTATAATATCTTGGGCTTTCCATGAGAGCGGAATATTCCCAGATATCATAATGTTATTAATTAGTTTTAAAAAATAGAGAAGAGATGTGTCACTCATATTTGATAGAAAAGAGTACGGAATACCATCTGCACCCGGAGCGGAGTCTTTACTGTGACGTACAACACCTTTAAGTTCTTCTAACTAAATGGACTATTAAGGTCACTAAGAGAATCTAGTGTTGAAAGGGGAATAGAGTTTGGAATAATATTTTCCGGGACAGATGAGGGAGCTAAGTTATCTAAAAAACTATTTACCAGCTCAGGTGGAAGGAATGCGGTAGATGAATCTGTAAACGCTGTTCTAAACCTTCTGATATTCTGCCATACCATAGATGGTTTAACATTAGGAGAAATAGACAGACAGAATGATCTCCAGCTTTCAAATTTTTTTTTTTAAATAATTTTTTTGTTTCTGAAATTGAGGCGCTCACACTAATAAAATTTTCTTCGGTAGAATTTTCAAGATAGGCAAGTTCACACTGCTTCCTTTTTTTTTATTGCTTCTGTACAATCTTTGTCCCACCATGGCGGAGAAGGAATTTTGTTTCGTATCTTTTTTAGAGGAAAAAGTTTATCAGCCGTTTTTATCATGGCTTCAGATAAGGCGTCGGCACATAACTGTTCATCACCAAATTTAATTTCTGGAAGATCAGAAACAATAATATCTAAATGCTCTTTAAATTTTTGCCAATCCACATCACCCAGTTTGTACTTCAACCGTGGAGCGCTCTTAGAATAATGTTTTTGGCTGTCGGGAAATGATAAAACTATAGGAAAATGATCACTACCAAATGAGGAAAGCATAACTTCCCAAGTCAAACGCGAAGCCAATTTGTCAGAGCAAATTGACAAATCAGGAGCACTAGCACCCTCATGTGGAGAAGTGCGTCGAGTTGGGGACCCAGTATTTAATAAACAAAGATTGAGACTATCTAGAATGTCAAGTAAGGTGCTACCATAGTTATTTGTTGACGAACTTCCCCAGACTTCATGCTGGGAATTAAAATCACCTAAAACTATAAATGGTTTAGGAAGAATTGAAAAAATATTTACAATTTCATTAAAAATTACAACAGATGGACGAGGAATATATACAGAAACAAAACAAATATTATCTACAACTGCTGCAATAACAGAAAAATCATTATTATGAGGTGGGATTGTGAAAAATGAAAATGAATGATGATGTTTGATGAGTAAAGCAACACCGCCATACCCATCAGAGCGGTCTTCTCTGAGACATGCATAACCAGGGATCCTAAACAAAGACCCCGGTTTAACCCGGCGTCATTGAGGTTGGGTCAAAATGACCCGGCTGGTTTTGAATTTGGAATATTTTTGAAAGTGTGCGTATGACGCTGCCCTTCTGTGCAGTAGCTGGAGCCAATAGTGTGTTCTAAACATTTCTGACGAGAAATCAATGTGACAGCCACCGAGCTGGAAGCTACACGCGTTTAATTTTCAAAAAGGTAATTTTGACCCATCCTCACAATTGACGTTACCATTTTGTGCCATTACCAAGTAATCAATTTTTATCATTGTTTAATTATTTTTGGTGTCTATGTTAACGGTTTTTTCTTTTCGCTTTTCGATTATTTTTCTACTCTCTTTCGTCGATTTATGAGAAAGCAGATTCCTCTAAAATTTACATATTTTCAGTCTAATCTCCTACGCACATTTTGTTTTATAATGTCAATCATCAATGAGCTTCTCTTCAGTCTTCCTACCCAGGGCAGAGCGAGAAGGACTGTCAAACTCGTACTGACTAAAATTCACGGTTTCCTTCAATAGCCCTTTACGTTCCGGGGTCACGGTAATTCGTAAGACCCGCGACCCCGGCAGATTTTGCCCACTAAATGAGCCCAACATTTGCTGACACTCTTTGAGGCGCACGTGGAACACAACACAACACGCGCCGTCGACCCACATAGTCCATGGTCGGACAGCGAGTCGCCCATTACTCCCAGTCCGCATTCCCGCACCTACAGTGGCCGGGGCTCATCTAGCGACGTCTGTCGTCGTGGGCGCGTCTACCACTGCGGCTGGCGTGAAGGGTGGGCACTGTCCTCTCCGTCATGCGTCCCGTCTCCTCCTTAGCTGACTGAGGATACTATTTGGGGAAGGATTTGTTGGTGAATTATCAGAAAAGTCTCGCGCAAAATTACGCGATGTCCGCAAACAGTTTCAAGTGTGTCCTGCTAAAAGGGACCGCAAAACAAAGCACTCATATCAAGCTGGCCCCAAATATATTTGTCCTGAACACCTCATATCTTTTTGTAGTCACTGCGTCTCTAACGAAGATTCTAATTACTGTTTTTATTTTATTTTTTAAAGATATAATCCTTCAGGTTAAAAAAATGCCATAAGTATACAAATATACCGATTACTATAATGACAATAATCCTAAAAGCACAACAGATCCCTATTTCGTTACCTTTTTAATAAGTTTATGTAAAAATTTATTAAACCTAATTATATATTTCTGAATTATGTTTTTCTTTTTCATTTTCAACAAACAAATACTCTAATAATTGTATAACAACACAGTTTACGAATACACTCAATAACTATGGAAATATCTCGATTTTAATATACGGGTAATATTGACCCACCTCAACGCCCATGTGCCTATTTCCTACCACAATGACGCCGGGTTAAGCCATGTCTCTTGAAGAGCAAAAACAAAAGGTTTATATTTATTTACAATATGTATAATTTCTGATTTTTTATTAATTGCACTTCGGCAATTCCATTGTAGGACTTTGTTGTCCATGATGATTATTAGTTGATGATGATGATTCAGAAACTGCATTTAATACAGTGGCAGCGATGGACGGTGAAAGGTGATGTGTTTGAGTTAAAGATTTTATCAAAGCAATGATTAGTTCATTTACAGATAAGGCTGATAAATCATCCTTAGGGATAAGGGCACAGCCATCTTTTGATTGAGGTACATTCCTAGCAAGATCCTGATGGAACTGCTGATCATAACCTTTAGAAAAGTGGGGTGGGGACCGAGGTTTAATAAAAACTGTTTTTTTATATGATGTTTTGTTTTGTTTAGATGGTGAGTAATGAGGAGGAACAGAAGCATTGATATGGCTTGAAGTTGTGGGAGAGGAAAGCAAGGCATCAGCATATGATATTTTAGAAATTATGGGATGAAGCTTTGAAGCTTCAGCATATGAAATACACGACTTGGCCATAGATTCTTTAATGTTTTTTTGACGTTCATATTCTAAACATTTCTTGCTAGTAGCCTCATGAAAACCGTTGCAAAGGCAACAAGATAGATTATCTTCAGATACTGTACACTCATCCCCGGAGTGGCCTTGACCGCACTTATAACAGCGTGGTTTAGACCTGCATTGATTTTTAACATGGCCATATCTGCAACAATTATAACATTGTATTGTTGGATAAATGTACAAGTCCACAGAAAGTGCTGTATAACACATATATACACGTTTTGGAAGAATTTGACCGTCAAAAGTTAAAATAACTGTTTCGGTATTTTTCAATAAAGGTTTTTCATCAACAATACTTTTCCTTTTAATTCTTCTTAGCTTTAATATTTTGCCGCAACCAATTGGCACAGAGATATTTTCAATTATTTCCTCATCTGTCCACTCTATAGGTACGCCTCTGACGACACCCATGCGAGTCACAGAAAATGTGGGGATGAAAGCTTTGTAAGATTGCTTTTCCAACAACTTGCTACTTAAGAACAGGTTGGCATCATTATAATTTGAAAAACCAACAACTAGCCGGTTTCGCCCTATTTTCTTCAAACTGCCATTAATAATGTTATTGAAAGAATTCCTTTTCAAAAATCTACCAAAAGAAACTGGATTAAGAAAAGTATTATCGTTAGGGGCAGTTTGCTCTCTCTGAATATGTATAAGAAACGGAGCCGCATCGGAGGAATTGTATAAGAGCCGAGCAACTGAACTGAAGCCGGACGCTGAGGATCGTCAGCACCAGCCCTTAACAAAGAAGTATGATGGGAATCAGATGCCTTATTTTTAGTGTTATCTACAGTTTGTTCGACCTCACCGCAATCACAGTCGTTGTGACGTCTCCCGCCACTTTTGCGTCTTTTTTTGTTACAGTGCTTGCATATTGATGGGCGAGCAGACACCCTTTTACGTTTTGAGCTGTTATTATTGGTTGTTAATGTTAACGAGCAATCAGTGTCAATTGCGCTAGTCTCATTATTAGAGATTGTCACATAGTGACCTATTTCTAATGGTGTCGTCCCTCCGGGGTCATCCGGAGGATCCATAATGAACTACAAAAATACTAAAAAACTTACCAAAATTGAAGAAAAAAAACTACCACTACACTAAATCTAAATAAAAAGTTGAAATATATACAAAAACTTAATCTAATCCAATATCTAATTAAAAATTAAAACAGAGCCAAAAAAACCACGACCGCCAACTTCAGGTTTCCCGCGCTTTTTTCTTATGATGACTTAAAATATAAAAAAATCAACAATAAAAACTTAAAAAAAAAAAATGTGACCGCCTTCAAAAACAACCACAAAAAAGGATAAAATAACCTACAAAAATTTTCTTTCGGAAGTCGGTGACTTTTTTTATTATTTTCATTGTCTCTTTTGCCACCGACTTCCGAAAGAAAATTTTTGTAGGTTGTTTTATCCTTTTTTGTGGTTGTTTTTGAAGGCGGTCACATTTTTTTTTTGAAAAAGTTTTTATTTTACTCTTTTTAGTTTGAATATTCAACCAAAATTCTTGTCAAATACATCATTTTCTTACTAGAATTTTGTAATCCGTAGCACCGGTAATAACATCGTTACCATCTCTATTCATTCATTGGGATATCTCAAAAACTACTGAACCGATTTTGATGAAATTTGCAGTATTCCCTAAGTTGAACAATACCTAGTACAACAAAAAAAGAATTACTTAAATGGGACTTGTAGTTCCGGAGATATGCGAACACAAGCATAATTTTCTTATTTGAGGAGTTGTACCTTCCATCATCAGCTCAGCTACATGAGATGATGATTTCCATACGCAAGTACTTGAATTACTTCATAAGATTTGCGAAAAACTATGTGTCAGCCAATAAAATTTGAGGGTTGCCCTCGATTTCTCCAAGTTCCAATCATCAGATCCTGAAATGGTGACAATGGGACCACACGGGAAGCACCAGCTTTTGAATAAAAAAGAATCATGAAAATCGGTTCACCCAGTCGCAAGTTATGAGGTAACAAACATAAAAAAAAAAAAAAATACAGTCGAATTGATAACCTCCTCCTTTTTTTGAAGTCGGTTAAAAATGATAGCGTCATTATTAAGATAAAAAAATACAAGTCATTGCCAAAGCCATAAATAAAATGATTCGCACCAAGTTTAAGTAACAGTAAGAATGGGAAGGTACAATGGTACCTGCTGAATCGAACACGCTAAATGGATATTGAATCGTATTAACAATCCAGTTAGAGCTTCACATTTCAATTTCTGTAAGGACGTCATAGGTAGACTAATTGAGGCGCGGTACGGTAACCTCAGCGCGTAGAACATAACCTTCGCTTTCATCGCTTTGGGAGGTATTAAGCTAAACTAAAAAAGGGGGGTTTTTCCATGATGTTCCATTTTATCGTGAAGTACCTATATGACTTTAAGAATATGGGTTTCCTAAAGACTGATTGACTGACGCATTAAGATGAAGCGAGTTGAAAGCTCAAAAAATGTTTAATGTTGCATCTAGGTCAGTTTACTTCGTCTTCGTGGTAGGTTTAACATCAAAACACATCATCCTTTAAGCAAGTTGTCTCTCACCCATATCACTGTATACTGTGCCCATATACTTATTTCGCAAGTCATGACGATAGAGAATTTTATTTTTAGAAATTCTATCCGATAGTTTTGTTACAGTGCATTTTACCAGCCATCACTTTGTTTATTTTTGCAGCCGCCGTCTCCAGTTGAACCATGGTATCAAGTAATTGACTGCACCGAAAATGCGCCTTTGCCTCTATGCTTTACTTTAAAAAAAACAGTAGAAGGTTCAGAAGACTGTCTCTATATTCAAGTTTCAACCCCAAGCATAAATCCTAAGAAACCTATGCCAGTTATGTTTTGGATAGGAGGATATGCATATACAGGCCTAATGGATATGTTATTTGATGAATCGTTAATCAATGACCAAGATGTCGTATATGTAAGATGCGGTTTCCGACTTGGACCCTTTGGTTTCCTCTCTATAAACGATTTTACAGCACCTGGTAACTGTGGGCTAAAAGATGTAATCTTGGCCTTAAAATGGGTTCAGAGAAACATAAATGCCTTTGGAGGCGATCCAGATAATGTGACGATTTTTGGAAGTTCATCAGGCGGAGCTATAGTCCATTTAATGATGTTATCTCCTATGGCGACAGGTTTGTTCCATAAAGCAATTGTACAAAGCGCTAGTGCATTGAATAATTGGTCTGTCGCCAAAAACCCCACTCAATCTGTTATTGATCTAGCAAATGAATTGAACATAATGGAAACGTCTAATATAGAACTAGTTGAAAAGCTGCGTTCTGTGCCCGCTGCCGACATAATGAATGCCTTGGTAAACATGGTTCATGCAAGACAAAAAACAGCAGAATACGATGTGATCGATGCTATCTTCAAACCATGTATTGAAGTTGACTTTGAAGGTCAACCTGCATTTCTTACGAAAAGTCCACCCCAAATTATGAAATCAGGAAATTTTAATAAAGTGCCTTTTATCATTGGTAGTAATAATATAGAAGCAGCTTTATTGCAAATAATGGATGAAGATTTTTATTCTGATTATGAAAAGTATAACGAGAATGCTAGTCTTATTGTACCTAGATCACTAGCCAGAGAGGATAAATTAACAAAAAATATAGGTCAACAATTATTGAAATTTTATTTGGGTGGCGAAGAACATTTAACAGCAGACACTAGAACCCAATACTTACAACTAATGAGTGATTACTATTTTCTATATTATGTTCATAGAACTGTAAGACTGCACAGTCAGTTTGCGCCTGAATGTCCAATATATTATTACATTCTTAACTTCGCTGGCGAGTGGTCAGTACCATCGCATTTGAATTTCCTGAATTCAGCTGGACATTGTGCGGAACTGCCTTTCATGTACCGTCTTAAAATGCCAACGATCTGCAAGGGTAGTCGAGATTCAGTGGTGACACGGAGTAGAGTAGTCAAAATGTGGACCAATTTCGCTAAAACCAGGTAAAGAAAAACTTATGTTTAAATTAGTAATTCCATGTATGATCCAGCTCTTTTCTGTTGAAGATCTTTTAGTGCTATAAGTTATTCCAATTTTAGGTTGCACGGTTTTGACAGTTGCCAGAATTGTGTGAAGTAAATGAACGTGGTAAATGAGAATACTGTTATTAACATAGAATTCAAGATACGAGTGCCACCAAAACTCCGAATTATATTCGTTGTAGATTAGTGCCCAAATAAATTTGAAGACTTTTTCCTTACAAAGTGGAAAATACCGACAGGTTTATTATGTAATTTAGTGTTTTGAATTCAGCTGTGCTAATGTAGAAAATAAAGCAAACAATACCATTCTCAACTGTGCACATATATTATTAGGTAAAGCAAAAACTGTGTCGCTTTTCACGAAAAATACGCAACACATCTTTGGTTATAACATAAAAAAATAATTATCATCAAATTTCGATTGGGCAACCAATAGTATTAAAATAATGCGCATCTGTGTCCATAAAGAAAAAGCAACTCACTCGGCTAGCACTGGGCATTAATGTAATGATCCAGTTTAAAATCGTGAATGCAAGTAATGTTTCTCTAACTTATTTTCAGTAACCCAACACCTGATGATAATGATCCGCTTTTACAAATAACTTGGGACCCCGTGGAAAATAAAGATAAGCTGTACTATCTCAGTATAGGATCAGAGCTTACGAAAGGCAGAAATCCTTTTGATGAGAGAATGAAATTTTGGGATACTCTTCACCAAGAGCATGCATTTCTTAGAACATTAGTTTATTTCAATGACATCGGAGTTTCGTGGTAAGATAAGCTAAACAAATTTTAGGTTTTGGATACCTATTTTTATAATGTACAAATTGTTAATAAAGTTATACCTAATTGAATTTACAATTGTTAAATTCTGCTTTTTATTTTGAAGTTGATGACTACTGCATGGACGAAAATACCCTGAAAGAACAGATACCACATTATTTTCAAGAACAATGAAAATTGCATGACACTTCCTTCAAGAACAGAAACCTGGATTTTACCACCCTGGCTATATCGTGGGCAGACACGAAAAGCTAATTAACTTTTAAGTAATTTCATGTTATACAGTATTATTTAAATAAATACCAATGCGTTTTATACGTAGTGCTTACTACTTACCTTCTGTTTACCAAAGCTAAAAATAGGAAATGAGGAGCTAAATTAAATAACCATTTGTTGTTACCAATCTGTAATACATTATGAAATGATACTTTTCACATAACAATATACAAGTTTAATCATTTTAGTAACAAAAGCTTAAAGGCCAACAAATACATCTACAAAATAAATGAACTAGATACGCCATTATCTACAGTAAAAAAATAAGAAGGCGAATTCGTTTGTTAATTATATAAATTAATATAATAATCTATACATAATGGGTGCTTATTTAATTACATACACATTGTGTAGACAGGTTTATCAGAAAACAGTTATTGCAACGAAGTCGTAGATACTACCCACTTCTGTATACTGTATAGATATCTGAAAAAAGAAATTTTCTGCAATCACCATAGAGCAATAAGCTTTAGATAAATATATACATGTTGAGAGTAAACTCCCTCGAAAAATAATTTTGACATCAGGTGTCTCAAGAATTCTCATTTTTATCTCTATTGTGTGGGCAAGGACATTTTACAGAATACTTCAACATTAAGCTGGTATTTATTGTCGTCATTGGTCAGTTTGCCTACGCAGCTGTCAACACACTTCACCGATACCACTCAATTTCTGTGCCAAGTCAAAGAATGAGTTAATCAATAATTTTATTTATATAGGATAATATGTTGCACTGAGTTTGACAATAAATTGGCTAGCGCGCATTTCAACAATAAATAATTAAAAAAGTCGTCTACAATCAAATTTTGCCAGGGCGATTTGGACAGAAACAATTTAGTCTAATTTGACCTCAAAAATTCTCCAAAAATTATGGCAACGCACACTAGATACGTTGACTACGATAATTATTGCGTTCAGGAAATATTTAAAAATTATTTATAGGATTTACATGCGACTCGTATCTACATTGATGTCTTACTTAGTAAATTACATAGGCTACATTTTAACGACATATCGTCAAGTGATTATTACATCATGATCCTACAACTTATTTATTTCCTTACAGACAGCAACATGTAGTGGAAAAGCTCTATGAACAAATCATTTCATAAATGTATTCTTCATGTATGGCTCTTTTCCAATTAGACGGCAGGACACAAGAGTTGCTACAAAATGTATTGACCCAAAAATTGCTTAGCTCTTATTCAATAAAATGCGGTCTTCACGTTCGATTTTATGTGGTTTCACGAATCGCCCATATCACAAAAGAATTTACTCCGAATCGTGAATTTCGAGTACCTACCTAAGTAATTTTTTTTTGTGTTTGTGGACTATGAAAAAGCCTTCGATTCGGTGGAGACATGGGCAGTGCTTGAATCTCTCCAACGATGCCGTATTGACTATCGGTACATCGAAGTGCTTAGGTGCTTGTACAATAATGCCACTATGTCGGTCCGAGTACAGGAGCAGAATTCGAAGGCGATTCCTTTAAAAAGAGGCGTAAGACAGGAAGATGTGATATCTCCGAAACTGTTTAGTACCACTTTGGAAAACGCCTTCAAGCTCCTAGAATGGCAAGGACTCGGCATCAATATTAATGGCGAGTACATCACCCACCTTCGATTTGCCGACGATATTGTTGTCATGGCAAAATCGATGGAAGATCTCAGCACGATGCTCGGCGACCTCATTAGAGTTTCCCAACAGGTGGGTCTTAAAATGAATATGGACAAGACAAAATTAATGTGTAATGGCCATGTTGTGCCCACCCCATTGTCAGTTGGGAACTTGGTTCTAGAAGTTGTTGACTCGTTGGTTGTTGAAGTTACAAGTTGAAGTTGTTTTCGACCAATGTGTGTTACCAGTGATGACCTATGGCGCCGAAACGTGGTCCTTTACTATGGGCCTCATTAGTAAGCTCAGTATAGTCCAACGAGCTATGGAGAGGGCTATGCTCGGAGTCTCTCTGTGCGATCGACTCAGAAATGAGGAGATTCGTAGACGAACCAAAGTAACCGACATAGCCCAACGAATTGGCAAGTTGAAATGGCAGTAGGCAGGCCATATAGCTCGCAGAACTGATGGCCGATGGGGCCGTAAGGTTCTCGAATGGAGACCACGCACCGGCAAGCGCAGCGTAGGACGTCCACCCACTAGGTGGGCAGACGATCTTATGCAACCGGTTCTACTGGAAGTCCAAAGGGGAGGCCTATGTTCAGCAGTGGACGTCTTACGGCTGATATGATGATGATGATGACCTAAGTAATTCAAAACTTTATTTATTAATCCAGCTACACTCAAAGTGTGCTGCGATGAGCCCCGGGGCTCCGCTAAACCTTTCTGGGGGCTCTGCGAGAATACAGCTACCAAAACAAAATATCGCAATAGCCTGGATGCCGAACCCGATATAAGAATTCAAATCCTTTCGATCAAACCTAATATAATTATATTTATTTATTATTTTTAAAACATTATTTTGTATTCCAAATTTTTGGTGAAACGTAAAACAAACCAAAATCACACTATCCTTGAATCTCGGTAGTGACGTAGAATACTATGTGTCAAAGACACTTATTTGAAATGTATTACAAAGATTATTTATTGTCATTGAAACTTTTGCTTGAATATTACAGTACAGTACATAATTACAATGATATGATCGGATATGGGTAAAAAAATATAAGGCGAATAAAGATTTATTCCCTTTACGTCGAGTCTGAAAGTCTATTGTTCTCCAAAGTATTGATATTTTACGCTTTCTATTACCTTTAAGTCGAGTTTGGTGAACGAGTACAGTCAGGGATGTAAATTAAAAGCCAATGGCATAAAAACATGTTAAAACACACACACAGGGACTCGATATAAAGGGAATCAACCGAATAAAGCCTAAGGCTACCAGCTACCGGGCACGCCAAAATCATACGCACCGCCTGACGCAGGTCCTCATCGGACACGGAAGTTTCGCGAGGTACCTAGTTGTGTCTGAGGGAAGAAACGTCTCGGTGTCACCACTGCGAGGATCGCCCGGAGGACACGGTGGAGCATACGGTGCAGGACCGCCTCGCTTGTACAGAGCACCGCTGTGTCCTCACGGCTGCGATAGGCGGAGACCTCTCGCGCCCGGCATTGGTCGAGGTCATGGGGGCCGAGCGAGACGGAGTGGGAAGCGGTCGCTTCCTTCTGCGAAGCAGTCATGCGTGCAAAGTGGGACGCGTGAGGGAGAGGACAGCGTCCGCCTTACAACCCATCCACAGTGGTAGAGGCCCACGGCGACAAACTTCGCAAGAAGATCTCCGGTCACCGCAGGCGCTGACCGACCATAGACCATGCCCGGGTCGACGGCGCGTTGTGTTCCACGCGCGCCTCAAAGAGTGGCAGCACAATGACAACCGGGATACATTGCCTAAGCCTGCAGGGGTCGCGGGACTAACGAATACCGTGACCCCGGAACGTAAAGGGCTATTGAAGGACACCGTGGATTTTAGTCAGTACAAGTCTGACAGTCTGACGACTCATTTGATAATCAATGACGATCAATCACGCTAAAAAAAAGGCTACCAGCTAAACGGATGTGTGTGAAAAAAAAATCATGGTAATAGTAGGTATGCTACTAAAACGAATAACAAAATGTAATAAAAATCACGTGAATGACATTACCTATTAAAAAATGTGTTAAGTCAACCAACAAGCAATAACAACAATAATATTACATTGTATCCTGCCGACCAATGAGGTAAAGACTAAATTATGCTTGTTCATTTCAAATATAAAATATTGTTATATGAGAATAGTGAAATAATGGATGCCAATAAAATTTTATAAATTAAATCTTAGTGCCCCCGTGCATTAGACGGTCAGCGCTCTATCAATTATTTTGGGCCATGTCGGCGAAGAGTATTGTCAGTTTAATGAAAAAAAAGTGAAGCCGTCGCGACATATTCGCGAACACTGAATTTCATTACTTCATACAAAATGTATGTCTTTAGTCACAGCTACCTAAGTTCCGCGTGTTGTCGTATATCGTGCGGTCAGAACGTGGCCACTGGCCGTATAATGCGCGTAGGACCATAGACTGAGAAACCAATAGACAATCGACATTTTTTTTTTATAGCAAAAGGTTTTATTTTTCCTTGAAAACTGCATTTCAAATAAAACCACTTGAAAAACTTAGAAATCCGGCGAAAGCATAATTATTATGAGACAAGTTATCTCTATTGTTACTTATATCATTATTTTGGTCTTGCACAGTCATGTGGCAAAATACTCGTGTGTTAAAAAATAAGACTAGTCAACTTTTACAACATAGTATAAAATTCAAGTGCATTGTGCATCTGTTATTTACAAAATAACTTCCAATTTATTTCGATAAAAAGCAAAAAATGCGGTTCGAATTTTTTCGTGTGACATTTTGTTTCGGTGGCTAGTCTATTGGTTTCTCGCTCTACATGTAAACTTCAGGAAACTAATATAATAATATGTCCCTTACAGGATTGACTACAATTTTTCTTGCCAAATTTAAAATTGTGACTTTAAAAATACGATAAATTATACAAAACATCACAAGATATACTCACTGCACGGTCAGCATCAATATAAAGTAGAATTATAAGCCTAGGTTAGAATTGGAAGCCACCCATTGGTACCGATTGATCGGCGCTGAATTGATATTGGTCCGTAGTCGACGACACCGCAGGCGCGGGTCGGCCGTCCTCTTCTTCAGATCCAAAATAGTTTTCAATAATCTCGAAAGATTTTTGATAAATGTCGAGGTTTTCATGTGATTGGAGGAATTCTATTTTGTCCAAACCTGAAACAAGTAAATGAGATGGTTTTTTCACGAACATCCACTCAGGACAAATGTTTGTGTGATGAGCACGATAATTTGTTCTGTGTCTGGGTGTAATTTATCTATAACTAGCTGTTGCCAGCGGCTTCACCCGCTACAACTCGAAAATTATCCCACGGGAACATGAAATCGGGATAAAAACTATCCTATATGTTAATCCAGGTTATAAACTATCTGTGTACCAAATTTTAGCCAAATCCGTTCGGTGGTTTTTGCGTGAAAGAGTAACAAACATCCATACATCCATACTTACAAACTTTCGCCTTTATAATAGTAGTAGGATAAATATACAAGAATTGCTCGTTTAAAGATATTAGATAGATTAGATAAAGTTCTTTTTGGTCGAGTTACACGGCAAACCGAGATTCCATTCAAAACACGTAATCTATACTATGCATTATAATAATCAGACAAACATCTTGGAGTCTCCTCGTGCTGCTCTAAATTGGGAATAATTTAATTACTTACCTACATGTTACATGGTAGTTTCGTGTTTGCGAAGTTTATGATTAGTAATAGTTAAAGCAATAATAATGTCTGCACTGTTTCTCAAGATGAATTACGAACAAATTAATATTCGTACACGCACGTTTAGTTTATAGTTTTTAATGCTTGAAATGTTAGCTCAAAACCGTGTACCTATTACTTTCATTTGTAAATACTCATTCATTCAAAATAAGTACTGAGTAAGTAGTATTAGTGTATTAGTACCTACATTAATTTGTTTTTTTTTTTTTTTAAATTAAATATACACGCTTGTGTCGCAAATTGTACTTTTGCGGAACTGTTACTTTTTTTCTGTGGAACCAAAAGATAAATGAAAGATCGATTTCCCCAAGATTTCCCTGACCTCAGCTCTTTAGCTCGATTTGTTAAGCACAGGCTGAATGAAGCATTTATTGAAGAATAAAATCATCTCGAATAGCTGCTTCGCCTCTTTCGGCTTAACGTTAGGGATTCTCAGACTTGTATTGATTTTAAACCACTCCGTTTTTTTAATTGGCCTCAACGTTTCTCTTGCAACACGTATGACCATATAAGAGTGTTTGTCAGGTTATCGGGATTTTGACTATGCTTATTAATATAGGTATGCTTTACAAGCGGTAGTTTAACCTTGAAGATTGACAATTATTATTTAGCCATCATCATAGAAAGAAAGAAAGAAAAAACATTTATTTGGCGCCACGATAGGCACACATTTAAAATAAATAAATAAAAACTCAAAAAAAAGAAAAAAGAAACTTACATCTAAAACAAGAAAAAAAAGAATAGGTACTATTTTTTGTGTGTCTCACGGCTGCGCCAAAAAGGCCCAGTTCAGCATAAATGTCGAGCAACCATCTGCCTGCGTCTATGTTTCCGAACACATACAACCCCAATATCTTCAAAGTAAGAGTGAAGTGGCTTCTTCTGGGTAAGCTCGCTCCATAACCTTGTCTTAGTCATTCCTGACATCGGTTAAGGTTAAGAGCAAACCCACTACACATAAAAAAAAAACATAGCCTATATCCAGTAGTGTCCAGTCCAGTGCTCGACAAAGGCACGACTGTACACGACTCAGTTCCTTTTACAACCATTCCTCCCAAACTAAAAACTTCAACAATTTCCCTACGGAACCTCACGGCACACTTGACACACCTATGTCAAATTGACACGTCCCACGCCCATATCTCGACACTCACCGATTGGGTGTGATTTATATACCGAGCCCCAAACTATCGACGTCAGTACAACAATAAAGTTAGAAGGACTGAGTTCTAGCAGTATCAGAAACAAGTGAGTAATCTGGAGAAGAATTTCTTCTCCTTCTTTCCTTGTCTATTTCTATATAGTTTGGTTGAATGCGCGAATCTCAGGAATTACTGGTTCGAATTGAAAAATGCTTTAAGTGTTATATAGTTCATTTATGGAAGAAGACTAAATAGGCTATAAAATCATCTCGCTCCGACTAATACGAGCGGAACAGCGGCGGTGAAACCACAGGAATAGTTATTTTGGTAGTGGAGAAGATAATGTTGTCTTCTTCGTTTTGCTTTCGTGTTGTTGTTGTTATATTATCTTCAGTTTTTATATTGTGTTACTTTTCATTTCCTTCATTTTATTACGGTTGATTAAGACATTGTTTTATTCGTTGACTAGCACTACGCCCGCGACTTCGTCCGCGTGATTTTCGAACTTTGCCTTTGTGAATTTCTAGTCCCAGCCACCCTCTATATGGGATAAAAGTATGTTGGAAAAACTAAATCAATATTCAACAAAAATTCTATCAACCCGCAATATATCCGTTTTAGGTACCTAAGGCCCGACGCTGCGTTAAACGGGTCCCCGCGACGGGCAACCGTCGCGGGTCCACGTCTGTGGTCCCGCGCGTGGCCCCGTGCGTGGCTCCGCGCGTGGCCCCGCATGTGGCCACGCGCGTGGACACGCGACCGATTTACGCAGTGTCGCTAGTTCATTTGAACGGTGTGCTTGTATAGTTTTTGTTGAATGATTTGACATCAAATAATGTTGTATAAAAAGGAAAAAGTTTCTGATTACGTAACAAACCTATGTGTTTAAGGAAAAGCAATCACATAAAAAAATAATCGGCAGAGCAATTTTTCACTAGATTCTCACTAGAAGACAAAGCGCGATATGTAAAAAGTTGATTTGGAGTGACACTGAAGTCGAGTTGGATGTTTATAATTTCCTATTCTAACTTTTTTTCTTCCTATTATTTCATTTAAACCTACAAAACCTTTAACTACAAAAAAAATTGAGACAGGGATTTTTCGCAGAGAGTTAAATAAATAAGCAATTTTCATGTTTTGGTAAAAAAACCGAACTTCTCGGCTAAAAAAAAATTTCATTATTGTGCATGTATAATCTGTATCACCTACTCTCACCATATTCCAAATTTCAGCACCGGAGGAATTTTTCGAAAGTCTTCATAAAAAAAAATTTGCTCTCTGTTTGCTCCAGTTACATGCACCGTGTATAAGCACCCTTATTGACTGAACCGCGCGTAGCCCCGCGCGTGGCTCCGCACGGGGCCCCGCGCGTGGTCCCGCGCGTGGCCCCGCGCGTGGCCCCGTGCGTGGCACCGCGCGTGCCTCCGCGACGGACGTCCGCGCGGGTCTCCGCACGTGGCTCCGCGCGGGTCCCCGCACGGGTCCCCGCGACGGAGCACTTTTGTATAGAACCGCGCGTGCATCCGCGTAACGCAGCGTCGGGCCTTACACTTTGTCCTAAAAATAATCCCAATGCAAAATTTAAGACTCCGAACTATCAACACCAATACAAACTTTTAGGGGTCGAATTTCGTATCATCCTCTCGTAGTGAGAACCTGTATCCTAAATAGTGTTTGTAATTAGAGAACTCAACATTGCAGGGGGGTTCCTGCAATGTTGAGTTCTCTAATTACAAACACCAAAGACAACCTCTAAGGGGTCGAATTTTGTAAAAACCGTATTAGTGAGAACCTAGGTCCTAAAACAACACCCATGCTGATACTCCTAGCATTTGTAACAACAAAGTTTCATACAAACTGTCAACCCCATAAACAACCCCTTAGGGGTAGAATTTCAGAAAATAGTGCCTTGGTGTGTATTTACATCATAAAAGAACGACCTTGCAAAATTTAATACTCGTAGCATTTGTAGAAACGTAATCATACAAAATCTCAATCTCTTGGGGGTCTTTTTTCACAAAACACCCGCAACTACGTCCAAAACAGAATCTTTATGCAAAATTTGAGTCTCCAAGCTATCGACCCCGAAAAAGCCGCTTAGGGGTCGAATTTCACAAAACCGTCTTAGTGAAAATTTAGGTCTTAAAAAGAACCCCTCGCAAAATTCGGAACGCAATGTAGTAACAAAGTTTCATACAAACTATCAAACACAAAAACAAACCCTTTTGGGATCAAATTTCGCAAAATCCCGCCATGGTGTGCATCTAAGTCCTATAAACCCGGAACAAAATTTGAGGCTCCTCGCACTTGTAGTAACAGAGTTTCATACAAACTTTCAACCCCAAAAACAACCTCTTAGGGATCTAATTTCGCAAAATCCCGTCTTAGGTATTACTTACGTCCAAAAAAGAACCCCTATGTAAAAATTTGAATCTCAATACTATCAACCCCAAAAACAGGGGTTAGGGGTCGAACTTCTCAAAATTTCCACCTTGGTGAGCATTAACATCTTAAAAAGTACCACCATACAAGATTTGAGACGCCTAGCACTTGTTTTAAAAAAAGTTTCATACAAACTATCAACCCCAAAAACAAACCCCTTAGGGGTCGAATTTCGCAAAATCCCGTAATGGTGACCATCTACGTCCTAAAACGAAACCTCATGCAAACCTTGAAATTCCTCACACCTGTAATAACGAAGTTTCATATAAACTATCAACCCCAAAAACAACCCCTTAGGGGCCGAATTTCGCAAAATCCGTTCTTAGTGCTCACCTACGTGGTATAAGGAGGGCTTACGCCAAATTTCAAGTTTCTAGGCCCAGCGGTTTGGGCTGTGCGTTGTCAGATCAGTCAGTCAGTTTTGAATTTTATATATATAGATATGTATGTATTTAGAAATATATAAGTATGTTAATCAGTTGTCTAGTACCCATAACACAAGCTCTGCTTAGCTTGGGACTAGATGGCGTTGTGTGATAGTTGTGGAATATTATTATTATCTTACTATTTTTGGATTGGACCAACTCTCACGACAGCATAATCATGATCTTCATATTTTATTTGATCATGTTTAGTCTTTGTCTGAAGTGTCACCAGTACCATATTTGTACCACATAATGCATTGATCGACAGAATCCTTTATACTGCAGTTATAAATAGTAATTCTCCAAGTTCAACTGTTACTGACATATTAACTTAGAACTTACCGAAGCACTCTTCAATGAGGACCGCGTAAGGATTGTCACGTTGATCGGACTGTTGTCCAGCCTTTAATATATTGTCTAATCCATTTAGAGCCACCTGTACTGTCTTAGCATCCGTTAACGTTAATAAGTCACATAGTGGTGGTATAGAACCTTGTTCGACTAAATACCTGGAAGTAATAATAATAAATGTGAGCTAGAATTTGCTTGTAGAAAATATTATACTGATATCTGAATGCTTGCCTCAGATAAAATGATGACTCTAATTTTGGAATTTTAGTGTAAAACTACACTAACAAGCAAAAGTATGGAATTGTTTACTTGGAATTGATACGGTATTACGGCATAGCTCCTTAAATAATGGCGTAATTTGAATGAATTTGGTTTCAATTTAAAGTTAACAGTTAAACTTTTAAAACAGTTTATTATTCATAAATATTTATTAGGTACTCAAGTTCGCGATTAATCGTAGGAAGTGATTCCATACTTTTGCTAGCAAGTGTAATTTTATTGAAAAAAAAACTGTGACATAAGTATTTCAAAGACTTTGAGATAGTAATATTTTGTACCTAATTTGGTCATGACTGCCTCCGCTGGTTGCATTCGTGATAGCCCAAGCCGCCTCTTTCCGCGTTTTAAATTCAGCTTGCCTTAAAATTTCAATAAGCGCTGGGAAAATGTTAGCGTCTATTACTGCCTGAAATGGTAAAAAGATTATAGAATCAGCAAAGAAAAACATTTCATTAATTAATTTACAATGATGTTGTCATCTGAGTATGTGGTTGATATGACTAAAGTACATCTAAAAATGAAACCAACTTAAAGTATCCTTCAACAACGTACGACGACGAACAACAAGACACACAACAACAATGAGAGAGAGAGAGAGATAACACTCTACAAACTAACAGATGTTGTACGGTAACAACATGATAAATTATACTAAGTATGCCTGGCCATTTTATTGATTTAATAGCTTATTCCAGCGACTTTGCCGTGGAGCTAGTTACATGTCCCAGATTATACTGTCAGGATAAAAACATATTTACTACAAAAAAATTTAACATTGATTGAACACTGTGTTATCTAAAAAGTGTCAACTCCAAAACCAGCATTTTATGTTGATTTACGTCGTTTTGCAGTAACACATGTTTTAGAGAATCGTCAAGATGAAAATTTCCCATTTGTAGCCACTAGCAACTACAACTCGAAAATTATCCCACGGGAACATAAAATCGGGATAAAAACTATCCTATGCGTCAATCTGGTTATAAACTATGTGTGTACCAAATTTTAGCCATATCCATTCATCGGTTTTTGCGTGAAAGAGTAACAAACATACCTATAGTCATGAGCAATAACATGTAAACACTTAACAAAATTTAAACTCAATTTACTCGTAAAATACTGCTTTCCACTTTGAAGTAAGACCTATTTCGTAATAGTAAGAGTTCCAAAATAGAAGTCTAATAAAAGAGGCAAAGTTTATGAATATGGTAGAACATCGCTTAGTGTATACATACTATTGCTCGTGACTGTACATACACACATACATCCTCACAAACTTTCGCATTTACAATATTAGTAGGATTCTATAGTAAGATGGCTTGTTAAAAAAGTCCAGAAACAAACATTTGTGTCCTTATTAAAGTAATGTTTTCAAACATAAACTGACTCATTTTACCTGTATCTGCGCAGCATTGCCGGCAGTAATGTTAGAGAGCGTCCAGCAGGCCTCCTTGCGCAGCGCCTCAGTGCTGGAGCCCAGCAGCGCGTGCAGGTTGGGCAGCGGGTTGCAGTTGAGCACGGCCTGCGTCTGCGCGTCGTTGCCCGTCACGATGTTCCCTACTGCTCGCAGCGCTGCTGACACTACCGTCGATTTGTTGTGCCTGCGGAGTGGGACATGTGTAGACGGTTGATGAAGCAGCTGAAAAACGTCTTGTAGAACCCACGGAATAGAGTTTTGTCGATTGGCTATCCATGTTAGTAGGCTAAGTGGTTTGCCAAGCAGGATACTCTCGAAACCGACCTTCTTTAAACCAAAAATAGCCCAACATTTTGCAGTGAATGTAAGTAAATGTGTAAAAGTGCCTTTATTCTATTAAATTTTGATTTAATCGTATATTTTATATTGTGTGTCCATATGTAATTAAACAAATTAATTTAGTTTTATTGACATTCAAAGTATAGGTAGGACTTGTTATTTTTTTATTAAAATTAACAGGATTTCAATTATACCATTACAAACTACATAATATCCTCCCTGAAACTTTTCTTACATAAGTAGTTCCACAAGCCGCCTACAAACTCCAGCGTCAATCACAGCCTGTATCTTCTCATTTGGTCCGTCCGATAGATATGAGAGAGCCCAACATGCGTCGCTTAGCACATCTGCGTCAGTATGGTGCAGCAATCGCGCTAGAACTGGAATACCTGTAAATATATCAAAGAAAACATGTTCTATATAACTAGGAAAAAGTTAAGGCTTTCTCCAGCAAATATGTCAGGGGAACTAACTTTGAAAGTATGAAGAACAGAGTGTGAAGTTCCTTTACACCAATGTAATGTGGACATTCTGCGGTCTACATCGGAAATCTCTAGTTGAATGAATAAACTCGTGGAGAATGGTGATAGAGTCCTATCCGCACACAACAGCACCGACACGTTCCGTACCGTACCGTTCCGTGACGTGCTGTTCATAAATACGTCTGAACGAACAACACTGAACGGCAATCACACTGATGAGTACGGATAGCGTCGTACAAAATATATGGTACAATAACATATTTCACTGACACTGATCGATATGGCACTGATAGCGTCACCGAACGGTACGGTATGGAACGTGTCGACTCTGTTGTGTGCGGATAGGCCCCTATTCGGGGCACTTTAGTTATTTCATCCCCCCTAGATGTCGCTAGTCTAGTAGTAGAAGTAATTTTCTTGACGTCTAAATTATGTCAGCTACTTAAATTACCATAGGTGGTACCACCGCACCGGGGGGAAGCATACTAAGTAATAGTTTACATGCATGCTAGACACGCTTAGGTCGTGAAAAATTAAGCGCTCTTGCTCATGACACGATGTGATGTAATTCGATGGTTTTGTGCCGATGACCAATTTCAAGCGAAAATAATCCCTACTGTGACAAAAAGACGCTGCCAGTAAAAAAGATGCATTTGGGTAGACAGTTAAAAAAAACAGATTTAGTACGACGACGTAAGTCATTCGAATTGCATCACTATGTCGTAGTAGTAGGGAAAATTATTAATTATCGAAGGACTGAACTCGCCAAACGGAGCTAAGTGTCTCTATCCGGGGTGCTATGACAGGAAACCTCCACGTGCGCCCGTGGACTGGAGTTCCCTCTCGGATACGTCCGGGGGGAAGACCAGTTTTTCGGGCCGGTGCACCCTGGGATGCGGGCAAAAACTCTTCCTTAGGCACTGTGTGCCTAAGTGGTCTCTTTCACCGTATGCGAATAGCCTGTCGTGTGGATGCTCCAACGCGTGTCCCTCTGATCAGCAGAGGGCACAGCGGCGGAGCGGGCTTGCGGACGGTGAGTGATGGGTAGCTCGCCGTCCGACCAAGGACCAAGCCCGGGTCGGTGGCGCGCTGTGCGTGCGTGTTTAGCGCCAAATGCCTGCTGGGGTCGCGGGTTTTTTCTTAACTCAGGTTACCGTGGCCCCGGAACGTAAAGGGCATAGGAAGGAACACGGGTGGATTTTATTCAGCAAGAGTCTGACAGTCCCTTCCGCCCACAGATATCTTAAAGAAGGAGATATGGCGTGGAGTTTAAAATGTATAGAAAACCGGTGAAGCCGGAACAGCCCCACCATAACGATAATATTGCATATGTAGTTCTATCAAAACAATACTACGAACAAGTGCACACACGCGCCATCGATAACTCAGTCATTTAAATATAAACCTTATTCTTAAAACCACAGCGTACTCTTTTTCCGTGTAACTTACTCACACTAACAATTATCATTGTGTGTTGTCGCGACACGCGATGGGCGGTACTTCTCCCGCTCAAATACAACGAACGCACCACGCGACATTACGGCTTGTTGACGTATCGTTATGTTAGCTTTACATTGCTGGTCCAGTCACTCAGTGATAATGTGAGATCGTTGTAAAAGAGCAATGTATTTTATGAAAAACAATACAGTCGGAGTAATAAAGGAAACAAAAATAAAGTAGTCCAAGTCAATAGCTAGCCAAAACGCTCAGGACCTGGTGTCAACGACACGCCCCCTTACCACTTCTCCTGTTTTAATATTTCTGTGCTTCCGCCCCACCCAGGGCGGGAGGACTAATTTGATGATTTTACAAACAATTATATCGAATTATTTCCGCGTAATATTTATTTAGCTTACATGCAATATTCAACATGCATCCCACACGGAAAATTATACACATCTGTAGATGTGGAGTTAATATATTATTATTAAGCAAGCTGCATATCATAATTATTAATCGCGCTGTGGATAGTTGGACGATTACCACAACAAAATATTCATTAACGTGTCACTAATCTTCACTATATTATATTTATTTAAGTAATGATTTAATAAATCATGGCTAAAATAGTAACAATTTTGCTAGGTAAACTTACCTGGTGCAACAGCCTCGAAGTTCGTAGGAGGATTTTTGCCCCGACACAAATTTGAAAGCGTCCAAACTGCATTTTTTGTCATAGACAGCCTGGTGTACTTATTTAAAATCCTGAAAAGTAATATTAATACACATAAGTAAGAGCTGGCATGTCCGTGGTGACTGGGTGGTGAAGGAGGAGGAGGATGTGCTCTCCTTCGCGCATTCCATCAATCATTCCTACGCTAGCATATCTGCTTCAATTAAGCTTCGCAGGAGGTAACTACTATCCATTGCCTCTCAACCTGTAGCTTGGCCTCTACTAATGCCGGATGCGACAGGTCGCCACCGCCTATTGTCTTCGTGAGGACACGGCCGCGCTCCTTCCAAGCGGAGCAGACCTCCGCCGTGTCCTCTGATCAATTCGCACCTCTCAAAACAAGTGCGTCAGGCGGAAGGAGTTTACAAAGAGGGGTCTTACTGCCGCAATAGCAGCGTGTCTCGTGATATAGGCCTAGGTGTATAAAAAATAGTTACTCTAGTAGCGGTGGCAGGATCCCAGCCGCGAGCACAGTGTCTCGACAGCGCGGCGAGTCCCCGGCCACGTTGCCGAGCGCCCACACGGCCTGCTCGCGCACGTCGTCGCTGGCGCCGCCCGCCACCAGGTTCACCAACACCGGCACCGCGCCGCACTCCACAACTACGCGCGTTTGCTCCGATGAACCAGAGGCGATGTTTGTGAGAGCCCATGCTGCTTCAAACTGGACAAAAAATTTTTAAAAGTGTTGAATATAGGACACACGATGTGAGTTATATGTATAAAGAAAGATCTATAACCTCTTGTGCTTGTGTTTTAATAAAACCATTTGAATAATCAATCAGGTGATAACTCACAATTTTATTTACATTTTATATATGGTAATTCTTCTCTCTAAATATGGTGTAAATAATAGATGAATCACTACAGCAGAATACAAAAAAGATTCACCATGATGAGTTCAAATCATAATTACCTGCAGTGTTGGATTAGTACTATTGGTAAGGAATTCCACAAATTTAGGAACTATTCCAGTCCGTATGACTTCATCAATTGGTGGATTGGGTTCTTGACTCAAGAGTTTCCTAAACTTCTGAGTTGCCATAACTTGCTCTTGTGGATTGTCCCCATACAGAGCCGCAACCATTGTTGGAGTGATGTCATCTGATGGTGATATATTGATGTCATCCTAAAAAGAAGAATAAAGCTTAGTCTACTACACCTAGAAACAATAAAAATAGAAATGTTTGCTAATACTAATAATGATGTTCCTGTGATATCAGCACATCTAGTGTGACATCATAGGAACAAGTCTTTCTTGCCATACATGCTGGGAGAAAAATTGTAGATTAATTTTGTACAAATAACTTTGTCTATTACAGGTGGAATTGGTTATACTGCAGTCTTTAGTTTCTTATAACACTTTAATCCTTTGAATTTCAATAAATATTTTTCAAAAAGTGTTTTTTTCTGTGTGCAAAGATAGATTATTTTAGCAGTAGGTTTATAAGCAAAATGCTAAATGCTTGTCAAATACAATGTGACATGACTGAAAGGTTATATTATTAAAACCACGTCTTGCCTTGTCATAACACATTGTGGATATTTCAAAAGCATGGGTAGGTGCAAAGTAAGAGTACACAACAATGTTACCTGCAAGGTAATATCTGGTGCATTTGGTGCGGGAAGATTAACATTCCTGCGCTTGAACAGTTGCTGTTCTCTCTTTTGTTTCCGCAGCTGTACTCCTTCCTCCTCACGGCGGCGACGCAGCTCATCTGCGCTCAACCCTGCATTCTTGTAACGATGCTTGTGTCCACCTGACATCTTAAAAACAATCAACTAACTATTAATTTAAACTAATGTGTGAATCATCCACCCTCTGACTAATAATCAAATGATATAGATAAGTAATAAATATATTAAACAATAACATTTATGATTACTATTGTTTATCTTCTAAAATTTTAAATGGACTTCTCATTTTTGCCTTCATAATAATGGTACACATTTTAATTTATTCTGCAGAACATCAGCATTACTATGCGACTAGGACTTCATTAGTCCGCTATATCTTCTAAACAAAAATGCACTAAAATAACAATGTACAGGGTCACTTATGGATGTAGCTTTGCACTATCAGTAAATAATAATGTCGAATTAAAAATAATATTAACAGTATGCCATCTATTAACCCATGTAAAATGCAATCATTCCTTTAGATAGACGATGTAGTAAATAATTATTACAACCTACGAGTACGAATTAAATGAAAAGAATATACAAGACTTTATTGAAAGCAACTCGATCGACGACATTACTGAAGGAAAAAACTGCAGTCAAATTTTACAACAAACAATGCGCTAACCACTGACACAGCTTCATCCTAATGTACTTACAATTATTTTAGGAACCAGAAGTTTGAAAACAAAGAAAACTAATATATTTTGCACATCAATCCACCATCGATTAATTATAAAAAATAATATTGTACATGCAGATTGTAGGTATTAAAATATCATCGAACAGATGAGACAGAAAGTTCGTCAATCACGTCACCTATGTTGCCATATACCAAAATCAAAATACCTTGCAGACTAGCAAAAACAAACTATCGATCAGAGTATAGTTTTCTTACTGCGTTGCTTTGATTACATCATAGATTAATGGCCCTATAGTTTTTAATAAATGTTTTAACTAAAATAAAAAATCGAATGAAAAACTGTTTTAAAAAGGTTTTTTTTTCCAAAATAAAAGGAATCTACGATTAATTAGCAACACCAAAAGTCACTCCACAGATAAAGAAAAACATTTGCGTTCAAATGATTGGAGCATTTTTTTTGTATTTGTTTTTGATTTTTTTTATGTAACAATAATTTTGTTAAAATAATAATAATCATTTGGTTTTTTTACAAACGGCTTCGGCCGCGACCATAACGTAAATAAATTTACAAATTCTATCATGGTTCCTCATGGATCGATCTTCTTCTTCGCTTCTCTTCAAGCCAAGACTTCTACAGCATGGACCTAAAAAAAAAGCCGGACGGAACTTCACTAAGAAACAAGTGAAGCACCAAAATGGCGACTGCTTTACTATGTGTAGGTTTCTAAAGGGTTGCCAGATGAAGGAAAAAAATACCCATTTTCAAACAATATTTTAATAAGATCTCCCTTCGAACTTAGTTTTAATCATGGACCAAAAAAGTTTTTGTGACGTATACCTATTGTTAAAATAAAGGTAAAATAATTAAAACACGATTAAAATAATAGTAGATTGTATGACAAAGTAATATTTTTACGGCGAGGGCGCTATTTTGTATCCAGAGCGAAGTGAGGGATTCTACAGTAGAATCCTGAGCGTAGCGCATTTATAAAGAGGATTAAAAACTCATTACTGCCCGCTAAAAGTTCCCCATAGAAAACACCAGTTTTGGGCGCACTTAAAGGCGAACCAAGTCGTCCTTTTCGAATAGGTGTAATGAAATAGTAGATTATTAACCAAGGGGATAAAGCAGTGTCTTCTGTCGCGGGTGACGATTTAAATCGCGAGCATAACGAAGGACTCGAGGCTTACTCCCGAGCGTAGCGAGGGTGTTAGAAACTTAAATCACGAGCGAAGCGAGGGATTTAACACGAGTCCTGAGTGGAGCGAGGGATTTAAGTTCACCCAAGACTAAGACAGCTTTATCACCGAGGAAAATACTCTACTTTTCGTACCACTTGCAAAAAATTAACATAATAATAATATGAGATAAGCATTATTTAACCATTTAAATTTAACAATAACTTATTTAAAAAAATAAATTAAAACAAACTAAACGTTTATGTATTTGAAGAAAACAAAACGCGGGTCGGAAAAGCAAAGGCATCAAGATCATACGGCCTCGTTGGTTTTCGTAATTTTATTAAATCATAACTGCTTAAACAAATGCGTATTCCTTTTTCAAAAAGTTGTATATTGCTTTACATACAAACTCAATGGTGTAAAGACAGACTGATGTAGTTCACTATCGGTAAGTATTCGAAATTCAAATCACATTCTCTCCCTAGAGGATGAATGAAATTCAGTACAACTTTCTTTCCCTGTTTTTAACAGATTAATAATGACTATTGTTTTTTATACAATCATTTTTGCCATTCATCATTTGCCGTGGGGAAACTTGTAAAAATACAGAAGAATACAATAACGATAAATAGTAACAAAATATAAATCTCCCAATTTTAAAATAATTTGAACCTTGAAATAGTTGCAACACTGATTGATTTCGAGATGTTTGTAAAATTTATTGACGTAAAATCGAGAAATAAGCTTCAAAATGACATGTTTAACTATGAAAAGTGATCCCCTGGCTTTTTAAACTGAACTACTATGGTTTAGACAACTTTTTGCAACACATGACGGCATACTTTGATTTTTATTAGACAAATTAGCACCGTATGAAACCGCGAGTGTCGTTCGAAGCGTAATGGCCGACGGCTGACTTACTATGGTGTGAATGTGTGTGTGCTGGCGTGTATGGACAAGCGCACTGACTTACTATGGGTGCTTCAATTGTTTCTTAGTGAAGTTCCGTCCGACTTTTTTTTTAGGTCCATGTTCTACAGCTTGACATAAAAATGTAGGAACGGAACTAAAATTTTTATTTCTGACAGCGTTTTAAAATCTTTGATATTTGATGTAAACAAAGACCGCAGGTTTGTTGGATTTATTATCGTGCCATAAAACTAACGTAATAAGTGATAAAAATTAAAATAAAATCATTCAAAGTGCTGGTAGCGCGAAGACAGTGGCGACTTCCGGTTTTCTACATTTTTATGTCGAGCTGTAAACGTCGCGCGAGTAGTAAGTAGTGAGTAGTAAGTTATAGCAGAAGGAAAGAAGGGAGCTGCTGCATTTCAGGCGTTAAACTAAAATGCGGCCTGTTCAGGTTCAAAGCATTGTTCCAACAGGTAACCGTAGCCCTGGAACGTAAAGGGCTATTGAAGGAACACCGTGAATTATAAACAGTATTTGATAATCGCTTTCGCTCAACCCAACGCTGGACCAGGTTCGAAAGATCAAAAAACTAAAACTGCCGTCATTCGCGAAGTATTGGAGTAAGAATTTTTTTTAAAAGCATTTTTGTCGATGAAAATGAGCCTAAAATATCCCCTTCAAATATCGCGAACTCGTGTCCGGACACACTGTATAATAAAAGTACTTTGTGATGCGGGTGTTTTAGGTTATTTTCGTTACGGAATTTCTTGATTCGGTCAATATATGAAAAATTCAACGGGGCAGATGTAGACCATTAGATCACTAGAGTAAATAGGATAACTAATTATTGGGTTCATTAGATCAACGAATATGGTTAAGGTTTTTTTTAGGTGGTAAAATCATCAAATGAGTCCTCCTGCCCTGGGTGGGGTGGAAGGGACGGTCAGACTCTTACTGACTAAAATCCACCCGTGTTCCTTCCTATGCCCTTTACGTTCCTGGGCCACGGTATCCTGGGTTAAGAAAAAACCCGCGACCCCCGCGAGCATTTGGTGCGAAACACGACGCGCCACCGACTTGGTCCTTGGTCGGACGGCGAGTGTGCCATCACTCACCGTCGCAAGCCCGCTCCGCCGCTGTGCCCTCTGCTAATCAGAGGGACACGCATTGGAGCGTCCACACGACAGCGTCTAAACGGTGACTGCGGGGACTACGGAGACTGCGGTGCGGCTAGGTCTGCGTTCACCTTTACAAACCTTCGCTCCTGTATCAGTAGTGCGGTAGACTAGAATACAATGTGCGTTCAACATTAATATTTTGTTTGTTAAAATATAATGTTATAATAAGTTTTGTAAAATAATATATATTTATATACAGGGCATAAAACAGAAATAAAATGAATAAAAATAAATGTTTTGACTCGAATCGAATTCTAGTCTCAAAATATGTCGATATTTTTTCACATTTGCACCACTCTATCTATCTGACGTGGTGCTGTCGACAAGACGACAACAGCGAAAGGCGATAACCAAAAAATAAAATACTTTCCTGTAGTTGTTAGAATATTTACAGAAACCAAAATGTTGGACAGCATATTCGATGATGTAAAGCGCATGAACAAACGGCAGGTAATGTTTCATTGAGAATTTGTAAATTTCCGCTAATACTACACCGGCTGTTATTTTACCTTTGCTCCGTTTATTTTTCAGTTCATCTACCAAGTATTAAGTTTTGGTATGATAGTGTCTTCAGCTCTCATGATATGGAAAGGTCTAATGGTTGTGACTGGCAGTGAAAGCCCGATTGTTGTGGTTTTGTCTGGTAGTATGGAGCCTGCCTTCCACAGAGGTGATTTGTTGTTTTTGACGAATTATCCCGAAGAGCCCGTGCGTGTGGGAGAGATTGTGGTCTTCAAAGTAGAGGGACGTGACATTCCAATCGTTCACAGAGTTCTAAAGCTTCATGAAAAGTGAGTAGTCTGTTATTTCTGTATTTTCTTGCATATTTTTCCTCATGCCCTAAAAGATGTAGTTTTGGCGTTCTTTATTGAACAAATGTCTCAGTCTATGACTAGTAAATGTGATTTAAATGTCAGTGTACACTGGTTCATCTATAGGTACTATTATTATGTTTTGCTAATCAAAGATTGTTATCTTCTTCAGGAACAATGGCACCGTTAAATTCTTGACAAAAGGTGACAACAATAGTGTGGATGACCGAGGCTTGTATGCCCAGGGACAGCTGTGGCTCACAAAGAAGGATGTAGTGGGTCGAGCTAGAGGTTTTCTGCCTTATGTTGGAATGGTCACAATTTATATGAACGAATATCCAAAGTTTAAGGTATATGGTTTATAATTGATAGGTTATTTTTATTTTTGTGGGCTCAATGGTACTTGTTGTACTAAGTATTACTTATCTTTCAACTGCACCTAGCTTTGCAAAACTAGAATTGTGACTGAGTATTTTTACTCTTCTGACTAATCCAGTCTAGATGTCCAATAATACTGCTTGTAGAATCTCAAATAAATAGCTGAGATCTATTGTTTTTACAAAATTCATTGAAGTTCTTTGGCATTGTGTTGTAAAGTCAAAATCGTAATGATTTTTATGAACAATTCAATACTTGTATGTTTACCTTAATTCAGTTAATAGCATAATTTATGAGGTATAAACTCTAATGATTCATGATCCAAGTAAAATAATGTCATACTCATATGGATAAAACTTTACTTTTCTTTTTGTTTCGTCTTCTGCTTTTACTTTATAGAATTAAGAAAATCAATGTACCTTCTTGATAATACATAATTTGTGCATCTCCATAAAAATAATAGAAGGTTGGTTCAAGGAAATGACACCATGAATTTATTTTACAACACTGATTTGACTGTAATCTACTGTAATGTTACCATATTGGTGAAGTAGTTTGATTACTCTACAATAGATGGCACCAATATCACTATAAAACATTAGAAAAGGAATAAGAATTCAACCCTGTGAGCATGACTCTCGTGATATCTTGGTTGGTAAAACATCTGCCCCCTTATTATAAACGCCGACAAAAGTTACAGCCAGGATAATCTTCGGACTGACCATACATTTTTAAGGATTAACTTTGGCGTAACTTTACTTCTCGTTTTATTAATAAGGGCAGGCAGCGACCCCGGCAGGCTTTGGCCCTCAGAGAGGGGGGCCCCATCATTATGCTGACGCTCTTTGAGGTGCGCGTGGGACACAGCGTGCCGTCGACCCGGGCATGGTCCATGGTCGGGCAGCGAGTTGCCCTTTACTCGCTGTCCGCATGCCCGCGTAATAAGGGGGCTAGTGTACAGAATCAGAAGGTTGCAGTTTTAAATATGGCATAGAATCAATTTATTGTCATAAAGTGTATAAAATATTTAATATTTTTACGAAAAGTGTTACTCTTTGAACAAGTGTTAATGTGTAGTCATCACTAATGAAATAACAAAAGAAGCAAAGATACTATACTCATTCTTTTTTTTTTTCCAGTTCGCGGTTTTGGCGTGCTTAGCGATGTACGTGTTAGTGCACAGGGAGTGACAGCTTTTATTTGATCTGAAGTGTTGTTAAGATGGCCGTCTGAAGAGATACTATTGGCTCTGTGGATGTATTTAATTTTATGATTAAATGAAAGTTCTCTCTAGTGTTACTTAATGTAATTGTTTTACTTAAATATATTTTCAAGTGTTTTTATTACTTTTCGACCGTTTTAAGAGTTTTTTTGGGGGGTAGGGCGTTCATAAATCGTGTCCACTATAGATCCAGATTTGAGTTTACTACACTACAACTCCTGTTTAAAACGAATACGATACCACTCTACATTGCCTTGTTATGCCATTAGCAATACCTCTCAAAATAATTTACTCTACAGCTATGTTGAAAAAGAATAATAACCAGATTGACGATAGCATGTTACTAAACGTGTTTGGAATAGCGGTACTTTGATACTTTGACACTGCCACTGATATTTTGCCCCGTTTTATAGACAGCGCATAATGTTTGACTGTCCTGTTGTTCTAGTGGTTACTGACCCTGACTGCTATGCTGGGGGTTGTGGGTTTCGATTCCCACCCAGGACAAATGTTTGTGTGATGGGCACGATCATTTGTTCTGTGTCTGGGTAATATGTATGTATTAAGGAATATTTATAAGTATGTTTTTAGTTGTCTAGTACCCATAACACAAGCTCTGCTTAGCTTGAGACTAGATGGCGTTGTGTGATAGTTGTGGAATGTTATTATTATAATAATATTGTACAATGCCACGTGTAGTCAAAGTCATTGTATTGCACAGCTTGGAAAACATCTGTGTCTACTAAAACAACAAAAGAACATGCTTCAAAGACAAACATTATAAGCTGACTTACAAATTACGTAGCCACCACTTTAACAACTGCTCGCTGTAAATCTGTTCTTGTTAATCAACGATTAAGTTATGTTTTTTTTAGGCGTGGTAAAATCATCAAATGAGTCCTCTCACACAGGGCAGGACGGGAGGGGCTGTCAGACACTCAGACTTCTAATGACTAAAATTCACGGTCTCATTTGACGTTGGCTTTATACGTTCCAGAGCTACGTTTACCTCACAAGATAGTCCCGCGACCTTTGCAGTATTTTTCCTTCTACTGGGGGCTCCGTCGTATTATTGCTGACAACTTATTGAGGCGCGCGTGGAACACAACGATGATTCGACGACGAGTTGCCCGTTACTCGCATGCTCGCGCCTAGGACACACCTACGGTGCAATGGTGGGAAATCGCCTGGAGCCGGAGCTTTTAAAACAGTTACGAAACGAGTTTTGAGTCCTGAGGCAACGCTGCACCTAAGCCTTAAGCCTGTATCCCATCCTTAGAGAATTTATCTAGGTTTTATTATATTTAATTTATATTCATTTACTTATTTACTTAAACTGCTGAACTAGGGAAGTGCGTGATTCGGTCTCTACTGTTTTCCGAGGCTCCAATCAATGAATTAGTCGCATTCGCCCAATCGCCGAATAAGAACGAGATGGGATCCAAATGGTAACCTAAGTATTTGTAGGTACATAACGACAAGTTATTCTAACAAAATTATTATTAAAATTCCCCAAGACACTCATCTTTTGATTAAGTCACAACCTGAAAATAACTCTAATAGTAAACGTCTGACCTACTTATAAAAAGTTATTTTTATTGCACGGTCATAATGCTATCTTATATTAGGTAGACTAAGTTATAAGTGGGAATCTGACAAGAAAAAATGCGTTGAAGATCGCAAGATTGATAGTTTTTTCATCCAGGGCCGACATTTGTTGGGAACTGCTAATGATACGGATCACTGATCTGGTTTAAACCATCTTGAGTAGAAAAATGCTCAATCATTACTCACTTATCTATCGACTCGTAATAAGTAGATACGAGTAGGTACCTATAGATTTTCCAAAATTATGTACTTACACTAAAGGCAAGTACACACGTGTCGGCCGTGCGGCAATATCGCCGGTTTTATGCCGCCGGCAATACAAGCCGCCAACGGCCAAGCATCATTCCGGTTGTGACAGTCACATAGAACGCCGCTTGCCGGAGTCAATTCATTCCTGGCATTCAGCCAGGAATTAATTGACTCCGGCAAGCCGCGTAACCTGCCGGCGCACCCATGCATGCCGGCGGTTCCTTTGTGTTGCAAAGCTGGCGGCTTTGAATGCCGCCGGGTGCACTGCGGCATGGCCGGCGGCGACCCTGCCGTCGGCACTGTGTGTAGGGGCCTTAGTTTTTCAAAAAGCAGGTATCATTTCTGATAAATTCTATTTATATCTGGGTTGGTAGGTACTTAATCTTGGCTATTGATTGATCGCTCTGACCTCTGGTAGTCTAGACCAGTGTTTATCAAAGTGTCGTGGTAGGTCGTGGGTCACGAAGGGGAGCGAAGGATCAATCAAAAACAAAACAACATTAAAAAAAAAACTTAGAAAATTAAGTTCAAGAACATTTTATTGTACAGCACTTCACATCAACAGACTAAGAATTAGTTCATGTGAAGTGCGTGTCTGTTTTTAATCTGGCTGGCTGGTTTTTTAGTACTAAGAGC
Source organism: Agrotis segetum (assembly GCA_036375495.1). Lineage (NCBI taxonomy): Eukaryota > Metazoa > Arthropoda > Insecta > Lepidoptera > Noctuidae > Agrotis > Agrotis segetum. The sequence continues at coordinate 324,285 of JAQSVV010000297.1, forward strand.
AAGTTGTTCGATCAATAGATAAAGTAGCTATTCTTAAAATCCAAACACACTACCAAACACTTTTTAACAAACAGTTTCATAATTTGAAGGATTAAAAGAAATAGTTTATGTACCGATCAAACAGCTAAGTATAAGGCAGTTGTAATGGCGGATGGTAGGGGGTACTTACTTATAATACGAGTAATATAAAGCTGAAGAGTATGTTTGGTTGAGCGCGCTAATCTCAGGAACTACTAGTACGAATTAATATAATCCAATGGGAGTCGATTTGGGGGTGAAAGCACGGGAAACCGCTAGTATTGTAGTACTAGAGGGTCATGCAATGAAAAAGATTGAAAAACACTGACAATGATTCCAGACCTTTGGTCCAGACTGAACTTACTTGAATAACACGAGTTTTTTACGTATCTATTTTTTTCATCTAAACATTACCATAGCAACTATGCCATGCACGATTTATCTGGAAAGATACCTATTGTACCTACATAGGTACTTGGGTAGGTACGTAATACTTCGTTTTGTTCGAAGGATTCTCGAATAAAGTGGAATATACCTATTAATTTTTTGAATTGAGTGACGTTCCGTGATTTTTAGAAGCGTTGTATCTTCGTCAATTTTGGTTAACGCAACTAAAGAAAAAATAACGGTCAAATATTTTTCGCAAATCTATCTTTCGGAATGTTTTTTTTTTTTTAAAGCAAAATTGCCTATTGTAAAACAGGTGATCACCGTCAGCACGGAAGAGGGCATCAAGACCTATAATAAAATTACGGGAACACCCTGTGTAACTGTGTGTTTTTAAGGGACCTACATCCGTGGGAATTCAATGCATCCCTAGCGTATTGTATTGTACCCGGAACATATAAAAACCTAGAATATCTTCCACAATTTCGTTCTTGAGCCGGTTTCGTTAAAGCTTAGCGCAAACACGCGCGGGCGTTTACGTGGATTCGTCGGGGCGTGTGAAAGTTCTTTGTAAAGAGCACCTTGTCGAATATCTAACCGTCTGCTCTACTTGCATTACAGCGAACTAAATTGGGTAGATATTTTAAAATGTTTCCGTTTCCAATGTTAAATAAAAATCCCTTGTAGACTAGACTACTAGGGTAATCTTATTAATTCTTATCTATACATACAAAGAAATAAAATTGGAGTGTCTGTTTGTAATATTAAAATAACCGCTTTTTACTGCATGCATTGTGATAAAACACATACGAGTATATGGTACATATTCGAAAATAACATTCTATACAATTTTTGTATGTCTGTCGGAAACGGCTGAACCGATTTTGACGGGACTTTCACTGGCAGCTAGCTGATGTAATAAGGAGTAACTTAGGCTACCTTTATTTTAGAAATATTCTTGTAGACGAAGTCGCGTCCACAGCTAGTTAATATTATAAATTATATGTGAAAGTTTGTGAGAATGGGATTGATTGATGTTTGTTACACTTTCACACAAAAACTACTAGAAGAATTTGGATTAAATTTGGTACACAGATAGTTTGTAATCTGGATTAAGACATAGGATAATTTTTATCCCAATTTTATGTCCCTGTGGGATAATTTTCGATTTGTAAAGGGTGAAGCTGCTGACAACAGCTAGTTCGTTTCTAAATTGAAATATTTTCTTTCAGTTGTATACCTAATCATTTAGATCTAGCAGTAGATAAAATGAAACTGGGTACCTATTTGACATTTTATTTACGATTAATCTAACATTATAGGTAGATAATGAAACCAGTCCATTGGCCTTATTAAGTAGACATTAGTTTCAACCATTCAGGCAAATGCTCACGTCGTCAATATATTATTCATACAAAAATAGGCACTTTTTGTATCAAAACATGATACACGAAAGCATTAAATTACAGTATTCAACGGACATTCCAAATTTTAAATTGGACTGGCAATAATGTAAAGAGGGGCCCATTTAAGTGGGTAGGTCCTTATGTACCAATTATAGTACACAATAATGTACTTAGTTTATTTCAGTATCGTACCTACAAATACTTAAACTCACATACCTGAAAACCCGGACCTAGAACAATTACTTTAAAAGATCATACAAATACTTATTTCATGTGGGTATTGAAGCCGGGACACGCAGCTCAGTCGAATGGTCAGCCACTGCACCAACCGTGTCGTCCATTTAAAAGTACGAATATAGAAAAGGTACGGTGGTACGGTCAACAGGGAAAGATTTTGAATTAATTTGATAGGTAACCAACAACTCAGCTTTACTTATTGAATAATAACTTCATTATTTTGAGACCTGGTTAGCAACCTTATAATTAAAATTTATCGTTATACCCTTCAAAGTACCTACTAATGTAGGTACCCACGATACATGAGAAATTCCAAGTGTGGGGCAACGTTTTTTATATAAAGTTTTGTCCAGCTTCACTCCACTGCGTCCACCCCATTTTACGGTAATAACGTAGGTACACTCTGCCATTTTTTATATTCTTTTTACATTATATTTTTAACGGTACTAGTTTGTACTAGAGGGTAGTTTTTAAAAGCAAACAAGAACTCCACACCAATAGGTAACACAGTGCGGGTAGGTACATCAACAATCAATTACAAAAAGATCATCCATAAAACCACGAACATCGTTCATTGAATGATGAAAAATGACCGACAGGCCTCGAGTCGAAAATGAAACGAACTGCCTGCATCCGTAGATTTGTTCAGCTCGAACACGTACGGGCTGGCTGTGTTACTGTGTATGTTCACAGTGTGTACTACTCGTAGTTCAATCTGTGCAAGTCTACTCATCACATGGACACTGCCGATGATTTGATTGCCTTTCGAATTTCCATGTTTTGATCTCCTGATTTACTCTGTCCGTTAGTGGCGTAATGGATTTTTTTTCACATTAGCCTGATTAGGTTTATTAATGATATTCCGCTTTTACTGTTTAGAAATAATTGCAATAGCAAAATTGTTCAAAATGTTCCCACTTCTGGGATACAGGCCTCCTCTCTGTGAGAAGAAGTTGGTCATAATTCCACCACGCAGGTCCAGTGCGGGTTGGTAGTTTAGATGTCACATGTCTTCGAATTTTTGGTTCTAATGCCTGTTTCCTCACGACGTTTTCCTTCACCGTTTATTTTTTTTATATACTTATATTAAACAGTTGTAACTTTAATATGCAAAGTTATTGACTGAAAATTACTACTTACTTACACTTGAACGAATTTGCTCTCCAAAAAATTGAAAGATAATAAACGGTTTCCAAGAGAGGTGATTAAAGCACTATGTCCTAAAAATCGTTCACTTGGCGATTTCCCAGAATGTCAGACACCTCTTATGCAGCATTAGATAATCGTTAGCAGGTTAAATGCGTTCGTTAACAGCAAACTACTAACAAAGAGTAAAAATCGAGTTTGTTTTTTCAATATAAAACTTTGTTACGTTCAAAAATAACGCAGGTCATCATTTATTCGGATGGTCGATCCCCAGGCGGTGGCCGTATTCATAAACAAGTGCAGCGGAAGTTTGGCAGGGAAGTTTTTGTGTATTTACGGTGTCGCGCGCCGGGGCCGCCCCGGTGCATCCCAATTCCCATTCTCTATCATACGCTATGTAGCTATGTACTTGCACTTGGCAAACGTAACCAGTATTTGGCAGTAAAAATTGTCAATCGGTGTTACAATATGTATCTATCTTATCTGCTCGTAAAAATGTAGTCCGACTATGATTTGTTTTCGGGATTCTTGGTTAAAAATTTTTGTTTTGTGATGGTTCATTTAGACTGCCTTGTCCAATGAACACGTTTTTCTTAGTTTCTTCTTACTGTTGTAAAAACTTATCATTTTGCTAATCTCTTTAGGAAATTAAATGTGAATGAATATTGACTATTTTATTTTATTGTATTCTTAAGCATAACTCGGGTTTCTCCTTTAGGAGATCATGAGGTGTGCAAGAGCACCACAGTCATTGAACGCAAAGGGCAAATGGATAGTTTGTAATTCGCGAACTGGTTATTTTTTACCTATTCAAGTCTCATAGTCCGTTTCTCTAAATCCACGGCGAAGAACACCATTCTAAAATTAAAAAGTTTTGTGTAGTAAAGTCATATTCCAAGTAACGAAACTAGTGCCTGGGACTGTAACACCACAATTATTTTAAATTTTGACAATTCAAAAGTGCCTGTAAGCCTACTTGAATTAAATGCTTGATTGATTTTAGACCAATGAATATCTATACTGATATTTGGTCAACCATCAAATTATAATAAATTTCAGATCACACACATTTAATCATTAGAAGGTTTAAAGAATTTAATAAGCGGTGAAGTCTTTTATAGTCGGTCAAGAAACAAATTCAGAGTAAGAAAGCATATTTCCCCAGCGACGGCTTACAGAGTCAACAAGCTGTAACTTGGGAAATAAATAAGGGAGAGCAGCGATTAATATTAAACATTTGCATTTTAAGTGTTATTCACTTGAATGTGGTTTTCTAATCAATTTTTGTCTGGTTGTTAGTGAAGATAAGTTGTTTATTGTTTAGATTGTCATTTAAGAACATTTCGGGAGCAGAGGAGTTATTTTTTTGTGGAATTGGGTTTTCCTTTGTATTTTAATTAAAGTTTGCAATGACTTTGAAACATTGAAATCTTTTTGTTACGGCTAACTCGTGTGCTCTGCGACGAGCGCGGGTTACTTGCGCATGTTACTTGAACAGTTTTAGACGTGCGTAAGTTTCATAATTCCTGCAAAATTACATTTTTAACAATGTTTTTAAAAGAATTCGTTCGTCGAGATATCTTGACTCGATTAACTCTTGATCACAAACAAATAACTTGTAAACACACCTTGCGCAATTAGTCCGCGTCTTTACTTGCTCCAGTCATTTGCAACATTTACAAGTACACGCGAGTAACTTGATCAAGTAACTTGCGCATGTTACTCGCGCGGGTAACCCGCACCCTTACTTTTACATCGACAAAACTATGTGGATTCTACTTTTGTTACTACGACTCGTAGTACGTGCTACGCGTCGTAGTACGTGCTACGCGTCGTTGCGTGTGCTACGTGTCGTAGCATTATCACTAATGCGTGTAATAATTATACTGAATCCCTGTAAATGCACTCATCATCCCGTTCAGTACTAAGTACTACTTAACTTGTAATTAGAGTTAGAAAACAATAAAGGCATCCAATTATCGCACCCATTTACGTGAAACAATTCAGCAGCTCATTAAGTATGTGAGGGACGTTAAAGTAACCGCCATGATGCGTTATGTTCCCTCAACACGAGAGCAATGGACACTCTAATGATGCCCGTTTTGTTCCCTTTAATGTTTAAACAATAGTGTTCTTCATTCTGGGGTGCTGCGAGGGAGTTTTATTGTTTCTAGCTTTTATTGCTACCGCCTTAAGTATTGTAAATGTAAATTATTTAGTGATCTTGAAGAAAAGTAGGAATCTATTTTCTTTCTGAAAAGTAAATAGAAAACTAGAGATTTAAAATTTAATTTTATTCGGTCTAATTGACATTGCTATTCAGACTATTCAGAGAGTTTGCAGCATTTTTTTGTTGTTAGCTGAGCGCAACTTTTTATTTTTCAATAATCTTAGGTGCCTACCTGGAGCTTACTTCAGTGGTGTCGTTCACTTTGAATTATTTAAATGTCCCAGTGAATCGTAAAACCTGGCTAAAAGTGTACTTCTACAATACTACAATAGGTTATGAACTTTTTGCGTACCAAATAACATCCAACTCGATCGAGCCATTTTTACGTGATTTATACACATATAAATTCAACTTTTGGATTTAAAATCTAAACTATCTAAGAACTATGTAAGATAAATGTTTACGTATTTATGCTTTTCTTTCCCAAATAAAGCAAATTTCTTAAAAAGAGCACAAAAGGCCCGCTAATACCGCGCAACTGTTTCGGGTAGCACGTTTCGCTTCATTGGATGATCCTCAGTAAAGTAAGATGCCGAATACGTCGGGCAAAGCGTGCCGACGAGCTAATTAACTGGGGCAGAAAAGCTGCCTTTAAACTCCTCCGTGCAACTCTTAAGGCACCTTAATTCGCTTACAGTGTTCTGAATTAGCAGCTCTAACATACCTCCTGTCTACTGAATCCGAGGAATGCTGTTCAGTACAGTGTACAAATAGATTCTGTAGTTGCAAACCGTTGCACTATACATTATACAAGTATACAGTCGTGACCCGCATGTGATATCACTGTTTGCAATCTTTAATTGTTTGTGTTGTTTTTTTCGTTGTTTTGTGCGTTTGTCGGGTACTTCAACCACTTGAAAATTGAAATTGGAAAAATGATTGCGATGGCTTTCGTCTTGTTTTTACGTGACATAGTCAATTTTCGTTCTATCACATGTGAGTTGACTACTTTGTAGCAAAGATTATATATTTGTAGCGAGGTGATAGTCAACTGTATACTGGACATATCAACACTATTTAAATAAAATAGCAGGTTTACTTTTGTATTTTATTAACGTTTATTTTTTCCACTATGAAGAAATAACATTACAAATACACACTGAAACAAAACAAATACTCGTATTACGAACTAGATATTTACAAAAGATACTAAACTAAAACTAAAAACATTATTTAAAAAACACACTGAAAGCACTCCTTCGCATCATCATCTGCGAACATGCCCAGAAGACTGGCAGCATGGGCAATGCTGGTCGACCAGTCGTCGAAATATTAACCAATATATCCATCAGTAAGTCAAATTGTATCAGGGTTCTAGGCTAGATATTATTAATTATGAATTTACACATCATAATCTAGAGACGCAGATGTATTACGAATATGTATGTTTTCAGATACATTTCAGTAACATGTTACACGGCGTTCTGGATAAATCAATATTATTTATAGAATTAGATCCTCATTTATTAATCATCTTTGTTGAATTCTGTACGCGTTAGGAACCAGTTTGAATTGCATTAGTGTTTACGTCAAATAGGTGGTAAGACTAAGGAGACAGAAATAGTTATTTGTTATGCAAAACTGCTTATTTAGAAGGTTGATTTTTGGCGCGAGTACTTGAATTGAAAACTGAGCGAGCGAAGGATTCTAAGATTGAACGGCGAGAGAAACGAGCGGTTCAAACATAGAATCCTGAGCGATGCGAAGTTTTCAAAGGTACGAAACACAGAAAAAATTTGCTGGCGAGTGCAACACACAACTTTTCACCTCACACAGCGAGGTAATTTAGTGGGGCGGCTTGCCTGTCAGTGTAGAAAAATATTGAATACAAGACGTGTTCGAATTTTGAACAACACTTTGTGCTCTAGAGCACAAAATTGAGTTTTGCGCTCAGATTTTGAATGAGAAATAGAATCTTTCTGAGCGGGTGAAGTGAAAAATATATTTATTAGATGAATTAAAAGCCTCTTTGGTTTAAACGTAAAACCGTTGGACCGGAACATAAATAAAGCACAAAGTTTTCGTGTGGAATTTCTGAAACCTGAAACCATACATTTTTTAAGCAATTTTACAAACATCGTGCTCAAACATTGTCGTTTCATGAAAAATGAATAGTGACAAGCCTTTTTTTCTGTAATTTAAAAATACATATTTATTTAAAGAAAATAACTTGTGAGGATGGATCAATAGATGGACGAATGAAGGATGACTTTTATGCAAATACTACTGAACAGTTTTGGATGAAAAACACACAGAAAGTTTAAAAACCTGGATTAACACAGGATATTTTTATCCCGATAGAAAGATCCCTTGGGACTGCTCCTGAACAGTGAGTAAAGCTACAGGTATAATATAATTCGACGTAAATCTAGTTCGACGGCACGTTTAGCGCAGTGGCTGAGCGATCAGATTGCTGCGTTGCGTGTCGCGGGTTCGATTCCCAAACGGAGCAAATATTTGTCTGATCTACAAGTAGTTGTTCCGGGTCTGGGCGTTTGTGTATGAGTTTCTATGTTTGTAAACGCACCCACGTCACAGGAGAAATTCCTGGAGTGGGAAAACATTCGTAATCTCCAGGTATAAACTAACTTTTCTATTCACGTTCGAAAACAAAACCTATTACTAAAGCAGACACTAAGTTTTCGCAGATTAATTTCCAGCAGGTGTACTATGAACAATTTATTACCGTATGCCAAGTGCCAACCGTTACAAAATGTACAGCGAAGAAACTTTACGGAGCAAATAAATTGTGTATCTATGTACATTCGCGCACATATTTACTAGTTGGTTGTTACTGTGAATTGCCATCTGGCTATGAAATGACTTTGTCTGCTATTTGCAGAACTTTGAATGCAGCGGAACCTCTAATTCTGTTAAACCTTGTGTGTGATATGTGACTGCTGAGATTTTAATGTCATCTGCTGAATTTAGATATTAGTTAGTGGGTCAAACGAATGAAGAACTATTTTGACTGCCCCGAGAAAGTTAAAATTGAAATAGCATAACTAAGTTTACCTGCTTCATTGATTGGAAGTCGCAAGCAGGAATGTCTAGCGCGAGGTCTTTGGTTTCATTTCCAGGCAAGGCAAAGTGGTGTTGGGCTTTTAAATAAGGACTTTTCTTGTCGGGTCTCGACATATGTGCCTAGTTGATGTGAGAGCAGCAAAAATGACGGGGCCCTCTCAGAGGGCCAAAGCCTGCCGGGGTCGCGGGATTTATTTCCTTACCATGACCCCGGAACATAAAGGGCTATTGAAGGACGACGTGGATTTTAGTCAGTACAAGTCTGACAGTCCCTCCCGCCCTACCCGGGGTGGGAGGACTCATTTGATGATTTTACCAAAAAAAAAAAAATATGTATAATATTATGTTACCGAAAATGAATGGCATCTATGAATTGTATATACAATTTTAAGGAAAATTATACAATTCTGAAGCTATTTAGGACATTTCAAAAAAGGGTTTTACGTGTACAAGTAGACGGAGTATGCCAAACCACCTTCACACTTTCATAAATTATAAAGATTATTTAAAAAATTAAGATATTTCACGCAAATTATCCCACTTAAAGGCGTACCTAATTATTTCGAAAGTCAGTAGTATCTGGTAACACTGAAAGTCGACCATTACTCAGAAACACGCTAAGAGGACGTATTAAATGGCAACACCAAGCACCACGTTTGAGTCTTGTTTCCGCACTGTTGACGCTTGGCCGAATGTTCAGCAACATTCCGAAACTGAGACACAAGTGTACGACACTCGTCTCGCTATTTGTTTACACTCACATCAGAAAATACACAAGTGAAATATATATGTTTATAAACATGCAAAACATATTATAACAGGTTCTGTAATCAGGGGTTCTAATCTAGCACGAAACCCGTAGTTTCGGCCTTAGTTACGTGCGTTTCAACAATAAGCCCGAACTAAGGATGATATTATTACGATTTGACGGATTCGTCCTCGAAGTCCGCGCCACGACTCATGACCTCCATGAATTTTTAATTTAATTTGATGTACTGACATAAACAATAACGCCGCTTCAAAAGGACTGAAGCCATCGTGGTATTATCCTCCGTCCGCAATTTTGATTTTGACGTCAGTTACGTTCGTACATCCGTATCCGTACCCGTGTCTTCGTCAACGAACTTAGAAAGTAGACCCCCTGGTTAGTTAAAGAAGTACATACACTTTGCCAGTTATGTTTTAAGTACCAATGTTATAGGGGGAGAGGTTATTGTCTTCAACCAACCAAAAGAAAGAAAGAGTGAAAAAATCTTTATTGGCACACGCCACGAGTGCACATAGTCTCACAAATGAAACAAAGTTAAAGAACTGAAAACTAAACAATTTTTTAATAGTAAAATTAAACCAAAACAAAAAAAAAACTTAATAAGAATAATAGGCATTTCAGCATAATGTCACGTGGAATTCCTGAAAAAAAACAACTTGGGAATCGAACCCAGGACCTTCTGCTGCTGCAGTTCTTAGCGCTTGCGGCCATTTGACCTACAATGCTTAATAATAAGTTACTAAATCGTTTATTTACAAAAAAGATCACAAATTTCTTAATATGTAATTACAAAAGAGCAAAGTTTCTTAGTAACCTAAACTTTGTCGAAAAATGATACGAGCTAGACAGTAGGTACTAAAAACCTAATTAAAGTTATAAATAAGTGTAATATAAAGTACTTAAATTAAAACTTACTTGAAAGTAAAAACTGCGTGTTAACAAGTAGATCTTCTGTCTGTGCGTGATTGGTGAGCATTTTTATTAAAAATATGCTTCGTAAAAAACAGATACTTTTTTCAGCTAAATAATTTAACTTTTAAAAACATAGTTTTTTATTTAATGTATTGTAGAAAAAGGTTCAATAGTTGTTTCATGGGCAAAAAAATTGATTAATTCTTTAATAAATTACACAGAAAAACGCGAAACAAATTTCTATGTCGGTCTGCGAAATAAGGGGACCCTCTTTACCACTAGGAATTCCCCGCGGTTTCACTCGCTGCTCGGCTCCTATTGATTGTATTCTGATGGTATTATCCTGTCTGTAACACTTTTCTTAATTTATGTACCAAACTGTCCCATTGAGTATCTGTGTATTCATTTCACATTTGTATTATGTCTTTATTCTATCTTATTGTAATTTTTAATGTGTTATTGTTTGTTTTCTCCATTATAAATAAAATAAAAAATTGAGTGAATAGCCTTTCTCGATAAATGGACTATCCAACTTATTTTTTCAATTCGAACAATTAATTCCTCAGATAAACGAACTCTTCAGCTTTATAACTTATTATAAAGATCAAATCTATAGGTATACTAGTACTTCTACTAGACTAGTACTTATACTAGACTAGTATTTATACTAGACTGGTACTTATACTAGTACTTATATAGATTCCAAAGGTTTTTTCGAAAAAAATGTGTGAAACCGCTGGCGAAAGCTAGTTTACACAATGAACAATCTCAAGTAGACTAGGAAATATTTAATTTGCTAAGAATTGTCTGGGCTGCTCAGGAAAAACTTATTGCATGTTTTCCTACCTCGTTAATAATTTCTGAACTCAAAATAACTCGGGCTTTGAAGCTAGAGTATATTTTTTATTTTTAAACCTAGCTTGAGGCCTGTATTACTCGCAGGGTTAGGCATAATGGTAACTGACGGGCCCCCTTTGAGGGCCAAACCCTTCCGGGGTCGCGGGACTATCAGGTAACCGTTGTAACCGTTGCCCCGGAACGTAAAGAGCTATTGAAGGACACTGTGGATGCTAGTATAAGTCTGACAGTCTCTCCCGTCCTGCCCTGAGAGGACACATTTCATGATTTTACGACGTTAAAAAATAAATAAAATAAGGGCATAATGGTACCTGAATGATACCGATGAATGTTTCGCCAGTCATGTTTTAGAGGGTTACTCTATTGCCATTTACCGAGTACGAATCCAGAGACTAAGCATCACGAACTTTTGAATAATATTTCGGCCGACCTAGGCATCGAACTCAGCACTTCACAGTGAGCATAGACCAACGTGGGAAAAAAAAAACTTGAGAGGTGTCAAGGGACACCCGGATGGAACGAAGTAAACAAAAATAATCGTCGCAACACCACACTGTTCAATGCGAAATAGAAAGACGAAACGAAAAATCTGGCTTGCTTTCTATTAGAGAGAGAGAGAGACAGAGAAACATGTGCACGCCGCAATACGACAAGAGTCACGAGGAACGGGGGTTGAGTGAGGGGTACGGGCGCGAGGTGCGGGGCGGGGCAAAAAAGTGCCGTGCCAACTTTTCGTAAGAATTTTTTCCGTCTAGCCCCCTTTCACAACGCGCGGTAAGGATTTTCGTTCCAATAATTGGTCTGGTGATCAGGGCTAAATTGCTACAAACAGTTCATGAACTATACTCGTAGAATAAAATTTTGAACTAGGAATGTAAGAACGAAGAATACATCGTTTCATTACACGTAAACTGCGCACTAAGCCATAAGTCCCCTAAAATACTTAGTTTGCACTGGTAACACTAGTACAAAGTAAAGTAATCCTCCATTTATGATGTAAAGTTGCCAAATACGCGCCGACCGAAATATGCCAAACACGGTTGTGGTTAGTTAGCCGCTGCAAGATGAAGTTTTAAATGTTTGAATTTAAACTGTTTTATGATACCGTATGACTGAGTGCTGCATACAGAATTACAGATGTTATCTGGGGAATATTGTATGTTGAGACTTTGTAATGTGGTGTTGGATAATCAGGCTATTATGTTCCAACTGTTAGATAGAGGATCTCCTGGCTAAATAATTACAATCGCACAGGCCGAGCCGCACTTGCCGAAGTTGGTTGGTCGTTGGATGGGTGACCAATGTGACCATCTGTCAGAGCAAGTTTCCTGCGTGCCTCAGAAAGCACGTAAAGCCGTTTGACCCAGCTGTCATTTTTGGATCCTTACCGTTACTATTCGTCAGAAACTCTAAAGTCTGACAACCAGTATTACGCAGTTTCTGGGTTGTGAAGATCCGATGCCGAGCTATCAAAAAATGATATAGATGGATTGGGTATCAATATATTTTAAAAAAATCTAGAAAACTCACTATTTCATATCGATTGCATATATTAAAATTATCGGTAGATTTTGGTTGGATAGGAAAGGTATCACCGCATCCAAGTATGCATGTTGATTCATAGTACAACAAGAGACTCAACTTAAAGTTATCTCATAAATGTTGCTTGTGGAAATAAATAAGAAATATTTACTAGTGGCAACACACGCCACATATATTACAGATGGCGGCAGCCATTCTCAACACATTACGAGTCTCACGGTTGCACCAAATGTATCCAGCTCAGCATATGTCGGCAACGGGTGCCCGGCTAATGTTATCTAGGATAGGTAAGTTTATTTACTTTGCCCAAAATCTTGGTTAAAACCTCCTTGTACAGTCACGAGCAATAGTATGTATACACTAAGCAGTATTCAAAAGCGATTTTCTGCTACCATATTGATTTAACTTTTGCTTTTTCATTAGACTTCTATTTTGGAAGTCATACTATTACGAAAGCCTTATTTATTTCAAAGTGGAAACCAGTATTTCACGAGTAATTTGCGTTAGAATTTTGTTGAGTGTAAACATGTTATTGCTCGTGACTGTACATTGTCAGTTCTGCCTTTTTAACCAACTTCAAAAAGGAGGAGGTTCCCAATGCGGTCAACATTTTTTTTTCTTTTTTTGTAAATACTCCTTTTACTCTGGAATTCATTAATATTCTTTTTGTTGAACTAATTTAGATAATAGTTTATTGAACATCTCTTGTGGCAGCTAAAACGGTGAATAGTAGAGGGATATGGAAGAAAAGACAAACGAGACTGTCAAAAAAGTTATGTACTTCACACTGATCAACATTGATTGACTTATGAAAGTCTCACACCTGTTTACTTGTTTACAATCACAAGATTTCAACTCACCGCGACAATTTCTTAAAATGGCTACCATCTCATTAGGCGACAAGCCTGGTATGAATGTTGGATCAAAGGGATGCTCACGTCAAGTCGCCACTTTCAGCTCAAGGGGTCTTTACCCACCCAAGCGCACTCTTATGCTTTGACTCCCTTTTTAAAATTCTTGATTCTGAAAAACGCGAAATTGATTACGTAGAATTGAGATCTATTAGAACTCATTTAGATGTTCAAACAAGGTACTGGTTAATCGTTTTTAAGCAGTCAAGAGGTTGTAAAATTGGTTACTTGACCTGAAAAATGAATTGTTTGACTGCTTCCTAACTTCCAAGAGCATAGAGACCTGAGTTCTTTTCCAGGTCAGGAAAGTATTTTATTGTATTCCATTAGGAATTTCAGTGCCTACCAAGTTTTTTAAGAACTATTTCTTGGACAAAATCAGCATTGCCAACGAACGTGGCCAAGCATAACACGGTCTTCAAATTTTCACAAAATATTGCAACTATAGCTATTTTACAAATGTATGTAAGCTTTGTGTGAGCAAAGTTTAAATAAACAACGTGTAACACTAAATGCGCAAAACCTCTCGTGGGGTAACTCAGCCCATGTTACTGAACAATTTTTGTTCTAAGACTTGGAAATTCTCAAAAAAAGATTTTTCATACAGATGGACCCGATCAATTTCTTATTTTGCATGAAAAGCCATTTTTTTTTCATGTCGTCGCAGTCTCCAATTTCCAGTCACCGTAGGCGCGGGTATGCGGACAGCGGGTAAAGGGCAACTCGCTGTCCGACCATGGACCATGCCCGGGTCGACGGCGCGTCGTGTTCCACGCGCGCCTCAAAGAGCGCGAGCGTCAGCAAAATCACAAAATGACGGGGCCCCTTCTCAGAAGGCCAAAGCCTGCCGGGGTCGCGGGACTTAGGTATTCCTTTACTGTGACCCCGGAACATAAAGGGCTATTGAAGAACACTGTGGACTTTAGTCAGTACAAGTCTGACAGTCCCTCCCGCCCTGCCCGGGGTGGGAGGACTCAGTTGATGATTTTACCACGCTAAAAAAAAAGTAGATTGTTAGTTTACTGGACATTAAAGTTGGTGCTTACAACTTTTCTTATTGATTCACATTAGCCGACTTTGCTAGGCCAAAAAACTTAAATTCTATTGAAAGTTCTGATTCACAGAAATATTGGTTACTTAGTTTAACAAACTAAATTATTCATAGGTCCAACAATACAACAAGTTCACAGAACGCCTAGAACTAAAGCTTTTCTCTGAAACCACAAAAGGTTATATAAAGGAGATTGGCCACAAATACAACATTTAATTAAATCTAATAGATCACACCTCAAATTGAGAAACTTCTTATTGCGCACGTGATAAGGAAAAATTAAGTCAGTTGGAAAGATAAGAAAAATGAAATCATGAAAAAAGTGCCCCTAAGCATTTTTTTTACAAAATCATGTCGCGAAAATGAAAATGGTTATTATCTTGACTTCTAATCTTGTTTTTCGATATGGGATTATTAACCTTCAAGCTTTTGTGGTTATAGACAAGGAATTTGAATTTTGAGTACAAAGGCACTAGCACGAGTGCGTGGCGTAAACGTATCAACATCGTGAACGATTTTTTTTATTAAAAATAAACGTATTATATACAATACTAGCAAACCCGGCGAACTCCGTTTCGCCACCAGATGTTTTTCTTTGCTATAAACCCCACGGAGCCCGAGACCTTTCCAACGAATGCAAAACCGTGGAAATCGGTTCGTGCGTTCTGGAGTTATAGCGTCAGGAAGGAAAAGCCGACTTATTTTTATACATATATTATATAGATTGACGGTACGGTTACTGAACGATCGACTACTGCACTGCATGTCGCGGGTAAGATTCCTGTACGGAACAAAATATTTATTTGATCTACAGGTTACTTGTCTACAGGTTCTGGGTTTTAGTGTGTTGTGTATGTCAGTTTAAATATTTGTAAACGAACTCACGATAAAGAAGACATTCCAATCTACATAAGACAGTTGTGTCTTCGTTTCAAAAATCGTTGTACCTATTTATGTACATCTGAACCTCCCGCTCGTGCTAAGGCGTCTGGAAGTACTATTAAATCGTTTTGAAATTGCAATTATAGTGGGAGAGTGAATATAGACAATGAACCGAGCCGGAATAAATGCCGCAGACAGGCTGTTTTCTTGGGATGGTCGTTGGTAACTTTTAGGATGTCTGATCGTGCAGCCGAGGGACTCATAAAATGAGATTGGCTCAATCGACGACGGTTTATTGACTTATTAAATCGATCTTTGGCTCGAATACTTGCTGAGAATCGTGTGCACGGATTTCAATTTTGTGTATAAGTATCCACGCTACAAGATTTTACGTGTTTCTGTATTTATTTGCTTTGTTATTTGAAACATGTAAGGTGCCTTTTTCAGTTTTGCATATCCAATGAACAAGTAGAAATTTGTAGACGAAGTTTCTAATGTTGAGAAATTGATAGGAGGTGAATTTACTCCAGTATGAACACACATCCTGTTCATAATAAAATTAGTGGTTTTTCGGTCCGACATCGGCCTACGTCTCCTAAAAGCAACATCAACTTTTTGACGGCAAAGCTTAAAATTGCTTCCAGAATTTTAACCGGGCTCTCGGCCATGATCCGGCAATTTTTCTGTTATATACGGACGGTAGACGTCCAGCCGGTCCAGCGGGCCGTGGTGTGCTAGCACATTATTAATTACGATCTGCCCAAACGTTTAATATTTTACCGGAGTGCAGGATCGCCCTCAACCCCAGCTTTAAGCCCCACTTAATTCCCCATATTTCGGCATTTCCAACGTTTATTCGTTACGGAAACATATTTTTATTTTTTGTACGATTACAGTACGTTTAGCATTAGTGGCATACATTAACATAGGTATAAGCTGACATGGATGTATTAAATATATTCTGAATTTTGGGTTAATTAGTCATTTGAATTAGTTGGCCCGTGTATAAAAAGTATTAGTAGGTATATTGCAAAGAAAGTGTGTATAGTATTATTTACATTTAGTTCGTAAGTCATCTCAAGAATTGAATGTAAACAATTTGTAACGTTAAATGCGCAAAACCTCTCGTGGGGTGTCTCAGCCCATGTTACTGAACAATGTTTGTTATGATACTTTTGGGAATTCACAAAAGACAAAAATGATTTATCAAACTGATGGGCCCGATCAATTTCTCTTATTGTATGAAAAACTAGATTTTTTTTTTGCGAATTTCCAAAAGTCTCAGAACAAACATTGTTCATTAACATGGGCTGAGTTACCCCACGAAAGGTTTTGCGCATTTAATGTTACACGTTGTATAATAATGTACTTTCTTTGTCTTTACACTTCACTGTGATGAGTAATGTTCGTGTATCTATTAAGGAGTAAGACGTATTTAAATTTCCGATCCAAAGAGCCCAAGCTCGCGGATTTTCTCTTTACAAAAACATAGATTTTCCTTTTCCCAATTTCGCTTATAGGATTATCCAAACAGGCTGATTCCCTACTGCGTTAATCTTTATAGTTCCGAGTGCTGCATGAGAAAGAGATATACTAATACGGAAAGAATAGTTTACATAGCATCGATCTAACTGGAACGCTCTCGAATGCAATATCCGCTTTTAAACGAGTTTTTGGTTCAAAAAACTATTCGGTCTAGTTCAGGTAAACGTTAGAAACGAAATACGATACGATTCGTTTAACTACTATTATTCGGAAAACTGAAATATGTAAACGTGTCAGTTTATTTAGGTTTTGTGTTATCTGACTTTAGGTATCTATTTCATGAACTGGAAACTGTTTTAAATAGTTTTGAGTTATTGTTTTCATTTATATCGGCTTATGATTTATTGCCACGTTAGGTATATTTTATGTCAGCACTCTAACGGGACCCCCAAGAGAACCCAAAGCCTGCTGGGGACGCGGGACTGTCTCACCTGTTAACCGTGGCCCTGGTACGTAAAGGGCTATTGAAGGATTAACGTGGATTTTGGTCAGTCAAGTCTAACAGTAACTCCCGTAACACCCTGGGCGGGTGGACTCATTTGATGATTGTACAATGTACAATGATAAAAAAAAGCTATATTTGATGAAAGAGTATGGATTAGAGAAGCAAACTAAGCAATGAAGACTGTAACGTTATTTTTAAGCGATTACAAAATGTCAGACGAGTGTGTCATTTTATGTTTACTGCTTATCCCTTATGGGAGTGTTCGTGAAGTTATAAATGAACCAGAAGGCGTCCACGTTTTCAGTTTATTTGACCCTCGTCACTGCGGCAGTCAACATTTTAATGTTTGAATCTAAACGAACTCATGTTTTACTTATCGCACCTTCCGGGGCTTAATATTTGAAGAACGCCTTTTTTTTCTGCCACACTTTTGAAATTCTGCTGTTTCATTTGACTCGAGGGGTTTAATTGAAAGAGTTTCTAATGGGCTGTATGTGATGGCACAACGGTTACGTTAACAACTCGTCTCATTTTCTATTTCGTCTCTTTCCCTATTCCGTCACAATCACTAATACGTCACCTTGTGCATCTGGTCATTTTTTTAACTCGTCTCATGCTCTATTTCGTCTCTTTCCCAACTCGTCCGACGCATTTGTACAGACATGCACATCAATATATCTCATAATCTGTTTTTCGTAGTTTTTCATCTTTGTCACAAACTGGCTTAAGCCCGCGGCTTCGCCGCGGTTTAGCTAATTTACTTTTGATTTATCGTACTAGTAACTAGTTTTTACAGCGTAGTAACATCATCAAATGAGTCCTCCCATCCCTGGCAGGGCGGGATGGACTGCCAGACTTGTACTGACTAAAAGCCGCGGTGTCCTTCAATAGCCGTTTATGTTCCGGGGTCACAATAATGAGATAAGTCCTGCGACCCCGACCGGCTCCGGCCGCCATCATCATGCTGACGCTCGTTGAGGCACGCGCACACCTACAGTTTGTTCTTCCCGATACTTTTGACGTTGACTGTACGTCGTCATATAAGCGTCGGACGAGTTGGGAAAGAGACGAAATAGAGCATGAGACGAGTTGTGAGCGTAACCGTATGTTAATTGTCTGATATAAGAGTGCCCATGGAGTTTCTTGCCCGTTCTTCTCCATAGAGATCTTCTTCTTGGAATGGGCATCTACGGTACTTTCACAGTTTTTATGTCTTGTGACTGGGACTGTAGCACCATAACTTTGTAGTGTTTAATTATATTTTATGTCTTTGACAATTTAAAAGTGCCTGTAACTGGTCTACTTGAATTAAATGCTTTTGATTTGATTTGATTTGATAGGCAGTTTATATAATAATTTAGAATTTAATAGCTCGACGAACACCTTTCGAGGCTTTACGTCGGGGTTGCATCAAGGGCTGGATTCAGAAGGCTGTCCTTGATACGGCTCGCATTGTGAGGAGGTTCCTGTCTCTGGAGCCCTAACCACCGGTAGCTTGGACCCTGATCCCACACCGGCGGACTACTATTTTTATTGTTTTAAAATATATTTAAAAATGTAATAATGTGCACAAAAAATAAATAAACCACATTTACAACAAACAAGTACCTACTGTTTTATGTTCACCCTTGCTCGGCAAAATAACGTTTCGTCGAAAATCAGGCTAATTTTGGTTACAATAAAGTCGTTTCGTAGAATTATTGATTTCACCGAATAATTAATTGTTATATTATGTTTATTTAGCCTATTTATTTCTTTTAAATAATTTCATTTGACCGAATTTTCAAATGCACTAATAGTACCTATTTAAACTAATGTTTCACTAGACTAATAATGATTAAGTCGAAATATGGCATCGAATATTCAGTTGGCCCTAGTGTTTCATCACTACATAGTATAAAACAAAGTCGCTTTCTCTGTCCCTATGTCCCTTTTTATGCTTAAATCTTTGAAACTACGGGACGGATTTTGATGCGGTTTTTTTTAATAGATAGAGTGATAGAGACTATTTAATGGATGTTATTATACATATAAACGTTCCTCTTGAATCACTCTATCTATTTAAAAAACCGCATCAAAATCCGTTCCGTAGTTTCAAAGATTTAAGCATACAAAGGGACATAGGGACAGAGAAAGCGACTTTGTTTTATACTATGTAGTGATTTAAAAATTGCGGGACGGAAAATCTTCATGGTATAGGGAAAGGGGGATTGTTTTACTCCAAAAACGCGTGCGGGCCACGGGCAGTAATTAATAAATCAAAACTACTGGATCGATTTTAATCACATAGGCTATATATTTTATACCCGTGCGAAGCCGGAGCGGGCCGCTATGTTTTTATATACAACGTTCAGTTTTTCTGTAGTGTATTTAGTATCAGCATTGCACCCGTGCGAAGCCGGGGCGGGTCGCTAGTAGTATTTAAACTAATGTTTCAGTAGACTAATAATGATTAAGTCGAAATATGGCATCGAATATTCAGTTGGCCCTAGTGTTTCAACCCCAAACGGCTCAAATACATAGCTAGTAGTCTAGTAAATAATAAAAAAATCATTTCTCAAGCTATATAAACGACTGTAAAAACCTATTGATGTTTATTGCAATTATCAAATCAAAAGCATTTCTTTCATATTTCAAGGGCCATTTTCAGGCTGAGCAACTCGTGCTAAGACATCATTCCTAAAAATGTTATAGGTAGTGTAGCTGGGCTCTTGGAGTTCCACATCAGGTTTTTCAGATCTTGAGTTTGCTTACTATCGCTACTTTTAGCAGAAAACATGTCAAATGTGGATTTGTCGCAAATTTACTATTACCCTGACCTACCTATGACGAATTTACATAAAAATTTTATGCATGTGGTGAATTTACTTTCAATGTACGGGCCTGTTTTTTTTTTAGCTTGGTAAAATCATCAAATGAGTCCTCCCAACCCGGGCAGGACGGGAGAAAACAAAATCCACGGTGTCCTTCAATAGCCCTTTATGTTCCGGGGTCACGGTAAGGAAATAAAATCCCGCGACCCCGGCAGGCTTTGGCCCTCTGAGAGGGGCCAAATGGCCTCTGAGAAGGGCATTTTTGCTGACGCTCTTTGTGGTACACGACGCGCCGTCGACCCGGGCATGGTCCATGGTCGGACAGCGACTTGCCCGTTGCCCGCTGTCAGCATGCCCGCGCTTACGGTGGCCGGAGATCGTCTGCCGGTCAATGTATGGGCTTTACAAAAATGTGGCAAATTAATTTTGTGGCCAAACAACCCTTTTATTGAAATGAATTACCATTAATTATTAATTAGTGGTTAATGGTGAATGTTGATTAAATTCTAACGAGTATTATTCACGTTGATGTACTCGTATTATTCTGTTTATCCACATTTTAATACAATATTTTTGGCTTCTAAATCAGGCCTTTTCAACTCTCTAAGGAGATGAGAAGACGGCAGGGTTAGCGCAATGTCTGAGCGTTCGACTGATGCGCTGGGTGTCGCAGGTTCGATCCTCGCACGTAATAAATATTTAGATGATATGCAAGTAGTTTTTCCGAGTCTGGGCGTCTGTGTGTTTCTAAACGCGACCGAGACACAAGAGAAATTTCTAATGCAGGGCAAAGTTTAAAAAAATAAAACGTTAATTTATTATGGCCTTTTTTCTAATAGTTCAAAACTGCTCATATCACCAGTAACATATATAATTATATGTAGGGCCATTGTTGTAAAGAAACATCAACCTCCAATATTCAGTTTTACTCTTTTCACAAATACGAAAGATAAAATTGTAACTCTGTTTTTCTTTTCTCCGTTTCAAAGACGTTCAACTGGGTTTGAAAAGTATATTTTTGCATTTTTATTCGCTCTGCCTGTAAATTTAAATTACTTATGAAAGCTAGTTTTTATTCAATCAAAGTAGCTCTTTTGTCGACTATGCAGTTTTTGTCGTCTATCAACAAAATGTTACTTTGAGGAAAATACGACAGAATGCTGCAGTGTAGGACACTTATAAAAGAGAAAGCCGCGATCGCGGCGGTAACACCCCTCTTTGAGGAGTGGCTGAAGAGGCGACCTTCAGGGTAACGCAGGACCTCACCAGACACGGAAGTTTCTGGAGATTACTGTGCCTGATTGGTAAGGAAGAAACGTCTGGGTGTCCACTGCGACGATAGGCTGCGACGTCGAAAGACGATTTCCCGGACTGGCGCGGGCATGTGAAAGGCGAGTATTATCAAATTTAATAAAATAAAACGAACTAAAAAAAACGAGGACGCTTTTGAAAGTCGTTGAAAAAAGTGTGTTAAACAAAAGGTAAAAAGAAATATTTTTTGGTGTTATTTTTATATTATTAAAGTAAAGAATTTGATCAACAATGAGACTAGTTTCTGTTGTACAGAACTCCCAACGGAGAGTGAAAAATACCCTCCTGCTAGCAGTGGGTCAACGATCTAGTTGAAAACAACACGTATGATACTGAGAGAAAGTAGGTTACATGCACGTACCCGGCTGCCTTGCTGGTTGCCCGCTGTTTCGGTTGAAACCCCTCCATAAACGTCTTTTAAACGTCTTTAGGTTCCTATACGAGAATCTTTGTTTTTTCTTGGTAGAATAGAGATAGAATCGCCATGCTACGCGTGCTGGTTTACCGTGACTGGAACGTAACGGGCATTGAAGGATCACCGTGGATTTTAGTCAGTACAAGTCTGTTAGTTTTAAGTTGGATGCCAATCTGTGCCGATCGCGATAATTGCAATATGTCAACTAACTGTGAATATTATCTATCTAATATCTTTAAACGAGCAATTCTTGTATATTTATTTATATATAATCAGGATCTCGGAAACGGCTCCAAGGATTTTCATGAAAGTTACAGATTAGGGGTTTTTCATCTCAAGGAATCGATTTATCAAGGTTCCAGGTTGGAGAAAAGCTCGGTTCCCAAGATATAGACATTTTAAAAACCGAGCTAAGCTCGGTCAACCAGATATTTATACATTAATTGAGGTCGCAGTGTCAGCAACCAAAACGTTGTACGGAATATCGAAAAACAGAAAGTCTCGAGTACGATTGTCACAAAAACTAAAACTACATCATTGGATTTTAGAATATTCAATAATCCTGGCCAGGAATGGAACCCTCTGATGTTGGAAAAAAATCACACCCTGTAATAATACATCATACGATATTGTTGCTCATAATGATCAAAATTCTGGGAAGTAATGAAATACGGAAAACTTAATGTTTTACTATTTGTAATATTGAGTAAAGATTTCTTTTTGTCCTTCTGTAAGTTCATATAAGATTAAAAATTATTTTTAAAAACAACATTTTTGTATTCAATTCGGAATAGATTATCTGACTTTTTCAACTCAAAGTGAAAAAGTTCTGACAAGACGTAAAAAGATTGAGACATGATATAAGATTCGATAAAATGTCAAACCTTTTCGTATGTCTTTGTATCATATAGAATTTTGGTTGTTGTTCGGGGGGTCTAAAAAGAACACTTTGGCAGAATCATGATTTGAATTGCGATATTATTTATAAAGTGGGATATTCTCTTCTATTGTCCTCCGTTTCACTCATTTCTGTATTTTTCTATTTCTATCTCTTTATTCCGTGTACGTATGTTCGTACGCGTATCCTGTTGTTTATGCCAGCGACAGTGCAGTTGTCGAAATCGAAGATCCGAAAAAATATTTGAATGAAATCTGTATTATAACATAGGAAACTTTTATACCGGAATGACTACCGAGGCATCATTTACAAGATACACGCGGGCGAAGTCTCTGACCAAAGCTGGTTTTGTAGCATAATTTTATATTATGATTCTGCTAAAGTGGCCCGATTTGTCCCTTACTTCAAAGTTTTAACAGGTGTCGTTCTTTTCGCCCTGAATAATTGAGCCATGTCCGAAGAGATACACACTGAGCTACTGTTAATATATTTATTACTTTGAAACTTCTATCTAAATCTGATAGTTATAATTGACAGTTGAATGTGGTGCTAGTGTATATCGGTTAATACGTAACACGAGTTGGTATTAACTTTGAGAGTTTCGATAGATTAACAAAACAGTAGGTAACCGATACGTGTTCGAAACATACACACATATAAAAAAGTTTGCGATGACTGAAAAGTCGATATTTTTTTCATTCCATAGTTTTATTTTTTCATTTCACACAGGGCATTTCTATCTAAAGAAAACACTTAACAAAGAATCAACCTAGATAAAGTAGTTTTTTCAGCATAAGTTAGTTATCACAATTTTTTTTTGTGTGTTTTTGCTAAATGAAACGTCTTTCATTCAACAGTTTCTTATTAACGAGTTATATTTCCAGTTCTAATGAGACTTCCTCTACAAAGTTTATTTTAGATTTTCTCTTTTAAAACAGATGAACACTCCTTTAAAGACCAAGGCACTGTGCTACTTGTATTGAATTTTTAACCGAACGAACTAATTGAAATGAGCAGCGATATTTCAGGATTTGTACGCGGGGCTTCATCTAAAAGCCAACTTTATTTTTTATGTGACCCTACTCGAATAAATCTCTAAGAAAACAGCTTATATAGAATATATTTTCCTTCGCGGTCGGGGCTTAAGGTTTTAACAAAACCAAGTTACAATGATTTGTCCTCACCACTCGGGTCGGCAAAACAAGGCATTATTTAATAAAGAAAGGAAATGACGTTATCGGCAAAGTAGATAACGTTAATTGCTAATGAACTTTTACAAGAAGATAGTTAAGTATCGGAAGGGTACTGTTTACAGCCTCATTGGTGTTTCTCTTGACGTGTGATCGTAAATTTTTTACGTCGCGATTGAATGGTCCGCCCTTAACTAAAACAGGGAATAAACTTTCATGATTCCGGTTTATGGTACCATTCGTGTTCATTTTATAAATGATGTGCTTTAGTATTGCCCTTTATCTCTTGTCTTTTATTCAACACGTCTTTTACAGGATTTATCCAAAAGAATTAAATTTAATTTCATCATGACACAGTTGTGTTTTATATTGTATCATTTCAATCGATTTTCTGTTAAGATTCAGCAATGTCTGTCATTTGTTGATGGGTGGACCGTTCAACGTACATTTTACCAGATGTTTGGCAGAAAAAGGTAGGTATCACGTCTTCGGTTTATTGCACGTTCGTTACGTTGCTCATTTTTCGTGACCCGTTGTTTCGATATACGTGTCCGAGGGATACTGGAGAGTCAGTCGGTCAAATCAGACTTTACTTACTGGAAAAAACAACAGTCGAAATGAAATACGGATCTAGGCCACGAGGAATCGGAGAGGATAAGAATTATTATTGCTGCACTACAAATCCTGGTTTCAGCACAGCATTTCAAATAACTTAGTACCATCCAGGACAATGCATTTGAGTTTGAGTGGTGATTTGATATTAAATACCTTATTCCTTTAACTGATGTTATGTCATGTATGTGATGTTATGTCATGTGTAATAATATCGTATAATTACTGGGGTCCAGAGTTCTTAAATTTAAATTTTTGAGTTCTTAAAGTTAATAAATTTCGCCCACTCTTCAGGTTTTCCATAAAATGTAAGGTAAAATAAAAGCAAATACTATAACTCAGAACTCAATTATAATACGAGTATTTCAGAAGAACAATAAAATATGCCAGTTAAAAAGATTTATCATTAAAATAAATTCATGACGTTACGGCCATGTATTTCGATACATAAGTATTGACAAAATGTCGATTAAAATCTGATGTATTCAGCCGACGCCCGACGACGACGTGGCGTAACGACAACGCGGGAGAAATTTTGAAAGCTGCATGTGTGAGATTCTGAAAATACAAATAATTGTTATGATGTACACTATTTTTATAATTATAATATTTATTATACATATTTTATAGTCATATAGCTTTTGACCACGGCTTTGCTTCTCTAGGGCTTTATCTATTTCTGTACTAATATTCATAAAAATCTAAGGGCTTAAGCGTATCAAACAAACGCACCTAATATATCGTTCATTCATTACAATATATTGTTATCACTATTATCTATCGTTTATTCTCTACTGTATCTATCATTCATTACATATCGTTCATTACCTTTGTCATAAAAAATAAAACAGTCTTTGCCCGAAGGTTTAGGGTCAGAAGCTTGTCTAATTTGATAATGAACAGGTTTATAAATTTGAAAATAGGTTAAGTTTTTGTTCTCGTGATTCCCAACGTGATTGTTACTAAATATTCTACGAATTTATTATCATTGTTTCTGTTTCTACAAATGGCTCGGTAAACAAAAGTAAATATAAAGTAAACAAAAATAAGTTAAAACGTTCCTTTTATTTAACATCAAAAGCACAACAATGTGTGTTGTTGTAAGGTTTTATTAGACAAAAAGAATCCAGTGAAATTGCCTTTATACTACAATCTATACACGTTGAAAAGTAAATCTACAGTTTTTTTTTCTCTGGTCTCCTGAAAGCCCGCGCTTTGCTCGGGCATAAAAGCTTGTTTTAAATATTGCGTCCCGATTTACCCTACTAAAGCCTCCTTACACATATTACCCAACATGGGAATTACTTTAGGGAAATACATATTTTCTGGATCGGGGAATTCTTTATGAAGCGGTACGACATTAAATATACGCTTTTTATTATCTGTGCATGCAAATAGAAATCATTGTTGTTTTATTAAGGCGTTTAAAAAGTCAAAATGGGTATTACTAATTTGTTTGGCCAATTATATAACTATAGTGACTCAACAGTATCTTTTTATATTGTATATTTTTATCAATGAGATATTTTCAGTACTTGCCTATTATTATTTGTAAAATACCTTGACAACAGTTGAGCTATTTTCTATTCTAAGACTTATTAGGCAATAAAAACCCCAAAAGTTATCGTGGAAAGAAATTCGTTGTCTGTAATGTACAATACAAACAAAAATTTAATAAAAAAAGGCGTCGAATTGACGCCTACAAAGGGCGCGTTCGGAAAGTCCGGGCCATTGCTCGCGGAGGCGAAAACAAATTAATTGCTATCGGTTACGTTCCGATGTCGTAATTGCTTTGTACTCGCGCGAACTGATCGATCAAGTGAAAAAAATTAATTGAAATGTTTGACAAACCCATGGACTCCGACAAAAAGTACCCTTTTAATTGGTTTTAAATAATATTTTGGCGTGTTCATCTGTTTCAACACTTTCAATTGTTACAAACTGTTGATGTTTCCGCGTCGAAAAACGAGAAAATGGGTATTGTTTCGATGGCCCTCGTTATCTATATTGTGTACGATCTTATGCTTTTTGAACAGGAAATGTAACGCGTTCCTTTTAAATATGTTACGTGTTTTTTACTCAGATATGCACAGGCACACTTATTTTTTTTAAATAAAATACATAGACAGTATTTTCTAAAATAAAAACTAACGAAACTTAGGTAAGCGTAAAATATTTAATCACTTAGGTACAATCGACAAAGTGGAATCATGACCCATTTTGACAACAAATCGTTTGAATCCGTCAAATTGACAACGATCAAAGTCGTTACCATGGATATGTATGTTTACGCGAATGTGGACCTAATTGTATTTGAATGTCTGTAGGAAAATAACCTTATGGTGGGTCATAATTCCACTGGGTCGATTGTACATCGAAAGTTGCTGACCACATTAATATTTTCAAAATCGCTGTACTCCGCAATAATACGTATCTAATAATACGGTGTACAGCGATTTAGAAAATCTGAATGTGGTCAGCAGCGTCCCGCGACATCCGTCGCCGTGGGCGTCTACCACTGCGTCTGGGGCGGAGGGAGGACGGTATCCTCTCTGTTTCGCGGCCTGCCTCCTCCTTCGCGAGCATGACTGCTTCGTAGAAGGAGGCGACCGCTTCCCACTCCGTCTCGCCCCGCAGCATGGCCGCGACCAATACCAGGCGCGTGAGGTCTCCGCCTATCGCCTGCGTGAGGACACGGGGCGGTGCTCCGCTCAAGCTGGGCAGTCTTGCATCGTATGCTCCACCGTGTCCTCTGGGCGGTCCTCGCAGTGGCGACACCCGGGCGTTTCCTACTTCTTTATCATGCACAGGTACCTCCCGAAGCAGCCATGTCCGGTGAAGACCTGCGTCATGCGGTAGGTGAGGACGCCGTGGGACCTATCCAGCCAATCCAAAAGGGGTCTTAAAGCCGCGATTGCGGCGAGCCCGTCAGGGAAGCGCCTTAATGCAATCACCAGGTCTGTGGCGCTTTGAGCAAGTAAACATAAACTATATTCCTATAGGTAGATAGGTACGTAAATGTCTCCTGTGGATCGGGTATCGATCCAGCGTCCAAATCTATTGCAGGACCTACTGTTTGCTCTCCGTTCGATCCCCTTGGCGAATTCGTATAGGTTTCCCTATATAAATTCGCCAATTGAACTTCAGTCAATCTAGTATTATATTGGTATTACGTATTTATGTGACCGATTTCTTGAAAATTAAATGTTTTTATTTATTTCTGAAATTTTATTTCCTGAACTGTTAAATATGGATGGATCGGATACGTTATTGTTATGTGTATGTTTTTAATCAATCGGAGTGTTTGAGAGTCATCGGAGAAAATGTTTTGTAACAAAACATTTGTTACAAGCAAATTCTCATAAAGGTGTAAAAAAACTATTTCAGCTTTCATATTTCGTAAGAGCTAACTATGGTTTCTTTTTATTTATTTGAGTAAAGACTTTTACTTTTGATGTTACGTAACTGTATTTAAAAATAGACTTTGTTAAAATTAAGGTTTCCTTAACAAACAGAAAAATAATTTCAACCATGAATTTCACGCCTCCGTCTCTAGGGGAGAACTGAAACTTCAGATTACAATAAAGAGCAGTTTTTTACGAAACAAAATGTTTTCAGACTTTCCAGACATACTACCTGTAAGAACGTATATTTTGATAATGTATTAACAGATTTAAGTTTCATGGCATTATGATGTGTTTGCGGATTGAATGGCAGATGATTCTGTTAGAATCATCTTTCATTTATCCTCAATTCATCTTAAAAAATATCAACTGCGAGATGATCGCATGTGAATGTCATAAATAAATTATATGGTAGATACAATTGTATCTATATAGATAATTATCTATCTATGATTAAATATTGTAATTAGCTTCGGACGTTCTATTTACATAAATAAATATAGATTTACTACTGAGGAAATTCAAATCAAGGTATGTTGTATAAGTTTTCAAACAAAAAACATCACTTATTTGTAAAGAACTTGTTAAGTTAAAACAGCGTCCGTCTCATACAAAATTGTTAAACATCTGTTGAACTCTTGACTAAAAACGTTACCTGCAAAACGATCCTTAAATCAACGTCAAATGCCGTTTTGTAGTTGACAGTTTTTTCAGATACAACCGAGGTTTCTTTTTTGTAGTAAGACGTAGTATGTCGCTGTTAGAATATAGCCAAGACATCAAGTCGAGCATATTCTTTACCAAACTATCTATGTCATATGGATACCACTGAGTCATATATCTAGTTATGTACATAAGCCATTGCTTACTTACGCAAATCGCTCGTTGAATATGCAACACCTAGTTTAGGAGCTCAGTAAGCATGTGCTTAGACTATTAAGTTCCTACATCTTGGGGGAATTATTTTATTTAATCCCCTTTAATCCCTTCATTGGGCGACGTAGTCTACCCCGATATGAAACAATTATCGGGGACTGAATATTGCTTCTATATGAACTGAGATTTACCGTTATCCTTTACAACGATGCTGGAATTTTGTCTGAAGAGGTGGAGGCCTATGGGTTAGAACTTTCATAATATTTTTTTAATTGACCAGATGTTGTTGGTCTATGCACCTCCTAGCGCTACACCTTGGGCAACGGCATCGATTCTACTGGTATGGCGGTAGTAGGGCATCTGGTTCACGACCACTTTATTTCAGTTTCTTCTAGGTGAATTCACTCAGTTCTGGGGTTTCATCTTTGCATCTGGCTATATTGATGCGAAGATCAAACTCATAGCAAATAAAAACGTCGGCTCTACAAATATTTTAATAATACACATAATATACGTATATTCACGTCAATCCCCGTGTGTAATAGTTCAAAACTATACAAAAAAAAAACTATACAACAATAGTACTCTCTTTATATTTGAACACAATATATGTTATTGAAGTATCGCACCAATAACATATTGTGTTCAAATATAGCAGCATATTCCAATTGTAGCAGCTTGTTAGTTCGCGAACAACAACTGGAGCAAGCATGATGTGCAATTGATCGTCCAGACTAGAACATACCTTTTATATTCTGAAGGATTTGACGTAATTGGCATCCTATTTGAAGTGGTCTCGTGAGACTCGATTCGTACCCTCAAAGTTCCGTCTCCACAAACTATTATGATCAAGTCTTCAGTTCGGTTTCAATATGGGAACAACATTAATATTGCAGCAAGTTGTACGCAAACTGCCTCAGAGTGTACATGTAGTGTGTAAGTGCAGTTTCATCCAAGGTTTCTTGACGAAGGGTGCGGGGGGAGGCACGGAAAATCCAATTAGTTGGATAAACATCCGATTAAACTACACACTTGAGATAAGCTCTATTTACTTGTCGAAGATGGTACACCCTGATGATTTGATATCACGTAAATTGTTTGTTATTATGACCGTAGTATTACTTCAAAAGTGTTTCGTGCGTGTGTTTAGCGACTTAGTAAATTGTTTACGAAAATCTTATGGGATCAAAATACTTAGTAAGATTTTAGTAAGAAAACAAGTTTTTTACACAGTTTTGCGTTTCTTTCTCAACTAAAAATACGCAATTTATAAACGGCATAGTTGTGGAACTTTTCAAATAAATAAGTGCGTGTCTCCGGACAAAACGAACGCCTTCCTTATATCGGATATCCAACCAAATTCTCATATTATTCTTGTTCCGTTATACCCGCATGGAATGTAAGACCCTCGTCAGGTTTTACCAAGATGTAATTCAATCTAGGCCTGGCCATCAATCTGTGAGTTCTCACGCATATATTTCTGTTGATTTGACAAATGAGAAGGGTGTGCTAGAGTTGGATGAGCTACCGACGCCTTGCTACCGTAAAACTTTACCTATCGGTTTATGACTTTCGGTTTTGAATGTCAATCTGGTAATCTTGTAGTTTATGCTACAAGAAATAACTGTATATTTTAACTGAGCAAACATTATGTAAATGTGTCAAACCCTATGTTAATTATTTAGGTAACCTAGTTACCCTACCTAGATTTGGAAAGGTGGGATTCTTTTCATGATTTTCGGTACAGTCGTCAGGTTAAAGCGCACCGCTTAGTATTTTTAATGAGATGGGTACATATGGAGGTGTTCCCATTTAAAATTAATTTTTTTAATTTTGAAGACATAACTTAGATTGCAGTTTGTCTCAGGGACTTTCAAAGTTCTTGAATTAAATTCATTTTACTAGACATTGAAAAGTTTCAGTGTTGCAGGCGAAGTCGGTACAAAATATAATTATATTGGAACTGACCTCCTTTGCAAGAAGTCCTTTGACAAAATGGTATAGTATAGTTTAATAGTTTGCAAATTTATATGGACTGCCAGTCGAGTTACAAAGTGAAACATACAGTTTGAGAGCCGACGACACTAAACCAAGTATGAGAAGACAAAGACTCCCAGTTGATACATCAATAAAGGGGGAAATGCCGATGCTGCAATGAATAAAATGGTGATGGTTCTCTAATATGATAAGACTCTTAGTCGATGAAGCGAGCTTACCCAGAAGAAGCCTGTTCACTCTAACTTACATCACCAAACAGTTAAAACAACTTTCATGATATAGAAACTGTAAATGTGTTGAAACATATTTTTTAATTAGCATTTTACGAGAGAGAAAAAAATCGAAATGTTTTTTTTTATGCATATAGTGTGGATACTGGATATAAGTAATAATTTCACTGAGATAACATCTCTTGTTGTGCGCTACTGAGTTCGGAAGTGGTTGTAAAGTACGTAATGTATGTATGACTATATAGTTTATGTCCGCGGCGTCAATGATTTTCAGTATTTGTCCCACAGGATTATACGGGATAACAGGATTAAAAGTATCCTATGTTAATCCAATCTTTCATCCAAATCCGTCCAGCCAGTGTCTGAGCCAGTTCAGTCTGTGTGTAAACACTTTTTACTATAAACCATTAATTGTATTGGAATTTTCGGAACAGTGCTCTTAGGTCACCCTCAATACAGGCATAAATAAAAAGGTTGCAGGGTTAGTAAGGCCCAAGGCAAGAATTTGGTGTTGCAAGGTGCGTTGATTGCTTTCCATCACGTAGGTCGAATGCTTGTTTGTCACATTTATATAATATAAATGCATTCAATTATGAAAAAAAAAATGTTAGGAAACAGTGTATAAGACGGGGATGCGGGGTATGATGGGAAATCACACACTTAAGGCAATAACTTAACATAATACTATAGTAGATCAAGCGCCAACAAGACGCTATTTGTTCGTGGCGGCTTGCAAATGACGTTCTGATGGCGCTTGCGCTACGTCAGTGTTGTGTTAATATGCCTAAACAGTGTCAGTATGTCCCCATTATACCTCACGTCCCCGTCTTATACACTGTTCTCCTAACTACTTTATTTGATTTAAAATCACGTTACT
This sequence comes from Agrotis segetum, assembly GCA_036375495.1. Lineage (NCBI taxonomy): Eukaryota > Metazoa > Arthropoda > Insecta > Lepidoptera > Noctuidae > Agrotis > Agrotis segetum. The sequence goes on from JAQSVV010000297.1 coordinate 356,272, forward strand.
CGTTAATTAGAAGGGTTTAGTTGCCTTTCTGCCTATTTGAATGTGCCTTACAAAACTGACAAACTCCTCACTTAACGCACGCAGTCCAAATACGCGTAATAACTTCAAACAGTTGCACCCTGAGTTCACAAGCGCCCCTGGCGCCCCCTGTCCGTAAATTACGCAACTCGCCCTCATTACAGCGGCCGCCCATCCGTGGATGATACGTGGGGTGAAGAGCCCTCACATTCCCTAACTGTCTATATTCCACACGTAGGTAAGCGTGTATGAGTGGTGCATACTGCAGCTCGCAGAGTCAGCACTCGGACCCCTCTACGAACTACCACTCCGCCACTTCCCATCAATGTTTCATATTTTAATATTCTTAATGGAGACATGATGGAAATATCTATTTTAATACATTAAGCAAGATGCAACATTGATTAATGACGACACATCTCTTGTTTTCAATCTCAGCTCTTTATTCTAATGGCGTATCTGAAGTTTAAAAATTTATTTTACATTTATATAAAGTTTTGGCACAGAAAACTTGGTCCGAGTCGATACAATTGTTGGAGCTGAGACTGAAGTGACTAAGATGAAGTTAGCAGGATGAGTTGAGAAATTATGCAGTCTACGTTACCGTTAGCTAACCAAGATGCAATTGACGAAAAAGAAAAGTGTTTTAAAAAAAGGGATGAGAATGGTTGGAGTTTTTTTAGAACGGACGTTACCTTTAGAACATACATTTAGTAATTCAAAGTGCATTTAAAAGAAAACAATGCATCATTGTTAATAAAGTAAACTATATTACTTGCTTTCTTATTTTCTTAAAATGATTTCTGATTCCCGATCTCACACTAAACAAACCGGAAGATAGCCCAAAGAAAAAAAAAATAAATTGCTTACTTATTCCCTGTTTAATAATATTTTGCTATTACGTAATGGATTACAAGTCAAGAGCATGCTTAAATTAATCCATTGACGTATTGGAATGTCTTGATTAATGAAAATAAATAGAATAATGGATTTTCTTAAGTGATTACTTACAGTAGACACCCCTCTTCACTCTTGCACATTGATATTAATTGTTTTTCTAGTTGTTGCTTGCGAATTTATAGTCGTGAGTGAAAAGTTTCACCCCCTCTTCTCTTGACCCTTAAAGGTTAAGAAAAGTCCTCTTATTACACCCTCTATCTTTGAAATATACTTTTATCTTAGACGAATGTTCGCATCGTAACTAACTTTTAGCTCTGGCTTCATACAAGGTAACCAACATTTTATTCTTATAATAACAGTTGTATTTTTCGCTTGCCTATATTTTAACACTTTCACTGTCCGCGCAGCAGACACAATAGATAAACAATGGTCGTGAGTCACATGTGACTCATCGGACAGGGAAGTGGTTAAGTTTGACCAGTAACAATACAATTCAGGGGTGAAAACAGCATGTGTGTATATAAACAAATAGACGAGCATCAGTTTGATAAACTGTTGTTCTTTTAATAATGACCTCTCATAATAATTTTATCTACACTAATTACAGTACACTAATGTATAGCTGGTGAAAAAATAGACATTGTCTTAGGTTTCAAAACGGTTTGCAGATATTGAGGATTGGATGGAATGTATGGATATCGGACACTAAAGGCAGATTTACATTGAGACAGTAACTGACGTCAGTCCACTGACGGGTCAGTGCTGACCTGGCACTGCCATAGTGTAAATTTATTTCAAGTCAGTACAGTACTCTCACGTCTTCAATATTGGCGCTTCAATATTTTCGTTGTCAGTTCGCACCCCCGCCACCCGCGCCAGTGCAACTGGCGACGTGTAAATATGCCCAAGTCAGTCGCTACCGCTCTTTTGTATGGTGACCACGCTTCTTCGCACCGCATCACAAACTGAAAACGGAGCGACACGGAAAACCTAAAACATGTTCAACTATACCGAGATAATAAATGCCTGTGGGATCTCAAATCGTAAAATTATAGAAATAGAGAAATGCGTATAACAGCATTGGTGCAACTTAGAAATTTTGTTGTTTTCGAGATTTCAGTTTTCCGCACTGACTTTATGAACGTGTGTACACCAAAAGACTATCCTCGACTACTGACGACATAACAGATAAATAAACGAGTATGTCATCGCCTGTAGTCCCTTTTGAAATTGGTCTGTTTTGGTTTAGCTAAACCATTAATCACTGACTCTTGAAAAGTCTAAAAATTTCAGCACCTAAACACCTCAAGCCATTTCTACATAAACTACTGTATTGATCAATATTTATGCAAATACACACCAAGTTTCGCATTATAATATCCCCCAACACAACTAAAAAAAACTGATGGAATTATGACCATAGTACCAATAGCTATAGCGTTTTGAGCAGTCATTAAATCAGAATTATTTACATGGGTTCCAAAATACGCGGGTTTGGCGCGTGCTTCAAACCTAACCCAATATGTTATTACGTGAAATAAAACGTGCCACAACGGTCTCGACTGTGAGTCAACCATATCGTTACCGTCGTACTTGCCTTATCGACGGCGGCATGAGCACGGGGCCTTAATTAAAATATACGAGCGCCATTTAAGAATAATTTCGAGTAGAGTCGATATTCTTTCGACCGCCGCCGTAACAGAAATTTATACGAATTATTTTATTGAAATTTATTGAGAGAAGCTTGTTAGAATGTTGATAATGCACTTTTTAGTTAATGTGTGTGTTTATAGGTCATCTCATTATATGGTACTTTTTAATATCTTCACTTATTGAATTTAAATTACAACCTTATTCTCTATGGCTACTTACCTAGTTTCTTTTTTATAATTTTTTACAAACGTGGTCCTAGTGGGCGGAGGCAGCTAAGGATTGAGTGGCAATGTACGTGCTTACATGTGTGAGACAGTAACGGATTTATACAAGCCAATGAGACATGAGATCCGCTTCACCATCCCGCAGGATCCAGCTTTTGTAACACTAAGAAGAGAATCAAACCCGCGACAAACATACGTTCGCTCTCACTGCGCCAACCGTGCAGTGGTGTAAATAAGCTATACTTACCGATGTGACCAATTTGTTATGCCTGGGTTATGAATGTCAGAAAGCATTTGGCAAAGTCAAACCACTTAAAAACACTTTGTGATACTCGTACTAAAATAATAAAGTTGCTTTTGGTTAGAATGAAGCTGATCGTAGTATGACAAACGGCTAGGCAGATTTTGATGCTGATTGCCTAGATGTGAAATCAATAGGTTTTGCTGGATAGATTCGGTCTGTCTTACATAGGTTACCGCAATATGGGTTTCCTGCAATGGAAAGGACAATTGGAAGAACAGGATGGGTTTTAGTCTGTACGAGCCCGAGGGTCTGGGGGGCTCTTAGTCCATGGTACGAAAGTAACTCGGTTTTTTGAGCTGTAGTCTTGCCGAGTAGTGTTTCCAGAAGTAATACTGAGAGTCTCCTTCCTAATAGACTTATGGCTAACATTGGGAGTCGGGACAACAGTCCAATCAAGTTATCAGCAAACTTTTAGTTCTTACCAGTAATTAATAATAGGTCCGAGAGTTATAAAAATAAGGAAACGCCCGAAAGTTTACCCGAACCTACGGGTTTAGTTTTTGGATTGAAGTACCCCTGTACGTCCCACTTCATCACTTAATGATCTAACACCACAAAAAAGGCAGATGATGGTCCCGCTCGGCTGGTTTTTCTTCGTAAAATATTAAAAAAAAATCTGTTTTAAATACCTTCCCAATGGCCACGACCGTGAAGATCCTCGTCAGCGCGGTGGTTACCTAAAAACCTCCATATAATTACGTAAAACGTTTTAGATCCCATCACTTGTAAAGGTATTTTTTTGTAAAACTGTCAACGCTGGTCCCGGGAGTAATTCCGATAATGTTTTCAAGTGTCACTTAGATTCACGCTATTGTACTTAAGTAGAAATAGAAAGACTATTTTTTAAAGAAACGAATTTCAAGGATTTTTTTTACTACTAGTCCACGTATGTATTTATAAAATAAAGAGAACCCTGTTTATCTTCGCTAGATAGTACAGTCTGAATTAAACAAATATTTATGAATATTAAAATAATTAATGAACTGAATTCAATTGTTTTACGAGTAAGTGAATACAATGTGGTTTCACTACTCGTTCAACAATTGAATGTATGGTGAAGGAGCAGTGCACGAAATAACCAATACATGTTGGAATTGGATATTCGATGATTGTCATTTTGACTGAGCGTGGACTCTGAAATATTAAACCAATTCAAAGCAAATCCAATATTAGAGTGATAATGGGTTGTCTGTCTAGGGCTCTCATATTTCCAGATCGAGTAGAATATTTTATGTCAATGTACACAATTCTGTTCGTTATATTTCAATACCTGAAGCAATGCGTGCTCAAAAATCATGTGTCGCTTGGCCTTGTAGCTCGTAGCCTCGTAGCGTTCTGCGTAGCCGCGCGTGCTACGAAATACTTACAGATTCGTGGCGGTTTTACCAAACTTTTTATTGCTTAATACTGGCGGTCAAAATAGTATTAGACGAGGTTGATACGCAAATTGTGATTTAGTATTATTATTTAAATACTACGTTTACGTACCCGTGTAGCTAAGCGTCTGACTTTACACCGATTTTCGATATTCGTAATACCTATACTGTACGAATGTCACGCTGAGACGTTTCAAATAAGGAATGTGTTCGACAGCGCTGTCACGTTCAGATGGCGTGTTCGGGTGCAATTTACTAGGTCGCACCGCCTACTGTAATAACGACTTCCGTACCCCGTCGTGGCGCCTCCTCAAATTGGTCGCTTATCACCAATCTATGGTGTAGAGTAGAATACCAGTTGGGCCGGTCGCAATTTGTCAACAGCGCGCGTCAGTTAGTTGTTTCTCGTTTACAAATTGTCGTATTGTCAAAGTTGTTTGGATGATCGATTTTATCAAGATTAACGTAGTTTTTTCTGTTCGTTTTCCATCAGTCTTTTAAACACGCCAATAATATAAGAAGTAAGACACAAATTATTACCTCAACGCTAAGTATTCACAAGTTACGACTCATGCTGAAAACTTTGGTATATTTCTCCGGAGTATGTTCCAACTTACTGGTTTATTGCTTCCCGAGATATTATTTCGAAGAACTCCTGGAATTTATTCCGCACATTCGTCTAGGAAAGGTAATCCCAGAGGCTCTTATTCGGCTACTTAGTTCAAACAGTAGTCACATGTGGATATCAAACAACTCTTCGTGCATATTTAAACGTAGTTTACTATGTTTATTTTCCTCATGTCAATTCAGCGACAATCTCTTGGATTGTAAAAATAAAATGTTTTCGAATTAAAGGAAGAGAGAAAATAAATTAAAGTTAGAGTTAAGTAATGTTGGGGTTTGAGGAATATATTCACTGCCCTCTCGCCATGGCCTGAGAGTGAAATGACTGGCCAAAAATGTTGGATCCTCCTGCCACTCACTGCTGTTATCAATCATAATACACGAGAGGGCGGTAGAGTGCTCACACTGATAGTCCATACCCCTTTTTTAACTGAAAATTCTATTCAAATGTTTTTCTACGGTAGAATTTTATGATACGGTATCTCTATTAAAATTCAGTAGAGGCTGTACACATTGTATTTTTTAGCTTTTTTATTCAGATTTGTTTTTCGAATGTAGCTACAATTGTTATAATTGCCTGAAAAAATGGCTCAGTTGTGCTTCGTTGTACCTATACGTACCAGTAAATAAATAATAAATAAATAAATAAGCCTTTTATTATTTCTCATCATTAAAAATTGGATTTTACAATATATAGATTTGCATGCAACTAATTGTTATATAATTCAATTTAATTTTAATTTATATAATTTTATTCATCCTTCAATTCTTTAATTTAATTTGTTTAATTGTTTATTCTCTTAATTGGTTTCGTTGCTATTTTTTGTCTATTTCAAATGAAAACCCCACTGTTGGGTAAAGGCCTCCTCCATTTTTAACCATAATTTTCTGTCTCTTGCTTTTGTTTGCCATTCATCTCCTGCTATTTCTTTGATATCTTCGACCCATTTTTTTTTTTTTTTTTTGAAGGTCTGCCTCGTTTTCTTCTTCCCTTGGGACCCTCCCACTCTACGGTAAGACTCGTCCACCTGTCATCTTCCGTTCTAGCTATGTGTCCTGCCCATTTCCACTTTAGTTTTAAAGAGTGAATTAGGAAGTCCAGTTGCTTTGTTCTTTTTCTTATCTTGGTGTGTCGTACTTTATCTTTCTTCCTTATTCCTAGAATGGATCTTTCCATACCTGCTTGACATATTCTTATTTTTTCTCGCGCTGCTTTTGTGTACGTCCATGTCTGTGAACCGTATGATAGGCAGGGAAGGATACTACTATCCATTACTTTCTTTTTCACATATAGTGGCATGTCTCCTTTCATTATTTCTCTGTGAGCCCAGTACTTTTTCCATGACATATTTATTCCGGGCCCGAACCTGTCGGAGAGCCAGTTCGGCTTCCGCAGGGGGCGCTCGACGGTGGACGCAATTATGCGCTTGAGAGCCCTCACGACGGGGGATGCAGTAGCCCGGGGCAGGGTCGTCTTGGCGGTGTCTTTGGACATCACCAATGCCTTCAACACCCTGCCCTGGAGTTGCATCAGGGAGGCACTCCGGTATCACCGGGTGCCGACCTACCTCCGCCGTATAGTCGAGGACTACCTGACGGACAAGCCGTCAAATCACCGGGGAGAGTGGAACCGGCGAGAGATGTTTGTTCCACAGGGTTACTTTATTTTTGTGGAACATCGGAACGACTGGGTGCTGCGCAGCGACCTCCCTGACGGCGTCAGCGTAATTTGTTACGCTGACGACACGCTCGTCCTTGCACAGGGAGAGTCGCACCAGGCGGCGGCCGACGTGGCGACGGAAGCGGTCGCGACAGTTGTCGAGAGGATCCGGCGGTTGGGACTCGAGGTGGCGCTGCACAAGACGGAGGCCATGTGTTTTCATGGCCGCCGTAACGCGCCACCGTCGAGCTACAGCATTACGGTGAAGGAGTTCCAATCGGCGTACAGGGGACGATGAAGTACCTGGGACTCGTCCTCGACAGCCGGTGGAACTTCAGGGAGCATTTCCTAGTTTGGCCCCAAGGCTGAATGCAGCGGCCGCCCTCAGGCGACTGCTGCCCAATCTCAGCGGGCCAAACGCATCCTGCCGTAGGCTGTACGCTGGCGTCGTGCGGTCCATGGCCCTCTACGGGGCCCCTGTGTGGGCTCTGAATCCGGACGCGACCACAGAAGCTGGTCGCATGCCAGAGGGTCATGGCTATCCGAATGATCCGGGATACCGCACGATTTTCGAATCGGCCAACCTGCTTCGGATTGCTGCCTTGGGATCTGGAGGCGACTGCCCTCCAGCGCGTCTATGAGTGGCGCGTGGAGGCGCAGCGCCGGGGCGTGAGCCCGCTGCCTCGCGAAGTCGAGGCGCGGCGCGAAGACCTCCGGCACGATCTCAGGGCAGTATGGAAGGAACGACTGTCGCGACCGACGGCCGGGCACGCCGCAATTGCGGCGGTAAGACCCCTCTTTGAGGAGTGGTTGGAGAGAAGTCATTTTACCTTCCGCCTGACGCAGGTCCTCACCAGGCACGGGTGCTTCGGGAGGTACCTGTGTCTAATGCGGAAGGAGGATACGTCTGGGTGTCATCACTGCGAAGATCGCCCGGAGGACACGGTGGAGCATACGGTGCAGGATAGCTTGGGCGGCGCACCGACGTGTCCTCACGGCTGCGATAGGCGGAGACCTCTCGCGCCCGGCATTGGTTTCGGCCATGCTGCGGGGCGAGACGGAGTGGGAAGCGGTCGCCTCCTTCTGCGAAGCAGTAATGCTCGCGAAGGAGGAGGCGCGCCGCGAGCGAGAGAGGACAGAGTCCTCCCTCCGCCCCAACCGCGGTGTAGGACGCCCACGGCGACGGACGTCGCGCGACGATCTCCGGCCACCGTAGGCGCGGGCATGCGGGCAGCGAGTAAAGGGCAACTCGCTGCCCGACCAAGGACCATGCCCGGGTCGACGGCGCGTTGTGTCCCACGCGCGCCTCAAAGAGCGTCAGCATAATGACGGGGCCCCCCTCTCAGACCAAAGCCTGCCGGGGTAGCGGGATTATTCCCTTACCGTAACCCCGGAATAACAGGCTATGAAGGACACCGTGGATTTTAGTCAGTAGAAGTCTGACAGTCCCTCCCGCCCTGCCCGGGGTTGGAGGACTCATTTGATGATTTTACCTCGCTAAAAAAAAAAAAAAAAAAAAATGACATATTTATTCTTCTTGTTATTGTCTATAATTGTTCTGGTGGAATGATATAGGTATTGTAGGTGTCTTATATCTAAGGTTACGCTGCCTATCTTTTAGGTGTTTTGAAGAGTTGGTCATCAGTTTGGTTTTTTGTACGTTCATCTCTAATCCTACGCTTGTGCTTTCAGCTTGCAGATCATGTATCATTTGTTCCAGTTGTGAGCTCTGAGAGAATAAGATTATGTCTCAGCGAACCGCAGGTCTGAGGTATTTTTCATTGATTTTTATACCCAGATTTTTCCAGTCAAGCTTTTTGAATATTTCCTCTAATACTGCGATGAAGAGGGAGATACAGGGTCGCCTTGTTTTACGCCTCTTTTAATTTTTATTTCCGGGCCGATTTTTTCCAAGCTAACTCTACTTGTGCTTCGTTTAAATTTTTTAATAAATTACAGTAGGTTCCTTCTATGTTGTTACAGTGCCTCATATTGAAGTGTGTGAAAAGTCGAAAGCTTTTTGGTAATCTATAAAGGCCAGAAAGGGGCCTCTGCCGTTCTTTGTATTTCTCGATTATGTTCTCCAAGGTTTGTATGTGGTCGACGGTTGAGTATCCTCTGCGGAATCCAGCCTGTTCTACCGGCTGATTGTCGTCGATATTCGCAGATATTCGGCTTAGGAGACATTGTGAAAATAGTTTGTAGAGGCTAGGCAATAGGCTGATAGGTCGATAGTTGCCATGTCTTTAGGATCGCCTTTTTGTAGAGTAATATAATATTCGATCCATTGTTCGGGTAATAATTTGAATAAATGAATTATTGGTGTCAGCTGTGTTCTCGCCAAAATTCCGTCTAGGGCTTTTATCGGATTTTACTCTTATTTCCCGGTTTTTTATTTCGCTCCAGTCGGTAAATGTTTCGTTTGGAGAGTAGGGAATAGCTTTTGGTTGTAGATTCTGTAAAAATTGGTTCATTTGAATGCTTTCTCTGTTGGCCGTTATAGAGCTGTTAGGCTTGGTAATGTTTTGTGTGTTCGAAGTTCTTTAAATGGCGCTTGCAGCTTCCACTAGATGAATGTTTTTCTATTATTTTTGCTCTGTAGTTATTGTAGTCTCTCCTAATATTTTTGTTTGTCACCTTGTAGATCGAGCTGAGTTGGTTTCTACTTCACGGTTCTTGTGCTTATGTTTTGTAGTTTGTGGCGTTGCTTAATAGGTTTAGTTTCTTGAGAAGTCTCGTTTCATGCTTTCTATTAAACATTTTTCATTGTAGTTTACCCGTAATGATTCGTCCTTAGATATTTTCTGCCATCTCAGTAACAATTCGTTTCGTTTTGGTTTTTAAGTTTAGAGATGTTGTTTTTATATTTTATTCGCTTTTTTTCATTTCTGTAAGTGCTATTTTTGATCACACTGTGGTCTGACGGAAACGTTATATTGCTTAGAACATGTACGTCATGGAATCGTTTTGGGAAGTTTGTTAGTATATAATCTATTTCGTTATAGTCTTATGGTCAGGAGATCCATGTCCATTTTTGACTGAGCTTTTTCTTGAAAAAAGTGTTCATATGGACAAGTTTTGCTCCTGAGCGTAATGTAGTAACCGTTGTCCTCTAGGGACCGAACCCAAACTTTCCAGAAGTTTATCAGAGTTCTTCTTTCCTATCTTCGCATTGAAATAGACTATGACGTGTTTCCTTGAAGCTTCAGCTTTATGTAAAGTTTTGTAAAAGTTTTCAATCTCTGATTCAGAAAGGTGCGTAGATCTGAATAACAAAGGTCAACTATATCCAGAACTGCTACACGGTCAGACGTCCCTTAAAGCTTTTGATGCAGTCCTTTAGTTGTTTTTTTTACGATGAATCCAAATCTGCCTTTTGTCTGTCCGTTATAACATAATATGAATTCGTTATTCATCGACATAACCTATTCATTTTGATAGACCGATAAAATATCTAACGTTTTTAATCGCATTTGTAAGTTCTATCAGCTTACGGACTTGCCAGAGATCTGACGTTGTATGTGCTTATATAAAGGTAGTTTTTGTTTTTCTCAGTGTTTTTGTGTTTGTATGATGGCTTTTTGGAGGGTTTGTCTAGCTCTCCCGCGGTGAAATGTTTGAGAAGGCACCATTTGTGATTGCTATAATACGTTTGATTGTGTTTCGGATTGGTTTGGAGCGGTATCTGTGTGGGTGAATATTAATTTAGGTTGTTGTATTATAGTCCTTCAATAAACGTGTTGAAGATCTCCGGTTTAGAAGGACCTCTTGTTTATCTGAGCATGTTATTTGAATGCGATAAATAGCGTGTTGTTAAATATTTTTTTACACTATTTCAACTATTCCTGTCATAAGAAAATAAAATGACTACTTCTACATTGTTGTACATGAATAGGTTTTTACTCCATTCAACATATATTCATTTTAAAACAATCTTTATACCAAGCAGCCGTTATGAATTTTTGTACTTTATTTTCAGGAATGTGCATTTGAAACATGAATGTAATATACGTACATTTTTTTCAACGTGACTGAAAGAACACACATCAAAGTTTATGAGCAAAAACAAAAAGGCGCGAAGGCCCTTAATCTATTTTAAAATAAAGGGCTGATTTTTCAATAGTCAGATAACCTTTATCTGAGGAATAAGAATGGCGGTTTGACAGCTTACCTATGGAAAATACGTTATTTTAATTCCTCAGATAAAGGTTAGTAATCATAATTATAAATATTCTATCGTAACAAAAAGCTTTCTATGTTTCAAAGTGATCGGAAACTCTTTTTGATGTGTGTACGTGTGTGTATATGTATTAACGAAATTATCTTAGTGCTATTGGCATTGTATTAAAAAGAACGACGGCGGATGATTACGACTCTTATTAGCTATACGGAGAAATGTTATAAATTCTAAAGTTTGTTAGGATGGATGAATAAATACTCGTAAAAAACATATATTTTAATGCTGCAGTTGTCAGACAGAAAGTATTTGGAAATGCCGTACCCAGAACTTGTGATATTAGTGTATTATTAAATCATATGTTTGTGTGGCACGCACACCTATAGTTGGTCAAAACAAATCTTAGTTGCTGCTACCCTAAAATCAGTTGACTTTAGGGTAGCAGCAACAAAGGTGGTGGCGGGACGTGTGAGGGAGAGGACAGCGTCCACCTCTCGACCCAGCTGCTGCTCCCAGACACTCACGGCAACGCACGTCGGGAGGAGATTTCCGGCCACCGCAAGCGCGGTGAGTGATGGGTAACTCGCCGTTCGATAATGGACCATCATGTTCGGGTCGACGGCGTGTGTGGAACATGACGTCGCCTTGTGTACGAAGGGGCTGTCACCAGTTTATACGAGTATTATATGTTTTGTTACGAACGACCATGAGTACATTAAGCTAACGAACTGATTAAACTTGCTCCTCTAAATAAAGTTCAGTTTAATTACAAAAACAAACCTTATTTTGTACAGTTGTAAATTAATAAATAGCCAGGTACAAAAAAAAGCGTAAAGAGATCAAGTAGGCAAATAATGTTGACTGTGGTGAAAAAAAACTATTTTTGCATAGCGGCGGCGTGCATAACGAAAGGGCTCGTGTTGTACTCGAAACTCGGTGTACGGAACCTGCTACCTGGAACTAGGGTTGCCAATTGCCTTGTTTTACTGTGAACTAGCTTTTTTCAGCGGCTTCGTTTGCTATTTTTTAAATTATCGCTTGTCTTTTATTCTCATGAAATAGCTATATTACTGTTAAGTTTATGAAATCTGGTCTTCACGTTTTTCGGGAGTATCAATTAAATCATTAATCATAGCCTTTTGCTTTCATAATAAAATTGTATTAAAAAAAATAATTAAAAGTTATAAAAGATAATTTATATAACATTTACTTTTTTTACATTTATTTCGCGGTTCTTAAATTAATTTTAATGACGCACAATTACTTTTTTAAAAATTCTGGGAAAATTGTACTAATTAACAAGATTTCGTTTTAGGATTTGAAAAATATACGTTATCATTACAGTCGTAAAGTTCAATCTTAGATTATAGAATATTAGTCCAGTCATTTTAGCTTAAATTAGATAAGAATCTCGGAATTCGAGATACCCAGCTGTAAGTCTGTAAATACTTGTATGTTGACACCCTAAAAGTTGTCTCAAAACCTACATATGGTAGGGTGTACGCAACTATTATTTTTCAAGGTCAAAAGTCACAATACCATATGTAGGTTTTGAGACAACTTTTAGGGTGTCAACATACAAGTATTTACAGACTTACAGCTGGGTATCTCGAATTCCGAGGTGAACTTACTAATTTGACTGGACTATATCCAGATTGATTTGAAGCCAAAAACACCGAAGAAAAATTACACCAGTCGTCGTTCGAATTCTAAGTAAAACAAGTGAACATATAAAAAAGTTGCTTTACTAAAAACTTTACGTTTTTATTCGAACACGGATTCCGGCCATTCCATATCCTTTCAGTGGAGAATATTGTACCGGCTTCAGCTGTTAGCGGCCACCCTACTTGTTTGGACAATAATTCTTGAGAAAAGCTTGTTTGAAAAGGAATATCCAGCCCGATGTCTTTGTTCTGCGAAGCGTCAACCTAGGTCAGGACTAAAATGTAGGTCTTACAACTTTTAACCCAAATTTTTGTTTTGAGAGATTTAGACGAAAGCTGCCTTTTGAGCTACGGAATAAAAATAATAGGTTTGAACAATTTTGGGGAAGTAAATAAAATATTGAACAAAAAACAATAATATTGTAAGGATTCGGTTCACAGGGGAACAATAGATGTTATTGCCAGAAAATAACAATACCAAAGGTTACCAGTAAACGTGAAAGTAAAACCGAAAACGCTACGGTCTTCATTACCAATAATATTAATTACGCAATATCGAACTGTGCACGTACCTATAAGATACAAGTAAACACGTGAAATCTGTTTTTTACGTTCCAAATAAATACGCGTGCGATTTTAATTAAAAAGGGAACTTTAACAAGTGTAAGTACCTACCATGTTGGCAAAGTTAATAAAAATGCTTACAACATACAGTTACGTACTGTTTTTGTCTTAATTATGCCAGTAACTCGTGTGCAGTTAAATTACTTCGTGCACTTTATACCGGTTATTGTATCTCGTATTAAAAATGTTATCGTCGTAACGAACTTCAGATATGCATGGCAGCTGCACTTCATTATTGAATAACTCGACCGTAAATGGCCTTTGTTCATTTCCTTTGCAATCCAGAATAAAATTATAGCACTCTTTCGCCCCCTTAGCGTGACGTCTGGCTCCGTCAACCTAGAATTAGAAAGTCATAATAAGTAAATATCTTAAGATTTATGTTCGAAATAATTAACTGACAGTAATACTATATTTATTCTCGTAATTCCTGCCTGCCGATACGTATATATTTGGCGGTTCTAATGTCGTGTTTGGGCTTCTAATTGGGGCTAAAATAGTCCCAACATAGCCACATATCGCCACGATATTGCTGCCTACTTTGTTGGCATAATAAGGGGCTATTGGTAACTTTGCTTATTTATTTTTTTGGACACGCTATACGAATTTGGAGGTTATGAAATTCGTGGTAAGGGTTTCTACGATACTGTAATTCAAAACATAACTTTATTGCTTTTGTTGAGCTTGCAAGTAGTGTTAAAAGTGATTAAATCATTGTTGTCAGTAATCGTATCGGCTTAGCTTACATCCGAAGAAGTGTCAATATAAAGCCTTGTTAAGTCTGTGCTGCCTCGCGGAAAGATCTCCCACGAGCTTGTGCATAGGGCTGCCCCAAATAATGGAATTCTTTTGATACAATGAGAAAAAAAACAAAAATATAACTTACATTACTTTCTCACAATACCTTGTGTTTTATTTGAAGTATTTATTCAATTCAAAATAGAACATCAAAGGAGTTGAATGCCGTACTTCTAAATCTGATTGGAGCGAATATTGTATTTTATTAACTTTTGCTATTTGAGTTTGGAGAGAGATCGTTTTATTTAAATATTTTACAGTATTTATATTTAATTTGCGTTCGAAGAGAGTAGACAATATATTATATCGAACCTTGTTGAAATCAAGATGAAATGATGAGTCAATAAAAACAATACGTTTTGTTATTTTCACAGGGGTGCAAAACATTTTGGTATCGCTATATCTAAGGGCGAGCGTGCACGTTAAGAAATGTCAAGATGCTGAGAGCGTGCGGATATGACGTCACGAAGGTAACATGGCGCGAACACGTAACGTCAATCTTGTGTTGTTAGGCGTCGAAGCGACAGACTGTACAATCGTGTATGTTACATATCTCTGATAATTAAGATACTGCGTTCAAATTGAGTTGAGAAATCATTTTAACGTAGTAAAGTACAGTACGATGTTATCCCAGGGGTGAAAGTAATTTATTAAGTAGTGATAGGGGGTTTATTTTTCTATTATAATTATAATTTATCTACGTTAAAACGATTTGTCAACACAATTTGTACACAGTTTTTTTTTAAACAGAATATATAAATGAATGAATGATCGTCCAATATTGTAAACGGGTTTTTACTAAAATCAGCCAAAGAATTATGCTCTTATATTAATAAATAACGGTTGTTTAATAAATTATAATTGAATTTAAATATTACATTATTATTTCTAGAAATAGATAGTCAGTACATATCTACGTATTTTCTTTATAAATGTTAATAATTATTGCAAATAACAAAATCATGAAATTTTTGAAGGGCTATTTGGTGTTGTGGTTAATGGATACATCTGTAAATAATTAAGTACAAAGGGTCGGATTCTGCCACCAGTTTTGACACTTATATATGTCTGACAGTCAGTCTTACCATGGAGTATTGTATTATCCAGTTAGGTACTGGGTTGTGGAGGTTCGATAGGCATCAGTCGATCCATGTAAAATACTGATATTCAGCTGCATCTGGTTCGTCTGGAATGACCCACATATAATCGGGAAAAGGCTTGACAATTGGTAATTAACAAAAAAATTAGAAAATAACAATAAGTACTTAATAATATATATATTTTTTAATCACTTCTTTCATTTATGATGTCAAAGTTGTAATCGAAGAAATAATCGCATCTGTTATTCAATTATAATCTACTTCAAAATTCTAAATCTGTAATTTACATTACAGATTTAAAACTATAAAAGGCATTCTCAAGCAATAAAACTGCGAATTTAAGACGACAACATCTAAGTATTTTGCATACGTAAGTGATCGTTGACCTATTGACATGCAAAATATGCCTTTCAGTCCGAACCACAGGCTGAAACAAATATTCACGTGGGTTCATCATGATGTAGGCTAGGTTATATATACCTTATAAAATGCACATTAATGTTTAACAAATAAATTAACAATGTTTTTTAGAGTCTACATGTTAAATACAATCGTGTTAGGTTATAAGTACGTCGCTCAAGCTGAGTTAATTCGCGTGCCGTGCACCGGATTGCCGCTAAAACTTTTAACGGCGGAGTTACAACTCAACTTTATATTATCAGTCGTTGGAAAATGCACGCTTTTTAAAGGAATTCCGAAAAGAAATACCAAGAATATGGTACAAGTAAAGGGAATGTTTTTAGTTGGTAACGGTTATTAGATAAGATTATTTAGATTGTAGTACATTACCCTGAACTAGAAATTAGTCATGCTTTTTCATAGGTACCTACTATTTTCTACTTCTAGTCTACTTCTGCTCTATCGGGGTTAAAACACAAAATAGTGAAAGCATAGGGTGGCAAAAAAGAGAAAATGATTGTTATAGTTTGCTATCAATTAACCCTTAATTTGGCAAGACCAAAAAAGTTGAAGTAGAAAGTTGGCATTAATATATTGTGTTAATATGCATTAAAACCTTACGGGAAAAATAATAAAAAAAATATTACATGAAGGGTTTCCTGAAAACTCAACGTTAAGTATACTCAACAAAATCCTATGGCTAAAGAATTACTTTATATATAATATTACATTATATATAAATAAAAAAAGGTTCACATGCAGTATTTTTATGTAGTAAGAAATTTTCACTTAGTTAACAATATAATTAACTATTAGTTTTGGCACAAATTTCGTCAAACAGATTGTCAGAAATGAAATCGATGAAATAATTGAATTAGTTCTTTCTATTGGGGCCCTAGAGCTTGCGAACGCGTCTGGATCTACTTCAGCACAATGAAGGACACTTCCATAAGACCATTTAAACTTAATTACATGTTTTTCTTGGGTACAGGGGTTATCTGGATCATGCTAAGTGGAGTGGACTGGAGACAGAACACAGCCTTCTGTCTCCGACGATTTATTAGTAGCTGTAGTACATCCTGGTAGTGGCGCAATAGCCAAGATTTGTGTAAATTGTAGAGGAGTATCACTTACCTAACTGAAAATGCATCATTTCAGTTGAAAAAGTGCTAGAATTGTCATTTCAATAAGTCTCACCATGCAGACTTGTTGAGTATACTCTACATAACAAGATTTCTCACCATCGAATTTTGTTGAGTATACTTAACAATCAAGTTCACTGACTCCTCGTTTTCTTATTCAGGTGAAAAATGGATTTCTAATATTTTTAATGTATTGATTACACAATAAACAAATAGAAATAAGCAAAATATGTATCAAAACAAGACCAAAACCCAACAAAAATAAATATTTACCTATATGGGTCACAGATGACGTTGTCTCGTTGTCTTTTCTGATTCGCTACTGTCAAGTAAAATATTGACAGGCCGGTAGAAACTTTTTCCTACTATAATTAACTATCATTGAAGTATTCCTAGCCTATAAAATTTGAAACCACGGAAGAAAATTTGACATCTGGATTTTTTCAAATGTTATGTTGAGTATACTTAACTGTACCAAATTAAGGGTACTATTTTTCATTATATTATTGTACAGCTTCGAACGATGTTATACACTTGTATTGAAAAACGTCGGGCGATACTGTACGATGTGAGCACTTGTTATTGCTGATCCCGGCTCCTGATCACCCTTGCCGCTCTGCGGTTCTGGTGAGTATTCCACCTCGAATGCAAAAACAAACTTTCTCCACTTGTATTGAAATGTACTATTTCAGTCATTTCATATTCAAAAGTTTCGTATGACCTAGTTGGTTATGCCCATCAAAAATAAAATGAAATTCGACTAAAAACTGTGACATCGTATGTCCGATTGTTACGCTAATTGCAAAAGTGTATCCATTCGATAGCACAAACAGTCGCTTTGGTCTATTGTCCACAACTGTAGTGTTTACGTACGGAGCGGCTAGATGCGTCCCCTTTCAATCATCGGCCTAACTATCGTTTGGTCAAGCCTTCACTGCTTTGTTTAGATTATGTAATAGGTATCTGCCGGTATCCATTAGGGGATATGACGACTTCAGTAGAGAATAATAAAATACAACACTTCTGTTGAATACAATTTAGCATAAGAGAAACAAATTGCGCACGAAACCTTAGCAGTAAAACCTGATTGACGTGTCTAATTGTGTATGCATAGAGGGCATGTAAAGAGCTCTGAAAGATGCCGCAACAGCAATATAAAAAGCCTGTACAAAGGGTTATTTCAGTTCCTTCATAAAACTAACAACGTTCGCGGTAACAAGACGCGAGCGTTTCTCTCGAGCCCATATTCTCACCGTCATTGTCTCGTTCACTAGACTTTAGAGGCTTGAGCTGAGTGTTAGATTCAACAGACCATTGTTTAGCTTCCTTCACCTGGCAAGACGAAGCCCACACAAAGACAACGCTCGTTTCTGCACTATTGTTTATTTTTGTTATGCAATTGTAGGTTTTCGAGCACGCCACGGTACGGCGGATCTTCGCTTGTTTGTGAAGTGGAGTAAAAGCAGGCGACACCTGAATCGCACACATGCGACTATGTCGCAACTGAACATCTTGTTATGTACCTCGAATAATCGATTGAGTTTAAACTAGTGATTACTGTTTTAGTTTAAGCTTTGCATTTCCTTTTTCATCGCAACATTATCAAAGGTCGTGGAAGAATTTGGAACGAGAAAATCGAGTGTCTAAACCTGTTCAGATTCGTGTTCGTAGCCAATTTACTTGAACATCGTCCAAATTGTCTTTTAAAATATCCGAGCAATCACCATTTTGGTTAAAGAAGTAAGTTGAACTCTAATTGCGAGCACATTGCCAATCGCATTAGCTTAATAGCTGAATAACATTGCATAGTGAGGTGACGACTGACATGTTGTCAGATTAATTAATAATTTACGGTTTGATTAATGATAGATAGAGTAATTATGTGATTTAGATGTACTATTGATGATAGTTCTGTCTGGAGCATGGTCTCAGGTGTACAGCTTGAGGTCTAGTCCAGATGTACCTATCTATTGGTTAAACAGATCGCAATATATTATCCTCTATATAATTATTGGGAACGTCGATAATATTTCAGTACAAGTGTCATTGTTGTAATTGTTTTATTTAAGTGCCTTTCTTTTAAGATGGTTAAAACAAAGTTTGAGAATTGGCATTTTCATAAATGTGGAAAATAAGTCTTAATTAGGGTTCCGTAGTCAACAAGGAACCCTTATAGTTTCGCCATGTCCGTCCGTCCGTCCGTCTGTCCGCAGTTTAGCTCAGAGACGCACAGCACTAGAGAGCTGTAATTTGGTGTAAATATACGGATTTGTTGTGCCGAAAAAGTGGTAAAATAAAATCTCGAAAAATATTTTTTTTAGGGTACCTCCAGTACATACACGTAAAGTGAGGATGTTTTTTTTCTCGCGTACCCGTTAGTGTGGGGTATCATTAAATGGGTCTTTAAAAAATATTGATAGTTTCCATTAACAATTTTTTGATGAAAAAATTAGTTTGTGAAATATTAAGCTTTAAAGTGTTAAATTTTGCTCGACTCGAGTGTCCCCCCCCTCTACCAGCTAAACGGTTATGTTTGGGGGTGTGAAAAAATTCACAATAGTAGTATATATAACGAAGTTTAAAAGAAAATTATCATGATTAAGTAGGCTTTACAACTTTACGAGTAATAGTCGACCAACTTATAAAATGTACTTGGATTACATATTTTCTTAAACAAAATGTATCGGATTCAACTGCAAATGTAAGTTTGTCAACTTTATATTTACAGCTTTAATAGGTATGTTTTTACGGTATGTTTTTTGGGGATGGGTAGGTTTTTATCGTCAACTATTTTTAACTAACTTCAAAAAAAGGAGGAGGTTCTAAATTCGTATTTTCCCCGATTTCTCAAAGACTCCTGGACCGGTTTTGAAAATTCTTCTTTTTAAAATTAAATTCAGCGAATCAGTTTAGTTAGTTCGCATAAGTATTTTGATAGGCAATTACGGAACCCTACACTGTGCGTGGCCCGACACGCACTTGGCCGGTTTTTTTTTTTCGAAAATACAGTACAGATTGTAAACAAACTTCGCATTAGCAGGATTCATACGTAAAAATTCATTGGAGAATTTTTTTGAAAAAAACAAAACTCTCATACTAGTGCATCGAGTAAAAGTAATCTTATTTAAAAAAAAACATAACATTATCTTTTTAAATAAGACATTACAAAAATCTTCTCTCATTTCGAAAAGTAAATAAAGGGTCCAAATACCGAATTACTTGTTCTAAAATATAGTGTGGCTTCAGTAACATACTCAAACACAGAGTGTTATAACGTCAGAGGTTTAGATGAAATGAATTGATCGCCTCTAGTAAGATGGAGTGTAGGAACTCGATACCCATGGGCCCTGAGTTCAGAAAACACGGAGCACGGAGGTTTTGTTAACTAACTTGTTTACACTAATGATGGATAGTGAAAGATAGATGGCTTCTATAACAATCTATTGACGATGTGGTTTTATTTGCAGTTCTCACTCTGTTTATTGTTATACTATTGAGATAAAATAACTAATATTTTATAAATATTAAACGCATTAACGCATGCGTAGCGAATTTCAAAGATTTTCTTAGGAAAGAAAAATTCGATCCGCGGGCAGGATTCGAACCTGTGGCCTTCGGATTCAGTACATCCGACGCTTATTTCCAACCGAGCTACCGAGGATCGTACCCGCCACGTCGAATTCTTCCGTCCATTTCCAACGTCTCATGGTGACGAATCCTGCCCGCGGATCAAATTTTTCTTTCCTAAGAAAATCTTTGAAATATTTATAAAATATATTTTATCTCAATAGTATAACAATAAACAGAGTTGAGAACTGTAAATAATTATTAATAATAATTATATTTAATTATTCTTGTCACTTGTTTTTATCTAAACAGGAGGTAAAAGAAATGCTGTACGTTGGTATATTAGTATTTTTTTGTGATAGTGTGAATAATGTTTTTTATGTGCCTTTGAAGAACTTACTTGTAGTTTACTGCATAAATAAATTTAATATCTGATAACTCTGTCCATCAGTTATAGTATTGAAAATATTGAACATGTATTTTTTGTTTTTTTAATCAATGAATATTGACCAAGGTAAAACGCTTCGAAATTCGGGATTGTCGGCTGGTGATGTTGTATTGCCTGTAATACAGACCGAGAGACGTTTTGTATCTTCGTCAATTTTGTTTTGCGTAACAAAATAAATAATAACTACGTGTTATATATTTTTTGATAAATAATCTATCTTTCAGACTAAGACATTTTTTTACTTACTTACTTACTTTTTTTGGGTTAATAGGCTTATCCGATTCTTTTTTAAGAAAATAATAAACCTAGTTTATTAAAGTGCCCTGTCTTGAGAGTATAATTATTTTTACATGGTATACACATGGTTTATCTCCAGAACTATGATTGCTGAACCAAAAGGCTCAAAAATCAGCTTTATATTATATTATAGGCACGGAGGAAACTCGTTATGACAGATGGTCGCCCCATCCACAAATCAACCTGGGCAAGCGCGGCTTGACTCAGAAGATCGGCCTGTGCGGCTGTAATTATTTATCCACGAGCACCTCCGCTGGTAAAACCTAGTATTATATAAAAATAAAGCGAATAAGTGCTTCATCTTATTTTATAGTTTCTGATTTAAGTTTCCGTTCCAGAAGAAGTTTAAAATGCAGATGCAGATGTTTGTTTCCGCTTGTAGTTCTTTTTATGACGAAAAAAGATAATTTTATAAATCCGTATTCTTGAATTTTTACGGATGAATTTTGAAAGTGTTGCCAGAGAGTTTTCAAAAAGCTTATCAGGATAAGGAATATTGAGTTATCAACTAGCCGGGGTCGCGGGACTGTTTCGTCAGGTTACCGTGACCCTGGAATGTAAAGGGCCATTGAAGGATCACCGTGGAGTTTAGTCAGTACATTGAAAGATTGCAAATAAGCTTGTATTCATTCAGTGGCTCGTGATTGAACCTACCTTTACAGGTTTCACAGGCCTTATATTATCTCACAAAAGAGGTTTATATAGCAAAAGCAAGACGGTGACCATCTGGCAAGTGTCAGACTGCAGTCTCCGGTACACCGACCGTAAATCTAGACAATTTACAACCTTACACGCAGTTCCTATCTTTTCTTATACAATATATGTGACTGTTCCACAGCATGAATATTGGATGTTGGTATATTTTTATCTCTTGTTTGACAAGCTTTTAATTTTTGGGTTTGTTCTTGACCTTAGTCTATGTCTGGGGTACTGCAGAGACAAGGTCAACGATGCAGCGAGTTAACACGGAAAAAAAGCCACTTTAACATTGAAGAAATTAGGGTTATAACTAGGGTTGCCAACATTTTTCTGTCTGAATATAGTATTTTTTTGCAAAAGACATAAAAAATAAAAAAAGACTAAAGTTATATTTTTACTTATTTATTTTTATAAAAACTGTATTTCTTTGCACTTCTTCCATTTTTTAAAGACGTAGGAATAGGCCATAGGCGAAGTTTTCTTTTGTTTTTCTAATTTTAGTAATGAAATGGAAACGCAAAATATAAACATTGAGCTATTGTACTAAAATATAGTATTTTCGCGTACTATAAATTTCTTCAACAGTATAGATAGTACGGAGACCCTAAATACAGTACAATACTATACAATATTATAGTACGGTTGGCAACCCTAGTTGTAAGACGCAGGCAGAGAGTTCCACTACTTCGCTGTTTGGAAACGCTTAGTGCATGTTATATTGGTGGAATCGCAACAAGGTAAGGAAAATATTTTGTCATGTGCCTAGATGTGCGATGCTATAAGGGGGCTGGTGGGATAAGATAATGAAAGTGGGGTCGAAAATCAACCCTTACTGAATGGTTAAAGTCTAAAGTATATTTTATAATCTTTATTTTATGTTTTGGAATAAAAGCCAATTTATATACCTAGATATTCCTTAAAACTAGCCAGTCAATTTCACCCGCCTTCCCTGAAAATCTTGACGTGAAATGAGATTACAAAAGTAAATATATAAATGATATATGGTGCCTACCTGATAAAATTGATTCTTTTTCAGGATTTGACATATTCACGTAATTTAAGTATGTCACATTACCAGTTGACAGCATCTATAAGAAGTTTATTGATGCAATTTAGTCGTCTACGAGTAGTTTATTATTTTTATTAAATAAATGTACATATCTAAATGTTGAACAATTATTAAACAAGTTCGTAGCGTACCTACATATCAACGTATTTTTAACTATCTAGATAGTACCTTTGGGTCAATCTTCGAGGTCGTTTAGGATAACGAAGCCCGATACTTTTACTGCTAGTGCAACCATCCATTGAAAAAAAAAAACAAAAATATAAATTATTTTAATTTCATTTAAGTTAATTGTAATTAAGATAATTTATATTTTTGTTGTGTCTAAACGGAAGCCTCAAAATTGAAGATTGACCCCTTTACACTTTATGTGTTTTTTTTAGCTGTTAACTTTTTTTATGAGTCAGGAGGGCTCTGGATGGAGTGGTAGGACTGTCACTGACTAAAACTCCACTATTTTCCTTTTTTATCGTGGTAAAATCATCAATTAATAAGTCCTCCCTCCCACTGAGGGGCGGCACTAAGGGACTGTCAGCCTTATACTGACTGAAATCCATGGTATTCCTAAAATCCACTGCTCTCAAAACATTGAAGGAAAACAACGTGAGGCAATTGGCATGTCCTAGAACCAAAAATTCGAAAATATGTGACATCCACCAATCCGCACTGGGCCCGCGTGGTGGATTATGGCCCACTCCCTCTCACAGAGAGGAGGCCTGTGTCCCAACAGTGGGAACATGCGGGAAGGCTGATGATGATGATTCCTAAAATCCACGAATACATTATTTGAATGATACGACGAAGCGGAGCGTGCACGCGTTTGTTATCATTTAGGCGCAAACGCTGACCGGGCGAGCTGTGTATGTGTATAGTCAAATTTTATTTACAAAACCACATAAACTCAACAGAAATACCCTAATAAAAACATCTCTTTACTCACATACCGATTTAAGTTAACGTAGCTAAAACAGAACCGTTCACCCGTCCGACCGACCTTTAGTAACCCCACATTATTTTGTAGCAAATAAATAAAATGTAAATAGCATATGGAAAGGAACAAAGAGTATGATAATTTGCATAATTCTGTTCACCTTTTAGCTCCGGACATGGCTGGTTTGCCTGGTTTTGGCCTGGCCTCGTGGGTTTGGTCTGGGCTTGAGCCAAGCCAAGTCCATTTAGCGACTTGTACGAAGATTATAAGCTTAGATCCTTTGGTTACACTCCGCGTGTGTTAACCTCGGAAAAATAGAGAAAATCCACCTTTAGCGGTGTCCTTTGAATTTGGAATACGTTCCGTTTCTCTTCACATAAACAAAGGTTTTCGTATCGATTTAGTGTTTTTTATGTAAATGCTTGGTTTACTGAAAAGAAAGTATATAAGTAAATGGTGCGTGGTTTTAAAGGTAGACTTATGA
The DNA here is from genome assembly GCA_036375495.1 of Agrotis segetum. Taxonomy (NCBI): domain Eukaryota; kingdom Metazoa; phylum Arthropoda; class Insecta; order Lepidoptera; family Noctuidae; genus Agrotis; species Agrotis segetum. The sequence goes on from JAQSVV010000297.1 coordinate 380,427, forward strand.
ATATTGAGAATCAATGGGTTGTTTTAATCAAATTGGTGTTGTGTTTTTAATGTTTCTTAATATAATACAGAAAAATGACAAAAGAAGAGAAAAAAAAAGACTTTTTCGATAGTCTAAGTAAGTTTTCTTTTAGGTGGCAAAATCGTCTAATCATTAGACTCTAATGATTCCTCCTGCCGGGGGTGAAGCGTAAAAGCCTGTCTAATAAGTAGGTACTTAATAACCTGTTAATAACATAGGTACACCGTGAACAAATTCCTTCAATTGCCCTTTACGTTCCAGTGTCACGGTTACAACAGTTCCACCAAAGTTCATGTCATAAACGTAGTTTTATTTAAACATACTCGCATCAGTACGTTCCCATATTATCAGCATTTTCATAAGTATCGTTTAATATGAAATATTCATTTCATTTTCAGAGGTATTTCGGGTTGGTAATTCCAATAAAGACTTCATTATTGGTCCGTAAAGATGTAAATACGATTACATCAATGGACCGATGACGGTTCGAACGAATACAGTTTCAGATATTTTCAGGAATCTGAAATAAAAAAATTTGGTACTCTGAAAGAAGCAAATTTTTTGCTTTTTGTCGCTTACACACGCCGCGCTTGAAAGGGTCACAGGTATGCTAGAATAGTAGATTGCATGACAAGCGAGCAAACTAATATTTATACGGCGAGGGCGCTATTTTGAATCCAGAACGAAATGAATGATTCTTTAGTAGAATCCTGAACGTAGCGAGCAAATTTTTTGCTTTTTGTCGCTTACACACGCCGCGCTTGAAAGGGTCACAGATATGCTAGAATAGTAGATTGCATGACAAGCGAGCAAACTAATATTTATACGGCGAGGGCGCTATTTTGAATCCAGAACGAAGTGAAGGATTCTTTGGTAGAATCCTGAACGTAGCGAGGGATTCAAAGCCAAAAATTTAAATATATTATATAGTAGCTTGTTGCTATGTAATTGGGAGTAAAATAGAGAATATCCCGTCACTCAGGGTGATCTCTCCACTCCACAGATCGCAATTGTTTTAGCCCCGGCGCAGTCGTCGAAAAGACTACACGCGCCCGTCGTCATGCGTTTGTTACACGGTCGTAGTGGTTCTTCTCAATCTTAATGAATTATGCTTGGAATTTTGTTGTTGTTTTTTTTTTTAATGAGTCGTGGATGGTTATCACAAAGTGCAGTATTCGAGGGACTAGTATAAGTTGAAGAAGAGAGTGAATTAGACCTCTGCGACCAAGGCCTGAAACTTCCGACCACGTCGTTTCAGAGGAACTCGGTCTAGTGAGGAATCAATCTGCCTGGACTCAGATGACAATAATGGGCCACTTTCAGAAATAAACAGCTGTTTTACAAGGAGTGATAAAGTAAAGAAGTGGCAAAAATGTAACAATAACTGATTCTGATGAAAAATAAAACAAATTAAACTATTTTTAATTTGTAATTTTTATCGCTTGACTAGGTTTATAAACTAGTCTGACACCTCAGACAAATTTATGAACCTGTAAAAAGGGTTTTGTGTTCCTGATTTTTGTCTAGATCCAAAAAATGTTTGAGTGATTTCAAATAATTTACTTTTCATAATTTTAATTAATCTTTTGACAAATTACATTTTGAAAATAACCACAATACATCTACGTTCATAAAAATAAACAATTATTGGACAATTAGTGGTTTATTTCTCTTGTACATCGCATAGGTCTTTTCGGTTACGCGCGCTCGCTCCGTTTTGACAAATTTACATTTTTATTTCTAAATAACCAAAGTAACATAATTACGTTCAGTGAACATGTTAAAAACTAAACAATTATTGGAAACAATTAGTGGTTTATTTCTCTTGTACATCGCGTACGTCTTTTCGGTGTTACGCGCGTACCCGCTTCGGGAGGGTTACACTGAAAATCCACGGTGTCCTTCACCGTTCCGGGGTCACGCGCGACCCCGGCAGGCTTTGGCCCCGCCCCGTCATTATGCTGACGCTCTTTTTATGGTCCTTGGTGGATTCTGCCGCCTAAAAGTAACGGAATTCATTAGTTTTCACCGCTTCCCACTCCGTCTCGCCCCGCAAAAATATCTTAATCTCCGCCTATGAACAGGAATGGTTATAGGTATTACTAAACAAATACCGGAATATGGTGAAACTTGATTGATTGATTTCACAGGATTTTTTTATCATAGTAAAATCACCAAATGAGTCACTCACTCTCAAGGCTGGACGGGTGGGACTGTCAGACTTGTACTGATTGATTGACAGGCATAACAAGCTATAGGCTGGTGTACATTTTTGACATAATAAAATAAATTTTTCCACCAGAAAAATAACCAAGAGTAACACCTTCTTTAAAATGGAGTACGGACGTTCTTCAGCTGCTGAAAATAATTTCATCCGTCCCCAACACAGACGAGAGTCACAAGTTCAGTTTTTATTTCTACGCCATGAAATATGGGTGGCAGGAGACTCGTTAAAAAGAACACGATATAGTATTACAGTGGGTGGTCGGGCAACGGCTAACCCGCTTTATGTGCACTTAAAACTGTTTCCTACACTTGTTTCATCCTCTCAGCGAGAATCTTAATTTAAGCTTTAGTAAGTAAACAAAAACAAGAAGTTTTGTTCTTGCCAAATCGAGCGCCAGCCAGGCTGTTTAAATGGTGAAAATTACTCGTATTATTGAGAAATGTTCCTAGAATTTGGGTGTGCTTACTTGTTTTGAATTAAAAGAGTTTTGAATATTCAAAAGTTATTTCATAAACATTATGATACCTGAAAGTTTTAGAGGGTCAAGAGGCTTTTAAACAACGTGTATTCCTTATTTAAATGAGAAATATCCTGATGTCGTCATTGGCAGGAATCTAGCAGAATATCATCATCACAATTTCAGCTTATAGCAGTCCACTGCTGGACATAAGACTCTCCCGCTAATGATCTCCAGCTTTTTCATCCAGCCACTGCCGAAAGAAGGTAGCTGCATCCTACCTTCTTTCATCTTGCCGAGGGGCGTCCCACTCTACGTTTACCTACCCGCGGTCTCTTTTCGAGAACCTTCCTACTCCTTTTGACTGGCCTGTTGGTCTAGTGGTTAGTGACCCTGACTGCTATTCCGGAGGTCGTGGGTTCGATTCCCACCCAGAACAAATGTTTATGTGATGAGCACGATCATTTGTTCTGTGTCTGGGTGTAATTTATCTATAATATGTATGTATTTAGAAATATATAAGTATGTTTATCAGTTGTGTAGTACCCATAACACAAGCTCTGCTTAGCTTGGGACTAGATGGCGTTATGTGATACTTAGTTGTGGAATATTAAAAAATATTAATAATACCTTTCATAGGTTCTGTGGCAGACATGACCAGCCCACTGCAACTTCAGCTTGCTACAGTTTTCGACAAATTCTATTTAAGCAGAATATCGGGGCAAGGTATTTATAACCTGACAAATGCTGAGCTAGATACTCGTATTAGGTGCAATCCTGAAAAACACAGCGCTGTTTTTTTACGTCACTTCCATTATTTGTTGTTGATTTTTTTTGTTATCCGTATTTTTTTTTCCTGGTTTTTTGTTTACTATTTTTCGTTTTTACTGTTGTTTTATAAACAGTTTTTTTTGTGTCTGTTATTGCATCAAGTAAATGGTTTATCTAGTATTATCTATAACATAGGATTTCAACATACTCGTAACTATCGATAGGTGTGTGTAATATAATATTTTGATAACCTCTGCCTGAACATTCGGGGTATGCAGGCGTGATATTATGTTATGAAACTTTATCTTGGTGTATTTTGGTGTGGGAGTATTTTATATTACGCGGCGTATTATTACCTTTGTGATTTACATAAAGCTACTAGTGGCCCGGACGTGGTTCGTTACTTTGACAGCAAAATCCTCGATATTAAAATGATCCGCCATTTATTGAATTATTATGTTACAAAAAATTTGACAATGAAGAACATAACAGAATTTTATGCAAACTTCAGATGAACCCTCTACTAAGTAGTCCGAACTAAACCTTAATTTGGTTTGGATGGACGAATATTTAAATTGTTTTTTATAAACATAGATTCAGGTACTATTATTGGAGGTATACTTATGTTTGCATAAATTTCCCTTTCCTGGGTTTCGGGAATATTTAGAAAAGTTATCGCAGACCTAGAACGCACGCAAGGGGAATTTAAGGAACGAGTGGGTTTTAAGTACTCAGTGTGAATTTAATACTGCGGTTGTAAACATTATTTTTTGGTTACTATTATAAAACTACGGAACGGATCTGGATGACATTTAGCACAGAGATAGTTTTATGTTCTCGTGGGATAATTTTTGTCGAAATTTTTATCTATGGCGGGCGAAGCGGCTGGCAACAGCTAGTGTTGTACAAGTTGTTCAATCGTGCGGTACGATTACCAATAATAATATATTATAATGTTTATCTTTTTTTAGTTGCCATGTGGACGCAGGAATTACTATGCAGCCAGCGGCCGCTCGTGTATAAACTTTAGCAAATAACATAAAATCAAGTTTCATAGTTGTATGAAACACTAGTTTCCGCCCGCGATTTCGTCTGCGTAAACTTCTACCACGTTGAATCCCAATATCCACTCGCGGTTTGACATTTTCTAACTTGATATGAAAAAAAATTATAGCTCGGCAAATATGTATAAAATTGTTGCCCCACATTATGAATTTCTCTTGTATCGTCGGTGCATTTATTTATTTAAACTTCATGTACTTGTAAAAAACAGTACGTAGGCGGACTTAATGCTATAGGCATTCTCTACCAGTCTACCTTAGGGTGGTGCAGAGAAACAAACATAGCACTACAGCAACTAACATAACATTTACAATAATTTATACTCACATACATAAAGACCCAGAACTAAAGCAATTACTTGTACATCATACAAATAATTTTTTCCATTGTGAGTCAAACTTTCGCACTACAAAACGCAGCTTAGTCGTTAATCGCGGAACCACTATGCCATCCGTATCGTCAATCATTCTTCAATCAATCATCGATTATTTTAGTAACAAACAAATAAAAAACGTAACTTTTTCATAAGTATTGTTAACCTCCAATCCAACAATTGAAAAGTTTCCAATAGTAACTTCTGAATTGATTAATTCTAGCAATAGCTGTTGGAGGGAGTTATCCCCGATTCGATTCGATATTCGGCGAAGAACTAGAGTCACCGACATAGCTCATAAAATTTGCAAGTAGAAGTGGCAATGGAAAGCCACATCGCTCGTAGAACTGATAACCGATTGAGAAGAAAAGTTCTTGAGTGGCGACCAGAAGACGCAGCGTAGGCAGGTCTCCCACTGACCGACCGACGACATCGTGAGGGTCGCCGGCAACCGATGGATGCAAGTGGCGAATTGTCGAACGGGGCGTGGCGGTCTTAGGGGGAGGCCTTTGTTCAGCAGTAGACGTCTTCCGGCTGATGATGATGACGATGATGACGATGATTCCCGATTCAAATAACTTTGTTCCTATTAACACTTCAGTTAAACTGGGGCTGGTGATTAGACAATTGTTACTGTCACGGCATTAGGCCAGACTTTTCCTTTCTTTTTACTTTTTCTTCGTCGTAAGTAAGCGTACAAGTTAATTGAGCATAAGTCCGACTTGTGTCAAATGTTAATTGAAAGATAAGTGCCACCAAATAAAGAATTTCCTCCTTATTTTCCTCTAGCGCTGTTCCTCAAATCTTTTACTTTGTTACCGACGGCATCTGCCCCTTTTCAACTCAAGTTAAACAAATTTTCCGTAACAGACTTTTTCGAGATTCACCTCGAGGATTTAGGGGATATACGAGGTTTTGTTTTTACAGTTTCCTTTTTTTGTATTTACCTTGTGTGTATTTTTACTGTATTGTGAATTGTTAATATGTGACTGTGTTTATAAGGTATACATATAAATACATATAATAATATAGCTGATATTATATGTTTATGAAATTAGGATCACCTAGTTCTTTATACTTATTTATAAACCGACTTCAAAAAAAGGAGAAGGTTCTCAATTCGGTCGGTATGTTTTTTTTGTTAATGTTGAGTATCACACGTTCCTACAGTTTACTTTAGTCTTTGTTACCGGCTAGTTTATTTACATACAAAACGTAGCGGAAATTTGAATCAGCAGTTTCCGTCCGAAAGTCTGTAGCAATACGTTATGACAACGCTCGTAAACGTTACGTTATAACATAGTTTTAATGGTAAGTTATGGCTTCGTTTCTAATAAAAGGTATTAGTATTCACGAGGTACGGACGGTTTTCCGTAAGTGCCATGGCGAATGTTTTCGGTGTAACTCATCCACTCCAATATCATACAGATTGAGAGCGTTAAGTTATAGCAGTAACAATTTCGTATTGGCCAATAAAACCTCACTTTCGCTTTATTTATACGCAGTAAAATGATCAATATTCGATATTGCCTTTAGATGGTAACACACATTTACATACGTTTATGGACGAGACTTCTTTGAAAGTTTTTTGTAATTTCTTGTGAGTATGGACACTATTTAAGAGATGGGTGCCACATTTATCCTAAACAGTATTAAAACATGAATGTAATGTAGTTCTCAGGAGTTTTTCTAGAATTTATGGCAAAAAAAAAAAACTTAAACAAGATTAGGTACAGAGTCATTCGGCAGAAATGGACGACTATGCCTAAAATAATTGTATGAAAAATCATCCTTGCTATCACACAAAAAAAAAAACTCAAAATGAACAAAAAAGTTCCACTAATTAAAATTCAACAAAGAGATCGTATCAAAAACTTGGCGCGTCCATAAAGAACGGTTTTTTCCCACGTTTTCACCGGCCAGTCAGTCTATCTACCATCATATGAGTTATACTGGCTGAGATAATGATAAGCCGCGGATTGGGCGCTCCAGTCCACATTAAAACCTCGTTAGCCTTAGTATAAGCTTTTACTATTGTTCAGCACCAACTTGCTATATCATGAGGGGAATAACGTTACATATTCGTACGTATACACTGAGCCAATTGCTAATGCATAGCAGTTGGAGTTAGCAGTTTGTTTTGAAGCTCCTGTTTGTCAATGTTGTTCGGACAGTTTTGGCGTGAGCATTTTGTAACTTTAGAAAATAAAAATGTTCATATACTCGTAGCTGTCAGCTAGCTATGTCATCATTATTTGGAGACAAAGGATTTTTAAACTATTAAGTATGTCAATGTTTTATGAGCAAAGGAAACAGTACCCTTAGCACGAATTTTCACTCTTTTACTTTACAGCGTCTTTCCAGTATTTACAGCGTTACTTGTATGAAAAAATGGAACAGCGCCTCTGGTGTGCGAAGAAGGAACAAAGTTTTTCCTTGAAAATTTTCAATTTGAAGTTGTTAAAGTTCCAGTTTACTTTACGTCTCAAATAGTGAAAATTCATGCTAAGGGTACAGTTTTTTAAATAACATACAGTAAAAAAGCTTTGACAGTACATTTTTTTTACAAGCTTTCTCTGTCCCACAGCTGGAAGTCTTATTGGAGGCTGCTGGGCTTCCTCATACTGTCAGCAACTAGTATATCGTCTTCAGGGTTTCACATATACACGACTTTAGCTCTTATTGTGGTCCAACCAACCAATCATTGATTTTGACAATAGATTCGATAGGTAGGCTATTCATAACCCCTTGCACACTGCACTTTAAGATAGCTCAATAGAGGGGAATATGTTCCTCCCGACCTCTGAAGTCATAAAACACGTTTCCCTCTTTGTATAAAATCTTATGTCTTTAAACCCACGCCGGGTGAATAGGGTTGTCTAATTATTTGTAAAAATAAACACACAATATGGAATTTCAAATTTAAAAAAAAAAAAAACACTTCTTCTATGCTGCTAACATCCTGCATCAAATTTTAAAGTAAACTAGTCTTTATAAAATGTTGTCGGTATCCATTTTTAGTAGTAAGACTTTTCCAATGTAATAAAGATGATAAAGTCATTGATTTTTATAGAAATATTAACTTTAAAAATTTGAAAAAAATAGAGTGGTAGACTGATACTCAGAGAAGCCAAATATCAAAAAAACATTAAAAAGGACGTTACCTTTGTTGCCCGGGGCCGGCGATATCACACTTGCTTGAAAGTGTCTTTCTAAAATTAGTCAAGCATTACCTTTCAAAGTTATTCTACTTCTAAAAACAGCTATTTTATTGTTCCAGCTATTTTATGCGGGCATGCAGACGGCGAGTAATGGGTGACATGCCGTCCGATCATGATCCATGCGGGCCTTAGAAGACCAAAGCCTGACGGGGTCTGGCTTATCAGGTTACCATAACCCTGGAACGTAAAGAACTATTGAAGGTTAACCATGGATTTTAGTCAGTACGAGTCTGGCAGTATGGGTACGAGGATTCATTTGATGATAACTATTCTGATTCATCATCATTATCATCAGCCGGAAGACGTCCACTGCTGAACATAAGCCTCCCCTTAGACCGCCACGCCGAACGACAATTCGCCACTTGCATCCATCCATCCTATTCCATTATTCTATTTCCAGACTATTCTGATTACTGAAACTATTCTAAATCTAAATTTTGACGACACTCAACGTATTCGAGACTAACCCTAAATTGGACTTAATTACTGCTAAATGGTCGGCGATTAAGTACATTTTTTGGTTCTGTGAGAATACATAACGATTGTTATAAAAATAGAGTTCACACTTATTTTGACAGTCATATCAGAAACAGCGCCTCAAAATCAACCTTATCTTTACGGTTATACAGACGACTGTAGTTTTAACAGGTAATGCAAATCCAAGGGGTAAAAACTGTGAAAGGATTGTAACATTAATACCGGGACATAGGGACAGGATGGGGAGTGCCGTCACGCAATCCCGGACAAGTGTAGCATACGTATCTACATAATTATGAAAGTTTACCACCGCACTGAGGATTGTCGCGTTCATGTTATAAACGACGTAATTATTATCGTTGCTGTGGAACTTTGTTCTACAACTTTTTCAAAAACATTAAGTACTATTCTTTCTTTTTAATGAAATGAAATGATGACATTTATACAAGTAGGTTATATCAACACTTTTACACGTCTTTTCATAAAACTAGGAGGGGCCGGTGTTTCGTACCTGACTACTCTGAGAAGAAACATCCGAAACAAACTCAGAGATCACAGTCTCTTTTAAAGTCCAAACATCATAAATGTAGAACAGCTTATACGAGGACCATGTAGGCAATGTCTGAAATGGTCTTTTGCTTCCAACCGGTATATGTGGAGATCAAAAGTCTCCCCTTTTAGTTCTATGTTCAGCAGTGGTCGTCCTATGGCTGAGATGATGATGATGATGAATAACCCTTCCACCAGAAGTGATCGTCCTTTACGTTCCGGGGTCACGGTAATTCGTTTGGTCCTCTATAGAGGGGCCCCGTCATAATGCTGACACTTGAGGCGCGCGTGGAACACAACGCGCCGTCGACCCGAGCATATTCCATGGTCGGACAGCGAGTCGTTCATTACTCGCCGCCGGCATGCCCGAGCGATATACTAGGCATAGAGCAAATGATGTGTATCATTAGTAATATACAATCTAACTCAAACAATTTTTAATCACACGTGAGTTCAAAGGGGTTGTAGGTGCGATAAAATAATGCTGCATGGCGTGTCAAAAACTTAATTAATTTCTCGTACATTTACGGCCCGAATTTTAAGGATAAAAAGAATCAAAGTTTTTTGAGCAACGACAGCTTTTATCTCAACAACGGAATCTGGGACAAATCCAGGTTTGAGAACATAAATAAGCGCTATATACGAGCAATATTTTATGTAATGTAAGTCGCCATCATTATCCTTCTTATTAAGACTTTTTGGACTCGATGCCGTGTCCAATAGTAAGAGCTGTTTTCGCTCAATTGTCTCAGCTTTTCTACCTCTTTGACGGTAAGCTTTCTGTGATCCAGCCAATGTTGAAGCAAGGCTTTAGACGGTCGTTATTTTTAAAAGCAACCGAGGTTTCTAAAGAAAAATATTGCCAAAGATTTTTGTATTTCCTCTCAAAACAAGTAGTGTTATCATTAAATCGATATGTACGAGCATGGAGCACAGGTAAGAAGCATATAAATGTTATTTTACTGCTTACGTTAGTTTTTAGTAAAACAAGAACACAGAAATGATCCCGTTTATAAGAATGTAGTTTTTTCGTATTTTATTTAAGTTTTCTTATTATGCATTACGTTTTCCAGTAGAACATAGAGTATGGAATATTTTACTAAAATAACAGCATGAAAGAAAAATCTGAATTTTCTGATTTTGTTTCGGTTTCTCGTACAATACGGTTGACCGTGCAATCCGGACTCAGATTTCCGATATAAAAGAATAATACATGACTACCTACATTCTATACAGTGTTTGAGATTTGCAATCCTAGAATTTTCTAAAACATTCTGTATTCTGTATAAACTAGTTTAGGATGTCAAGCTGCTGCTGCATCTTCGAGATCCATTCAGCGTTCCATTTTTCTTTATCAAGCTATTGCATAGCTTTTATTGCGGGCCTTGAACGCGGTGACCGAATCAAGAAATTCCGTAACGAAAAAAATCTAACACCTCTCCCACTCCGACCTACACAACACAGCGGTGCGATGTTGAAAGCCGTGCATCGTCTAACGTCGTTTCAGTTTTTTCTTGGCTTTTTACGTGGCCGACCATAGCCTTATTAGTAGTGTACTTAATAAATGAAATAAATAAATAAGTATAATTGCATAAGTCGATAAAAATGCTATGCAATCGCTTTGCCGCGGCAGTCCCCAAGTGCCACACGTATTTTTTTTTCTATCGTGGTAAAATCATTAAAATACGAGTCGGACTGTCAGACTTGAACTATCCACGGCGATCCTTCGTTAGCTCTTTACGCTCCAGGTAACCCTGACTGGATGAGATAGTCTCGCGACATGTTACGAATATTCGCATTCGCACCCGCTGTATATTCGCATGTTTTAAGATATTCGCATTCGCAAAATTCGTACGAATACGAACGACTACATTTAGTACTCCTTCCACACAGTCCATTCATTCTTATCTTTCGTCTAAGTCTACATTTATCTTTTATTCAATCTGCCTTTATGTCGCTATTCATCAATATTAATGTTCATCAAAACCATTTCAAAAATCAATCATAAACGTTTCTTTTCTTTCACTGATGCCACTCTTAGAGCTACTCTTAATACTTTTTTCATAGTCGTTACGGACAGGAACTTAAAATAAGTTACACAATATTTAAAAATGAGTTATGAAGTTCGAGCATTAATGAGTGCTTCTTTTTATGTAATTTCTAAATTATCAAATGTTTTTTTTATTATTATTATTATAAGCCCGTGTCGTCCCACTGCAGGGCAAAGGCCTCCCTTCCCTCCTTCCACTTTTCGCAATCTAATGCGATTGTAGGCCAATCCCTTAAAAATGAGTCCAGCTCATCCCGCCATCTCCTTCTGGGCCTGCCGTGTTGTCGTTTACCGCCATTTGGGATCCACTGAGTGGTTATTTTTGCCCAATGCTCCTCCGACATACGGCATATATTATCAAATGTAATTGATTTAAATTGAATGTTCGCATTCGAATATTAAATATTTGAATTGTATATTGGCATCCACATTCGCATTCGCTAATGTCAAAAATCAGACATTCGTTACATCACTAGTCTCTACCTACATGTCAAGTGTACAAGTCAGTAACAGAACTTATTTAAATCGCAACCTGTATAATTTTTCGCGGAACTGTACTTAAGTAGCAATAAATGTATCCAACTCAATCCCATTGCAGTTTGCTTTCACAGGTAAAGTGTACTTTATAATATTATCCTGTGAGTCCCGGTTCAAACTGCATTGGATCCCAGGAAAAGGAGCAAAAATGAAGAGCCGCCTTAACTGTGCCCGGGACTGCGGAGATAAAAGTCCCGGCCTCTTATTTGAGTTATGGGACTTTGACCGGGCCACATTACTTTATTATGCTGGAGTGCTTCTACGCGGTTGCTTTAGATTTAAAAGCAGTCAATTGACTGCTATGCTAGCCAGCAGTAAATAGGTTAACCACACAGAAATTGATTGCAAAAAAATTGTTGCTTGTTTTTGCGAAGCCTGAATATTTCAGTGCGAGACGTGAGCTTGATTTTTGCAAGAAACAAATACTTGCATGGCCTACAAGTAGTTGTTACGAGCCTGTTTGTTTGTGTATGTGCGTTTAAATGTTTTTAACGTACTAGTCCGGTCAATTTAGACAAAAAAATGTGAGTGAAATTACATAAAGTCCCAGCAAGCTGAATGTTTGTGTAGTTGTTCAAAACATAATTATAAACAATGTCTAGACATTGTTTATTTTTTTATTTTTTATTTTTCTTTATTGGCCAACCAACAATTGTTTATACTACAAAAATATAAGGTTAAATCTACCATAATCTAGGGTTAGTATAACAATTTATTACAGGTTAGCACCGCATGCCCCTTTAACTTACAATCGCTAGACTAATTTATGACTTAAAATTAACAAGATATTAAAATTAAAATTACGTGATGAATACAGGAAAAAAGAAAAAAACTAAATGATCAGCAAAAGTAGAAAGAAAAAAAAACAATAAATTACGTTAGGTTCTGGTAACTATTCTATGAAACTTAGCATACGAATCAAAATGCACGTCAACTAAATCACTGGAGCCATTCAATAATTTGCAAAGACGAGGAACTATAGAGTTTGCACCAAGTACTGTTCTGCGGAGTGGTGGGTGTAAGGGGGTAATTGGAGCACGAGGGATTCTAGCAGGGGCCCGAAACTGAAATTTGGATAGTAATAGGGGGCAATCAATCTTGCATCTGAAGAGCTTGTAAAGGAATAAGGAATCGATAATTATTCGTCGTTTCTCCAATGAGATCATCTTAAAATAAGACAACCGGGCTTCGTATGATCGTATCCTTTTTGTATTTCCGGTAGTGAAGGCCAGATGCCAGAGGAATCTCTTTTGTATACGCTCTAATCGAAGGATATGCGTAGAGTAATGAGGTCTCCATATTGTACAACAATATTCTAAGATACTGCGAACGAGACAGTTGTACATTTTTTTTTTTGTGCGACTATGCTTAAAACCAGCAACATTGCGCACAACAAAACCCATCATTCTAGAAGCCCTTTTGATGACGCCGTCAACATGCGGTACAAATGTCAAAGCGTTATCGAACACAACTCCTAAGTCCCTTATTTGGTTCACCTCTTGGATAGCGTTATTGCCCACGTAATATAAACTAGCAATGTTTTTTTTTTTCGGGTGTATTTCACGTAAAAGCACTTTTTTATGTTTAAGCTCATTTCGTTGTCATTGCACCATTTAACTAACGAGTCTAAGTCGCGCTGGAGCAATATTTTATCATTTTCAGAATGGATTATCCTAGAGAATTTCAGGTCGTCAGCATACATATAGCAATCCGAGAATTTTAGGCAATGTGGAATGTCGTTAACAAAAACATTAAATAGAATTGGTCCAATATGTGCACCCTGGGGAACCCCTGAGGACGTTTTGTAGGTTCCAGATAGAAAACCATTAACTGCAACAAAGAAGAAACGATTTTCGAGGTAAGACTTTAGCCAATTATAGAGTGTACCAGTGATACCATACGCAGATAACTTCGACAAAAGTAAATGGTGAGGTACACGGTCAAAGGCTTTGCTAAAGTCGGTATAAATCACGTCAATCTGCTCGCCACGGTCAATAGCATCCGATAGCATTTCTGTGAAAGTCGCTAGATTAGTGCAAGTAGACCTGAAACTCACGAAGCCATGCTGAGAAAAGCTCAAGTAGAGTTTGAAGTGTGCCTGAATGTATGGGCAAACTAAGGATTCGAATACCTTGCCAAAGGTAGACAAGATAGAGATGGGTCTATAATTTTTGACGTTGTCCTTTTCACCGCTCTTATGGATAGGAATAATCTTAGCTGTTTTCCACAATTCGGGAAAGATACCCGAGCTGAGGGATTTATTAAAAATCAGTATTAAAGGGGATACCAGAGCGGGAGCACATTTATAGATAAATATTGGAGGGATACCATCAGGGCCAGCGCCTTTACTTAGATCCAGTGATTTTAGCTTGGTCAGAAGGCTTTCGCGATCAATCACAGGTGCCGTTAGTGGTAGACTGTTGTTCCTCATATTATGAAGATAATCGGACACTGGCTCGGTGTTGGTCGCTTTAACGTCGCTGAATGCGGAGAAGAAATTTAACGCGAACATTTCACATAGTTGAGGACCGTCAGATGTAGATGTGGTTCCGTTAGTCATTGTAGCCGGGAAAGAGCTCGAGCCACCTCTTTTATCCTTAATGTATGCCCAGAAGCGTTTAGGATTTTTGGCGATGTCCTTTTCTATGTCTTTTATGTAATTGTTGTAACTGTCAGTTGCCAATTTGGAACACCGTTTGCCCAACAATTTCAGTTCGAGTTCATCTCTAGGGTTCTTATAGATTTTGTATCGAGATCTTAATTTTTCCTTCTCTTTTAAGGCTCTTATTAAACTTTTGTTGAACCAAGGAGGGTACTTTTTACGTTTGCTAGTAGGCCCGGTATGCCCATACTTATTAATAATGTTTAGAAGCCTGTCGTAAAAATCACGAAGCATTGCATTAACATCAGGCAAAGGTTCGAAAATTTTATCCCAGTTTATATCGTTTAGATTCGCACAGATTTTAGTGTAATCTAGTTTATAATAATTAGTTCTTGTAATCCGGGGGTTATAAGGAAGTCGAGTTTCTACACTCGATGGTAGCAGGATTTCGATAGGAGGGTGGTGGACATCAATATTACTAAGGGGGTTAAGGGCCTCAGTAACGCTAGCGGAAGGTAAATTGGTTAATACAAGGTCTAATATTCGTCCCGACACATTCATGACTGCATTGACTTGTGTCAATTTATGCATATGAGTAAAATCTATTAGCGCGTTACAAATGCCAGAAGTTGCGTAATTGTTCACTGAGTCATTAACCAAGTTCCATTTAATGTTACCCAAATTAAAATCGCCGATAATACAGACATGCAAGTCTGCGTGTTCAAATTTATTACAAGAGTCCAAAAACTTGTCTAAGTCACTTCGCAATACGGGGGGTGGCAAGTAGACTGCGCACAGAGCTATTCGACGAAAGCGCTTCATAAACGGAACTTCAATAGTTAACCAGAGATCCTCGCATTGGCTTTCCCAGTGACGCATGCGTTTAGAATGAATTTTCTTTAATACGGCGATTAATACTCCACCTCCGTCCCTTTTCCTACCATCTCTGTCTCTCCTGTATACAATATATCTTTCATCAAAAAGCTCTGTACTCAGAACACTACTATTTAGCCAAGTTTCAGTTAGTACAATAATGTCATAATTCTCCAAAGATAATTGACGACAAAAGTTATGAGTTTTTGTGCGTAGACCTCTTGTGTTTTGGTAATAAATATTAATATTAAGAGCTGAGAATTTTAACAATCAGTAATGCCAATGCGATCACAATAATAATAATAGAACTAGAACTATGTTAACTTATTCAAGGTGTCCATGTTTTTAACCATAATGTGCTCAGATTCCTGTTGTTTCCGCATAAAAATTCTACCACTTCGTATCCACACAAATTTATAACCAAGCTCTTTGGCTTTGATCCTCGCGGCGGCGTGTAGAGCTCTATAAGTTGGGGACAGATGTTCAGTCACGAAGATTGCTGCTTTTGGTTCAGAATAACCAATATGCGCGCTGTTTAGTTTGTTGTCCTTATTGATTTTAATAAAATTAATTGTTGACGCCAGGAATTGATCACGAAGTCGAGTGGAAGCCAGCTGTACTACTACTGAACGTGGTCTGGTATTATTAGGGTTGAGTTTGGCAACCCTGGTACAATGCAAGATATCTCTGTTTTCCACGACACATCCAACCACCTTAGCGATGTCTGACACTATATTAAACAGGTTTTCCTGTTTTTTTTCAGGCAAGCATTGTATTTCAATGTTGTTAGATCGAGTCTGCTGTTCAAGCTGATCTACGCGCACTTTCAGCGAAGTGATATTATTGCTCATTTCAAGGTTCTCGCTTTGCAGTTTTGTAATGGTCTCCTTAGATGAAGCATGCGCAGTTAGTAGGTCCTCGTACTGCTTGTTCATAAATTTCATAGCATCGTCCATGGCATCGATTTTCTCATTGATGGGTTGCAACTCTCTGTTCAGTGTTGCAATCATGGTCTCATTAAATTTAGATAACATAATCGATAGTTCCGTTTTCATTACTTCCTGGATTATTTCTCGAACACTATCTCGCGATAATACACCTTCAGGTGAGCTCGACTGTGGTGGAGATCCGAGAGCTTGCCTTTTATTCCCTCTGGTGGTCGCCACATTACGCAAAGGTGTATTTTCGTGTTTATTTGTGGGAGATGTTCCATCAGCCATGTTTAGTTAAATATGGTAAAATAAAATGTTCAATTTCTTAACGCTTAGTACGAAGCAAATAATTGTTTCAATAGTAAGAAACAAGTAAGCGAAAAGGCAAGCAAACAAAAACAAAAAGCAAAAAGAATATCCACTTCTCAGATTCGAACTCGAGCCCCCTAGCGCGTGGTGTAGAACCAAACTCCAATCCGCTATTTGGACATGCAATTTCGTCGCAAAATTAGTAATCACTGTTTGGTATAAGTGTCTTGGAGAACGGGACGCTTGTGGAATTGTGACCATTTATGGTAGCGCACGCAGCAGTATCGAATGTTCTGACTCACCACCAATCGGCGAATGGGAGCAGCTGGCGCAGGTGTGACTCACTGTTGCTTGATCAAATTTTGTTTCACTTTATGCTTTAATCCGTTTTTTTCCTTTGCATTTGAATAACTATTTGTTTATATTGCTTCACCGAAACACGTTGTAACTTATGCACTACTTGATAATTGTGCAGTACTGTACGAAATAACACTTATAATAAACAAAAAATATATTTTTCAACGGAGCGACTTGTAACACGTCTTACCGCTAGCGCGCCGTTCCTAAGAAAAGTGCATATAATTATGTTTTGAACAACTTCACAGAAATTCAGCTTGCTGGGAATTTATGTTATCTTCGAATGTCTAAATTGATCGGACTATACTCACGAAACAGGAAAAACCGGCCAAGTGCGTGTCGGGCCACGCACAGTGTATGGTTCCGTAGTTGCACAAAATACTTATACGAACTAACTAAACTAATTCGCTGAATTTAATTTTAAAAAGAAGAATTTTCAAAATCGGTTCAGGAGTCTTTGAGAAATCAGGGAAAATACATAAGAAAAAAGATTGCGACGAATTTAGAACCTCCTCCTTTTTTTGAAGTTAGTTAAAAATTGTTGACGATAAAAACCTACCTATCCCCAAAAAACATACCGTAAAAACATACCTATTAAAAATAAAGTTGACAAACTTACATTTGCAGTTAAAGCACATGTTCTCCGATACATTTTGTTTAAGAAAACATATTATCCAAGTACATTTTATAAGTTGGTCGAATATTACTCGTAAAGTTGTAAAGCCTATTTGGTCATGATAATTTTCTTTTAAACTTCGTTATACATACTACTATCGTGAATTTAATCACACCCCCAAACATAACCGTTTAGCTGGTAGAGAGGGGGACACTCGAATCGAGCAAAATTTAGCACTTTAAGCTTAATATTTCACAAACGAATTTTTTTATCAATAAGCTATTCTCTAATAGAAAAATGAGACGGAAAGTTAATTAAATTGGTTATTATAAACCAATTTAAGTACCAAGAACTTACTTGTTGTTCGTCTAAAAGGTCGTTTTACTTACCACCAGTCCAAAAATTGTTTATCCTAGGTTAAGAGCACTTATATTCTTGACCTATTGGGATTCTACGACCAGCAGTAGGCGTTTATACTCGTAAGCTTAGAACAGTCTTTGTTTTTATAGTATAAAGTAACCTTCATTTTTATCATCTTCGTCATTGTTTTTACAAGCTTTTATTTAACTTGCAATTTACAATAGTTATTTTATGCGTGGAAATCACACAACTGTTGAGCAAGGCGCCTGCTGCACGCGTAGAATGACCGTTTTATCGATTGGAGAATCGACATAATTACAAATTGAAGAAACATCTCCACCGTCCTAAGTATAGCGAGGTTTGACACGTAGAAAAGAAATGTTTCTTCTCTACGATAGACACATACACATTTTGAAGAAAAGTGTAGAGATAGATTGGGCCTTGGAGGCAGTCATAAGCTATAAGGGGTATGGTGTGCGCATGAAATAACTGTTTAGACATAAATTTACGGGTCAGTTAAAATATTACTTAAAGTAGCTATAACATTATTAGACGTAACACGACGCAAAGACTTATAACATAAGTCTCAGCGTCGTCTAACGCTACGTCTACTTATTTGTTTTCTTTGACCTCCAAGAACAGCCCAAAATAGAACACAATCAACATGTTTGGACAAAGCAGCTTATACTTTACCTTGAAAACAATACTGCCTACTTACCCGAGTAAAAACTACAATGGTCTATAAAGAACATAACAAGATACGCTGTTTACGACACAAGAGACATTCGCGAGTCAATCTCGAGATGTTCGCGGATATGGTAACATTCGGATGCAGTTACCCGCCAAATTGGGCGCTTCCTTCGTTTTCTACAAGTTCCTCCTCTGTATCGCTCGCTCCGTGAAATATAATCAAGCTAGAAACGTTAAATAAGTTTGATAAACGACTTCAGAAAGTAGTCGAGCGGCTGCTACTTACTTCGGTTTATTTTTACTCTCCTCGGCTTGGCTTTATTCAGTATTTTGTTATACGTAAGTCTGCCATTTTATGGTAGCGCGGTTTGTACCTAATATGCCGCAATTTTTAAGGCATTCATCGGTTCGTCCTTTTCTTTTAAGAATTTTAGATTCGTCATCTTAAAGAAAATTAAATAATAATTCTATTTTCCGGGTACGCTCGATATTTGATTTGATTAGTTATATTGTTATTGATAATAATTTTATGGAAAATGTTACATACAATTTGAAGTAAAAGCTTCCCATGTCGGTTTTTGAACGTACATTATTTATCTTTTAAACATTGTAAATCATGTTTGGTATTGTAACGAAGTTTTCTAATAAACAATCTAAGCATAGCTCTTAAATTAAACTGAATTCAAGTAGAACAGTTATTTTCTAATACGCGAGTCGCCGTTTCCACTAAAAGATTATACAAAGTCAACAATACACGTATGGCCGACACTCCATAGGTTTTATGTATAATACAGCTTCATAAACTAAATTACACTAATGTCACCATCAAGTCACTTCCAGGTTTTTTATACCCTCCCGTCAGGTATAGTGTGTGCGTTGCCTGTGAAATATTTTACGATTCCAGAGCCATAAGCCGGCCGAGAAGGGTTAAACATACCCGTATTTGTCCCTATTTGGTGATTTGTAAAGGTAAAGCCGCCAGAACATATTCAATTTCAATTCTTTGCCATAGATTTTCGTGAATTTAAAAAATGTACTCTCATATATTCTGACGTAGGTTTGTTTTTGATTGAATTTCAGACGTTTTCAACGAAATATTTCAAGTTTGAAGCACTTTATTGAAGAGCGTTTAGTATTGCTGTTCAAACGTTTTGAATTCACGTCAATTCGATTAAAGGTTTGAGGTTTAACTCTAGTGGCAACTTCTGATCTTCACATGGACTTTGCATCGTTCGTGTGATTTAATCGTTTGCTTTGATCTTATATATCTGATGAAAGGAATAAAAAGAAAATGATAAAACCTCGAATTCGTAGGTATAGGTAAACACTGTAGTAGACGAACCGAAGTTACCGACATAGCCCAACTGTTTAATTAATTATAATATTTATTTAAGGTGTATAATATTATGTGTACCCCCCAAAGGTTAATTGGAAGACCAGCGTCAGAGAGCAAAGCAAAGGACCGTTTTGGCGCGACCGTGAGTCACACAGCACAGCACTATGTATTTTCGCTTCCTTTCTTTTTACTATTGCTTTGTTTATCTATATTACTGTTTGTTCTTTTTTATGTTATGTGTGTTGCATGAACTGACGTCAAATTTATAATCAAACTAATTCTTTATTCCGTTTCTTACCTTACTATTACGCGGGTAAAGCCGCTGTCAAAGGCTAGTAATTCATAAGCAGATCAGTACATAGTTTATCTAGATATACTTGTAGTACTCAGGCACTACAGGTATGCATTCCGTTCCACGTTGCAGCTGCTCAATCATGTTTACCAATTGCTGAGGCGGTCTAATTAATACCTTTGTGATTTGACTCCACTGGAATAGTCGGTTTTGGTCGGTTATATATGTTACTGTAAAAGTCCGAAGTACGGCAAATCTTAAGTTCTAGTAGTAATCTCCAGTTAATACAAAGATTTACCAATTATTTAATGGTACGAGTAAGTGTCCAAAAAGGTTTGCTATTCGAACTTTTACCATCATTTTCTTGGTAAATCTTAGGATTAACATTAACATACGGTAAATGTTGAAAGAAAAAACATAACGTGGTTCAGAAATTACTCATTGTTTTATTCCTAAAACCAACATATTATTTTATTAACAATGGAGTTGGCTGCAATGCAAAGCAGCAACCAATGACGATGCTTGAAACAAGCTATACTAGCGCCATTAGTTTCCCAGTTGCCATCCCCATTATTGGTAAATTTTAGCATTTCCCAAACTCTGCTGGGAAAAGTCCGAAATATTGTCTCTTTTTTTATAAAATTCGGACATTAACCAACTATGCTGGTAAATCTCAGGATTTACTGGGAAATCTTAAGATGTACCGGCTTTCACAGTAACATATAGCCTTGAGAGTAATTTCGGTTAATTTCTTGGTATTTGGTTATATGCATTACGAATTTCGAGGTAATAATAGTCGTACGCTGCCCTGAACACGTTTGGTTACTTAGATATAAAATTATACTATAGTAGTATCCATACCCTAGTTATTACTAATAGATAATTATTACTAGCTGTTGCCCGCGTATCAAAAATATATAATCTTACCGCCTTACTTATAAAAACTTGTGTTGCTTAGCTACCGATTAAATATCACCTGTCCTTGTCATTTCTATTTCAATGAATAGAGATGGCAAGTGACTTGAGAGCTATTTAAGATAATCAACGTTTATATGTAATAAGTAGTAGTAAGGGAGTTATTGTTTAAGGTCTCAGCACACATATGGGATCGGAAAGGGATCGTAACCGTAACGCCTTTCGCCTCGCTGTCAACCAGGCGTCAACCTTCCGTATGCACGTAACGAAAGCGTATCAGCAGCGCCTGTACGTCAACTCGGCTACGGCTAGGCGACACCGCGCTTACGGCTCGCCGCCCCCTGGCTGACCCGGTTAGTCAAGTCGCGGGAGGGGAAAGGGGTAAGGGTGGACGAAGAGATGTGAGCTCGGGTACGGAGAGCCGTAAGCGCGGGGACGGAGAAACGTAAGCGCGGGGACGATGAGCCGTAAGCGCGGGAATTCAAGTTCGGAGCCTGTTCCGAGGCGAGGCGATTACGTTATTATTCCGATTAGTGTGCGTTGCAGTAGGGAGTTTAATACAAACCATTCTGAACGGCTCGAGGCGATACGGTGACGATCCCTTTCCGATCCCATATGTGTGCTGAGACCCTTATCATTAGGCCTTAAGAAGTTATTGGAAATCGGGAAGATAATTTCCTTCAATTGACAAATAAAGAGTTAGAGTTATTTTATCCTCAATGTAGTTAACATTTGTTTAATTTGCCTTTTAAAACTGTCATCATTCTTCTCTAGCAGGTAAACAGCATTGCAGTGTAATACAATGCTATGCTTTGGAGTTATTATCACTGTCTTTAGCACACCTCATAAAACAATTGAATGTGCAAATAAACATATACCAAATGACCGTATAACATAAAAGAAAACAACATTTTACCGAGACACGGGGAGAAACGTACAAATTGAGGTAGCAAACGTAAAAAATAATAACTATCAAAAGTTCCCTCTTTAACATTTACTTAAGTGGAGGAAGGGAAATAAATTGTTAGACATTTTTGAGTGAATTATTTTACCCCCGGGTGCATAAGTAAAGTACCCCACGCCCTTTGGCAAAGTATTTCCACTTACGAGTTTACACACCCTATGTTGGGTATTTTTATTACTAGGGTACTTCAAATTACCCAGATATGAATACAGTAATGGGTGTAAATATGAAAAAAAAAACATACAATAACAAAAATAAGCCGGAAATTGGTTTATTTATCTATTCAATATCGAATAATTTAATGAACAAAACAAAAATTAAGTAGCAATAAACCAATCTACCATAATACCGGTATTAGGCGGAATATAACATTATTTTTTTCAGGTGTATTCATAAGTAAACTCGTGATTGTTTTATACGACTCTTGTGGGGTCGCAGGAATGTCTCAGGATGTAACCTTGGCCCAAGAGCGCAAAGGGCAATTCATGGAACAGGGTGGTTTTACTGATCAATCTGACTGCTGACGGTTCTTTTCGCTTCACATGATTTTCCACCCTTATTAATGAAGTTGAATGACACTTGCATGTTTTACACATCACAAAATGAGTGTTTTTTTTTAAATAATTAATGTAGTTGGATATTGAGACTTGTTCACTTTCTGTTGGTGTCAAAATTGGTAAGGTAATAAAATTGCGATGCCCACTTTATTTCACTTTACTTTTATTCCTGTCATCACTTTTGCTCTTACCTGTACCTACACACTTCACCACTCAATCTTCATTAACTTTATAGCAAAAGGAAACTAAAACCGTATCTACCTTATAAAAAATCAAGTGGTCCACTACTCAATTGATTCAACGTGGATGTACTAAAAAGAAATCAGGATTAAACCTTCAGATATAAAATGGCTTCTTGCCCATTAAAGTAATTGATTCGATAAGACATGGGAAAACTTTTATTTGACAAGGGACCGGACTCTATGAGTTACGTCGGGAAATGGGAAATACTTTTCGCTCCACAGTGTTTATTTTACAAAATAATAGATGAATGTTTCTGCTTGTAGAAACGTGAGCGATCGCATGGAAATAAAAAAAGTTATTATTGTGCGATTCATTTTTTTTTTTCTGTCCGTTGTGAGGTAAAAATCTTTATAATAATATTCTGAAACAGTGGTTTTTTATAACGTTACCTATAAAGTAATCATAAATCTGTTTAACATACAAAGTTCTTGCAGAAGCAGCCGTAATTTTGAGTTCATACTGGTTAACATACATTGTATTTTTTACGTCAAAATGCCCGCGATAAAAACAATAGCCCATACAAAAAAATGATGTAGGTAACATTACCGGAATAAAAGAGTAAACTAACTAGAACAACAAAACACGAATGTTTGGAACATATCTAGTTTTGTTTTACGGCCGACAAACACTACCCTTTTGCGGAGCAGAACAGAAATGCAGTGAAAATATAAAAATATTGTCCGTAGTGAGATGCGAGTTGCATCGGTTCCCTGCGGGCACGATTTGGACGGTACACGCACTATGTGCAATAACTGCTGCGGGGTGGACCAATGGATCGCTTTTTTTACCTTTTGGTCACTCGCAACACGCGTATTGTGACAACGAAGTGACTGCAGAAGAAACAAATGAAAAAGATTGTTTGAATCATGCCATGTTCACAAACACACTGCGAGCCCAGTGCAGTGGCGGCGGCGGTGCGAAATTATCAAACATATGAAATCGCCGCTTGCGGCCACACTGAAGTGAAAAGCGGGAGCGCGGTGGCTTTGAGCGAGATTGCAAGCTTAGCGCGTTGCTAGGCAACAACCGATACAACGGGAGGGTGGCTGGTGTATCAAACCATTTCGGTCTTGTACGCGTAGTAAGCGCCATCTAGTTACCTGGACACGCACTAAAGTACTGCCGTAGGAGGTATTTGTATATATTTAAATTATTTTTACTGCTGCACTTGAGTAGCATAATGTAGAATGGATTGTAATTTAGTTGTATACAATCCTATATAACCTATAAAACATTTTAAAATGATATCCTTTAAACAAGATTAAAAGAAACTACTGGGTACCTCCGGTTTGCAACACCTGAAGTCGCTCAACAAAGAGAAATGCTTGATCGTATGTGTGAACAAAAATCGCGCCCGCCCGCGCCGCTCCGCCCGCCACTACGCCCGCCCCAGGCTTATGCTCTAAGGCTTCCACTGCGGACACACACTTCCACATGGTCGCTAAATGCACATGCACATTTTATTACACACCTAAGCTTTTCTTCTTTGTGATTCAATTACAATTTGAGTCTAAATACCATTCGTCATCAATGTACTCACAACAGCTAAATTAAACTGTCATTCACATCAATCACATAAACCAATCAGCTGATTACTTATTTAATTAATTAACATCGATTCCCACGCAGACTATATTTTACTCTGATGTCAAAATATTGAGGTAATTTTAACGATATGTAATTGAAATGGAACACTGTATCAGTTTTAGTCAATGTTGTGTGTTATACTCATTAATTTATTTTAGACTTTAAACTGTTAATGAACTTGCTGTAATTAACATCACTACTGAAATCATATACATAACTAGCGGCCCGGTACGCGCTTCGCTACTTTGACAGCAAAATCCCCATTAACAAAATGATCCGCCATTTCATTGAATTCATTTGTTAAAAAAATGTTATAAATGAAGAACCACTCGACCGATTTTGTGCAAACTTCACATTAACCATCTATTATTATAGTCCGAACAAAGCCTAAATATTTGGTTTTGATAGGTGAACCCGTTTTTGAGTTATAA
This sequence comes from Agrotis segetum, assembly GCA_036375495.1. Lineage (NCBI taxonomy): Eukaryota > Metazoa > Arthropoda > Insecta > Lepidoptera > Noctuidae > Agrotis > Agrotis segetum. Next base: position 405,236 of record JAQSVV010000297.1, read on the forward strand.
AATTACAACGAAAAGTGGCATTTATTTTTTATGAATACAACATTGTTAACCCGTATCATAAAAAAATCACAAAGTTATATGCTTGCATATAATCTGGTTTTCCCATAAACATTTAGCGGTACCCGCGTAAACCGCGTCTCCTGTGTAATACACTCGTGATAATAGTTTGGCAATAGGTACCTAATCGTACGGTGATTGTATTGTATTTAACTGGTAATAAAAAATAATTAAAAATTTAAAACAATTTTGAAAAAAAAATAAGAATTATTGGAATCGAATCAGTTACTGATTCTGAACAAAGTAAATTCAGGTTTCGCATAATTATACTAAAAATAATGTTGTAAAGGCTGAATATATTAATAGAAATTATTATGTAGTAACGATCACAAAAACACATATTTTACCTACTAATAGAAAAAAAAAAATGTGAAAAGGAATAAATTATTTCAATGTGCAATTAATTGCAGTGCATGTATTCCTTCAATCATAGCGTGTTTGATTCGCAGTGCGTAACAGATATAGTCGGCCCAACGCGGCCGTAACTTCACGCGCGGCCGCCGACGGTAACGAGGAGCCACATAAAACAAAATGCCAGCAGAGAAGGGATCCTCTAAATTTGCTTAAATGCCAAATAAACTGCGAATTGCTTCGCCATTTATGAAAAAGACCCTAGGATTCGGCCTATTTCGGTGCCAGGAGATCTTGTTTCGTGAAATTATCTCGATAAGATTTCTTTACAGAATATAAAACGGTTACAATCTCAGTAACTTACATGTTAAGAGTTTTATTGTCTGAAAAAATAGTGGACGAAAATAAACCTGTAAAAAACGTTCATTGCATAAAATAAAGCAGTAGGTTGCACGTAGATACATACAATAATTGCTTCACGTAGCGTAGGGGCAATTAAAACAGTGAATGATTTCATTTAGCTGTAGTTATTTTCCCCTGAGTAATCTGAAGGTTATTTTTATATAGATTGCGTGCTATATACCTGAAAACTGGGTGGGGAAATTAGTGGCAGCACATAAGCGGTAATAAAGCGAAAATAGACGTATCGTAAATACAAAGCGTTTTATAACGCCTTCCCCGCGTGAACGGTGAACCAGCCCTCAGATTTGTAACAAAGATAACGAAAAAGTTGGACGAACTAAATACAAAATAAAGTTTGCCAATCTGGAAAGTGGAGCATCGTAGTTTTTTAATTATTCCGAGTCTGCCAACAAACTGTTACCTATCTCTTGGTATAATAATGTCGGAAGTGGTGGTGTATATGTATGGCTGCCAATATAATCCTTGACCACTTCCTTCGAGTGTTGGAAGGAATCGAACTTTGGATAGCCAAGTGCATTATATTTGACACATGTATGTGCACACATAAAAAAAATGATTTCTGTCTAAAAAGAATCGCACGACAAAGACTTTTCACGAAAAAAAACATCAGCTTACAAGCACAGTGGAGATAGCCAGTTGTCTAGCAACACTACATACATACTTGCTGCTCTACCTCTGACATCTACATAGGTACATCAGTTTCAAATTATAATTAACTTTATTCTTTTCACCATCAGGTTGATATTGCACTGACCTGTGTACTTGAAGAAACTAAAAAAGCCAGAATGTCGTTCAAAGAGTTACCAACAAAACATCTTTTTTTGGGTGGAAGTTAATCAAGGACTAGGTACTCCTGCCCTAGGGGGGTATTACAATGTCTTAAAACCATGCTTGTTCCTGTGAGTGAACGAGATGGCGCTAGACGACTTGAATAGCTCCGTCACTTTCACTCGCCGGAAACCAGTATAGACTAAAAGCCGCTCTGTTAATTTCAATTACATTTTGCGTACCAGTTGATAACCTAGGAAGACATGGCCCGCGACGCCGCTGCAGTTTTAACGACTAATTAGGTAGTTATTAGAATTCAGAAATTAGAATTATTTCCAGACGAAACACAGCTTTTCTGTACACTGTAAAATAAGCTCTGATAAGCTGACAGAATATAAGCGCGATTGTTTTTATTTTTCGATGTCTACTACACGCTTTATATATTCTATGTTCTCGATATGCTTCATAGAATTGCAGATTATTGTCGGAAATAGGTTTTGTTTAGCTGATTTTTTTTCAATAAATGACTAGCTCTAGTTCCATATTTATCTCACGGCACCGAAATACCGAGTTAAAGAAAATTATATTTATTTATCCAGTCTATTCCAATAGTTACAGCATATTATTATGTGTGTATCAACTTTTAACCAAATCCGTTCAGTAGTTTTTGTATAAAAGAGTAGGTACTTAACAACATTTTATCATTCTCACTCGCATTTTATAAAAGTAGTAATATTGACATCAGCCGTAAAGTTTCTATCATTGATGAGTTCGTGAGTCAGGTTGTATTATAAACTGGCGTTTAACTCAGACGAAAATATAAATGTCTTGATTCAAATGAAGACAAAACACAAAAATCTTATGAAATTATTACTTTAAGGGCGACTTTTACCAACGGTTAAACATGTTTAAAATTTTATTTAACCAAAAAATTCTATTGAATTTTGTGCTTAAATAAAATTTTAAACATGTTTAACCGTTGGTAAAAGTCACTCTAAATGCAGCATCGACACAAAACTTAAAGCGATGCATTTTACATTTATTTATGCGCTGATATTTTTATATTAAGTTGAACTGGTGTAAGAGTACATAAATCATATGTCACAGTTTAATAACGCTTGACAGATTCGAGGGCGCAGCAGATTCGAGCAATATGTCACATATTCACAACGCGAAGCCATCCTAGCGCCTCCATCTGAAGGCAACTGCGAGCTACGAATACACTTGATATCTGCACGAGAAATATTATACCAAGACCGTTTGCTACTCTGTTCATTTAATTGAATCAGTTTCGAACGAGTTTTCTTGGTTTCTCAATTATTGTAAGTAGTGGATGAAGGATAAATTAGAGACTGTTCATAAATGGAACGAGGTACTTTTTTTAGGCTGCCTTTCCACCAGAGATGCGCTGTGCTACGTTGCTACTGATATGTTTGTTATCCACCAATCACATTCATTTGTTTTCATAACGCACACACACATAATGAGTATGATTGTTGGATATCAAACGCATCCTTAGCAACGTAGCATAGCGCATCTCTGGTGGAAAATCAGCCTTATTGTGGTAAAATCATCAAATGAGTCCTCCTACCCAGGGCAGGACGGGTAACGTCAGACTTGAACTGACTAAAATCCACGGTGTCCATTCAGTAGCCCTTTGTGTGCCGCGGTGTACGTGTGATCCGCGACCCCGCCAGGCTTTGGCCCTCTAAAGAGGGGCCCTGTCATTACGCTGACGCTCTTTGAGGCGCGCGTGGAACACGACGCGCCGTTGACCCGGGCATGGTTCATGGTCGCACAGTGACCATGAGCAAATGCGGTGCGTACGGCGTATGCGTTGCGTACGATGCTGATAAAATAATGTGCGACCAACTTGAATCAACAAAACACAGATCACCGACGTTGCTAAAATGGCTGCTAAGCTGAAGTGGGACTGGGCCGGCCCCGTCTGCCGGATACCTAATGAACTGTGGGACAAAATTACCACCATGTGGAGCCCTGACAGGCTGGCAGAATCAGTATCAGTAACTTGAATGAGGCTATAATTTAAGCATGCATTAGACAAAATGTTACCTGCATTAATTACTGAATGTATGACGTCTATTACATCTGTGACAATCCTAGTTAGTGGTGTTATGAACAGTCAGCGAGATGCGATACGATACGTTCTAGTGAACACAACGTATCTCTTCATGTATACCAGGAGCAACATTGTAAACCTATCTAGATTACCTTATAATCTGGATGATCTATCTAGATGGTTCTAGGAAACGCCGATTTCATTACAATGTTTGCCTTCACAAAAATAAATTACACAAAGTAATGCGCCTGGCGGAATTCGAACCCACGACTTATGAATATTACTAGAAATTGTTGTAAAATCAACAAGTGAGTCTTGCTGTCACGGTTGCAACCAGAAGTTCTCGTATAATATAGGCAGCTAGACATTTCTCTGCGTGTATAGACACACTATGCGCCATTCGAGAAATGCCAGTTTCCAGTTCTCCCACTTCTATAATCCCAAGCTACACTTCTGCCCAATTCAGTCTACAATCCTTTGAAGTTTAAAACGTGACAATTACAGTACCAACCTATACATTCCTGCCTCCTAGCTCTTGAAATTTGTGTGGTTCCGTTGTGTTTCACGAAAGCTCCAAGTACGCGTTGTGTTACATTACACGCATTCTGTGTGAAGTTGTGCATCGTATTCAATGGCTGATGATACTATTGTGTCATCAAGTTGATATTGTCTTATGTTCGTGCTCTCGAGGACTCTCCAAGGGAATATTTAGTTGCAAGCGCAAAAACGGATCAAGGATCTTTTAAAAAGGTAGGTTTGGTGAAATTTTTAACATTCGATTTATAATAATGAAAGTCTTAATTAAATCCAAAAAATATTTAAAAATGGGGGAACCTAATTAACTTTGAATTCTTCTGTGGATGCTAATTTATTTGTCAATGTAAAAATAGTAGGGTAAAGGGAGATTATTTGGTGAGACAGGTAACTCAGTGATAGAGTCTTAAAAGTCTCTCAAAATGTTACCTATGCATGCAGTAATGCAAAATGATGTGTATACTACTACTTCTTGTCCACTTTAGTGGTGAACTACTTAGTTGCATCATTTCGCATTACTGCATGACATGTATAGGTAACATTTTCACCCAGCGCAATACTTATTTGGGTAGATCATTCCATCTCCATTTTCTATGAGACAAGGGTGTTTCTAACTACGCCTTGCGTCATAAAAGATTTTTTTTTAATTTATCGAATCGAATCTCTTAAATACCGATTTTTTATATTATAAAAAAAACGTGTACTAGTCATTGGATACATGAACTGGACTGCCGTTGTAAGACGACTAAAAAATCACGTTGTATTTAAAGAATCAAAGAACTGTACCTTTCAATACATAGCTAAGTGATACTTATTGTTTTCTATTGTGAAGTGAAATGGGAACAGTACTTGGTCGCCTTGTTATGACTTCTGACATTCATAGGGCTTCATCCATATTTTCTAGTATTGTCAAGCCGTTTGTTATCCATAGGTACTGTACAGACAAAACTATCCTACAGTATTTTGAGTGAATGGCGCATTTTCAAATTGGAGATGGACATGAAAGATGGACAGAAGCGTCTATCTGGACAAGAAAAGTTGTTGTAACTTTTGAACCGTAGAAAAAATTACCGTATGTCTCAGAGGTGATAAGATTGAAATAATAATAATAGTGATAATTTATTTAATGACAACAAAAGGTCCAATGGTTAGTTATAACTTATCTACTTTTGGGTTAGTAACACTTAAAAAACTATTCATTACTGCCGCACAAGCAATGTTAACCAGTGCCTTAGCACCGGCCATGGTTTGTAGGATGCTGTTAGCGCTGGTCCTAGTTCTAGCAACGAGGCTGCCTTCTTCCTCATGATGGCATAAAAGTGAAATGAACTCTTCCATAGCCCTCTATGATCTGATCAATACGTGTACTTCCAGGGACGGTTGGTTGCAGATGTTAAAAATAAAATTCTGAGTTTAGTATCCAGCAAATGCTGAGTTAGTTACTTTTTTGGTGTGGACATGTTCAGCAAAACAGTGTAACACAAGAGTGTTATTAATTTTATTTTACATGATTTCTTTGTGTATTAGTTGTATAGGTATATAAGTCTGGGCAAAATATAGGCTATAATTTATCTTGGAAACTTGAACATCTGATGCTGGTCCGTATCAGCAAACCATAGCAACAACTGTTTCATGTGATGAGCATTTTCTTTGGTCAAAGGGCAACAGATTGATATCACCAACAACTTATTCAAGCAAATATTAAAGAAATACCGAAAAAGGAATAAAGATGTCTCCTATCGAAATGAATGAGCAAGAATTACGTATGTAGGTATAAATATTAATGGTGTTTCTAAGGCCGCTTGGTGGTGACCAAGGGGAACAAAACCTACTGCAAGGAAATGCCCCTCTATTCGCAGAACTCAATTCTGTGGCGTCGGTCGGACCGACTTTATTTACTAGGAAACAAAATAAATAATAAGCACGTTTTTAGAATCCACTCATACATACGAAGAAATAGTTTTGTTGCGAAAATTATGGAAAATAATGTCGCGAACATGAACCTTTTTTCTAGAAATATTGAGACCATATATAGTTTGTAATAGATTTCTGTGAAAGTTGCTCATTTAAGGGCCGGTTTTTCAATCAATAGCTAAGCTAACTTTAGCTGCTAAAGCAAGAGGATTTACCTCTTGTTTGCCGAGCCTGCCGGGGTCGCTGAACAGAAAGGACTATTGAAGGACTCCGTGGATTTTATTCAGGTACAAATCTGACAGTCCCTTCTGTCCTGCCCTGGGTTGGAGGACTCATTTGATGATTTTACCACGTAAAAACTTATAGCTGTCAGTTAAAATCCAATGAATTTTTTGACAAATGGTAATTTAATAACCATTTGTCAAAGTAGTTAGTCAAGTAAGCCATTTTTAAAATCCTATATTTAATGTAAAGGATTTTAAAAATGGCTTCTTACCTATTAATTAAGCCTAATTAAGGCCCTAGGTTATCAATAATGACTTATTGATAACTTAGTGCATTAACTAAAAAAATACACAGTTAGGTATCAAAGTTATAGAGTAACGACTACGTACTTAGGTATGTTACCTGAAGCATTGTTTTCAGTTATTCGTCGAAGAACAAGTCGTTATTGACGTCGTAGGTCAAAGGGTAATTATTATTAAAAAATCAATGTTCGAAGCTAAGCATTTCCATGGTTTCCCGCTGTTGTGGTTGCGGTTTGAGGTTCGAGTCTAATGAAATATTATTCGTCAGTGAAAGGTGCTCGAATTACTTACAGTTGCCGGTAACCGAATGAAACCTTTTGAAATAGTACACCCAGAGAAGTAACTAAAGGTAGAGTAAAGTTTTGGAATTGTTTGATATTTGAGATCTTTATCTATTATTTTATTCAGATGTTATGATAATCATTCGAATAAACTATCGTCACATGATAATTTTTCACTACCACCTGCCTAGCCTTTTCCCAACTATATTGGGGTCGGCTTCCAGTCGAACCAGATTCAGCTGGATATCAGTATTTTATATGGAGCGACTGTCTATCGGACCTCCACAACCCAGTAACTGGGTAATACGATACACCATGGTATGACTGGTTGTCAGACTTTAGAGCTTCTGACTAACAGTAACGACTGTCAAAGATCTACAAATGACAGCCGGGACCAACGCCTTTACGTGCTTTCCGAGGCACGGAGGAAGCGAAAAAAAAACACACGATAATTTTCCAATAAACTAAATTAGCAGAAGCTGTACTGGAGTGTCTATTTTTTTTAATTATAGGTTCGTGTTAGACCACTACCTTGCCTGATGGTATGCGAAGATGTTGTCGACGGTGAAGCACGCTTCCCTAGAAATCACCTGTTCACTCCTGACTTGAAGACCCCAAGGTTTACAGCTGTCGAGAAATACAAATGCCGCAGGGAATTCTCTGCTTAGCTGTGAGCACAATAAATGCATTGGAAAAACGCTTTGTATTCACCGATGTCCCCATTATAGGCGTATTGCCATACGTTGTAGTCCGTTGATGGAAAGGGACCGGCAGAATCAAGTTGTGCAGTTTCATCGCACAGTCTCTGTCGTTGTAACTCTCGTGTGTCTTCTAAGGCTACAATAATTTTACCTACACACAACTAGACAGAAAAAAAGAATAAGCTTGTATACACACGGGCACGCCGCAATCGCGGCGGTTAGACCCCTCTTTGAGAAGTGGCTGGATAGGCGTCACGGCATCCTGACGCATGTCCTCACCGGACACGGAAATTTCGAGAAGTACCTGTGTCACAAGAGTAAGGAAGAAACGTCTGGGTGTCACCACTGCGCACGGTGGAGCATACGGTGCAGGACTGCCAAGCTTGGGCAGAGCACTGCCGTGTCCTTACGACGGCGACGGCGGTAGGCGGCGATCTCTCGCGTCCAGCTCTAGCAGGTCAGTCCCTTATGGTTATTTTCTTATTTTCAGGACTTGCGCTTGACATGACTTTATGTAGCAAATTATACGACGAAGTTTTTAGTTTATTTCAAGTTACTAACAGGGAACCATTTTTCATTCAATTTTGAACCATCTGTTCTTTGATACGAATATGAAAACTAAAAAAGTTTAAGCTCGTTTCATTAGTACCTAAAAGTATTTCCGCTTAAGTCCAACCGTTAATTTCAAAGCATCAACATTTTTAATAACATACCTACTCCAAATAACTAACTCCCATATAAGCGTCTAGTTTAAACAGGAATTTAAATTAAATCTCCGAGATAGAACCTCAAGATCCCGCTTGAACCTTGTGATTGACATTCAATGGTTCGTATTGGTATTAATACAAGAACGAGTTAGCCAATAAACTCAGTACTTTTCCGTATTATGAAAAGAAATGTCAGAATCAGAAGGTTAATGAATCTTACGCTTGTGCTTGTTAGAAAGAGACCGCAATATGGAGGCGGTGTCGCTTTCCGCTAGCACCGGTTATAACTCGTTTGCAACAGTTATCTTTGAGCCCTCGCCGGGGACGGTCGCGTGCAAGCCGCCCGGCGGATGTCTCGTATCAAACTTTTCACGGGATTTCGGGAAAATATTACGCGCTCTCCGGGTTGACCGCCCCCTTAATCACTTTTTTGCGTGTGTTCTATGCAATCTGAAGGAAAATTTACCGCATGTTTTATGGTTTAGTTTGTTTATTTCGATTTTTGTCATTCTCAGAAATAACTCGGCTGTAGGTAATAACATGTCAAAACTATTTTGTAACCAATTATGGTGACATGTTGTCGAATCATTCCATGGCGCTTATAATTTACTGTGGAATTGGTTTGGCGCCCAACGTGGGCCCGGAATAAGTTAGATATATTTCAAACTAAAACTAAAGTAGTTGGGATTATTGTAATTTAAAATAATAATCACGATGATGTTATTATACAGACTGTGTTTATGGAAAAGTGGAAAACTGTTATTGGCGTTGTTCCTTTTGGATTGGCTATTTGCTGCCTCCACAGGCGCTACCACTCGTAAGTACGATTTATATTTAATAATCCATGCTTAATATTGGTTCTAATAGCTTTAGTAATATTATTATCAATAAGTTTGCTTCAAAAATAATAAAAAAATAGGTATAAAATATACTATTTACAATATTGTACTATTTGAGAACGAAAATAATCAATCTTGCAGTTTTCTCTTTACGTATAAGACGATGCTGTTGCCGTAGTATTGCAGCAGTGCAATAGCATAGCGTGTAGTTTATGACTAATACCGAACCAACTCGACGAACTTGCTTTATAACTTACTTACGTGCTTTTTACTTATCACTTTGCCTCTTAATATTAGTTAAGCTTTTGTAACAGTAATCAAATTAACCGCAAATTACGTGTCCATTATCGAAAAAGTCTTATCATTGATTTTATAGTGTATCTTCAATTTTAATGGCAGTGTAATGGCTTAAGTGTCATTGCACAAAAACTTTTGTATTATGATTTTTGTACGAGCCATATTTAGGGCTAATAAAAATTGTGACTTTAATCACCAAGGAGTGCTCACTAATCATAACCCGGGTTATTTAAAGCCATAAGCGCCACGCAGAGTCAATTTTGAGACAGAAATGCAGGATGATTATTTGAGTCGTAAATGCAGGAGGATTTTTTGAGACAAAAATGCAGGGTGCATTTATATGTCATGCATGTCTATTGAAATAAATGGTTAATAAGTTCAAAGAAAAGCGAAAAGTCGGAATCATACTAATATTAACAGCGCTAGTATCTGGATGGATAAATGTTTGTTACTCAGCCATGTCAGAATAGCTGAAAGGATCTTGATAAAATGTGGCCCGGATATAGTTTGGAATAACCCATCCTATAGCATATTTTTTATCCCTATATTAAGTTCTCATGGGAAAAATTTCGATATAAAGAAATAAGAAAGAAAAAACGTTTATTTGGGTAACTGCGGCGGTACACACAATATAAACAAATAAATGAAATAAAGAAAAAGAAAAAAAACAAGATAGTAAAACATTAAGTACATACAACGAAACATACTAAAATATAATAAATTGTGTGTGATACGCACACGGGCGAAGTCGCCGGCAGCATTTCGTTTCTTAATTCATATTTTGTTTGACATAATAAGCGATCATTTCAGGAAATGAAACTATTAATAGCTCAACTTCAATAAAAACCTGCTTCACTGCAAATATTGATATCGAAAATCGACTTTATAACCGTTGACTTTTGATTAAAACGGTACGTGATTTTTTAAAGGTTCTCCTAATAAGAACTTTGAATTGAAATCTAACTAGATGTGTGACGCTCGTTAAGCTGATTGTCTAATCGTCTTGTCCAAACTACTGGCTATAGAACGCTGAAATGTCATTGAACTCACTTATACTACTGCATTTTCATGGGCTAAATAAAAAAAAAAAACAGAAATTGTATGTGATTTACGGGAACAGTTGCTGTGAAACACAGTAATTGGCAATTCAAAGAATATTTTGTTGATTCTGAAATAAACGGTAGGTTTCATTTTATTTTCAGTTTTGCACAAATTTAATTGACGGGCCTGTTGGTTTAGCGGTTTATAGTGACCTTGACTGCCGGAGGTCTTGGGTTCGATTCCCACCCAGGAAAAATGTTTGTGTTATGAGCACGAACATTTGTTCTGTGTCCGGGTGTAATTTAGGTACCTATAATATGTATGTATTTAGAAATATATAATCATGTTTATCAGTTGTCTAGTCTAGTACCCATAACACAAGCTCTGCTTAGCTTGGGACTAGATGGTGTTATGTGATATCTAGTTGTGAAAAAAAATACCATGACGGTTTGTCCACGATTATCTCGCGTTTGGCTGAACCGATTTTGATGTGGTTTTCAGAAAACTGTTCGTTACATTTTGGAGAAGGTTTTAGTATACATACAACAATAATGGATACCTCGTAAAGTTGCCCGCATAGATCCGTTTTTGTTGCTTACTAGGGTTGTAGATTTTCAAAGACGCCGATTAAATGAAAAATTGTTGAATATCTAAATTAAAAAGGGAAAAATAAAAAAAATAAAAAGAGAACCGGCTTCAAAACCAAACACAAAAAATTGAAAAATAACTTTTCGAAGGAAGTCGGTGGCCAATGAAATAAAAAACAAAGCCACCGACTTCCGAAAGAAAAGTTATTTTACAATTTTTTGTGTTTGGTTTTGAAGTCGGTTCTCTTTTTAAAAAAAGTTTTTGTTTATTTGTATACATATACTGCGAAATCAAATACAATTTAAATGGTTGTTTAATTAAATAAGTTACAATTTTTAAATGTACACAAATTAATTTAACGTTCTATTTAGACATACACCGCAATATTTTTTCTACGAATAAACTGAATAGGGTTTCGAGAGCAGCGATTTTAGTAATTTATTTCGAAAATTATTCATTGACTTGAAAAGCTGACCTATAATTGAAAAATGGATATTGGATAAATTATAATGTCATAATGTATAAATAAATTTTCATTGGTCTGAACACTAAAGCATCAGTCAACTTCCAACATCATAATTAAATATAACTTTTAATCTTTTCTGCAGTTTTTGTAAATGTTCTCATTGATATAATGAATGTTTTTCGCAGTTCAAAAAATGTCACTATCAAAAATTCTTACTAGGTATCGAATTTTGATGCGTTAGTTATGTCTTTGATTTATTAAAAAAAAATACGTAAAAATAATGCACATTATTTTTCAAAACTCTAGTCAACACGCCTATTAAAAAAAAAATGCTGTTATCACAAGCAGCTATAAATCAAAATCAAAATATTTTATTTCACATGGGCCTCAATTGGCACTTATAAAACGTCGAAAATATGGCACGGTTTGTCGTTTCCATGGAGAAAAAAATACAATGACATTGTTACAGTTTGGTATTACATTTTGGTAAATTGTTTTACACATAGAAGTACAAATACTCGCTCCATCAATGGCCGGTGGGGCCGTAAGGTTCTCGAACGGAGACCACGCACTGGCAAGTGCAGCGTAGGACGTCCGACAACACCAACAAAATAGGCGGACGATCTTATGAAGACCACAGGATCACGCTGGATCCAAGCCGATTCCAACCGGTCCTATTGGAAGTCTTTAGGGGAGGCTTATGTTCAGCAGTGGACATCTTACGGCTGATATGATGAAAATGATGATGATGAAAATTAAAATATCTTTCTTAAGTTCCGATAGACGTACACACGACACGGTTACACATCAGCTATGCAAAACTAGTATACGCTGACCGTTCAATCTGAGGAAAGATCATTAAAGCGAGTCCAAGACAAAATGGTTTTGTAATGCTTGACGTGAGCCGTGTACGTACCACTATCTTACATTAAATCCTAATCTCGTGTCATCATAAGGACTATCACTTTCCAATACGTAAACGCCCTGAATGTTCCTTAAGACGGAAGCTTAGACCGCTATTAGTTGGCTATCAAAACTAGCGAACCAAGCAATGCTTGTGTTTCCACGCTAAGATCGCCGACATTGGCGAACTTGCAATGTAATCAGTGGTGTTATGCAACTGTTGGAGCGAACATCGGTTTATGTAAGTATACAAGTTTATCAAAAGGATGGTTTAGATGCTAGCTTACTGCTCTTCTGCAATTTGATCAAGTTGGAATTAGAAGATAATATCTGGTTGACCGAGCTTTGCTCGGTTTTTTGTTTTTCGCCCTCATCGGTCATGGCGTTATAGACGGCGCTTCTTAAAACGCGGTTTTTAAAATGTCTATGTCTTAGGAACCGAGCTTTTCTCGAACCTGGGACCTTGATAAATCGATTCCTTGAGCCGAAAAACCCCTTATCTGTAACTTTCATGAAAATCCTTGGAGCCGTCACCGAGATCCTGATTATTATATAAATAAATGTACAAGAATTGCTCGTTTAAAGATATTAGATTAAAGGATGAGACATAAAATACTTCTTTTTTTGGAAGGAACCAACTGTAAGACTGACTAAAAACAACCCTGTTTCATCAAATGCTTTTTTGCGTCCAAATTAATTATGTAGGCTTAAAGGGAAAAGTTACACATTGTTTATAGTCTAAAACATTGAACTATTGCTATCGGTACGGTGCTAATTATACTTATTTACCAAATTTCTTTGAAACCAAGGCAAATACAAATTCACTAAAGATAATAGTGGGGTAACTACCGACCGAAGAATAAACCAAACCTAAATAAAACACCTGACAAGCATAGTAAGCATCATGATAAACAGATTTTTAACAGCGATCTACTTTAGTAAATCGCCGTTAAAAGGTGTGAATCTAAAAGGAATCGGTCTTGACTTGTATATGGATTATCGCGGCGAAACTTGACGTGCAGTCAATTAGTGGGGCACGGTGTTCGCCGGGGCGCGTTCCTAATTTGTCAGTGACAACGACGGAAGTTTAACAAGCCTAGTTTTAACAATATCAACCACTATAGCGCCATTTAGAAAACATTAAATCAAATTGTGCTGTCACGGATTTATATAGCCATAATATTTATGGCTCAAGTTTCCATTACGTCGATTGTTTATTAGGTATTTAGTGGCGTGATTTCAGCTCCGACTCGAATTTAGATTCAATTCCCTATTGTATTGCCGCTTATATTTCGGTACTTCAAGTTACTGTATTTGGATGACACATTCATTTTCGAATTCACTGATAAGGGAGTTGAATGTCTATTTTATGTATGGAAGAGACAGCGCATAGTCTCTTGGATATCATAAATTACTAACTTGACACATAATTTCTACTCGGTCGCGATTGTCCCTAGCCTTCCGAAATTTCGTGAAAACTTTTGAATCCAACCGAATAAGTTTTATAAATGAAATGTAGGAAGTTGTGTTGTGTCCCCAGACTGGACTGACCTATATTTTAATATTCACAGTTAGAAATGGAAGTTGCTATTTTATTATTATCTATTGTCGAAATATTTATAACTCAGACAGTCACTTCATCAGCGTGTAATGTTCTCACTGCTGGGACACAGTCCTCTTCTCTGTGAGGAATAGGGGCCAGAATCCACCACACGAGCCCAGTACGTACATGTCACTTTACTTCGAATTTTTCGTTTTAAAATATGCCGGTTTCCTCACGATATTTTCCTTCACCGTTTTGAGAGCAGTGGTGATGAAATTAATTACACAAACGGATGCGCCGATACCAGTAGGCAGTAAACGATGACTGCTTGGGACTGACTGGGAATAATGGTGGCCCAGTTCAGAGCTCACAATTTTATTGACAAGAACTTAAGATAAACTCAATCAATAATTTAAAAAAAGCTTTCTTTTTATACTCTAATGAAGGCAGGACTTCGATTTAAGTTCCATTAATCATAATTAATTACTGGCTATTATAGTTACGGTGTCATGTAATGAATCAATGATAAGTTCCTGGTATTCGAAGTTGAATTGTGTAGTTGTTATGACATAAATATTATCATTGTTATATTAATAACAGCTGATTTCGTACATGTTGTCATTCTGCCCTTGTCCTAATTTATTAAGGGTCAGTCCAATACGTAGGTACTCTTCTTCCATGCTTTTCAATTTGTTGTCATAATAGTAATTAATAACTCCATACCCCGTTGCGTTGGTTTCGTGGTCATAAGCGCAACAGATCGTGGGGTCCTGAATTAGATTCTTGGGTGGGGCAAAATGTGCTATTGGGTTTTATAATTGACATTTTTCAGTAGTAGCTCGTAATATGAAAGTTTGAGATATGTGATACACCAGTGTTTCTAAAAGCATGTTAATCCGTGGGTGTCTACTTTCTGAATCCGTCAACGAAAACACGGGTGCGGATACAGATGTACGAAAGTAACTAACATCAATATAAAATTTCGTACGGTTAATACCGCCACAACTGAAGTGATGTAGACACTGCGCTAGTGACTACGTCATTACATCAAATTGCATTGAAAAAACCGGCCAAGTGCGTGTCGGGCCACGCACAGTGTAGGGTTCCGTAGTTGCCCATCAAAATACTTATGCGAACTAACTGAACTGATTCGCTGAATTTAATTTTAAAAAGAAGAATTTTCAAAATCGGTCCAGGAGTCTTTGAGAAATCGGGGAAAATACATAAGAAAAAAGATTACGACGAATTTAGAACCTCCTCCTTTTTTTTAATTTAGTTAAAAATAGTTGACGATAAAAACCTACCTATCCCCAAAAACATACCTATAAAAGCTGTAAAAATAAAGTTGACAAACTTACATTTGCAGTTGTCTCCGATACATTTTGTTTAAGAAAATACGATATCCAAGTACATTTTATAAGTTGGTCGACTATTACTCGTAAAGTTGTAAAGCCTACTTAGTCATGATAATTTTCTTTTAAACCTCTTTATATATACTACTATTGTGAATTTTTTCACTCCCCCAAACATAACCGTTTAGCTGGTAGAGGGGAGGGATACTCGAATCGAGCAAAATTTAGCACTTTAAAGCTTAATATTTCACAAACGAATTTTTTTATCAAAAAATTGTTAATGGAAACTCACATTATTTTTTAAAGGCCTATTTAATGATACCCCACACTAAGGGGTACGCGAGAAAAAAAAATCCTCACTTTACGTGTAAGTACTGGAGGTACCCTAAAAAAAAATATTTTACGAGATTTTATTTTACCACTTTTTTGGAACAACAAATCCGTATGTTTACACCAAATTACAGCTCTCTAGTACCGTGCGTCTCTGAGCTAAACTGCGGACAGACGGACGGACGGACGGACGGACGGACGGACGGACGGACGGACATGGCGAAACTATAAGGGTTCCTTGTTGACTACGGAACCCTAAAAATATAGTACCATAAACCACAGTTCATGGTGAAGCAGACTCTAGACTCTAGACTCTAGAGTCTGCTCCTCTAGAGTAACTCCTAGGAGTTATCTATCAAATCGTAATATCATTCATTCTTAATTCGGGCTCGTTGTCAAAATGTCTGTCACTAAGGCCGAAACCACGGATTTAGTGCTTTGAAATTAAACCCCGGTCTTTATTTGAACGCCGGATTTCCGTCCCATCGGACTTTGGGAGTAAAGAAGCAGAAACACCCTTCCGCCACCGCTCCGCCACCGCTCCGCCAACGATCCGCCACCGCTCCGCCACCGCGCCATTTTATGTGTATACCTTGCTCACTGCCGCCGCTATTGTTATTGTTTGATTTGTAGAGGTTTGGAGCGGTGGCGGCGCATAAACATACACTATAAATTACACTTATATTTCGCCACGTATTTTAAAGTGTGTAATAGTAGTGGTAGGCATGGTTGGCGCAGTGGTTGAGTGATCGATCGCTGCGCAGCCGCGTGTGTCGGGTTCGATCCCCGCATGGAACAAATATTTGTATGACATGCAGGTAGTCCCATGACACAGGAGAAATTTTTGGTGTGGGACAATGTTCAATTAAAAAAAAGTATCTATATATTATGTAACGTAAAGCGAACTTAGAAAACATCTTACCAAAAAATATAAAAAATCGAAAGAAAACTAGTTTGTTACAATAATCCTACGTATGTCAGTTGTGACCTGATTACGTAAAATTTTAGTTTCGTGTATCGCGTGCCTCGGAACTAATTTAATAAAAACAACACAGTTTATTAAAGGGTATTTTGGCATTACCGCTCGCATTTATGTCACACACTAACCTTCTTAAGTTAAGCACCTTATCGCATTACATGTGATAATAGTTTTAAGTTCATGAGAGAATAGTAAATGTGGTCTGAAACGAGATTTTCAAGGAAAATTTAAAGCTGCAGTAATACCTTCATGAATGTGAGTGAGGTGAAAAGAGGGGATTTGAGATTTTATTTAAAAGATTCAAAAGAAAATATACTAAATCATCATCGTCAGCCTTTAAGCTATTGTCAAACAGACAGGTGTGGCGAACGCGAAGCGAGGCGTTTTTGTTTGGAATTGTTTGAAGCCAGTCACATAGACTATCTGATCGCTTTCGCTTTTCTATGTGACTGGATTCAAACAATTCAGTCACAGACCTCCTCTCTTTGAGAGAGATCAAGATATGTATCAACTGATTAGTTTACGTTAGTGGACTATCACTTAATTTGTAAAGTAATAATAATAAGTAGATTCGGTATATTGAAACATAAATTAATTTGTGTTTCTTAGATAAGATGACCTTTCACTAATTACATAATTATATCAACTTTTTATTCAATCTGTTAAAATTTGTACTTTCATTGGAAAAATAATTCTTACTATCAACAAAGTACTCGTACATACCTACCTATAAAGCTCACGCTTTCTGCAGAGGCTAAAACCAAAGATAAACTTTAGTTAATCCTTTCGCCGTCTATGTTCATACATAAGGGGGGAGGGGGGGTATTACAACGTCTTAAAACCAGGCTTATTCCGGCGAGTGAAAGTGACAGAGCTATACAAGTCGTCTAGCGCCATCTCGTTCACTCACTGGAACAAGCCTGGTTTTAAGACGTTGTAATACCCCTCTGGTCATAAAACTGCGTTGGTTGAGAGTGCCATCTGTCCTTTTGAAAGAACCCTAAAAATGTAATAAGTCCCTAAACAATGAATTTCACTTAACCTTTATCTACTTATTTGCAGTGGTACTGGCTCCGACTTACTTACGGTCGTGGGTTCGAGCTCAGCAAGGCACATTTCTTTGTGTAGTTTATTTCATCACCACTACTCTCAAAATGATGAAGGAAATCATCGTGAGGAAACCGGCAGGATCAGGCTTCGAATATCTATAGACGAGTAATTATAGCATTCCACAACGCCAAGAAATTACCCACATCTTTAATTAGTTGACTTGATTGTTACACAGGCATTCATTAGCCATCTATTAGATACCACTTAGTAAGCTATAATTTACAGTAATTAGTATAAATAAGATTATAGTACCTACACTAGATTAGGACCACAACCAGTCTTACTATGGGGTATCAAATTATTCAGTTACTGGGTTATAGAAGTCCGTTAAGCTAAGTCGGTCCATGTAAAATACTGATATTCAGCTGCATCTGGTTTTACTGAAAGCCGATACCAATGTAGTTGGGAAAAGGCTAGGAAGGTGATGACTTAATAGAATCTTTTATTCATTTCCATCATCAACATATCTGCGTAGGACATCTACTGCTGATCATAGGCAGTAGGACCGGTTTGAACCGGCTTGTATCCAGCGCGATCCGGTAGTCTTCATCAGTACCCTTAGCACGAATTTTCACCCTTTTACTTTACAGCGTCTTTCCAGTATTTACAGCGTTTCTTATAGTAGCCATACACCATCCTGCCTATCGACGATCGATTTGACGCTTGCAATTGTTTTGTTGTATTTGATGGCATGACATGCCTATTTGATAGGTCATCAAATCGATTTGACACATCGTCAAATCGGCAGCGGTGATGCATTTGGCTATTATTCGGTGACGACATCTACAATTTTATAAATTTGTAGCTATCGGTCACCGAATAATAGCTAGATCTAGCTATAAAGTTGCTAAGTTGGCATCGCTGCTGCAGATTTGAAGTTGTGTCAAATCCATCGTACGATAGGCAGTATGGTGTATGGTGTATATGGACGAACTGCCAATTTGAAACAATTGCAAGCGTCATACGATAGCCAGGATGGTGTATGGCTACCATTAAATGGAACAGCGTCTCTGGTGTGCGAAGAAGGAACTATTGAAAATTGACAATTTGAAATTGTCAAAGTTCCAGTTTATTATAAGCAAAGAGATTTAAAAGAACCTATAGAACGGGCATTGGGAAAATTGACATTCAAAATGGTTGATGCCGTGGTAGCACTATCTAGCGTTGCATAGCAACGCAACTACTAGACTGAGCGACTTTTTACCTATTGGTATCACAAATTTCTCCGTGATGTCCCGTCTATTGCTCGCATATAGTTTAATGTCTTTGATTTTTGAGTTGGACTTTGATTTAACGTCTCAAATACTGAAAACTCGTGCTAAGGGTACTGATCATTTGCACGACTTGGGGATGGACGTCCAACACTGCGTTTGCGGGTGCGTGTTGTCTATTCGAGAACTTTCAAGAGAGAGCTTTTTATTCAATACAATTTAGCTTATTTCCTGTGTTAACTTAGATTTTTTGTATTCATCATTACCTACATATTCAAAGACAATACACAAAACAAACATATTTTATAAGTATACCTCAGCATTATTTCGCCAATAGTGGGTATTCCCTACTAACTACCGCAGTTTACAAACAAAGTTTCTTATCGAAAAGATCTCAGTTACAAAATATTCTAAATCAATTTATTTTTGCCCGAAGCACGCACCTCTGTTCTGACTGTCGATAAAACTCGTGTTCACGTGCTAAAACTATTGCATTTGTTGGTACCTAGAGGCTTGTGGAAAAATCAAAAGGTTTTTTGGTTCTTGTTAGGTTCATATCTGTAGAGCTTAAAAGTTTTTTCTTCAAGTAAATACAACTTTAGTGTTTTCTTGCTAGGAGCCTTCTAAGTGGTCATTTTAATCATTATTTAAAACAACCTTTTGATGGGTTCACTAACGATACAGAACAGAAAAAATACGGTTCATCTGTGAAAAATAGGTATTTTGATAAAATAATAAAAATAAATATAGATTCATTAATAATTGTTTAAATTCGGGGAGATTATTTAAAAAAATATTTATAACACATTTCGATACTGGTGGAGGTGCAGAAATTGCACAAAGCACAGATACCCGTCTTTTCAAAGGACCAGCCGTTTCAATGGTGTATTGAACAAACTTGCTTATAAGCCACAAGTTGCAAGTAGGTCTTAAGTTGTACATTTTGTTTCAAGTAGTCACTTGCAGGCTACTTGCATACAATTTGCACTCTCGAAAACATTTTTCCAACTTAAGCTGTGAGTGACGTCATATTTTAACCGCTTATTGGCCTTAAAAGTTTTCCTTTATAAACGTCTGGGTGTCACCACTGCGAGAATCGAACGCAAGATGTGGTGGAGCATACGGTGCAGCTCTGCCCCGCTTTGGCAGAACACCCGCGTCCTCACGTCAGCCACAGGCGGTGGCCTCTCGCTCCCGGCATTGGTCGAAGCCAGGCTGCGGGGTGAGATGGAATAGGGAGCGGTCACGTCTTCTGCGAAGCAATCATGCTAGTGAAGGAGGAGGCGGGACGCGTGAGGGAGAGGACAGCGCCCACCTCACAACCTAGCCGCAGTGGTAGACGCCCACGGCGACAGACGTCGCAAGACGATCTCCTGCCACCTTAGGCGGAGAGTAATGAGCGACTCGCTGTTCGTCCATGGACCATGCCCGGATCGCGTTGCCACACGCGCCTCAAAGAGTGTCAACACAATGACGGGTCTCATGAGCTACCGTTACCCCGGAACGTAAAGGGCTATTGAAGGAAACCGTGGATTTTTGGTCAGTACAAGTCTAACAGTGCCCCGCCCTGCCCTGGGTGGGAGGACTCATTTAAATATTTCACGACGCTATAAAAAAAACGTAATAGGTATTGCAATCACCTGAAAACCTAAAGGCATTTTATTGGTAAGCCCTAGAGGATTCGGAGCGGAAAAAACTGGGGCTTATAAAAGTAAAATGGCGCCTGACAGATTTGATTAACGACGCCTTAAAGGGTTATTGAGTTAAAGTTCCTCTACCAAAAATTGCCTAAATGGGGGTATTTGATGCCGTGTTAACTAAATCTGAACTTAATTATTTAATACAGGGGCAATGTATTTTTTTTTTGTTTCTTTTTCAACAACATGTTTGTTACAAAGATCAATTAATGTATGCGTATGTAAATTAATGTATGTAAATATTTATATTAAAAAAATACATACCTAAATTAAACGAATAATATCTACAATACTAACACATAATCACTCATCATTTACTAGTTTTCAAACGTAGAACTCGTCGCTACATTTCACCTAGAGACCAATTATGGTCACACGTTGCGTGTCATGCTAATGCCAACACTGGCCTAATTACCGTCATTACATGATTTCCAAAGACACAATTGTTAAATGGTGTCAGAACTTAACACCAGTGTTAAATTGGGCACTTATTAATTAATTTAAATGGTTATTAAAACTAGCATATACTAGATTTTCAACTGAGCATGGATGGCTATATCCGAGACTATGAGAAATATCAAAAATCGTTGAAAGGATTCTTGACTTTAACTCAAAAAAGTGCATCATTGGATTTTTGATAAGTAAATCAATAATCCTGGCCGGTAATCGACCGCTGATTTTGGAAAAAAAAGTGACACTGTATTATTACACCAATCTATATTTATATAGTGTTGCTTATTATTAGCAACGTTTTATTTTTCGTCAAAATCGGCCTCGAGACTCTTATCGACGTTTTTCGATATTCCTCATAGTTTTGGATAAAGCCATCCATGCCCGGTTGAAAAATTCACCCTGTATAATGCCACCATTTTATGTATTTTGTTGCTGTACTTATGAAATTTTTAAATTGTGTCGTAATTTTGCTTGTTACAATTTTTTAAAATTTCTTCTAAATAATTGATAATTAAACTATAGACGTATCATGTCTAATTTATGCTATGAAGGCGAGACAAAACCACATAGTACGCCGTTTCAGAAATTTATAATTACGAAACAGAATTCTAGTCTCTTATTCTAATAACGTTAAAAGTAGAAAATCTTCACTTATATGAAACCAAAATTACTATAAACCTTTTGTTGTTCTAGACAGTTAATTAACTAAAATTCAGGTAAATATCTTAATTAGCAAACGTTGTTATTGAAACTAAAAAATAAGGTTTAACATTTTAATCAGGCGCCTACATGGTAAATCAATAAGACCCTCTGAATAAACGTTCTTTACAAAATTGGTTAAATTTAATTAAAATTTCCACTCCTGTTGTTGAAAGCAAACCGAACGCGATTTCCCAAAAGGTGAAAACATCAACATTTATAGGAGCGGGTTTGTAGCTAATATCTGTATCTTTACGAGCTTATATCATATAACATTAAACAAATCTATTCTGTTGCTACCAAATAAAAGACACGATACGCGTGATTAACTGCCGTAGTTTGTGCGAAGTCGTAAAAAAAGTAATGAGTTGTATTTTGGCACAGTTCCGCGAATTTTCTTTACCGTGAATCAGGCGTAGGTGAAATGAAAGGTACTACGGGTTTAAAACGCCAACATAGCAAGCAATATACCAAATACATAATTCACTTCATGATAGAAGAATAGCGAATAACATTGCTAGATATTGACGAAGTGAATTATGCTTAAAGTGGCCTCTTTAGATCACCTGTACCTGAACGTAACTCATACGTTTAATATTCCAGTCAACAATTGATATCTACGCTATTAGTTCCTCGCCTTCATTCTATTTGAACAAAGGGGTCTAACACCGTTTAAGAAAAAGAGACGTAATTATTAACTTAAGTTGAAAAGCTAACAGAATCTAAGTAGGTATATGATGCAAAAGCAGTTGCAGAGACTAGAGAGCTGGAACAAGTCATTACCCTCTGTGATAATAAAATTTCATAAGTCGATTGCTCACGGGAAATTGGGGCCCCTAAGGCTAGTGGGGCCCTGGACGAGTGAGTAGAGTGCCCCTCGGAAAAGACGGCCCTGTAAGGTGCCGCGCCATCGAGGTTGGCCCAGAAAGAGGTGATGCGATGACGCTTACCATGAAGGCTGATTCGAAACGGTGCCTGAAAAGAGTTTAATGAAAAACCTTTGGGGTTTTGGTACGTTTTAGTGGAATAGCACCCTAAAATAATACGATTTCAAGTCTGTAAGACTAACGCACGTGTAACCAATTGAAAGTATTAAGCTCTGATGTAAACTTATGTATCAATTTTCGTTTTTATACAATTATGTCAATTGATATCATTCATTTACTTATCAATGAATACCTTCATTTAATTGTCATAAAGTCGCTTTTCGTGGCTAAAATGTAACTTTGTAGTTTTCATTAACAAGACAATAGATTTTCATGAGGTTATACGAATACTATGAGGATAAATTCAGGAAGGGTATTATTTTATTTAACTTGTAGAGATGTAGCACAGAAACCTCAATTTTTGGCATTAAAATTTCAAAACGTTTGAGAGATATGTATTGATAAACATCCTCATCGTCGTGTAAGTACTTTGTATATTGATAAATAACTTGCTTTACACGAAACAGAGTTGAACGTCGTGAAAAAGCAAACCCATAAATAAATATACTCGTAACTAACGGCTGTGCATTGTTTTATATAGCCAATTTTTTCATAGAATTTCGTTTCACAAAAATTTTAAGGGTCGATTTATACTAGCGCAGAGTCGAAGCGCATCGAAGCGTATTTCTAAAACTGAACATAACAATTTCAACCTTAACTCCACAGCGTAACGCACACATTACTTCCTAAGATTTTCACGATTCACGATCAGCGTTGTTCGCGCAAGACTTTTTAAAATCTTAGAAGTATTATGTGCGTTACGCTGTGGAGTTAAGGTTGAAATTGATATGTTCAGTTTTAGAAATACGCTTCGATGCGCTTCGACTCTGCGCTAGTATAATTCAACCCTTACACGTATTGCGGGGTCTAAAAGCGTGTGTGTCAGAATGGCTGGTTGCCTGTGGCGTTGGTCAATGAGAGTTGATTCGAAAATTGCTACATAATTGCTTATATTTGCTACATATAATAAATCATTGCTACATATGATATATACTTAGATATAAGATATATTTTTTGACCAGCCATCCTGACGTCAGGATGGCTGGTCACTTCCTAGTTTAAAGTCAAGCGTGTAGAGTTTCTCGAAATGTATTGCGTCAATAATTGCTTCATATTTACTTCATTGATCTCATTTATTTGTATCTTTAAAAATATGCTAAATAAAGGATGTAGCAGTAAATTAAATTATCCCAAGGAAAAGTCCTTGATAAAATAATAAAGGCAAATAGTTGCAGTGCGTCTTCACTCAACGGTATTGATACTTTAGGAGGCAGGCGTTTTAAATTGTTAAATGGCATGTTATGTATGAGTAGGTAAGTGGATAATAAGCACATTGAAAGGATATCGTAAATAAAAAAAAATACGAAGAGTAAAAAGAAGCTAATTCCATATGCATAATATATTATTTATTTATTTAGAGCCTACGTTGTCCCACTGCAGGGCAAAGGCCTCCCTTCCCTCTTTCCATCTCTCGCGATTTAATGCGAGTGTGGGCCAATCCCTCAAAAATGAGTCGAGCTCATCCCTCCATCTCCTTCTGGGCCTGCCGCGTTGACGTTTCCTGCCCGTTGGGCTCCATAGAGTAGTTATTTTAGCCCAGTGCTTCTCCGGCATGCGGCAGATATGGCCAGCCCAGTTCCACTTTAATCTTGCAGCTGTGAGGCCAACGTCAGCTATTTGGATTTTGGAGCGAAGCATGGTATTTCTGATGCGGTCCGAAAGTTTGACACCCAGTATACTTCGCTCCATAGCTCGTTGATAGACTCCAAGTGCGGACTTCTGACACTGCGTGAGAGACCATGTTTGCGCTCCATAGGTGAGGGTAGGGAGAATGCACATGTCCATATCTACACTCTAGCACTTTTCGACCGCATCGGCCATCTGCTCTGCGAGCAATATGGCCTGCCCATTGCCACTTCAGCTTGCTAATCCGGTGGACTATATCAGTGACTCGTATGTGATCACGTAGACGTAGAGAAACATCGAGCATAGCTCTCTCCATAGCTCGTTGAGCGACTTTGGGCTTGATAGTGAAAGACCACGTTTCGGTGCCGTACGTAACTCATCACTGGTAACACACATTAGTGGAAGACTTTTGTCTTGAGGCACTGGGGTAAGTCGGACGGAAAGACATTGCGTAGTTTCCCGAACGCTGCCCAACCGAGTTGGATTTGGTGGTTGACCTCTTTCTCGAAGTTGGACCTACCTAACTGGACTACTTGTCCTAAGTAGATATTATATGAGTCAACAACTTAGAGTATTTTCATATTATTTTTACCCATATATATACAATGTGGATTAGCTTCTTTTTACTCGTCGTATTTTTTTAAATTTACGATATCCTTCTCATATGCTTATTGTTCACTTACGTACTCATACATAACATGCCATTTAACAATTTTATTTAGAACGCCTGCCGCCTAAAGTAGCAATACCGTTGAGTGAAGACGCACTGCAACTATCTGCCTTTATTATTTTATCAGGGACTTTTCCTTGGGATAATTTAAATTACTGCTACATCGTTTATTTAGCATATTTATAAAGATACAAATAAATGAGATCAATGAAGTAAATATGAAGCAATTATTGACGCAATACATTTCGGGAAATTCTACACGCTTGACTTTAAACTAGGAGGTGACCAGCCATCCTGACGTCAGGATGGCTGGTCAAAAAAATATTTTATATCTAAGTATATATCATATGTAGCAATGATTTATTTTATGTAGCAAATATAAGCAATTATGTAGCAATTTTCGAATCAACTCTCATTGACCAACGCCACAGGCAACCAGCCATTCTGACGCACACCTAAAAGCCGCCATCAACTTAAACCTATCCTGTCCGATTTGCGTGACCAAGTACCGAGTTTGCACTGCATTCTTGGATCTTAAATTCTCTATGCCTTTTTGATCGTAAAGAAATACACTGAACAAACAATATTCCTTGAAAATTAATTAATATTAATTGATTAGTTCGAATAAAAAAAAATGATAATGAAATTCATTTAAGTTGTTTCTACGAAATATTAAGTTTCATTCAAGTTATATAGTCGGTGAAATAATAATAATATGCGAAGTGAAAAAAGAACCAAATTATTATTTGGAAACGAAATTCTACAAAACTGTTGAAGGTACTCGTATATCACCTCCATGTTGATGCTGGCTGTGTAGAGGGCTGTCTGCTTTATGTTTGACATTATGGTTTGATATTGAATTCCATTCGAATTTTGCTTACTCAATAAATGTACCCCAACAATTTCTGTTTTCAAAATAAGGGTAACAAAACATAAGTCATAACAATATTCGTAAAAAAAAACCATGAGATTCCGAATTCTTCGACTAGCTAGATCTTTTTAATATAATTTACTAACTTGTATACAAAATACCGTTGAAGCAATAAACCTTTATTCGTATTATCGGGATATATTTCACTGACCTTGGTAGGTATAATCGACATTAAAAAGATAAAACCTCTGGAAATAGTTGTCTTCAAAAGTGGTTGTAATTGAATGAAGTTTTGAATAAATAAAAACTATAACACTTCAAAGTTATATTTATTCATCGATCATTGATTTAAAGTAAACACTAGCTGTTGCCTGCGGCTCTGCCCGTGAAGAGTTCGGTAATTGTCTACCGCGTATCCGAATCAAAAGTATATTTTGTGATGAATGTGCGAAATGTGTTTCTAAATGCCAAACTCGAGAAAGGCTGGACCAACTTTGCTAATTAATTAATTGTCAGGTTTGTATGCATGAAAAGTTTCTTCATTAGTAAATCGCAATGTTTAACATTTATTCACAAGCTGTTTAAATGTATTTACTGAGACTTAGATTCAAACTAAGTGTACAACGTGTAACGTTAAATGCGCAAAACCTCTCGTGGGGTAACTCAGCCCATGTTATAGAACAATGTTTGTTGTAAGAGTTTTGGAAATTCGCAAAAAAAAATTGGGATTTCATAAAAAAATGAGAAGTTGATCGAGCCCATCAGTATGAAAAATCTTTTATTTTTGTGAATTTTGAAAAATCCTTTTAATAAAATACATTTTTGTGCTCCGACATCCACGCGAACGAAGTCGCGGGCACAGCTAGTAAAATATATAAACTTCAATGTCGCATTACTTTGGACTCCATAAACAGAATGTAAGTTGTAACTCGCTGCGATGTCGCGTAACTCCAACCTACACTATGACGGAAGGCGTAATAAATACATACATTGTTTCAGACGAGCCGGGTTTCAGCGCGCCGATCGCTAATGTGACCGCACCGCTCGGGCGAGAGGCGATTCTCGCGTGCACTGTGCACAATCTATCCACGTACAAGGTTGGTAACATTGACACATATACCTACTATATTACAGCGTATACAGGCGTCGAATGACTGATTGCATTCGTGTTTCACTGCAGATATTGTGGTGCTTTTTTATTATTACTTTGATTCAGTTTAGAAGGCATACACTTCGCGGAGATCTAGTTGTTTTATTTATGAGACGCAAACAGCTTAAATAAACTTTATAACTGTCGCGATCATTGGGCATAAGAGAGTGACAACGCTAACTGTTGCGTATTTGTGTGATCACTTTCTTAGTAGGGGTACATTAACGGGAAATCATCGCGATGGTAGACGATTATACAAACCGTTACCACAGTATAAATATCTACAGTAGTTGATCTCGGCCGCATGATAGAAATAAATACCTACAGCCGCGCGGTACGTAAACATGCGTTAGGGCTGTCCGACCACTGTGCGGCGCATCGCTCGCGCAGGCAGTCGGCCTAATGCAACCGAGTGCGCACACTCAAACATGGAGCGAACTATGTACGCGTGAGCCCTAGATATACGGTAATCTACGTTCCTAGAATAATATTCATGACTGTGATATAATTTATGTAGTACACTGAATATACGTTGATTGTACACCGTACCGTAGGTAAATGAAGCCCACTGCTTCATTTCCGTGCCCGCCGACAATCCCACCGCGCCATGTCTTTACATGTCATGTCTTTACTTTGAATTACACAAACTAACAAAACACACATGCACCGGAGTTTTAACACAAGCGTAAGTACCTACCGTATCATGATTCATTCAGGACCGCCTTTAGCTTACCTATTTCACTTGTCTCTTTACTTTATTCATATAATTTACTGTATTTATTAATCCAAATACCCTTTTTTTTCATGAGTTATAGGAAAATACATAACCATTAAAAAGTCACACATTATGTTCCTACCTACTAGTTACTAATAAGTAATATTTTTTTATAGTCAGTACTTACCTATCAGAGGTTGCAGGTAATTTAAAAAAACATATGTCTGGATGCGTTATTGTTGAATTCATACACCCAAAAACAGCACAATATTTTCTACTCGTCATATTAAAATAGGTACTTTAACTGGTTTTGCTAAAAAAACAACGCACCGTCCGTTCATCACTACGGTACGGCCGTGACTGTCTGCGCCTCAAGCGCGCCCCGACATCGAGTCACGTGGTATAGCTCGCGTTTCGTCCGTTTGTATGAAGATCAAATACTGTAGATATTATTACCGTGCCGTTACCGTCTTACAACAAAAAAGCTTAAGGCGGCGCTAGTCGCGAGCTCGAACTCACTGGCAGGCATGGTCAAAAACCATGATATTTCACCGGAAATCGAGCCATATTGTTCATGTGTGCGCGAGCGTCATCCCCTCGTGGAGAAAATAGGGGAAAACTTATTAAGTGAGATGCACGATCATTCATAGTAACAGGCGCGCGTAAAAAAATACGAAAAAGCCTTTGGCTGTTGGGGTTTTATGAAAAAACCACTGCACCAATTAATTTCAAATAAAATTTATTAAATTCTTCGATAAATTTGCTGTGTCGGTACGGACTTCGTTTTGGAAATTTGATGCTTCTTTAGTTTCCAATTTACACCTAAATTTGTGTTAAAATTAGCAAAAAAAACGAATCTTTAGAAGCTCGTAACTTTTTAAAAGCTTCATATTTTATAATTCTGCTTCCGTACAGACAAAATTAATAATGAGACAAAACGATACCATGTTTAATCTTGGATGTACTTTGTCAAATAGTGGAGTAAAACCCCAACGAAGTTTCTATGGAAAAAATGTTGACTTGTTTGACCTTAACATCTGTGAACAACAAGAAGTTATTTAAACATCTGTTGAATACTTGTCTACAATTCTGTCAACTACATAACCGGATTTGACGTTGACATAAGAGCCGTTTTGTAATTGCACTATTTTAGACAAGACGTGTTCAACAGATACAAATACAAATATTTTTATTTGTTGAACATAGGTAGTCAGGTACAGATGTTGTCATTATTAGTGAACGCTATGTTTAGCCGTCATGGGTGTACCTGTACAAATAATATTATTGTTTATGCCTGCTGAATATAATAATCAAACAATGAAATTAGGTATAACTAGAAAATTAAAAAATTGTGACACATTATTCAATAATATAACAAATTCTCATACAACAATATATTCTAATTCTAATAAGTCAATCAATTAATTACAAGTAAAAAATAAATAGGTAATTATAATTTGATTTGATTTTTAACTGTTTATTGTTCGACGGTAAAATACTACATATAATTATTGCAAAATTAAAGGCATGCATTCATGCTATGCTAGTGTGGTCCATAACTTAAATATTTAAGTCCCGTCATAGATTCTAGACAAAAATAAAACTTCATTCATGCAGCTAGATTTCAGTGAATTCCTGAAAACTTTTACTGTAAAGCAGTCGAAAGCTTATGTTACATTACCAGCGAGATATTGCATATGCTAAATAAAAGACGACTAGCGACTTAGAGAATTTAGAATCTTACAGCTCTTATCTTGAACACATTGCTGAAAGCGCTTAGACGAATACAGCAAGTTTAAGCAGAGAGCTGGGGGAAATCCAGCTTTTTGCTTAAAGCTGCTGTTTAGTTAAGAAATAGCTTCTAAAGTTTTAAGTAGAGTGTGTTATTATGAACGATTAAGATTAAAATGGGAATGTGGAGTTAGGTTCTAATTCGTTTGTATGATAAAGCGTTGTCTTCTGACAGCACTTTAGAGGGACAAAGCCTGCCGGGGCCCCAAAATGTTCAGACAAGTGTATGAAAGGTTCGGTCTCGAAGTGTGTAATTGCGATAGCCTAATTGGTAAGGCGTCTGGAACACTTATCCAGAAGGCGTGGGTTCGGGTCCCACCAGCAGCTGATTTTTTCTTTAGGGCGCCTTCACATTTCGCGGCAAACAGTGCGGCAGCCGCGCGATAGCGGCGGATGCCTTCTCATTACAAATACAGCCGCGCAACTAAGGGTGGCCAGTTCATTTCTACAATGGACTCCAAAGAGGAAACATCACTGTTAATAATAAATTGTTTTGTGTCAAATTCGCTCATTGTGAAATAATGTTCTACCGTACGTACGATTGGACGTCCACGGACTACGTGGAGTATGGACAATCACGTGTCGTGCTGCTCTTTTTAGTATGGAATTAGCCGCCTCTGAACAGCGCGTCTGTCGCGCTGCTGCCGCACTACTTGCGACGTAATGTGAAGGCGATCCTCAAAAATATCTTTACGATACGCGACGCATGCGTATAAGTAATTAAAACTTAAGTATTGTAAGTTTGCTTCGCGCTTTCACGCAGTACAGAACCAAATTTATTGATATTTGGTACAGACATAGGTGGGACCATAGAGACGGTTATTGGCTTCCTGTTTTTTGCGTAAAATTGGATACCGCGGGTGAAAAGCAAGTAATCTGCAGTGTTTATTTGTGCAAAAAAAATTGAGAGACATGAGACCTGAGTTATTGAATGATAGACGCAAAAGATGGACGACAAATAAGTAGAAGGTAATCAGACAACAATTCAAGTCAGCGGGTCTAAAACAGCCACTTAGCAATACTCCTAATGATTCAATTTGTGAAGATTCAATTTGTGAACGAATAACAGAAAAATTAGCCAATGACGTTGCTAAGTGAATCTTTAAGAACATTGTTTTTTATTTTATTTTACGTGATAAAATCATCAAAATGAGTCTACCAGGGCAGAACGGAAGGGACTGCCAGCGACTTGTATTGACTAAAATCCACCGTGTCCTTCAATAGCCGTTTACGATCCGGGGCCACGGTTACCCAATGGTCCCGGCTTAGACCCTCTAAAGGGGGCCCCGTCATATTGATGACAACTCTTTTTAGGCGAGCGTGGATCCGGACATGGTCCCCATTATTCATCGCCCTCATGTTCGCGCCTACGGTCCGACGCCGTGGGCGTCTACCACTGTAGCCGCGTCGTCAGGTGGACGCTGTTCTCTCCCTCACGCGTCTCGCCTCCTCCTTCGCTAGCATGACTGCTTCGCAGATGACCGCTTCCCGCTCCGTCTTGCCCCGCAGCTTGGCCTTGGTCAATGCCGTTGGGACTCCGCATGCCCTAGGAATATTGCTTGGTGTCCGTTTTAAACCCTCTAGTGATAAACACGTAATATTGTAATTCTATAAAAGGCTCTTAAATTACAAATTGGAAGTGGAGTCTATTGTTATCCGAGCCTAATCGACACGCTGTAGCCATGTCACAGGTCGCGTCTGTACGATTTCAAATTAGTCCTAATTTCCTTTACAATAGAGACACAGGACTGCTTTTATGTCAGAAAGACTAGTCCTTTTAACTACGATGTATCCTTATTGCAATACTGTTAGCGGATTTTTAATTAATTAATTTTTTTGAAAAAAAAAAGAAATTATGGAGAAACTAATATGACATTTTTAGGGGTCGGAATTAGATAGAGTTATTCAAGCACTTACAACTATTCGAGCATTTACGATTTCATATAGCGAAAGAATAAAGTGGATACCCAAAATCCCGGGATTACTTGGAAAGAGCAGAAAAATCCCGTGATTTATTAAATAAAAAAGTTATTTACTTTCACACAATTCATAATTGCCTCATCTAACTCCGAGATTTTATTGTTATTATTTATTTTAAACATTTTAAACGAAATTACGCATGCGACGCGCATCGTAAATATGGCTACGTTATAATGAGACGTTTCAAATGACGGAATAAAATATTCAGCTTCCAAGTACGAGTTGCGATGGCCTAGGCGTCTGGAGTATTTATCCAGAAGACGCGGGTTCAAATCTCACTTGCAACAGATTTATTCTTTCCTCATAGATCATTTGTAATACTGTTTTCCACATGGGAATCCCAGGAAGATTCATATTCAAAATTTGCTTTCCACAATGTGTACTGAGGTGGTAAATTGAAACTAATAAATAAATAGATCATTGTGGACCCTGTCAGCAGCAAAAACATAAAATGTAAGAGAGAGGAAGCCAAACTTATTTAATTATTGACGATATTAAAAAAATATATTTAGTAATTAGAAATATGTAAAATTCGTATTATTCCGTTGGATCCCACTTTTGAATCATACTTGAATATTTTTCCCGTTGGGTCCCACAAAAAATTAAAATGTATTCTTGTTGAATCCCTTAATAAATGAAAAAAAAATTATTCCCGTTGAATCCCAAAAACTATTCCCGTTGGATCCCACATGTTTTAAAAAATCCGAATGCGAGTACTTTCAACGACAAAATTGCTTTTGTTTTAGAACTTTTTTTTTGTAAAATTAATGAATTAGTATCAGAGAATAAATCTTTAAAATAAAGTTAACACTTTTTTTCTGATATGTATCTACACAAATGTTGTCATAACGTGGGATTCAACGGGAATTAAAAATGGGATTCATCTGGAATATCAAAAAAATGGGATCTAAAAGTGGGATTCAACGGGAATAAATCCAAAATTATACCTATTCCGACCTCTGGACATTACTTTCATGAATGCCTCCCGCATTCAATAACAAATCTCGGTTTCTGATAAGTTTATCAACTTTCCCAACAATATCGCATATCAAAGTTGCCTTACGAAACTCCTAAGAATGTCATTGGAAATTCGTAAAAACTTTTTCAATCGATGTTTTGCGTATGAGCGTACGAAAGCACAGGAATGTCGCATTGCTAACAAACTGGTAGTTTATCGAACTTATTTAGATTTTTATAATAAGCGTCTTGTGGTCGTAATGGTGTTTTAAAATGGTTATAAATATTTGGTAATAGGTTGCGTGGCTGAGGGTTGACACGCAGACCATTCTCACAATCCACACGCACGTGATATCGAGGAGTCGGAGGGTGGGGGTGACCCACAGCGACCACCGGACCTGGTTCCTGCACATCAGAGAGCTACGGGAGACGGACAGAGGATGGTACATGTGCCAGATCAACACGGACCCTATGAAGTCGCAACTGGGTTATTTGGATATTGTTGGTGAGTTTAATTAAAATAAATAGTGTTTTTTTGGATTTAGTAGGTATTTAACAAAAAAGTCTAATAAGTCCAACACTTAGATTGTTACAAAAACATTAAAAAAAAATTAATCGCCTTGAAAAACAACCACAAAAAAGCGTAAAATAACGTACAAAATAACTTTTCTTTGCTTTGTTTTATTATTTCGGTCTTTTTTCGCCACCGACTTCCGAAAGATAAATTTTCTTATTTTGTGGGTTATTTCACCCTTTTTGGTGGTTGTTTTAGAAAGCGGTTAAATTTTATTGAAAAAAGTTTTTATTTTTACTATCTTCTTTAATGACCATCTAGACTATCGAAGCAGTGTTCGCCGAGTCCAAATTTTTCTTTGTTCGAAACTTCGAACGTATTTCGGTAACGTTGTAGTCGAATTTGTATTTCATCAAAAACCTTTAGGACATTCTACTTAGGCGTTAATGTGTATTTTAAATATTACCCTCCCAGGTAACTTCTAATATTATGTTTTTCCCCCAGTTCCACCTGATATTCTCGATCGAGGCACGAGCACGGACCAGACAGCGAGGGAAGGCGCCTCGATAAATCTAACATGTGCGGCCACGGGATCACCGCATCCACAAATTACTTGGCGAAGAGAACATTCCAAACCTATTACCATCTCAGACGGAATGCAAGGTAAATGCTGTTTGTGAATATTATCTATACATTATTAGATACGTTGCTTTTGCACAAAATTCATGATGTAAGTCCATAAAGTAGCAGGGTATGCGGACGGCGAGTAACGAGTGACTCGCGGTCCGATCATAGACCATGCTCAGGTCGTTGCTAATTTCGCACTTATATTTACGCGACCGACAGCAGCCTAAAGAAAGAATGAAATAACATTTACATTATTATTTGGTACAGTCAGGGCATTCACAATACTATACAAAAGAAAGAGAAATTAACAATAAAAAAGGTCCAGTTTAGCAGAAATGCCAGACAACTAGTGCCTGACGCTGATTTTCAATTTGACCTAAGAGGAATTCAGACCAGAACTATAGGTGTTCAAATACGAAACGCTTTACATACCTACTTAATTATCTGTTCCGATGAAGCCGTTGTCGGTCGCGTCGGTAGTGGAAAATTTAGTGTTGAAACTAAAGATGTTTTCAAATTGGGAGCTGTAGTTCCAATTTTGCCTGTTCCGGCCAGCTTGTCTAACTATACATATACATCGAACCGATTGTCTATTGGTGTTATTTATGTTTTGAGGAGTAGCCGTAAATTGGGAACCAGCCTAGTTCAAGAACAGAAGCAAACATTCAGCTGTGTAGACTGATTGATAAGAAATTCCGTTTTACTAGAAACCAATTCCAAATACTGATTCGCTGTGGTTGAAATTGTTCCCGAAGAGCGTGTTCTCGTGAGACTACGGATAAAGGATCACAATACCAACTGGTCATGCAGATTCAGGAAAATCACTTTGTTTCTCCTGGGAAATGTATGTATGTCTTGCACTACAAAAGAAGTTGTCTTTGACTGCTGGCCTTTTAGAGAGACTAAAAGTCACTCAAAAGCAATGGAAAGAGCTATGCTCGGAGTTTCTTTACGGAATAAAATCCGGAACATGGATATTCGGCGAAGAACCAGAGTCACCGACATAGCTCATAAAATTTGCAAGTTGAAGTGGTAATGGGCAGGCCACATCGCTCGTGGAACTGACAACCGTTGGGGAAGAAAAGTTCTCGAGTGGCGACCACGGACCGGAAAACGCAGTGTAGGCAGGCCTCCCTCTAGGTGGACCGACGACATCGTGAGGGTCGCGGGCAGCCGATGGATGCAAGTGGTGAATTGTTGTTCGGCGTGGCGGTCTAAGGGGGAGGCCTATGTTCAGCAGTGGACGTCTTCCGGCTGATGATGATGATGTTAACGAAGACTTTTGGGATCCAGGAAAAGTCAAGGGCAACTGAATTAGAAGGTTTTTAGTTGACGATTGGCGCAGTAACTGAGCAATAATTGCCTTATTAGTTCGACTCCTTATAGAACAAATAGGTAATCCTATCATCTACGATTAGTTGTACCGGGTGTGGGTATCTCGGTGTTTGTGTATGTGTGTTTAAATGTTTGTTAACGCACCCACCATACAGGAGAAATTCTTAGTGTAGGAAAACATTTAAAAAAAGAGATAGAAAGTTCCGTACAGGGCTCGAATCCGGTGACGAAGTAAAGCAGTCGTTAGCTAATCGCTCCAACAGGATCGAACCGTCTACTACACCCTAAATATCAGCTATATTCAAGGCGTTCGTGGTGCGTGTACCAACGTGTTTTCTGCACCTCGTCATGGAGGAGGACTTTTGGCCGAAGGATGTGGTGTTCCGTCGCTTCCGCGGACAAGTGCCACCAGAACGCACAATGACTAGTGCACAGTGAAGTGAAGTGTTTACTAACATAGGCTAAAGTTTTTATTTACTAACACAAGTTGTTTTTATAAAATTATGTATGTTAGATTGTAAGGTTTATGTCTATGGGCCAATGTAGCCTGAATATAAATAAATAAAAAAAAGGAAACTGTAATAACTGCACATGGGTGTTGTTATTACTACAGTGTTATAGTCATGAGCACTGTTACCAGAAACATGCAACACCGTGGATATTATGATGAGACAGAGCAACACAGCAATGTCCCCAAGTCTCAGACTCATCTCAGCTTGTATCTCACAGATCCTAACTCAAACGCACGCGTAAACGTTTACATACACATGAACTGAACTGTTTACTCTGCATCTGTTGTAGTCATAACTTAGTTTGTACTTAGTATTATACAATCTACAACTTTATAATATTGTTTAAAGCGGTTTGTAATCAACGTCTAATGCATTGCGATAAGATTGCGATAGTAAGTTTCCGTGATGAGTTTTGAAGATTTATTTTCTTTTGATATTTTCTTAGGAGTTAGGTTTTTAAACAGTACCTGTGTGTTAGCGTGAAATAGAGATGATAGCAGGAGTGAACCCCCGAGTCGCAGGACTGTCTTTAAAGGTAAAGGGCTATTCAGGGTTCACGGTAGATTTTAGTCAGTACAAGTCTGACAGTCTCTCCCGTTTTGCTCTGGGCGGGAGAAACCATTTGATCATTTTACCAAGATGAAAAAGCACGTGTTTGCGACGAAAGTATGTTGATTTCAACCGCAATATTATGAGGCCTTTGGATTTGGATAAGTTCATTGTCCTAAAGATAGCCAAAGTCCGGGTCAGTTAGAGCCAGCGTTAGAGTCATTATAAGAACTGATTAATTTCGATGTGTGAGGATTTTTCTTGCATCCAACACCAAACAATATAGTTGGTGCCAGTTCAGGTGGCAATAGCGTATAGGTCAGTATGAACTTTAACTACTTCCTCGTATAATAGATCTTGAAGTGCAAAGATCAGAATTAGCATTTTTTTGGAGACCATGATAGTTTTACTTGTGATTCGTGATAAATATAAAAATAATTAAAATCTGAGGCGTAGGGAAATCTTTTAACCATTTTGATATCTTATGAATACTTAGATTTATAGGACGGCACCTCCTACCAGTATTTTATAAAAATGCTCGTTCTGAGCTTTTGCATGGCTACGGACTGGCTAGGTGGAACTGTGTGCCCAATGACCGGACTATGGTAACTTTTAAATTGTTTTCACTAAGCTATAGTTCCCTCGCCTTTTTTCAATGTTCGAAAAAAAATCTGACTGTGACACTCATGAACTAGTCAGCACATCGGATATTCTATTCGGGTGAACGTGTATTTTTGGAGACTACGAACGCAATATTATGTAAGATTGCTGTTCAACTAGATCTGGTCGTCCTCGTTCAATTATACGGATAGAATAGAACTCGAAAATCAGTAGTGCAGTATAGAATACGTTTTTGCCATAGACTATTATTGGAATGAAAATATCGAATTACTCACAATTCAGGACCCTGATTAATATTAGTAAATTTTTTTGCTAACTGGGCTTCTCCCAGTTGTAATACCCTTTTGTGCCTACGTGGCCTTCATCTGTTCTGTCCTCCCCCCCGGGCATGGAGCGGAAGTGGAAACATATTTTTCCTACTAAAATCCACTATTCTTTTCTGAATTTCGTGCAGGATCCTTTAGGATTCCGGAGTTCACGGTTTGGGAATAGTGTGCGACCCCGGCAGGTTTGGCCCCTGAAGGGGGCCGAACATTATGTGCACGTTATTTACAGGTAACAGTGCGTGTGGCACGTGTCACCAGAAACATGTTATTCACAGTGGATCCCATTATGATGAGACAGAGCAATGTCACTTTTGTATAATTTTTTTTTTTAGCATTGATTGTAAAATCACCCCAAGTCTCGGACTCATCTCAGCTTGTATCTCACAGATCGCGTAAACGTGTCAGACTTCATGAACTGACTGTAAACTCTGCATCTGTTGTAGTTTCATAACCTAGTTTGTACGTTCCGTATTTACAATCTACAGGGACTTTATAATATTGTTTAAAGCAGGCTTTGTAATCAACGTCTGATGCATTGGATAAGATTGCGATACACTTTCTGTGACGCTCTTTAAAGCGACTCGGGGGAGTCACAACTGTCTTTAAATGTAACCCGTCGACCCCGTAAAGGGCTATCAGGGTCACTTGCAGTCGGGCAGTACGAGTCTGCCCAGTCGCTGCCCGTTATTCTCCGGCCTACGGTGAAGAACCGGAGATCATTTTTAACCGACTTCCAAAAAAGTGAGGAGCCTACCAATTCGACTGAGGGAGGATGTTTGTTCCTCATAACTTCGACTCGCGGCGCGAACCGATTTACATGATTCTACTTTTATTCGAGAAGCTGGTGCTTCCCGTGTTCCCACTGTCACCATCGCCCAGCAGCATGGCCGATTGGATGCTTGGAGCGCGAGAGGGCAACCCTCAAATTTTATCGCAGCCATGATAGTTTTCGACAAATCTTATGAAGCTGGGCAGTACTTGCACCGTATGAAATCATCATCTCGTGTAGCTGAGCTGATGATGGAAGGTGGTGACAACTCCTCAAGGCGTAAGAAAATCGCATGTTTGTGTTCGCATATCTCCGGAAATAAGTCCGATTTAAGTAACTTTTTTTGTTGTCAGTATCGTTACATGAATACTGCTCCAGCCACTCCTCAAAGAGGGGTCTTACCGCCGCTTTTCTTGTTACTTAGAATAAAACAAAAGTTGACGCAGATACGAAGATTTTTTTTTCATGAGTTATAGCCAGACAGACAGACAGCCAGACACACAGACGGCCAGCGGAGTCTCAATAATAATAGGGTAATGTCCCTTTGGATACGGAAACAAAAAGGGTACATTATTTTTCAATACTCCAACCGGACTCTAGTTTGTTGCTGCATTGTGCCTATTGGGAAGCCTGTATCAAGTTTTTTTTTATTTGTTTTCAAAAGTTTTTTTTTTTTAATCTTTCTCATAGCATTTTTTGACTACAATTGGATATTACCCAGGTTTCAAACCATATTGAAGTTATAATATATACATATATTGTTAAATTTAGGAGCTCGTGGCTTAATAATTACAGACGCACAGGCCGATCTTCCAGGTTAAGCCGCGCTTGCCAAGTTTGGTCTGTGGATGTGTGACCATCTGTCATAGCGAGTTACCTCCGTGCCTCGGAAAGCACGTAAAGCCGTTGGTCCCGGCTGTCATATGTAGATCTTTAACAGTCGTTAGTCACAGTCAGAAGCTCGAAAGTCTGACAACTAGTCTTACCATGGGGTATCATATTACCCAGTTACTGGATTGTGGAGGTCCGATAGGCAGTCGCTCCATGTAAAATATTGATATTCAGCTGCACCTGGTTCGACTGGAAGCCGACCCCAATATAGTTGGGAAAACGCTAGGCAGATGATGTGTTGTTAGGTTTCATTCTGAAAATCAATGAGATTAGACTTAAGCCCGAATCCCAAATCGCTGATGGTCTTTAACTACTTTTTTTTGGGAAATGCAGTAAAATGAATGTTTTTATTCTAGTGACGTCATTCGAAGGTCCGGAGTTGAACATAACTCGGGTAACGAGGCAGCACGCAGGGGCGTATTTGTGCATCGCTTCAAACGGCGTGCCGCCGACTGTGAGCAAGAGAATTATGCTGACAGTGCAATGTAAGTAATGTTTACCATCACATCAATATAGGATATTTTTCTCAAAATAATATAAGCTCGAAAAATAGATTAAAAAAAAAAATTGACCCATTTTTTTCCTATTGTAAAGTAGGTAAACTAAAATTGA
Organism: Agrotis segetum; assembly: GCA_036375495.1. Taxonomy (NCBI): domain Eukaryota; kingdom Metazoa; phylum Arthropoda; class Insecta; order Lepidoptera; family Noctuidae; genus Agrotis; species Agrotis segetum. The sequence goes on from JAQSVV010000297.1 coordinate 444,649, forward strand.
CGAAGATACGCTTCTAAAAATCACAAAACGCCACTGTATGGCTCAGAGTGGTTAAGTTGTAGAGTTAGTGAGTTGACGAAAATCACAGACTTCACGATCCCAAGTAGTGTAAAGTAACAAAGTTATGTTGGATGCTAATCCGTGGTCGTATCGCTAAGGTAGCTAATGGTCAAGTAACGTTTAGTATAATAAAAATATATAAAATGAATTAACGAACGTATTTAACAGGCGTTATGACGTCACAAGTACCGATTCCCGAATTTCGAAGCGTTTTACCTTTGTCAATATTTATTGATTTAAAAAAACGAAAAAGTTCGTATGAATTGTTTTTCAATACTCTAATTGACGGAATAAACACATTTTATCTATCGTTAGTAATGCCCGAGTTTTTAATATTGCTCATTTGTTCACCTTGTATAAATAGATAGAAGTATTTATTTAAAGTATTTAGAACTTCGATGCATATCGTGCCGCTCGACAAAATTAATTTATTTGATCGATCGTTCAATGCATCCCGCATTGAACGATCGATCAAATAAATTTTCGATATTTTGCACAATCGATGTATTGAGTGATTTCAGGACGTCAGTTACAAGCGGCCATTAACAATGACTTTCTGTTGGCGCTTGCGCTACGTTAGTGTTGTATTAAGTTTGCCTTAAGTGTGTGTTATCACTGCTCCCTTATACCCGAACATGGGCTGTGAACACTAATGTGAGTAGTATGATGAATTCCAGGAATAGGCATGACTGAATGATGAACTTAAATTAGTACTTTTAATACCCCATCGTACATAACGCGACGCAACTCTCCGATTCCTTACGACTTTGGTAACCAGGCGAGAATCGCAATTCAAATCCATAGAATAATAAAGAAAATAAATGGCCAAACACTTTTGTTTTCACTATTACTTGACTGTCATTTTGTTTGACATAAAAACTAGGGGTTGAATCTGGACAAAGAAAAGATTACCAATGTACTGAGTTCCACGTTCAACCCTCAGGGGTTGAATGTGGAAACGTTTAAGAGTCGAACGCGGAATAAACCGAGGTTCGCACGCAAACACGCGTCAATGGATACCAAAGTCGGCAGTTATCTTTGAATTTGAGCTCGGTTGTTTGAATTTTTGTGTTTTCTGAGGTGTGAGGTGTGCGTAAGTTTTTATGTGTGATTTTTTCTGCCGTTTCAAGCTTTTCTTAAAAATTCCAAGCCATTTCCAAAAACAAAATGTCAACAACATTCACTGCTTTTATCACGTGTTTAAAACTTAACTAAACTACCATTCTTTTCCCAGTTCCCCCAGTAATAACCATAAGGAACCAGCTGGTGGGGGCCGCGCTAGGCACCGAGCTAGTACTGGAATGTGAGACCGAGGCGTATCCTAAACCTGTCAGCTACTGGAGTAGAGATAATGGCGAGATCGTTCCCGTTGGTAAGACTACATTTTATCTACGCTTTATTTTTTAATGCTTGTAATAGAGAATTGTTTTGACCTGAACGCGTAGCATGGCGATTCTATCTCTATTCTATCAAGAAAAGACAAAGTTATTTCATCGATATTTCTATACAAATCGACTGTTTGTTCACACAAATATGACACGATTCGTACACCACTAAAGAATAGAAACATAATTATCTCGTCTATATTTTAAACATTGCTATGCTTATATTGATAAAAATCTTTTACGTTCTCTCACTTTGTCTATTCTCGCGTCGACAAAACCCGTTTCTATGGCGCCATGCTACGCGTGCTGCACGACCAATTCTTTCTTCAATCTATCAAGAATCGATAAAGTTGTATCTATGTTAACGGAAATGTATGTTATCCGTCATTGTATATAATTCCTAAGAAATGTATGCATGTTTGACATCTACTTTCAAAAGCACCTACAGGTCTTGGGCACCCCGAATCTTTCATGACGATCCCATGGGATAATTACCAAATTTTAATGCTAGCAATTAAACGAATGTAGGTTTATCGGAGAGACCTTTGCCCAGCAGTGGGACAATATAGGTTAATAAAAAGGTAAATCGTAATTTCGAAGGTCATTACAGAGATGTACGTTACTGCGAAACCTTGACACTGCGACGTACGTTATTGCGAAAGTTCATTGTTGCGATGAACGGTATGGCGAAAGTTCTTTACAGTGTCGATTAAAAAAAAACGATTTACACTCCAAGAAAACAACTAGTAAATACTAAAATCCGTCATGGTAGTTTCAGATGGATATTAATACTCGTATTTATAAAAGGAAGAAAAATAAAAGGATAATGGATATTAATATTTGTAAAAGTTTAGAAAGGGCAGAGAATCGAAAAGCTAAAATATCTTCCATAATTCCGCGGTTGCTGTAACGCACTTCCAAAATAAATGATTCAACAATAAAACGAAGCAAAGAGCTTGTAACATCAAAGGTTAGGATTAAAACGCCAAGTCGAATATCTGAATCACTAAATTCATTTGGAAAATACGTTCATAGTTCGGAATTGTGGCAGAATAATGGCGGGGCCGAATATACGCTTTAAAATGCTAGTAAAACATGATCAAATCCGGTTCAGTGAAATGTCAGATTGTGGTCAACGCGATAACTATAAAATTAGGTCTATTCAGAGAATAATTATAGTGAGTTAGGTCCAATTTTGGACTCGTCTATTTTTACTCGAATTTCTAGTTTGAAAGGTATTATTATCTTAATGATCCACAGATCTACGAAAGCCCACAGAAAATCGACCTAATGTATCTCCACCCGCATCGGATTTACGTGTTCAGACGGCCGCTTACGTTAGCCCTCACTTAAACATATTTATTCGTTTCGTTTAGTGCGCAATTAAAACGAGTATTCGTCCAAAAGGATACTGGGATATACTAGTTATGTGCTGGACGGATATTCGCATAACACGTGGACATTAACTTAGCGTTTTATCTAAAATAATAAGTATCATGTATTCTGGGTTTTACGTGGCTCTGCTATTCGTAGCTTCCATTGTTGGAACCAAATTAACAAATCCTTTGTTTACCTCACACTTTCATTACTTTTACATTTTCATTATGAGATAATGTTTTATTTTTATTATTTTTGTTATACGTACGCTGCTCTTTCTGTGTGATGTCGTAGATTGATTAAAACTTTGTAATTCAAAGCTATAATCTTGAGAGCGGAGCAGTAAATATTATAAATAATTGAATTGTTTGCTTTTACCATTTATTGCCCTGGTCATTTTCGTTTACGTCTGCTTATTCTTATCTATTCTATTCATTTATAATGACTATACTGTAGTACTGGTTTCTGTACAGAGACGTTAAACTATATACGAGCAATAGACGGGACATCACGAAGAAAGTTGTGAAACAAAAGTGGCCCATCGGTATCGGGACAAAATGGCTCCAAGTTTCTTTTAAAGTAGTGGTTTCTGTATATTATTTTTTTTGACAATTTTGTGTTTCAAGTTTCCAATGGGAACAGGGTCCAATAAGATTATTCAGAGACCCCATGCTATTTGAAAGCATGACTATTTACCGCAATAGTTTTACATGGGTTTGATACATAAGTTGTACATCACAATATACAGCAATAAGCTGAGTTGCAGTCGGAATTTCGTTGGCGTAAACATGATTGTCACTGTCAACATAAAGTGGACTACTAATAGCAATTTGCGAGTAATCGAAAACTCACGCGACAGCTCCTGTCGACTAGAGGTAACGTTATCGAAAATATAGAAAATCTGTTTTTCTCGCGTTTTAATTTGATGTTTTTCCACTAAAACGTATTGAATATAGCTTCCTTCCTATTAGCTTACAATTTTAGTCACAATCCAAACTTTTAAAACACATACAACTTCAAATTATTCTAATATAATGCACTACTTGTTCCCCTGTGGTATCACGTCCGCTACTCGGTTCCTATTAATCGCATCGTGATGTTTTATGGCCTATAACCTTCCTCAACAAATGCACTACCCACTCACAAAAAAGTTTTAATTCGCACTAGCAGTTCCTGAGATTAGCGCGTTCAACCAAACAAACAATTTCTTTAGTTTTAAAATTTTAGCACCTACATTCTATTTTGTCTAATAAAAGTTTTCTTGTATCTTACTTTGTTAGGATTATCTAGCAATATTTAATCTTGAGCTTTTATTATGCAAAATCCGAAAGAGGAGCTTTTCGCTTTACAGTTTCATTTATATTCATTTCCAAGTTATTTTTAGGTCTTACTTAACTTTTTCGGGTCATTGACTAAGAATTAGGAAATAAAAAATTAAATAAATATTTAAACAGCCTTTTAGACGGATCTAAAACAAAAACAATTTTGTAGGCCAGAAATAAATAAAGAGCAGAGAAATGTTGTAGTATTGACTAACGTAACAGAAATAAAAGGTAAATAAGTGACTGAAAATTTGAAACAAGTAATCCTTCGCAACACAATGGCTGGTGGCTTGATACTCAATATGCGTCGGTTCTAACAAGGTCTGGCATCCATTCATTTCTGTGATGACGGCAGTATTGAAACCGTACAGCCAGCTGACCAAACTAACAAAAATATAAGCTCTAGCAAAAGGTAAGCGTCCACAGGTCCGCATCTCACATATCGGGCGTATCGCACGTAACGGATTTTATTTTGCCTCGTATTAAAAGTCATACAACAGCGTCCAGTGATCCGCATCGTACGGACGGATCATCTGCAATGCCTACATGCGATGCGTACCCATGACGTCATACGGAATGCCGATCAGTGAACTCGCCCCGCACGCTTACTGAATCATTTGTTCTTTTTCTTTCTTGCATTCCTTACAAGCAATAACAACTTCAGCATCGCTTTCCTCTTTTCTCACAAACACTTTCCGAACGTACCATCACTAAAAAATCCAAATGAATGGCATCGGCAATCCGATTGCTGATACTCGCGTCGGCAATCCGATCGCTGCCGATACAGAAATCCGTTTGATGCGACGCGTCCGATACGTACGATGCCGACCTGTGGACGCTTACCTTAAACCGAACGCTTTGTAATGGTAATAATATTTGGACAGCCAGTGATTTCACTATAACTCTGAAATAGCTCTTAATTAAAGGCTTAGTTCATAAGCATTTAGGCAAACTTATCAATGTAAATTCTATAGTAAAGGACATGTAAAATGCAAAACTAATTCATTTCAAACTTGGTGTAGACATCAACTTTTTGGGGCACTGACTTTGTAGTATCACTGTTTTATTGTGCTTTTAGTCAAAACGTCGTTGTGTGTTCGTGACACGAGGTAAAAATCTAGGCAAATGTGATTAATGATTTCTTTTTATTCTGGGCTACCCTGTGCCACGGTTTTTGGTGGAAAACTAGACTATATTCATGGTGACTGAACTCGCGTTTAGCGAAGCGTTTTAAGATAAAATGTGAGTACTGAGTAAGCTGCACTAGCAGCTTGGGGGTGACCCTATCTGATTCACATTAGGGTGGCATCGCGTGTTTAAAGGAAGACTTTCTAAACAAAACAGTGCTTAGGGGGTGACGGAGTTGCTATGACTGTTGTTGCTCTTTCGGTCCAACCCTTAGTTGCGTCATGATACCTATGTTTAGCTTTGCAAATGCAGTGACATTACCATACTGAGCTAAGCTTATCTTTTGGTCTTCGTTTTGAGTCTGAAGTTCAAGTTGCTTGTACTTTTAAAGTGTTATACAATTGCTTTAAAACTGAGAAGAATTTTCAGCTCAGATTCGCATCGATACGGCGCAATGCGCTTACTCCCTAGGTCAGTAGTGTACGCCAGTCTGTCTATTATTATGAAATACTAAGTAGAAACTACCTTACTTATACATCCCACTCTTGAATTTCATGCATTATGCTCACGTAGAAGAGTGCAATCGGGTTTGTTAGACAGTTTAGAGTCGTTGTACGTAAGAGAATAGTTTGTTAGAATTGTAAATTATCTTTTAGGGCTGATTTTTCAATAGTCAGATAACTTTTATCTGAGGAATAAAAATGGCGGTTTGACAGCTTATCTATTGTAAATATGTCAAACCGCTATTTTTGTTCCTCAGATAAAAGCTATTTAAGCCCTTAAACAGAATAATATACGAGTACTTATACAAGCAATAATATTTAAGTCAGTAAAAACGTAATGATGTTTACCTTTTCACTGCTACATAAATGTCGATTTAAATAATAATCATGGTATCTATTTCAAAAAGGGCGAACAAAAAAATCGCATCCAAAAGCTGTATTTTGCCCTTTGAAACATGTAGTTTGTAACTTTCTTCAGGTTCCAATCTATATCATTACAATGATGCATACAAATAAGTAGGTTTCGCGGTTTAGGCGTGAGAGAGTAACAAATAAATTAAATTTCGCAGTTTTAATTTCACTAGCCGTTGCTAGCGGCTTTGCTCGCATTAATGTCGTTAATTATGCCACGGTTATAAAAGATCTTAAATGTTATTCCACATTATAACCTACAACTATACCCATATCCGTAAAATGATGTTTGCTTGAAAGAGTAACAAACATCCATTGATCCGGGCAAAGAAAGAAGTGAGCGTTACCCTGAAATAAAATACCAAAACTCCCATAATAAAGTTAGATAGAACGGTAAAAATATAGGGCTACTGCAATATCTAGACTTCTAAAGTAATTTGTGAAATTGACGGGTACACCTCGGTACTTCAAACACCGTATTTTATTAAAAGAAATGGACCATAAATATTTCCACTTTGGCTGAAAGTACTACACTGAGCCACGTATTCGGGCTGTATTTTACATATAATGGAATTATTTCTTTGAAATTGTTCTTTCTTTTTTTTTTCTTCAACATAATTTAAGTAATGTGGAGGCCTTTCGTTTCGTAAAAATTAAAAGATTCTAGGGCAAATAGGTCGAGGTTGTTCGGAAAGAAAACATCGTGAGGAAATGTCCGGATGAATGAAAAATTCTGACATTTGAAATCTGCCAATACGCACTGGATCCGCGAGGTCGATTATAAGCCACTCTCTCAGTGGGAACATTATAGTCTAATTATGATGAAGAGGGCCTATAGCTATCAACCGGGAGCAAATTAAGACTCCGTGGCTGCCACTATAAAAGTATAAAGTCCTGAAGGACAGTCTCAGCACTTTGCCAAACCAATTGATCAAACCCAGTACCTTGTGCTTAGCTATACGAGTACCGCTTGCAACTTTTAGGGTAAAACTAGGTAATACGCCCTAGTTGACAAAACGCCCCATCGTTCTCGCTCTCAAATCGCCGTTGGCGTATATAATGGTCCTTGGTCTCGGCCATGTTGTACGCCAATAGCGGCCACCATGCGGGATTTATCCGGGGTCGCGGGATTTATTTCTTCACCGTGACTCCGGAACATAAAGGGCTATTGAAGGACACCGTGGATTTTAGTCAGTAAAAGGCTGACAGTCCCTTTCGCCCTGCCCGGGATGGGAGGATTCATTTGATGATTTTACCACTTAAAAAAAAAAGGTCCCGAGCAGTAGGTAAGTTTGAGTGGTATAATGACGGGGCATTTTGCCAACTAGGGCATATTACCTAGTTTTACCCTAGATATTCTGTATTCGTGCATGTCAAAGTTTCGTATACCCTTAATAGTAAACTACCCAGATGAGATTCTAATAATATTAGGAGCATCTCATCCGCTTGGGGCCTAGCATTAAATATCAAAGCATTTCCATCCTTTGGGATCGCCACTGTAACTCAACTGACAAGAATTATGTTGCACACTTTGTTGGTATGTTAAAGTCTTAAGCGACAAAATCGGTTTAAATTCACGAGAAGTTTTCCACCAATCTGCACTGGGCCCTCGTGTCGGATTAGGTATGGCCCGCTCCCTCTCACAGAGAGGAGGCCTGTGTCCCAGCAATGGGAACGTTATAGGCGTCCTTGCGTTCGACTTCAATGAATTATCAACAAAAAAAAAAGGTGAAAAAAATAACGACAGTACTGGAATTACATTTACTTGGTAATCGAAAAGTCACACATTTAAAAATGTCACGTGTAGGTACGGATTCTGCCTATTTTCCTTTGTTATTTACAAAGGAGCATAGGTTTAGAAATACTTAGTTAAAAACTTTTTGTGGCTTTATTTCGGTTTTTTAATACTCTGCCCTTTTGAACTACATATCTCAACTTTACAAGTTTGTGGCTATATGTAAGTTTTGGCAACGACCGGTTAGGTTAGGTTATATTAAAAAAAAAAAAAAGTTTAGGTTAGATTCGTGAAGTAGTTGTATATAAAAGGTGTGAGCAGTTATTAGGCTAGAGACGTTAGAAAAAGGTAAACAGAGAATGTTAAATACGATTAAGTAGGTAATAATTTATTTTTAGGTCGCTAAAGTTAAATTCACTGAAACTGATAAAGTTACTTTATTGTTAGGTATATGAAAATGTATCACTTTAAAAAAACCGGCCAAGTGCGTGTCGGGCCACGCACAGTGTAGGGTTCCGTAGTTGCCCAACAAAATACTTATGCGAACTAACTAAACAGATTCGCTGAATTTAATTTTAAAAAGAAGAATTTTCAAAATCGGTCCAGGAGTCTTTGAGAAATCGGGGAAAATACATAAGAATAAAGATTACGACGAATTTAGAACCTCCTCCTTTTTTTGAATTTAGTTAAAAATAGTTGACGATAAAAACCTACCTATCCCCAAAAATAATACCTATAAAAGCTGTAAAAATAAAGTTGACAAACTTACATTTGCAGATGTCTCTGATACATTTTGTTTAGAAAAAATTATGTCCAAGTACATTTTATAAGTTGGTCGACTATTACTCGTAAAGTTGTAAAGCCTACTTAGTCATGATAATTTTCTTTTTAACTTCGTTATATATACTACTATTGTGAATTTTTTCACACTCCCAAACATAACCGTTTAGCTGGTAGAGGGGGGGGACACTCGAATCGAGCAAAATTTAGCACTTTAAAGCTTAATATTTCACAAACGAATTTTTTTATCAAAAAATTGTTAATGGAAACTATCATTATTTTTTAAAGACCTATTTAATGATAGCCCACACTAAGGAGTACGCGAGAAAAAAAAATCCTCACTTTACGTGTAAGTACTGGAGGTACCCTAAAAAAAAATATTTTACGAGATTTTATTTTACCACTTTTTTGGCACAACAAATCCGTATATTTACACCAAATTACAGCTCTCTAGTACTGTGCGTCTCTGAGCTAAACTGCGGACAGACGGACGGACGGACGGACGGACGGACATGGCGAAACTATAAGGGTTCCTTGTTGACTACGGAACCCTAAAAATGGGTTATCTACTCTACAGAGTTTTTGTTCGTACTCACAATATGTTATTTATCATCAAATTATTGAGGATACCCGCGCCGACCGTAAATATAATTATTAGCAAAAAGTGTTTAACAGCCAAAACATTTTACCTCATAACTTTCCCAATAACGAGGTACCTATACATATAGCTATTGTATTTTTATGTAATATGCTAAATACATTTTCATGTTATACAGGGGGAGGTCTAGAGCCGCACAAGATAGATGGGTCATATCGATCAGTGCTGAAGCTCGCGATTCGACGAGTCACTAGTTCCGATTATGGAACCTATAAATGTGTTTCGAAAAATTCCCTCGGTGACACTGAGGGGACTATCAAATTGTATCGTAAGTATTAAACTAGTATTCTTTATTTTAGTAGTACTTTAAATTAAATGGGTTTTTTATTTCGGAGTTCGAGTGAAGAGTTTTGTGATAGTCGTTTTAAAGAGCATTTTCAACAATTTTAAATTGTTTTGTATTAATAGGTTACCAAAATTCGAGAAGAAATCATTTCATGGACTCGTTTTATTGTCAAATGTTATTTAGTAAATAGACACCCTTTTTGCAAGTTTCAAAAAGGTTTAATTTCTCACTTCAAAAGCTCAGGATAGATTCAAAAGCCATTTTAACTCATTGGTTATTTACTTTATGCTCATTCACGAAAATCCTTTGAAGGAGACGTTACGTATATAATCTGATTGTATAAGGAAATCGTTACTTACCAAAGTTTAATACCGTTTTTCTGTCAACAGCTATGCCTCTTCCGCCGATGGAGAATAAAAACGGTAAATATCGAACTGAAATAGAAAGCAAATTATTGAAAGTACTTTGATCGCGTTCTAATAATGTATGTTTTGACAGTTGTCCAGAGGTTAAACATCATAGCCGACAAATCATCAGAAAGTACGCCCTTCGGTACTCAAGGTACGTATTAACCGACAGTCAACAACTATTTGGACTTAATATCCAGCAATTACACCCGAACTCAGCCTGTGTTTATATTTTAAATATCTTGATATAAATAATAATTGTCATGTTGGGGTTAATAGCTTTGTGCATATATGTACATTGTACACGTGTCATCGTGTACGTGATCAGAATACATAATTATTATTTTCGTGTACACAGTCATATAAATATTGGCACTGAATGAATTGCATTTAATAGTTTTTTTTTTTATTTTAAATAAAATACCCCTGGCCCCTTTTTTGGAAATAAAACACCAGTACTGCATAATACCTACATGTTATGTACAATCGCCAAAATTGAATCATGGCCCATTTTGACAATAAACCGTTTCAATCCTCAAATAAGAAAAAAACCGGCCAAGTGCGTGTTAGGCCACGCACAGTGTAGGGTTCCGTAGTTGCCCATCAAAATACTTATGCGACCTAACTAAACTGATTCGCTGAATTTAATTTTAAAAAGAAGAATTTTCAAAATCGGTCTAGGAGTCTTTGAGAAATCAGGGAAAATACATAAGAAAAAAGATTACGACGAATTTAGAACCTCCTCCTTTTTTTGAAGTTAGTTAAAAATAGTTGACGATAAAAACCTACCTATCCCCAAAAACATTAAAGCTGTAAAAATAAAGTTGACAAACTTACATTTGCAGTTGAAGAGCATGTTCTCCGATACATTTTGTTTAAGAAAACATATTATTCAAGTACATTTTATAAGTTGGTCGACTATTACTCGTAAAGTTGTAAAGTCTACTTAGTCGTGATAATTTTCTTTTAAACTTTGTTATATATACTACTATTGTGAATTTTTTCACATCCCCAAACATAACCGTTTAGCTGGTAGAGAGGGGGGACACTCGAATCGAGAAAAATTTAGCACTTTAAAGCTTAATATTTCACAAACGAATTTTTTAATCAAAAAACTGTTAATGGAAACTACCATTATTTTTTGAAGGCCTATTTAATGATACCCCACACTAAGGGGTACGCGAGAAATAAAAAATCCTCACTTTACGTGTAACTACTGGAGGTACCCTAAAAAAAAATATTTTACGAGATTTTATTTTACCACTTTTTCGGCACAACAAATCCGTATGTTTATGCCAAATTACAGCTCTCTAGTACTGTGCGTCTCTGAGCTAAACTGCGGACAGACGGACGGACGGACGGACGGACATGGCGAAACTATAAGGGTTCCTTGTTGACTACGGAACCCTAAAAAATCAAGCTCGTTACCATATTATGTGTACGAATTTGGATCCAATTGTGTTTGAATGTCTGTAAGAAAAGAAGCTTATACTTGAAAATTTGTCGATTGTACTAAATGTAGATTCCTCTTTTGATAAAACAAACATAATACTCGTATATATTTTTGGGAATTTAATATAATGTTCGTGTCTTAAAAATATTATAAGGAAAACTGCTAAAGGTAACTAAGAAGATGAAGAAAACCTGATCGCTAATTAGAAAAAATGTTTTCAGATTTCAGGTTACAAGATTACAACAGAGCGGTCTCGAAAAATCACTGTTCCCGTGTTTTTTTGTCCTCATTAATAATTATAATCCAGATAGCAACATCTTGGGGTTAATGTTCCTCTTCAACTTTAGCGAGTAAGTAAATTATTATACTCTCCCGTACAGTACAATCGTTTAGATGGGAAATAACGCTTTGATGTTTTGTAAATTTTCGATTTCAGTCTCAAGTTCTGTTTTGCGAAAGATTGCTTTAATTATTATAACAATCTTCATTTTGTAGTCAAAGTATAATTTTGTAAACAATACAAAATAATTGTTTAAGTTAGTTAAAGATGAATGAATCATAAAATGGCCATAAAAGGCCGAGATTTTACCAGGAAAAGTATTTAAAATTTAACATAAAAATTTGTAAATGATCATGTGAATAAAATATACCTACCTTCACTTCTGTTTATTTCTGGGTTATCGTGTAAATAAAGGATAATGGGCATAACGAAGAACAGTAACATAAACCAAACAAATCACACTAGTTACAGTAGATGTTGAATGTGACACGAATGTAATTGGTTACTGGATAGCTAGCTTGAATTAATTGCCCAATATTGTTCGATATGTGCAAAAGCTGATGTAATAAAAAACGTTATTTAAATACACACTATTTTGCCAGCAATCTTTATTGTTTGCACTAGTTTAATAACATTACTAGTTGGCTTACTGTTCTCGTTAATACAGATTATAATTTGTAGTAAGTCAAACAGTAATACTGATACAATTTAGAGTGTATGTGACGATTGTACATAACTTTAATATGTATATGAATTTACAATAATAACAACCTTAACGGCGTCAACCTAGTGTTTTCGAGAACTAGATTTCAGCTATAATTAAAGCCGTGTATTTGGTCACATAGGTATAAACTATTGAATATTCGTATTACTTTTGTTGATTACTCAGGATTGATGACGAATGAAATATTTTTTTAGCATCCTCGTTCATTTTATTATTTTAAAATAATACGTGTTACAATGTTTAAGTCAACGTTTCTCCAGAACGTTGTAAGGGAATCAACCGTTGCATTCCATACCCTAAATCATAATTTTTTCATTAAATTACAAGTATACTTTAGATTTAAAGTATGAAAAATAATTTAAACGCGGAAGTTGTCTTCGTATTATGATTTATTACCATAAGAGCAATTTCGTGATGTTGGTTCATTTCCTTTAAAACGATCACTTCCGGTAAGTATGCCCCAAGGTCCTGATGTGGGACCGATCCGTTTCGAAAATTTTCCCGTGACATTATTTTTAAACAATATTTTTATGGTCGTTAGACACAATTCAATTTTGTATATCTTTATTTTTTACACGTTTTAGTAGTCCCATCTACATTTTAAATCACGTGTATATTTAATTATTAAACGAAACCTAACGTTACCCAATTAACGAAAACACCGGATATTTATAAACCGTTATTTTAATACTGTTACGTTATTAGTTTTGATAGATCTACAAGCTATCAGATGTGTAGATAATTATTTTATTTTGACCTTATTAAAAACTTTGTAATAAGTTATAACATATCCCTTCGATCTCATAATAGACAAATTAATTTAGGTGTAAGTAATTTTAGATAAATATGTCTACTAATTATGTCAGAATATTAAAATAAAAGTATTAATAAATATAGACTGAGTTCCACGAAATAGGCTTGTATATATTGAAGAAAATTGTAATAAGTAGGTAATGTGTAAGTTATTTATGCTTAAATTTAAACGGGAAATCTGTTAAAGGCAGTCAATTACTCGGGCAGGACGTCAAGTAAACATGGGATCAGTTTGCTTTTATCGCTTTTATTATACTAGGAAAGTAATTTGCCGATGTTATAGAACATGTGAATGAGGCACGAAATTGTTAACCAAAAGTAATGGAAATAATATGTTGTAAGCATTTATAAAAGAATTCTTCACCTGCCTTCGTCATCATTGAGCTATGTTATAAATGTGCATGACAGTGTAAATATAAAAGTTTTAGTGAACTCTGTTTTAGCCCTAGAGTGTCAAAACTACTGTTGTAACGCGGACCACTGTCGCTTTCTGTAAAAATTAAATGATTATTAATTTATCTTGGATTTTTTATTTTTATAAAGATACCTAAGGCGGGCTCTTACAGTAAGGCCGAGACTCCACCAAAGCTGTGCGAGTCGAGACGTGTTTTGAGCGGCCAATAGAATTGCGTTATTCACACAGAGCTCCACTCCGGCAACGCAATTCTATTGGTTGTTCGAGGCACATCTCGACTCGCACAGCTTTGGTGGAGTCTCGGCCTAAGTATCGCTTATCTACGCCGCGCGCCGCGCGGTGAGGCCGTGTTGACTCGCTGTAACCACCTACGGGTAGTAGTCTCGTTGAGAATAACCTAACTATTTATACTGTTCCAATCAATGAATTGTGAATACGAGTCTCTACATTTATTGGTTTTCCACGATTCACTTGTTTTTCTTCTCTCGGAGCTGTAATTTGAAATTGGATTTCACAGTAATCTAACTGAGTAACAAGAAAAGTGAGTTTATAAAACGTGGAAAAAAAATGAATGAAAAGAAATACATATTTCATTGAAAACTTGAAATTATTCTGATATAAATCTCGTGGCTTCTGAAATATTAACCGCAAAAGTCGATAAAACTGGCGTAGTCCGAATTAGTTTTAGATGCATATCAATTAGAGTGTTCTGGTTTGGTTAATGACCGCTAAACGATTAACTGGTATATGTGGGTTACCTAGCTACGTATATCTACATCAATATACGAAATGGAATAACAAAGGGTCGCTGGTATTTCTAAGAACCAATACCGACGTAACCATTGTGAACGACAACAATATTCGTGCGATGTGCGATTTTGGTAAATTGGTAGGCAACAAATCTTTTTTTTTTACATGGTAAAGTCATCAAATGAGTCCTCCCAACCAGGGCAGAGCGGGAGGGACTGTCAGTCTCGTACTGACCCCGGCAGGCTTTGGCCCTCTAAAGGGGGGGGGGCGTCTTTATGCTGACACTCTTTGAGGTGCGCGTGGAACACAACGCGCCTCCGACCCAGGCATGGTGCCCGCATGCTCGCGCCTGCAGTGGTTGGAGGTCGTCTGCCGACGTCCGTCGCCATGGGCGTCTACCACTGCGGCTGAGGTGGAGGAAAGACGCTGTGCTCTATCTCTTCCTTCGCTAGCATGACTGCTTCGCACAAGGATGCGACCGCTTCCCAATTCGGTGTCGCCCCACAGCATGGCCTCGGCCTGTGTCCTCCGGGCGATTCTCACGGTGATGACAACCAGGCGTTTCTTCCCTCCCTATACGATACAGGTAGTTCCCGAATAGTTTACAACTTGGATTAGAATATGAAAGTAACTTTGCCTGTCCGTCATTCACCAAAAAGCTGAATGGATCACGATGAAACTTGGAATACAGATGAATCATGACATACATAAAATACATGATATTTTTAATCCCAACATAAAGGTACCGTGGAATAAATTTCCCTGTCACTGACGTTTTTAGTACGTACCATCAATATATCTAGAACTAGCTTCTGCCCGCGGTTTCACTTGCGTCATGATAGGCGTTGGCCCTATGGTCCCGTCTCCATCAGTTCCCTTGCGCGTGGAAAACGATGCGCCGCGACTCAGTTCTCGTCTTGGTCAGACGGCGAGTTACCCATTACTCCCCGTCCGCAAGCGGCTGGAATATGACCCACGATTTCCGAGGCCCGCCCTATGTATGGTAGAGGATGCCCTTTCTCTCATGCGTTCCAATGCTCCTCATGCCCCTCGCCTGTTTCCGAATCCCTGACGTACGTCCCGAAAAACCATGCCCAGGATAACTGAATTTATTCCCGTTGGATCCCACTTTTGGATCCCATTTTTTAGGTAGTCCCGATGAATCCCATTTTGAATTCCCGTTGAATCCCTTTTTTTTTTGACATCATGTGTACTGTACATACCAGAAGAAAACTGTTACCGTTATTGTACTGATGTATTCTGAGTAACTAATTTATGAATTTTACTAAAAAAAAAGTTCCACATGATCCGGCCACCATAGGTTTTCCATAGACCGGTCACCAGACACATTCTGAGAATTTGTTTCAGTCTTTACTTAAAAACTGATAGAATGTCACTAACCAGCAAAAGTACTAGGCTAGTATAAGATCAAGGTATGTTTTGCAGTCTGGTGCTACGTGACACGCAGCGCGGGGGTAAGGTAACTCTAAATGGCCTGCCAAAGTACTAGGCTAGCATAAGCTCAAGGTGGTAAACCGCAATTTATGATACTCGTAGCAATTTTGTCGTTGAAAGTACTCGCATTCAGATTTTTTCAGATTGATTCAGATTTTAAAGCATGTGGGATCCAACGGGAATTGTTTTTGGGATTCAACGGGAATAAAACGTTTTTCTTTTGTTATGGGATTCAACGGGAATCAATTTTAATTTTTTTGGGATCCAACGGGAAAAAATATTCAAGTGGGATTCAAAAGTGGGATCCAGCGGGAATAATTCGGATAACTTCGGTTCGGACTTCGTTAGGTTGAAGGTGAGGACGCCGGCGCCGCCGCCGCCCATAGCTCCTCTCCAACCACTCCTCAAACAGCGATCTTACTGCCGCAATTATGACAATGGGCGTTTTTCCATTAGACGGCACGGCACCGGCACCGGCGAAACAATTCTCATTGCTGCCCCGCTCCCATTGGTGTGATGTTAAATAGCCTATAGCCTTCCTCGATTAATGGTCTATTCAACAGAAAAATATTTTTTCAATTCAAACCAGTACTTCCTGAGATTAGCACGTCTAAACAAACAAACTCTTCAGCTTTATAATGATTGTTAAGTATAGATTTCCGAATGAAAAATATAACCAATATAAGAATTCATATTTTTCGTAGGAGAGATTTGAACACGAATTATAAAATATATAATGTCAAGGCCATCGAAAACATTATAATAATAACCTGTACTTATATCCCTCTTTATTTGTAAATACTTTCAATAAGATTGTTTGTTTTAAATATGTAATTACAACACTGAGATAGGTACACCTTTAATAGACCTTATTATTTATTCTATAAGTACTTAAAATTATAAAATTTTTGTTCTCTTATGTGTTGTTCACGAAACTTTTAATCACGTTCCTAAGCATTTATTATAACGAAATTACAAAACCTTTATAATAATAATTATCCTTCTTTATTTTCACGTGCCGTCCTTGATAAAATGTTTGCTTTTCAGCGCTGTAATAATCTCACAGTTACACTCTTGTTGTTTCAAAAAGTTTTTGTGAGTTGTATTTTCATAAAGTATGCCAATTAGCAGATGTTTTTTATGTTAAACTAACTGACTACAGGCGAATATAATTGCGTATCTACCTAATTACTTACCTATATACAGGTTGTATCTTCATAGCCTGAAGGAAAATAATTAATGTTCTGTTCCTAACCAATTATAGATTTCAAAGCGTTATCTCACTATATGAATTGATTTGTCGAAAGCAGTAGGCTTCTTAATTAGTTAATTTACTGGTTTAAATTCAAGGAAACAGTCAGAACCATGAATTAACTTAGAGAGTGGATGTATGGATGGATGGGTGGGTGTTTTTACTCTTTCACGCAAAAACGACTGGAATTTGGCGTACGAAAAGCTTGTAACGTTTTCTTAACTTGCTAAAATCATCAATAGACCTTGCACCCAGGGCGGGACGGGAGGGACTGTCAGACTTGTACTGACTAAAATTCACGGTTATCCTTCTATGGCCTTTTACGGTCTAGGGTTACGGTTACCTGAGAAGACAATCCCGCGACCCTGGCAGGCTTTGGCCCTCTCAGGGGAACCCGGTCAGATTGCTGACATCTCGTTGAGGCACCCCGCCAACCCGGGTTATGGTCCTTGTTCGAGAGACAAGTCACTCATTAATCGCCGACCGCATGTCCGCGTCTACGGTGGTCGGAAATTATTTCGCGAAGTCAATTGCTGTGGGCGGCTCTCTCGGTGGCTGGGTCGTGAGATGAAGGCTGTCATCTCCCTCAAGCGTCCCGCCTCCTCCTTCGCTAGCTTTACTGCTTGGCAGAAGGAGGTGACTGCGTCCCATTCCGTTTTGCCCCACAATGGCCTCGACCAATGCCGACCGCGAGAGGTCGCCGCATATCCCTTAATAAATAGGTAGGAAACAAAACTGTAAAAGCAACTTAAAATAATTATTATTTTAAGTTGCTTTTACAGTTTATTTTATAATAATAATAATAATTATTATTTTAAGTTGCTTTTACAGTTTTGTTTGATATTTTCAAATTACCACACCGGCGAAGCCATACATTTGCTAATAATCACATACATCTCCCTTTTTTCAATAAATACAGGGTGTATGAATGGATATTGAATACAGCTGTTCCTGGGAACTAATTCTCTTGGGATTTGCCTCTCTAAACATAGAATACTTAACAATGCTAACATAGCTGTACAATACTAAACGATCTGAACAGAATCGCGGGAAAATTTATGGAGATCTCGATAACTTGTTATTTATTGAGATCTAAATGATATTTAATAACTGTCTAGTTGGTATTAGTAAAATGAAATGAGATTTATTTGTGCAAATAGGTTTCATGAAACACTTTATTTTTTTTACAAACTAGGTGTGGTCGGTGTCTCATATCTGACTAGATACTTCATTTTACTATACCAACTAGACAGTTATTAAACATCATCTAGATCTCAATAAAGAAAGAGTAGTCACTCTAGACACTCTGTTAGTAATAGGTAATTATTTTTCCGGTAACACCGAAGAGGTCACTTCAGCTGCATGTGTGTTATTTATTTATTTTTATTTTTTTTCCTAGCCTGCTCTGTCCCACTCCTGGGCAAAGGCCTCCCTCCACTCCTTCCATCCTTCACGACACTGTGCCTCCTCCTTCCAATTCGGGCAGAATCTGTCTAGTTCGTCCCGCCATCTCCTGCGTGGTCTGCCGCGGCCTCGCTTCATTGTCTCAGGGCACCAGTATTGCGTTATTTTGGCCCACAGTTCGTCTGGCATGCGGCAGACATGTCCCGCCCAGTCCCACTTCAGTTGGGCAGCCTTCTGAGCCACGTCAGCTATATTTGTTTTGGAGCGCAGTATTGTGTTTCGTACTCGGTCCGTTAATTTAACACCTAGTATACTGCGCTCCACTGCTCGTTGGCAAACCTTGAGTTTGGACTTCTGGATGTCAGTCAAAAACCAAGTTTGTGCACCGTAGGTTAAGTTATGTGTGTTATTATGTTACCGTAAATGTATGATATCTAGGATTCAATAAAGTTGCGAAGCTTTTCAGGAAATATTTAAAAAAGTGTTCAAGTAGACGCAGTCCCGTTGGCGTGGCTTATTGTCGCGTGCAAGGGTTAAAAGGAACATAACCAACTTCGGAGTGCCCAAGAGTTTAGAAAAAAACCATCAGATGCAATTTCTCTTGTGTTAACGGGTTTCCAAACTTTTAAATTCACATACACAAAGAACTATACCGGAAACAATTATACTACCTTTAGTGGATTGGACTCTTACGTAAATCAGAGACTTAAACATCCATAAACGACGAAAATCATACGTAGGAATATTTTTTACTTTCTCAGTGCAGATCAACATCCAGTATTGATTTGCCATCAAAAGTTCGTCAGTTCATTTCTATTGAATAGAAAAAATACTGGTGGAGAAAATTTAGAAGTTTTTGTTACAAAATACAATATGGAACACAAAATAATAACATGAATATCTCTGCTGTGTCTTTTGTTAACAGCACTGAAAAACATTACCTCATTAAAAGAAAATCACATAATTTCACGTAATGAGATAATGTTTTTCAGGAACAGGTTTTTAGTACTGGAAGGAGGTTTCAGCTGAAAATATATTTTTTATGAGCGTAAAAGTTGAGAACATACGAGTATTAACTTTGTTGACATTTTACAAAATAATGTGCCTCGGTTGTATAACAAATTTTACTAACGGCTTTACACATACTAGGTGGGTAGATAAATAGAAACTACCTCAGAAGTTGGAAAATTATTCATTGAGCCGAGAAGTTTTATACTCAAGATGGCTAAATTAAATGAAATGAAACTTTATTAAAGACTAAAATACATAATTATGTTTCTTTGTATCAGTGACAACAGTGGCCCAGTGGTATCGGTCCCGACTTACGAATTGTAGGTCGTAGGTTCGAATCCTGCCAGGCGCATTACTTTGTGTAATTTATTTCATCACCACTGCTCTCAAAACGGTGAAGAAAAACATCGTGAGGAAACCGGCATTTCCTAGAACCAAAAATTCGAAGACATGTGAAATCTACCAAGCCGCATTGGCCCGCGTGGTGGATAATGGCCCACTCCCTCTCACAGAGAAGAGGCCTGGTGTCCCAGCAGTGGGAAGTTGGGAACATTATAGGTTGATGATGATGAGTGACAACGGAATTTGATACTTATTTATTACAATCTATGATTGATACAATCCAATGTGTTTTGAACTGTCTTAATAGGTGAGAATGGTGTGCGATTGGAAAGCTTTAAGCTGATGACGATAACTGGTTACAGCTACCTTTTTCAGCGTAGTAAAATCTTCAATTGAGTCCTCCCACTCAAACTGTCAGACTTGTATTGACCAAAATCAACGGTGATCCTTCAAAAACCCCTTTCTTTTAACCCCGTTGCGGGGTGTTGGTTACTTGATAAGACAGTCCCGCCACCTCTGCAGGCTTTGGTCCTCTAAGGGAAGCTCCGTCAGATTGCTGACAGCTTCTTGAGGCGCGTCCATGATCAGATGGCGAGTCACCCTTTACTTGCCGTCCGCGTGCCCACGCCTGCATTAAAGCGATGGCCGAAAATCAGGATCTTCAGGGCAGCTGAATGATCAACTCAGGGGCAGAACATGTCTTGGTCGCGATGCCTCATATAATCATTAATTTTTGTGTGTTTTCTCCATATACTTACAACTAGTAACAACATCACAACGGCTGACGCAGTGGCTAAGCGATCGACTGCTGTGTAGCGTGACGCGGGTTCGATCCCCGCATGGAACAAATATTTGTCTAACGTCTTATTTATCGTTGTTTCGGGAATGCGTGTTTATGTAAGTTTCAATGTTTGTAAACACACCCACGATACAGAAAAAAATACTAGAGCCAAAAAAAAGCTTTTTGGTAAATTTGTCTCTATGTCGAAGTTCTAACCTGTCTTTCCACGGAAGAAATACTTGGCGCATTATTATTATTATTGTGCCGTGAGTAGGTTCGTGTGGCAAGGTGCCCGGGTGCCTGCCTTGGTCGTTCAATAACGACTATTTTAGGGCTAGCATTAAGAAAGACTCCATAAATTGTAACACTACAAGAGAGGTTATTAAAATATCCATACTAATATTAAAAGTTAATGCATTAATAATTAATTTAGGTACATTGTCTGCATGTTTTTTCCATTCCTTGCCAGTCACTCAACCTTATTCTAGATGCCTTTCTTCTTTGATTATTATTATTGAAACTGTACAGATTAGAATAACATTGTAATATAACAATGTTTTATAATCATTGTCGCTTGTCGTTCTTCAGTGCTAACCGTGACTACGTTATACAGGGTGTTTGGTCCATCGTGTGCCAAATTAAAATGGTCGATAGAAGAGGTCATCTGCTATCCTTTGACTAAACTGGAACTTTGACAATTTCAAATTGACAGTTTTCAGGGAAAAAATTAGTTCCTTCTTCATACACGAGGCGCTGTTCCATTTTTTCATACAAGAAACGCTGTAAATACTGGAAGACGCTGTAAAGTAAAAGAGTGAAAATTCGTGCTAAGGGTACTGAACTTCTTAACTTCTTAACCCAGGATACCGTGGCCCCGGAACGTAAAGGGCACAGGAAGGAACACGGGTGGATTTTAGTCAGTAAGAGTCTGACAGTCACTTCCGCCCCACCCAGCCCGGACTCATTTGATGATTTTACCACCTAAAAAAAAAAGGGTACTGAACTTCTCGTTAGAACAGAGGGAGGGTGGCGCGTTAGAAGAGAACTAGTTTCTGGATGGCGTTTGCATCGCGGCAGAAGCGCAAAGATATTGAGTTTGCATCGCGACTGAGAGCCGTGGTGTGTGCGAGGGAAATCAGCTTGCGACTGCATCGCTTTTAAATCGTCGCTTTGGACGAGGAGCCATAAGCCCCTGCAGATAGTATGATCTCCTGCGACAATTAATCCACGCAAGCATAGCCACTGGCATGAGCTAGTATTTAATAAATCGTTATACAAGGTATTTTTCCATCAAGATCTAAATGTCAGGTTTATTTTTAGTTGCAGCGCTGCTAATAAGCTGCACCACTAATTGGCAAACAGTTCGTAAGTAAATACGGCTTCACTGAATAAAATGCAACATTTTTAAATGACTTATTTCAGTTTCACACTCGTTGTTTTATCTAAGCAACTGTTCTATTTTTAAATTGGGCAGGTTCCATTACATGCTCATCCATTTTGGTGATACTCAGAGTAAGACGTAATTTTTAAAACTTATTTAGCTTCTCATTGAACGTGAACTTAGGGTGCTTATACATGGCGCATGTAACTTGCTCAAGTAAAGGTGCGGGTTACCCGCGCGAGTAACATGCGCAAGCTACTTGATCAAGCTACCCGCGGGGTGTTTGTACAGGGCGCATGTAGCTTGAGCATGTTGAGGCACTTGCGTGGGTTACAAGCACCCTAAGTGAAGAAAGTAAAAACTTTCTTTGTTCGGAACTGATCGAGGATCGGAGATCGCCACCACGGGCAGTGGTGGCGACGGGCAGTGGTGGCCCAGTGGTATCGGCCCCGACTTACGAGTTGTAGGTCGTGGGTTAGAATCCCGGCAGACGCATTACTTTGTGTAATTTATTTCATCACCACTGCTCTCAAAACGGTGAAGGAAAACATCGTGAGGAAACCGGCATGTCCTAGAACCAAAAATTCGAAGACATGTGACATCCACCAATCCGCACTGGGCCCGCGTGGTGGATAATGGCCCGCCCCCTCTCACAGAGAGGAGGCCTGTGTCCCAGCAGTGGGAACATTAATAGGCTGATGATGATTATGCCAGCAAAAATTCAGATTTCACCCTCGCGTCTCACATGCCTCTGCTCTAGTACCAATAACAACCACGGGCGCTGTGACGACGCGCTCTGCAAAACTTCTTTGAAAAAACAAAACAACTACAGTGCCACAGTCTAACATTATGACAGTAGGTACGACTCGGCTTCACAGGCGGGGTACACACGGACGCGGTAGGGCTGCCTGCTTACAGTATTTTTACGTTGAAGTGGGAGTGGGTGGGTCACGTTGATCGAATGTAGACGGAGAGACAGGCACAAATCGTTACTCTCTGGACGCCTGATATGAGGGAGGACATTTCAGTCGAGTTTGACCTTTGCAGAGGTGGTGTGATCTGATCATGTTCGCGGGGCAAAAATAGCCAGAAATAGCCCAAAACAGAAAGTTTGGAAAGAGAAAGTGGAGGCCTGACCAGCAATGAGATACAGAATAGGATATTTAAAAAAAACTTTCAACCGAAGTATTGCCGATCTAATGATGAAAAATAAGCCAACCTATACATACAAGTACGCTACAAAATAGAACCAAAAATTCGAAGACATGTGACATCTACCAACCCGCTTTTTTTTTTTTTAGCGTGGTAAAATCATCAAATGAGTCCTCCAACCCCGGGCAGGGCGGGAGGGACTGTCAGACTTCTACCTACTGACTAAAATCCACGGTGTCCTTCACTAGCCTGTTATGTTCCGGGGTCACGGTAAGGGAATAATCCCGCGACCCCGGCAGGCTTTGACCCTCTGAGAGGGGGGCCCCCTCATTATGCTGACGCTCTTTGAGGCGCGCGTGGGACACAACGCGCCGTCGACCCGGGCATGGTCCTTGGTCGGGCAGCGAGTTGCCCTTTACTCGCTGCCCGCATTCCCGCGCCTACGGTGGCCGGAGATCATCTGCTGACGTCCGACGCCGCGGGCGCCTACCACAGCGGTTGGGGCGGAGGGAGGACGCTGTCCTCTCTCGCTCGCGGCCCGCCTCCTCCTTCACGAGCATTACTGCCTCGCAGAAGGAGCAGACCGCTTCCCACTTCGTCTCGCCCCGCAGCATGGCCGCAACCAATGCCGGGCGCGAGAGGTCTCCGCCTATCGCAGCCGTGAGGACACGTCGGTGCTCCGCCCAAGCTGGGCAGTCTTGCACCGTATGCTCCACCGTGTCCTCCGGGCGATCTTCGCAGTGGTGACATCCAGGCGTCTCCTCCTTTCGCATCAGACACAGGTACCTCCCGAAACTTCCGTGTCCGGAACCTACCAACCCGCTTGGCCAGCGAATTCGATTATAGCCCACTCCCTTTGAAGGGCCTTGTGCCCCAGCAGTGGGAACATTATAGGCCGATAATGATGATGAAACGTACAATCGACAAAGTTGAATCATGATCCACCATAAGCTTATTTTCTAACAGACATTCAAATACAATTAAGTCCACATTTGCGTAAACATACTATATCCATGGTAACGACTTTGATCTTTGTCAATTTGATGGATTTAAACGATTGTTTGTCAAAATGGGTCATGATTCAACTTTGTCGACTTTACATACATAACGAAAGTATTACCGTCGATAACTTCATTTTTAAAATTCTAAAGATAGAGTCACAGGTCATGATGCAGTATTCAGTGTAGTTTCCAGTCACATAGTTTGAGTGTCAGTCCGTCTGTCAATCGCGAATCCTCATAATAGAGTCCCCTTTATGTAATGGCGTGGTGTATTAGAGCTAGTTAATGCCATCTTGTGCTGATGCGGCTCGTCATTAGTGATTACGTATTGTTTGGTTCCGCATGGTTCTACTGGCTAATGGGCATGTAGGATATACTATGCATGTTCCAATTTTGAGGTGAGGACGTAAATGTAGGTATCCCAATAAAGATAAAAAAGAACAGTTTCAGCACGTGTAGGATTGCACAATGGACAAAATGACAGAACATAGAAAGATTTTTCATATTTTTAAATATTAAACGCATTAACGCACGCGTAGCGAATTTCAAAGATTTTATTAGGAAAGAAAAATTCAATCTGCGGACAGGATTCGAACCTGCGGCCTTCGGATTCAGTACATCCGACGCTCATTTCCAACCGAGCCACCGAGGATCTTATCTGCCGCGGCGAATTCTTCCTTCCATTTCTAACGTCTCATGGTGACGTTCAGCGCCATCTATTGTAGAGTATTCGAAGATTTTTCACGTGGCGGTTGGTGGTAGCACGGTAGGTAAGGGTTCAGAAAAAAAAAAATTAAGTAAGTAATATTGGAAATATGACTACAGAATCTAATTATTATTTTTTGGTTTGGATAGACATTACAAATAAAAACGCTTCGGATCGCATTCGCTTGGCCTGTCTGTGTGACAACAGCTTTACCGCCTAATATTCGGCGATGTTGCCGTTGTTGAAAATTGTTTAATTAAACTCCATTTAGCATTTTCATCAGTTAGCTAGTTTCCATAATCCAAGAAGAACAATTTCAGTTTATACACAAACTAATGCATGTAGTTAATGAACTAAAGTTGGTCCGTAGCCTTATGTATCCAATTAAGTTAAATACGATTTTGTAGAACAACAAAATAATAATCATTTTGAAGTTTCTGGTTTTAATATCCAGTTTGTCTTTGACATGGGTTTTTGTTTGGATAGAGCATAACTGTGATAATATAGAATGTTGTTGAAGGAAGTGTCTTTGTAAGTTTTAATTACTTTTATTTACAGACGAAAAAGACTCATACTACGGGATTTTTCTAATATTCTTATTTAAAATAAAATAGGTATCACGTTTACAAAACTGTTTATTTTAGTTTTGGAACAAACATTGTTCAGTAACATGGCCTGAGTTATCCCATGAGAGGTTTTGTGCAATTAACGTTACACGTTGTATAAAAACATAATCTATTTCATATTTTTTTTTAGGAATCTATTAATAGCTTTATCTGTATGATATCATGACCCGAACATCATCGACAATTAAGACAATATACCCTCAGGACTGTTATCAGTCCATTATACGCCAGTGGTGGCGACAAAAGGCCGAGCGCATACAGTGGCTCGCTGACACTCAACAGCTGGGTGCTTTTTATGATGAGGTCAGAAAAATTGTTGGTACAGCGACTCGTACTAAAGTACCCCTGAGATCCCTCGATGGTACACAATTGCTTACCAACAAACAAGATGTACTCAAAAGATGGGCGGAGCATTTTAACATCTTGCTCAATGTTGACCGAGCCGCGGATATTTCTTATATCACCTCGATGGCATCGCTTCCCACAGTCAACAAGCTGGACGACCCACTAAGTTTGCGCGAGGTTGTTGTTGCAGTTCAACAACAGCAGAACAAAAAAGCGGTCGGCATTGACAATCTGCCTGGAGAACTATTAAAGTATGGGGGTGTGGAATTGCACGAAACCATCTGGAAGCTCTTTGTTCAGATGTGGGATGAGGAGCGAGTACCTGATGACTTTCAAGTCTCTCGTGTTTGCTCTCTTTACAAGAACAAAGGTGACAAATCTGATTGCAATTCGTATAGAGGAATCTCCCTTCTGACTTCTCCAGGAAAAGTTTTTGCGCGAATTTTGCTTAACCGCTTGATGACCTTATCTGAAGACATTCTGCCTGAAACCCAATTTGGCTTCCGGCCTAACCGAGGCACATGTGAGGCGATCTTCTCTGTGCGCCAACTCCTAGAGAAGAGTCGTGAGCAGGGTCAACCTTTGTACCTTTGTTTTGTTGACTTGGAAAAAGCTTTTGACTGTGTGCCTCGAGAAGCCCTATGGGTGGTATTGAGAAAACTTGGATGCACGGACAAGTTTGTAAGAATGATCCGACTCCTGCATGATGGCATGCGTTGTTGTGTCAGTGTACAGGGCGAAGATTCAGAGTTCTTTTCTGTGAGCTGCGGCGTAAAGCAAGGCTGCGTACTCGCGCCAACTCTGTTCGCCCTTTACTTTGCAGTCGTAGTTCGGGATGCCTTGCAGACTTTATCCTAGGGAATTCGTATCCGTTTTCGTATCGATGGCGGTGGTGTCTTCAACCTAACTAGACTTAAAGCACACACCAAAGTGTCCCACGTGACTATCAATGAGATGATGTATGCAGATGACTTGTGCTTTGTAGCGGAATCCCCAGAAGGTTTACAGAGACTTACGTCGAGTCTTGATGAGTCATGTCGTAGATTTGGGCTAAAAATCAGTGTGAAGAAGACCGAAGTCATGGCTCTAGATACACTGAACAGTGGCTCTGTCGACATTAAACTCGGTGACGTCTCGCTTAATCAGGTAGACAAATTCAAATATCTGGGCAGCACTATAACATCTAAGTGCCTCCTTGATAACGAAGTCAACAGCAGAATTGGAGCAGCTGCTGCGGCCTTTGGTAGACTTCGTGCCAAGGTGTTCCGCTCGCATAGCATAAAGCGCTCAACGAAAATAGCTGTATACATGGCAATAGTTCTGCCAAATCTCTTGTATGCCTCCGAAACATGGTGCCTATACCGCAAGCATATCCGCACATTAGATAAATTCCATATGAAATGCCTACGTGACATTATGAACATCCATTGGTCTGACCGTGTTCGTAACACGGAAGTATTACGGCGAGCTAATGTCGGTGGAATAGAGGCCTATATAATGCGGCGGCAGCTGCGGTGGGCTGGCCATGTCTCCCGAATGTCTGACGGCAGAGTGGCGAAGCACATCTTCTACTCAGAACTGGAGGATGGCAAGCGGAAACAGGCGGCCAATTCCTTCGGTACAAAGATGTGCTTAAGCGTCACATGAAGCGATGTGACCTAGACACGTCACAATGGGAGGCAATGGCCGCAGACCGGTCACTATGGAGGCATACCGTGAGCACTCAGGTGTTTGCGTTTGAAAGACAACGTAAAGCAGAGCTCGATGCTAAACGAGACGAGCTTAAGGCCCGACCACCCGCGGCCATCCAATATAATTATATCGGAGGGGCGCTGACTTGCAGTGAATGTGGACGCACCTTCACTGCAAAAATTGGCTATGTCAGTCACCTAAGAGTACACCAACGATGATCTCAATAGGAAGATCCAAGTCGCTGTGGCCGAAATCGGTCAGGATCATCATATCATATACGGAAGTTCTCCAGTATACTATCTGTTTACTATCTGACAGCGACTTACTGACGTTGATATATTAATACTGTAGTTGTTGAGTCTATTGACTTATAGGTGTCAAGTATACCGGATAGGATACGCGAATTAAAAACTGCTTAAAAAAATTAAATAAATAATTGACCTGTAGCTCGATCACAAGATTTCAGTATTTTATTTACAGCGTATTTGAAGTATTTACTGAGTTTATTGTATGGAGAAATGGAACAGGGACATTTTTTTTCCTTGAAACAAAATTTTGACATTTAATGTCAAAGATCCCGTTTATTTTACGTCACTAAAACTGGATATTCATAAGGGCCGAGTCACACCGGAATGGCAGCGGCCGGCAGCGACGCGGCGAGCACTTTCAGTGTGAAATAACTTTAAACTTTAACTACATACTTAAAAGACCACTTTCGCCTGAAAAGGTTGCGAGGCCGCCCGCGGCTGCTAGCGGCGCTGCAGAAGAAGAAGAAGATGACAAGTTTTCGTATTATAGAAATCATAGTGCTTATTTTTCAACTTGCGCAAATTTAAATTGGCCATTGCAAAAAATCGATAAATTCTCGACTAGCTGGTATAAAATTCTCTTCAAGAATCTTTCGTTTAATGGCTTTTTTTAAACTCAAAGTTAAGGTGGCCCCTTTGTGCTGACTAACTAACTACAAAAAAAATACCAAATAAAAACCTGTTTTTTATGACTTTTAAATATAAATAGGTTCAATAAATTAAAATCACTGGAGGGCAGTTGTTTTGATCTTTTTTCTACACTGATCAGTTTTCTACGAATCTTGATACGATTTTGAGCTTTATAAGACACAAGTTTTTTCTACCGGTTTTAGTTGATTTGTGGTCGGAAATAATTAAGGGGAATATTTATTTTTTTGTAGCACAGACAATCTGTCAAACTTTAATTGATTTTCAACGACAAATTAATATTCAATCCAACATAGTTATTTATTATTTTCATAAAAAAGGTTATGTCCTCGGCAAAGACATTAAACTATATACGAGCAATAGACGGGACATCACGAAGAAAATTGTGATCCAAAACTTTTTACCAATAGATAAAAAATCGTCTAGTAGTCGCGTTGCTATGCAACGCTAGATAATGCTACTGACGCACGGCATCAAAAATTTTGTATGGCAATTTTCTCAATGCCCGCTCTATAGGTTCTTTTAAATCTCTTTGGTCCTCAGGTAACATTTTCCTAATAAATCTTTTTGAAATTACGAGTATATTGTTTTTTTACTGCAGTAGCTTTCCCAACCTTTCACAACTCCCCTATAGAAGTTTCGCGACCTCCCCTAAAGAGGCTTGTCGACCTCCAATAGGGGGTCGCGACCCACAGGTTAAAAAGCACTGCTATAGACCAATGCAACACCACAGGTACCTATCGCTTGCATGCCGGCCGAGGTCGTGGGACTGTTTCATCTGATAAACGTGATCCTGGAACGTAAAGAGATACTGAAGGATCACCGTGGATTTTAGTCAGTATTAGTCTGACAGTCCTTGCCGTCCCCCTGGGTGGGAGGACTCATTTGATGATTTTACTAAAAATTGTCAATTTGAAATTGTCAAAGTTCCAGTTTACTTTACGTCTCAAATACTGAAAATTCGTGCTAAGGATACCTACAGGAGTTCCGAAGAATAACTTCTACATTTAAACTCACAAACATTACATTTCTATAATTATAAAATATTAGAATTGATGAGTAAAGAATTTCCCTTCTCGTGTAGAGCTCTTTGATGTTAACGCTAGTAGTTATTTGTTGGTGATACCCGCGGGTAATATCGTTCACTTACTTGCGTTAACTTGGCCAACTTGTAGAACTTACTTTTACTCTCTACAATAATTCTTATTATAATTTTAGACGGATCACAAGAAATTTTTAAAGGTTACCTTCTCGTGTTTGTTCTTTCTTGTCTTTATGTTACTGTAACTGTTTTTACATAAAAATAAAATATCCGATTACTTAATAACTCCAACCGGATACTCATGGTGATTTTTTACGACCTCAATTTTATTAACACTCTTGAGCAATATTTTTATCGACAGAATTTCTACAAGACAGAAATAAGTCTATAAGTGTCGTAAAACGTTACAAGTACCAACATGGCACATTACAATAAGGTAAAAAAAAATGCCATTGCCCATTCAAATTATATCAATCAAATCTTCCCAAGGGGCCCCCGACTGCACGCCGCAATTGCGGCGGTAAGATCCCTCTTTGAGGAGTGGCTGGAGAGAAGTCATGGCGTCCTGACCTACCGCTTGACGCAGGTCCTCACCGGACACGGAAGTTTCGGGAGGTTCCTGTGTCTGATGCGAAAGGAGGAGACGCCTGGGTGTCACCACTGCGAAGATCGCCCGGAGGACACGGTGGAGCATAAGGTGCAAGACTGCCCAGCTTGGGCGGAGCACCGACGTGTCCTCACGGCTGCGATAGGCGGAGACCTCTCGCGCCCGGCATTGGTTGCGGCCATGCTGCGGGGCGAGACGGAGTGGGAAGCGGTCAGCTCCTTCTGCGAGGCAGTAATGCTCGTAAAGGAGGAGGAAGGCCGCGAGTGAGAGAGGACAACATCCTCCCTCCGCCCCAGCCGCAGTGGTAGGCGCCCAAGGCGACGGACGTCGCTTGATGATCTCCGGCCACCGTAGGCACGGGCATGCGGGCAGCGAGTAAAGGGCAACTCGCTGCCCGACCAAGGACCATGCCCGGGTCGACGGGGCGTTGTGTCCCACGCGCGCCTCAAAGAGCGTCGACATAATGACGGGGCCCCCCTCTCAGAGGGCCAAAGCCTGCCGGGGTCGCGGGATTATTCCCTTACCGTAACCCCGGAACATAACAGGCTATGAAGGACACCGTGGATTTTAGTCAGATAGAAGTCTGACAGTCCCTCCCGCCCTGACCGGGGTTGGAGGACTCATTTGATGATTTTACCATGCAAAAAAAAAAAGGGGCCCCGACTGTGAGTGTGAATGAGTGAATTCTTAACTACCGGGCTTGTTTCTTTCTTTTTAGTTTATTTTAACGCAGTCGGGTTTTTTGTTTTTCGTTAAATATTTTTTTTTATTTCATACTTTTTAGTTACTATTCAGAGAATCATTGTTTTGTTAAACAACTTTAAATCGTTATATATCCTAAACTGTTATTTAAAATAAAAAATGATGAAAGGAACCTAAGGATGATTTTAAAATACAGTATTAACGATACCCCACATGACATAGTTCATCCGACATTTTTTTTTTCATTTTGACAATAATGGCGTCTGGTTGTCACTGTGGTGAATTTTGATTACTGTCGTGTCTTTAGTGACACTCGCAAGGTTAATACGAATCGATTGACGTAAAAATTATTATCAAAATCGGCCTACGCATTTGGTCTCTAGAACGCCACATAGAAACAAACATACATACATACATACATACTTACTTACATACATACATAGACTGATAAACACGTTACCCTCCTTTGCGTCGCGCAATCGGGTAAAAACAAACGGAAACACAAAACACTCCTGTAACGTTTCACATTTAGGATTTGACTTCGACGCAGCATGAAGTGCAAGGTAATACAGAGGAATTACGTAACATCATGCGAGCGCGAATGTTAATCCGGTCGGGATAACATTGGACTCATTAAACCAAACCCTGGATTATCAACTTGGAATTGCTCGACCGAGCAATATGAATATTGTAACGTAAAAAGCAATGAAAACTCGCTTTAAACCCTCCTGTATTTCACTTCCCATAAAAACTTGGGATTTCGTGAAATATATTAGGGAAAAAAGGCCTACACGCTCGATCATTAAAGGTAAATTGCTCTGTTTTATATCCGTTGAAATGTAAAGTTGAAAATGTTTGAATGGCTCGCTTGAGTTGACACAACTCTTCCGACTTGTCCTCACGTACTCAGCCTTTTCAACGGACTATTCTTGTCTTTTTTTGACCGTTTTATTTTAATTCTTTTTGTGACGATTCCGCGCAGGAAAGTTTTAAAAAAAGGTAAAATTAATTAACTTCTAAATGAGGCAGCGAAGTAAGTTAAATAGACGTTCCATTATCACCTCTGAAGTAGGCCGCTGACACTGTCGATAGGAAATCCCAACGGTAATGATAAACGTGACTTAATAGAACAGTAGGTTTATTCGCCTTAGAATTTCGTAATACTTTAGCAATCATACCCAGTTATTTGTCAGAAGTTATAAGACACATGTAAGTGCTGCGCGGTTAGAACTTGAAAGCAGAGCCATAATCTTGAAACAACAGTCACAACTGACCAAATTAAATGGTCAGAGTGGACTTTCATCATCAGCCTATAATGTTCCCACTGCTGGGATACAGGCCTCCTCTCTGTGAGAGGGAGTGGGCCATAATCCACCACGCGGGCCCAGTGCGGATTGGTGGATGTCACATGTCTTCGAATTTTTGGTTCTAGGACATTCCGGTCACCTCACGATGTTTTCCTTCACCGTTTTGAGAGCAGTGATGATGAAGTAAATTGCACAAAGTAATGCGCCTCGCGGGGTTCGAATCCACGACCTACAACTCGTAAGTCGAGACCGATACCACTGAGCCACCACTGCTCCTGAGTGGACTTTCGACGAGATGAAAACTGAACTTTTCTTGGAACCTTTGTCAGATTTTCCAGTGAAGCGTATGACTCAACGGAAGGCGTCTAAAGAAAATAAGATCTTTGTAGTTTTTAGTCAACAAAATGACCATCCAAACCGGTTTACACGGACCGCTACTTTCTTCCACGTTAAACGTTGAAAACCTAAATGCCCAATTCAGTGTAAACCAAAGTTTGTGTTCACATTGACCAATGAGCACGTTACATATAGATGAGTCAACCCAAACAAATGTAGTCAGTGACTTGTTTTGCTAACTTTTGCTGAGTACGTGAATAAATGACTTTTTGCCTAGGTTCACGTGGTGCATGGTACTGAAATAACTTTCTTTTAGTTAGATTTGTTGTGGCCTGTATATTCTATGTTTAGAATCGTTAGGCTGCTTTTCCACCAGAGATGCGCTATGCTACGTTGCTAAGGATGCGTTTGATATCCACCAATCACATTCATTTGTTTACATAGCACAGCAGGCAGGCGTGATAGGTTTATCTTTTTGAGTGACTATGTCATGTCTGCTGAACCTATAGGACCACGTTCATCTTTGTTGTTGAAAATGAAAAGTGATACGGCAGAACGTATTTGCGATACGGATATTATATTCTATAAATATTATTTCATTGGGTGACAGTCTTTGATGATATTTTAGCGTATGGAATAAATATCGTGTATCGTGATAGAGACTATTGATTTTGAGTTCCATTTTGAGAAATTGCGATTAAATAAAAATGTGTTAAAGACACAGGGTGATTTTTATTTAGTGCGGATATTTTTTACTATGGTTATAGAGGGTGATTTTTAATTAGAGAAAATGGGGTCCAAACTGTCTTTCTTTCTTTCTTTAGAGATAACTTAATTTTTTATTGGAAATTTAAAAATACTTACTTGTTTAATAATTTCCATTGAGCAATAACATATTAAAATATCTGCATCACATAAAAATTACGCTATATTTATTAACATTTTCGATATACAATAAAAAAAGGTTATTAATTTTCCGATAAGTTGGTGAATTCTCCAGAGTCTACCGCTAAGTCACGAAAGTTAACACTTAGAACTCATACAAATCCTTAAACAGTCACGAAGGACATAAATACTGTCTTAGTTACCACTTACGTGTTAGTAGAATTGTTTAACAAAAACTCTACCCTAGTTAGGACCGTGACTTTTGCTCCGTAATGAGTTTTTTTAACAATCCATGTAAATTACATTGCATGAATGAGGCGCAAAATAAACAAACTTTACGGTGTTTGTAAACATAAATAGTCTACTAAAACCCTTGGAATGACAATCATTAGTTCATTAATCTATAAACGGTAGTGCTTGTCGCGTAAATCGTGGCAAGTGTATCATTTGAGGCGGTCGAAAGCGAACAATAGGCGGTAATCAATAAGACTCCGGGCGGCTATTGTGTCCTTAATGTGTGGGAATTAGCTATTTACTGCTTGACGAAGACAAATTATATCCCCACTTCGATTAATTACAGAGCTTAACTGTGTTGTCGATATTAACATATGAGGTGTAGTGAGCGTCACTAGTCTTTGTTGTTTAGACCAGTTTGAACGGGAGCTATTAAGGGTTGTTTATTTTTGACAACATAGCTTTAGTCTAAAAAATTATGTTGGTAATATCCAAAGACATTAAACTATATACGAGCAATAGACGGGACATCACGAAGAAAGTTGTGATCCAAATTTTTTTACCAATAGGCAAAAAGTCGCTCAGTCTAGTAGTCGCGTTGCTATGCAACGCTAAATAGTG
The DNA here is from genome assembly GCA_036375495.1 of Agrotis segetum. Taxonomy (NCBI): domain Eukaryota; kingdom Metazoa; phylum Arthropoda; class Insecta; order Lepidoptera; family Noctuidae; genus Agrotis; species Agrotis segetum. The sequence goes on from JAQSVV010000297.1 coordinate 478,974, forward strand.
CTATCTGACGCACGGCATCAACAATTTTATGTGTCAATTTTCCCAATGCCCGCTATAAAGGTTCTTAATCTCTTTGGTAATATCAATGTTAAAATTTGAAATCATAAAATGAACAGCCCCTCTCCTCCACCAAGGGCGGGGCGGGAGGGACTGTCAGACTCTTACTGACTAAAATCTACGGTATCCTTCAATAGCCCTATACGTTCCGGGATCACGGTTACGTGATGAGACAGTACCGCGACCCCTGCATGCTTTTGGCCCTCTAAGCGGGTCACGTTAGATTGTTGACAGTTCTTTGAGGCGCGTCTGGATCGAGTCGTCCCGGGCATGGGTCATGATCAGACGGCAAGTCACACCTTATTCGTCGTTCGCATGCCCAAAAATCAATGGTTACATAAATTTCAAAATAGTGTATTATTATAAAAGTGGAGTTTTGGCTTGTTTTAGGCGAGCGATTGTGTGCATAAAAAAAACGGAGCGTAGGCAGGCCTCCACTAGGTGGACCGACGACATCGCGAGGGTCACGGGCAGCCGATGCATGGAAGCGGCGAATTGTCGTTCGGCGTGGCGGTCTAAGGGGGAGGCCTATGTTCAGCATTGGACGTTTTCCGGCTGATGATGATGATGTGCTTAAATGAAAGATTTTTTTTATAACTTCAGATTTTTATATGTTAATCTTTGATGCCTGTCTCTGTCCATCATTGTTTTAAAGGAAGAGGTTCCTAGGTCACTCGTATTAATTAACTAACTTACATTTTAACATTACTGTAAATAAGGGCTATCCCACTCCTGGATAAAGAATTACCCATATTTCCAGCTCTTCCCCAAGTAATATAAAATTAAATTCGTGATCAGGAAACACGAAAATACATGTAAATAACACCTCCAGGCTGCCACAACTGATTAAAGGATTATCGCCGTAAGTCAGTTTAGAGCGGCATTGTGTTTGAAGTCGGTCGGCATCTGCTTGTAAATTCAATTGTTCGAAGCTGCAGTGTCAGTGGGTAATACCGCTTGCTACATCAATAAATAATGTACAGGGAATGCGCCTTATTTCAGATATACCTTGGTTTCGTAGTAATCATACTTTTTATTTAATTTGGGAATAACTGGCGCAGTATAGTGACGAGATACAAAGCAACGTTGTGCCCATCAAATTCAAAAAATATTTATTTTTTGAATTTGATGGGCACAACGTTGTTATAACAGAAAATTTTCATTCAATAAAGTATATCACACATGTCCTAGCTATTTCAGAATTCAATCTTATTATTGTTATTATGATGAAATGTAATTAATGTGAAAACTTAGGTAAAGTAAAATAGAAAAAAAACCGGCCAAGTGCTTGTCGGGCCACGCACAGTGTAGGATTCCGTAGTTGCCCATCAAAATACTTATGTGAACTAACTAAACTGATTCGCTGAATTTAATTTTAAAAAGAAGAATTTTCAAAATCGTTCCGTCTTTGAGAAATCGGGGATAATACATAAAAAAAAAAGATTATGACGAATTTACAACCTCCTCCTTTTTTTTGAAGTTAGTTAAAAATAGTTGACGATAAAAACCTACCTATCCCCAAAAAGCTGTAAAAATAAAGTTGACAAACTTACATTTGCAGTTGAAGAGCATGTTCTCCGATACATTTTGCTTAAGAAAATATGATATCCAAGTACATTTTATAAGTTGGTCGACTATTAGGTACTCGTAAAGTTGTAAAGCCTACTTAGTCATGATAATTTTCTTTTAAATTTCATTATATTATATACTACTATTGTGAATTTTTTCACACCCCCAAACTTAACCGTTTAGCTGGTAGAGGGGGGGGGACACTCGAGTCGAGCAAAATTTAGCACTTTAAAGCTTAATATTTCACAAAAGAATTTTTTTATAAAAAAATTGTTAATGGAAACTCACATTATTTTTTAAAGACCTATTTAATGATACCCCACACTAAGGGGTACGCGAGAAAGAAAATTTATTTTTCCTTGACTGCCGGAGTACCTACCCGTCGCTTAACTGGTTCCCATTAAGGATTTTTATGTACTCGTATGGAACTGGTTCCCATCAAGGAATCATCACATTCCATAAGCGGCGATCGGAACTGGAGTAAAATCATAGCCAGGGCTAAAATAGACTAACGAAAATTAATATCAGTTCCGTTTTTTTTTTCGTGGTAATATCATCTGGATCTTATGAGGAAGTTCCGCGACCTCGCCCGGTTTGGCCCACTAGGCAGAACCTCGTCAGGTTGCCAACGACTCTTTGAGACGTGCTTGGAACACGACGGCCCATTGACCCGAGCATGGTCCATGGTCCATGGTCCCCATTACTCGCCGTCCGCAGGCCTGAGCCTATGGTGACCGGAAATCACTTGGCCAGAAATCACGTGGGCCCGTAGCTGTCTCCCGCGGCGACTGGTGGTCAGTCTTATGACCCAGTGCATTTTTTAGTGTCTTCGTTTCAGGCGGTAATAGCAACGGAATATACCAAAAACAGACAAACAAAAGGCAACAAAGTAGTCATTGTTGTAGTTTTGAAAACTGGCAGCACTTGCTCAAAACAGTTACAAGATAAAAACATCAGACAACAAATCCAAGACTAGTTGGAAAATAATTAATGATTCAAAACAAAACGTCCCTAAAAATCCTATAACAAAAATAAAACATGAAAATAACGTTATAACAAACCCCAAAAAAATAGTGGGTGTTTTTAATGGTTATTTTATTAACAAGTTTATCCAAATACCAGAATCGGGTCATAACGTTACGTCGCAAATCCTTAATAGTGAAAATTCGTTTTTCATGCCTCCCTGTCTACCACAGGACGTATTTAAAATAATCAATTCTCTGAAAAACACGAATAGCGTTGGTCATGACGGAATATCTACAAAAATTTTAAAATCGGTTTCTGGAGAAATATGCAGGCATCTAAGCCATCTCATTAATTTGACCATAAGCACAGGTATCTTCCCTGATGCTTTAAAAAAATCAATCGTCAAACCATTGTTTAAAAAGGGAAATAGAGAAGAAATAGAAAATTATAGACCAATCTCGATTATAAGTGTTATCTCTAAAATTTATGAAAAATTTATACATAAAGAATTGAACAAGTATTTGGAAAAGAATAATTTATTAGTAAACGAACAAAAAGGATTTAGAAAAAATCAAACTATTAATATGGCATTGTACGATTTTTTGTTCAGAGTTATGCTAAATGTTGATAAAACCAACCCTGTTTGTACACTATTCTGCGATATGACACAAGCTTTCGATTACGTTAGGCATGATATTCTCTTAAATAAAATGGAAGCATACGGTATCAGAGGTAGTATTTTAAAACTATTTAAATCTTATTTAGAAAATCAGAGGTAGTATTTTAAAACTATTTAAATCTTATTTAGAAAATAGAAAAGGAAATATCCTTAATAAATACAAAAACTAAACATGAAAACATATTTCAATCAGGTGAACTTATAATTAAATATGGAGTTCCTCAAGGCACCGTACTAGGCCCTCCACTATTCATACTGTATATAAATGACCTACCTAAATCAGTTGATCAACCTGTGACCCTCTTTGCCGATGATAGTACCATAACATTTCAATGTGATATCAAAGAGAAGTATAATAGTGACATTAATAGTTCTCTTAAATCGATAGTACAATATTTGGATAACAACAATTTCAAAATAAATCTCAATAAAACTAACATTATGCATTTCAGCCAACGCTTACCAACTTCATCTGATGTTAAAGTCCAATATAATGACAAAATAATTGAAGAAGTCAGTACTGCTAAGTTCCTCGGTGTAACTATAGACAAAAAGTTAAATTGGAAAGCTCACATTGAAATTTTAACCAAAAAAATTAGTAACTCTTCTTATGCCTTACATAAATTAGTTCCAGTACTTAACACTGATGCGTTGCTAACAGCTTATCACGGCTTGGTTTCTTCACATTTAAGGTATGGAATTATCTTTTGGGGTAATTCGACTGACAAGGATATACCTTTCAAAGCCCAAAAACGTTGTATAAGGGTAATGTTTAAATTAGAATCAACTGACAGCTGTAAGCCGTACTTCATTAAATATAACATACTGACGTTACCATCGCTATACATTTTTGAAGTTGTCATGTTTGTAAAATGTAATCGGCAACTATTTCCACGTATGGCAGACAAAGTCAATCGTGTTAGACGCGACAACACTGTCTGCTTTCACGCTTCCAAAACAACCTTAATGAGGAAAAGTGTATTTTGCATGGCGCCTATAATATTTAATAAGCTTCCAAAGGGATGGAGGGAACTAAGCGCACATCTATTAAAAAAGCGGCTAAAAATATTTTTAATTAAGAAAGCATACTACAGTATTTTAGAATTTTTAAATGACAGAGAGTGACATTGCAAATTGTTTAAGAAGTTATTGTTATAATTTTTAGTTTTTCATTTATTATTATTATTTGCCTACTAAATGACAATGGGCAAAAGCGGTCCAAGATCCTCCACTTATGACACTTATTGGAAATGAAAGAACATAGTTGTGACATCATTCTGGCAAAATATTATCGAAATCTGTCCTGGGGTTCTTTCTTTATTTCCGTTTAAGTGACTACCTAATCTAACCTAACCCAACTTTTTTCAATCAGCTGTAAATGATGCCCGATGCATATTGAACTATCTGGGAAGGCGGTTGGCTTATGTTTGACTTACACCGACTAAAAACACCAATGAGACCTTAAATAGCTAACCTAACCAACTTTTTTTTTCAGCTAAAAATGATGCCCGACGCAAAGTGAACCATCTGGGAAGATGGTTGGCTTATGTGTGACTTGGACCCACTAAAAATACCAACGAAACCTAAAATAGCTAACCTAACCTAACTTTTTTAATTCAGCCGTAAATGACGCCCGACACATACTGAATCATCTGGGAAGGCGGTTGGCGTATGTTTGACTTACAACGACTAAAAATACTAATGAAAGCTTAAATAGCTAACCTAATCTAACTTTTTTTTTCAGCTAAAAATTATGCCCGACGCACAGTGAACCATCAGGGAAGGCGGTGAGCTTATGCCTGCCTGCCAGCCTGCCTTAGACCCACTAGAAATACCAACAAAACCTTAAATAGCTAACCTAACTTTTTTTTTCAGCTAAAAATGATTCCCGACGTATACTGAACCACCTGGGAAGGCGGTTGGCGGATATTTGACTTACAACGACTAAAAATACCAATGAGATCTTAAATAGCTAACCTAACCTATTTTTTTTTTCAGCTAAAAATGATGCCCGACGCACAGTAAACCATCTGGGAAGACGGTTGGCTTATGTGTGACTTGAACCCTCTAAAAATACCAACGAAACCTTAAATGGCTAACCTAACCTAACTTTTTTTTTCAGCTGTAAATGATTTCCGACGCACACTAAACTATCTGGGAACGCGGTTGGCTTATGTTTCACTTACACCTACTAAAAATACCAACGAGACCTTAATTAGCTATTTAAATAGCTAACCTAACCTAACTTTTTTTGTTCAGCTTCAGCAGTTAAGGCCTTAAGGTATTTTTAGTCAGTGTAAGTCAAACATATAAGCCAACCGCCTTCCCAGATGGTTCAGTATGCGTCGGGCATCATTTACAGCTGAATGAAAAAAGTTAGGTTAGGTTAGCTATTTAAGGTCTCGAGGTATTTTTAGTGGTCGAAGTCACACATAAGCCAACCGTCCCAGATGATTCAATATGAGTCGGGCATCATTTGCAGCTCAAAAAAACAAGTTAGGTTAGGTTAGCTATTTAAGGTCTCATTGGTATTTTTAGTTGTTGTAAACCTATTCCAACCGATAGATGGTTCAGTATGCTGGCATCACTGAATTAGAAAAAGTTAGGTTAGGTTAGCTATTTAGGTCTCGTTAGTATTTTTAGTGGGTCGAAATCACACATAAAGAAAAAAATAGTCGGGCATCAATGTCATCATTACAAAACAAGTTAGGTTAGGTTAGACATCTCTACGTATTTTAGTTATATGTAGTCGAAGATACGCCAAGACTTTAATGGTTCAGGCGCAGGTCATTTAGCTGAATAGAAAAGTTAGGTTAGGTTAGCAATTTTAGTGGGTCGAAGTCACACATAAAACCATTTCCCAGATGGTTCACTGTGCGTCGGATATTTGATAGCTGAAAACAACGTTAGGTTATAGCTATTTAAGGTCTCATTGGTATTTAGTCATTGTAAGTACATAGACCGACTTCACACATGGTTCAGTGTGCGTCAAGCATATTTCAGTCGACCAAAAAAGTTAGGTTAGGTTAGCTAATTATTCGTGGTATTATGAGTGAAATCGAAGTCACACATAAGCGAGCCGCCTTCCCAGATGGTTCAGTATACGTCGGGCATCATTTTTAAATGAACAAAAAAAGTTAGGTTAGGTTAGCTAATCTTCTTGTTCATTTAAAGTGAGTCTAAGGCAGCAAGCTCAACGCCTTCCCAGAAGTTTCAATGTGCGTCGGGCATATTTACAGCTTAACAACAAGTTAGTTAAGGAGTTTGGATAGGACCTGTCAGATTGTAGTCACTTAAATAGACTAAAAAAAGAACTCTCGGACTGATTTTGATCTCTTGCCAGAATGATGTCACAACCATATACTTTCATTTTAAGTGTCATCAGTGGAGGATCTTGGACCAAGTTCCATACATTTTTGCCCATTGTCCTTTTGGTAATATCATCTGGATCTTATGAGGCAGTTCCGAGAACCCGGCAGGATTTGACCTCTATGCAGAACCCCGTCATCATCATCATCATCATCTCAGCCTGAACATAAGCCTCCCCTTTCGATCTCCACATATACCGGTTGCGGTATATTTGGAGGTGCGGTATGCTGGAAGCGACTTGCATCCAGCGTCTTCCGGCGACCTTCACCGAACCTCGTCAGGTTGCTAACAACTCTTTGAGATGCGCGTGGAACACGACGGCCCATTGACCCGAGCATGGTCCTTGGTCGGACGACGAGTCACCCATTACTCGCCGTCCGCAGGCCTGAGCCTATGGTGGCCGGAAATCACTTGGCCGGAAATCACGTGGGCCCGTCTCCCGCGGCGACTGATGGTCAGTCTTATGTCCCAGTACATTTTTTTGTGACTTACTTCATTTTAGGCTGTAATATAATATATTATATATTTCAGAATATATTCTAATGAAGATAATATTAGACATTCTGTTCACCGTCAAGGGAAGTCTATGTAATATCTCTTTGTTTGATAGACGGCCTCCTTGAGTTTCCGTTACATTAAATTGTAATTACAAAATGTCTAACTTTTTAATTATGATTTTAGGTAGGTACTGTGTTAATGTTATTAGAAGAAGGGAAATGTGGGGTTATCTAGAACTTTGTTCCAAAATTCTTTGGAACACAAATGCGAACACGTCTGTCCATAATGATCATGATTGGCGACAAAATATGAACGAAATTCTAACAAAAAATCAGATGTTAGGTATTTTGTAGTTTCTTTAACGTTTTGAAGCAAATACTCTCAGTATAATGCAGAAAGTTAAACATTTGTTAAACACTTATCTAACGGTCAATGTAGTCATATTCTGGGTGAAGTTTATTTAGAGATGTCAAAAATATTTGTCAGTGAGGTAAGTGTAATGTCAACTGCTAATCACCACAAAATTCGGAAAGTTGGAAGGTGAAGCACAGGTGTTCAGACTGCGATACTAGCCCAACAAGATCCAAATCCTGTTCAACTACATAAATCACAGAATTGCATTTTTTTACCTCCTTTAACTTTGTTTTTGTCGTTATTTTTTTTTGAATCACGAACATTTGTTTTTGCAGTCCACTCCTGTCAAACTGTCGACATCGACTTTGGTGCCATTTAACAAAAATAGAATAGAACAGGTGTTCAGGCGTTTGTATGGTACAGATGAGTCTGTTTTTTAACCTGTTAGCCCAACTACCAAAGGATACTTTTTTATGGTGGAAAAATCATCAAATGAGTCCTCCCACCCCGGACAGGGCGAGAGGGCCTGTCAGACTCGTATTGACTAAAATCCACGGTTTCCTTCAATAGCCCTTAATGTTCCGGGGTCACGGTAATGAGATAAGTCCCGCGTCTCCACCAGGCTTTGGCCCTTTAGAGGGGGGCCCCGTCATTAGGCTGACGCTCTTTGAGGTGCGCGTGGTATACAACGCGCCGTCGACCCGAGCATGGTCCATGGTCGAACAGCGAGTTGCCCTTTACTCGCCGATCAAAAGATACTAGCTTGTTTTTAATGTAGACAATGAAAATATTAATTAGGTAGGTACCTGCGAGAACAAATTGAAGAAGCCCCAACCAAGTTCGAGTTTCGACAGTAGACTGTTATAAACCCAATCAAAATCTTTGTGTTTGTGTTCCGATTGTGTGTGTTTTGTAACAACTTGGACGTTCGGCAATTAAGGCTTGTTATGATCTCGCTCCGGTACCGATACTCTACTTTGAATTGTTTACTGCTGCGGAGCTTAATTAAAAACAACTACTAGGAGCTACTTATGTTTCTGCATGTATGGACTATTTTGTGAAGATATTTTACGAGATACGAGAATTGAAATGGGTAAGTTACATAACAGAGATTTTGCAATGCGTTGTTGTAGACAACGGCAGCCGATGGATGCAAGTGGCGAATTGTCGTTCGACGTGGTGGTCTAAAGGGGAGGCATATGTTCAGGACGTCTTCCGGCTGATGATGATGTTGTAGACAATGAATGATAAATGAAAAAAAGAAAAAAATGATTTGCGACAAACCCAAGTAACATTGGATGAAGGCGGATGATGTTGTCAATATTTACATAGAAAATAATTCATTGTGACTAGATAATGTCGGCTATTAAACTGCTTTTTTATTTGAGAGGAGTGTGCTCTTGACTCTAATGTTTTGTCTTTTCTAACCTATGTAGACTGGCTACAGTTGAAAGAGACAAATAAGATGTCGAAGATGAGTCTACCCAGAAGAAATCTGCGTTTACTCTTGCTTAGAAGAGATTAGGGTTGTATGTGTTCGGAAACCAAGAAAGCAGGTAGAAAGTATAGCTCCTTCATTGTGCGCATTCGAAAGATGTTCGGAAACGCTTGGAAGTCTAACACAGGGATGGTAGTTTGGTCTAACGGTAGAAAGGGGCAGGTGGCCGTTTTAAAATTATGTGTTTTATGTAGGTAACTTAGAATATAATAACAGTATCAACCGAATAAAATACTAGTATAACGACATACCTAAAATAATATCTAGGTACTTGAAAACTTTTTGTTCACAGTATAATTAGTAAATTTTAATTTAATAGACACTTTAAAACTTTGTAAAATAACCGCTTTTGATGTTATTTAACCTTCACCTAAAATATTATTTTAAAATTGTTAAGAAACTTTTGACCTTTCAATTTTAAGCCGAGTAAAAATAAAATTATAATGGTAAAGGTAATGAAATGGCCATTATTGAGAAATGTCAATTGAAAGACCAACTTCGAGCAAAAACTTTTTGTTATTAAACATTGTTGTTCCGTTTGTTGCTCGATAACTTCAGTCTTGTTAAATGTTAAAGCCATAAATCAAAATTCAGGTGAAATAATCTCGTAAGGTTGGAATAACTGAACAATTCTGGAGTAAAAGTTTAGAGAATATTTGAAAAACAATCATACAGGTATTTTCAAGCTGAAATAACTGGCATTACATTGTCTATCATAATAAATGACTCGACTGGCCTGTTGGTGAGTGGTTAGTGACCCTGACTGCTATGCCAGAGTCGTGGGTTCGATTCCCACCCAGGACAAATGTTTGTGTGATGAGCATAATCATTTGTTCTGTGTCTGGGTGTAATTTATCTATAACATGTATGTATTTAGAAATATACATAAGCTTCAGAGAAATCTCACCCCTTTTGGTAGTGAGTATGTTTATCAGTTGTCTAGTACCCATAACACAAGCTCTGCTTAGCTTGGGACTAGATAGTGTTGTGTGATAGTTGTTGAGGTTAAATAAACACATTACCCTCCTTTGCGTCGCGCAGTCGGGTAAAAAAAAAAACTTCAATTATTAATTAAATTTCAACGAGGCCATCGGGTTTATTGTTAAAAGTAATAAGTACTACTTTATCCAGAGAAAATATCCGACATACGATGTACGTAATAAAATTGGAAACGTAGGAAGTGGGTGTAATTTAAAATTCATTTTCAGGACAAAAGTTGAATGTGAAATGATTAAATTGGAGCTATGTCAACACCCATTAAATATTAATAGTGTCTAGCCTACTTAGTTTGAAAAGCTATTTTAAAAAGTGTTTAGGTTAACACTGAAATTAGAAACCATTTTTGTTCCTGGCTGTATCTAATACCTATCTGTGGCTGAGTAAGTTATGTTGTGGCTCGTTTTTTATTTCCCTTTATCTTTTTAGTGTTGTTACAACACCAATAATCACAAATCTAAATTTTGAATTTGTCACCTGGCTAAAATATTTTTTCCAACTTTTGGAGGCACTTTCCTCTAACCTGATGCAGCTGAAAACCTACAAATATTTTATGCGAAAAATTGAATTTACCACGAACAAAAAGGTACAGAGGAAACTCGATATAGTATGTTATAGACACGGCATGTGTCGCTTAAACTTGAAAATCGACTCTTGAGACTGTTATTATTAACCAGTGAGTCCTAGTAAAGGTTAAATCAATATTATGAAGATAATCATAACGATGTGAAGATATTTATGTATAAAAAGGTGTTTTCCAACTTGTGCATGCTGGTCAGTGGGCCATAAATTTTTTGAAAATAATGCCCGTCTTTTTTATTATATCCCTAAGTTTACAGGGAAATGTATTTATATCTACGAGTACTTGTGTTCACATTTATTACATTTCTATTATATCTAGATATTAGAAGAATTAATTAAATGGTCTATACACGATAGAACGTTGATTTTATTTGAATTTAGTAGATAACATAAGGAGAAACAAAACTAGAATACATTTTACAAGTAAAACCGATATTATGTAAATTGACGACAGATAAAACTCACGATCTTCTTTGTAAACATTTCCCGAAGAAACAAAACTAAAAACTTATGGAAATCCCCTTAGAACAACTTCGGTAGTTTCCTAAACACTTCCTTTCATACTATGTAGTATTGCATTGGTCATAGGTACTTGTGAGTGGCTGAATTGTGACAGTTATCGTCTCGGGACTCATAAAAAGAGATTGCTTCCAGTCTGCCGGCGTTTTATTGACTTATTAACATTGATATCAGATCGTAACACTTGATTCTTTGATCTTCGTCAAATATTTACCCAACATTACTATTATACTTCAAAAGTAATTCGGTTACTCATTTTACGGCTAGTTTAGTGGGAGCGATTATGTTTCAAAGTATAACATTGTACCTAGATAACTTCGTTCTATGTTTTCGCCCGCACACTTTGTCAAGGACTTTTGTTGCTCTTTGCATGCACAGTTTAACAACGCATAAAGATTCTTTTTCAGACTGAATAAGCACCCTCAAAAGTAAAAATAGGCTTGTTTAGCGAGCAACTTAACTTTGTAGAACGGATTCGGGCTTTGTATCATTTTAACCTTAACATTACATTTTGTAATACTTAAATAGAGTTATTTGGATTCTCAAACAGCAATCTGATCTTGATATAAGTTTTCGTCTGTAATTTTCCAACTCAATGTTCGAAAAGACCGCTTACCCCCTGTGAAAATGATTACATTTGTTTGTCTAGAAAACAAAAACAAATATTGGAGGGTTAAAAGTGGCTTTATATTTGATTTAATCTTCGAAACCGTTCCATACTCGCACAATTACACTTTCGTGCAAAAGTAATTGCTTTGAGTTGTATTCACATGAAACAACTGATCGTTTTACAGTGCTGGCATATTTATAATGAAGTCTTAAAACAAAATTTTGAGCAATAAAAAAGCCCTAATAGCAAAGTGCACCGATACGTACGGGGAAAAGAAATTTTATGCAAAATAGGCTAGCCAAGTAATTTGAGCTACGTTCGTGAGAATATGCGCGAATATTCTAAACCGTCGGTTATACATTACATACTTCTTTTTTATGCTAATGCGAGGCATCCGTCTCCTTAAATACGTTATGCATATTTGCCTATGGGCAATGAAATATGGCCACATTTAAGCTAAATACTTATTCAATCCTCAATTTTTTTGAGATCTAAGTATTAAGGAAAAAAGTGTTACCCATTTACACGCTTTTTGAGCACACAATAATTCTAGCATCGATATTTTTTTAAGTACAAAGTTTTCTTTCAGTGTTTAAATATGTATTGATTTCAACACAAGCAAAGGCTTTAAAGCAAGAATGAAATCATAAATTTTGAGTAAAAATAAAACAGGTATAATCGACTGTTTCGAGTTAATCGTGCGTGTCCAAACAAACAAATCGTCGGCGGCGGCGCGGCGGCGGCGCGGGACGACAGCGGGACGTCTGCGGGACGGTGCGGCGGGGTGGCAACGGCGGGAAAATGTGGGGACCGTGCGTGCATGCACGAAATTGTGGTATTCTTCTCACAATTAAGAACGATTTTATACACGTTTGTTTCTATAGGTCCTTCGGGACACACATACAAAAGAACAATCCTTTTAAAATTTTATGTAAAAAGCGTTGAGGGAAAGTTTCGCCAGTAAAATTAGATAAAACAACACAAATACGTTTTTTCTTCTCTCAGTCACAAAGTTTTGAACTTTATCTATATTTTCTACTATAGAGTTTTTTAATAAGGATAACACTTTTTCACCTGCTCAGCTTGCGATGCCATCTGCAAGATTTTACTCTCGAGTTATGTTCAAACCGATTGAAGAAAAACTTATTTTTTTTTTAAAGTTTCCCTTCATGGCAATGACACCTAATTCTACAAAGCACCTTCTATGTATTAGCTCATAAGCTAAGTTTCCAGCAGTTTCCTACAATTTATTCTTTGTCAGAGCATGTTTAGAGTCGGTAGAAGCTCTTTGTAGCGAGTTGGAAAGTCGGCAAAGTTTGCCAGCGCCCGTTAGCGGTAAGTAAGTATATGATAGGGCAATTTGCCTTGCTGTGGTAATAATATCGTTATCTATTACGATTTTCATGTATATTTATGATGTGTAATTTTGTAACTTTTTAATGGAAGAAATAATGTGTTGTGGTGAGGTCAATGGTGTAAGTTTTGAGACTGTCAAGGTTGGGCTTCTCTTAATACTCACATCAGTTTAGTGTCGAAACTACTGCATAGTAAGAATTCAGAACAATATTTAGAAACTGATGAAGACATCTTTTAATGGGCTTCATTAAAAGAATTTAATGAAGCCCATTAACAGATTTTCTTTTTACTACCGACGGTTTAGGTCGACGCGAGTTTCGTTTTAGGAAATTTCCGTTTGTAACTAGTTGAACCTTAAAGGCACCACTAGTTATGAGCACCCGCGTATATCAGCGCAAGAATGTGTGAAAACCCAACCCAAATACATTGTAAGCTCAGTTGTAAATAGGGAGTAATTTAGCTTTATTCCACAATTAATGACCATAAAGATTTCTTTCGAGATTTTATTGCGAGTCTTTAACAATTTTAAGGGTAGGCCGTTAAGTGTTAGTTGTGAGGGTAACATCGTAAAATTATTTATTTATACGACCCAATTTCGTCGGTATGCTGGTCGACAAAAGTATTTCGGGGCTTATCGAGACCGAATCAAGGGTCAACGCTTCAGCGCACACTTGCTGGGGGACGACATTATGTTATACGGACACAACTTTCCTGTAGTTTGTATTGAAATGCTTTCCGAAATATTTACATGACACTTGAGACGCGTTTTGGATTCCTTTTCTAAGAAAACCTTCCGGAAAGAGTGAAGTGATTCTATTTACAGAGTAATATCAAAAAAGGAATAAGTCAATCAGTATCTCCGTTCAGCAGAAATATTTTTAATTTTTACGTGAAATGGACATGAATTTCTGATCGAGAGAAAGAGAAAAAAAGGCGCTAGTAGTTCATATTGAGTTTACAAATAATAATTATGTAGGTGCATTTTAAATTCAGCGAAAAACTCAGCTAGAATCTAATGAGTCAGTTTTCACAGTTATTGAATTAAAATTTTATTCGACAGAAAAATAAAAATATGTTATGAATTTCATCCCTCGTAAATAGTGGTGGTTACATAAAGCGATCCACATAACAAGGCCTATAATGAGCCGTAACGTTCGATCGCGACCTAGGTGAGCTTTCGTGTTACAATATTACTCTGAATTTGTGTTACCTATATTTTGCTCCATCAATTAGGTTTAATATACCTGTACTATTTGAACTGTTTGTACTATTTGATTCATTTAACTAGTCTGATTGATCTATATATATAAAAGAACAGGGGTTTTTATTTTCACTCGACTACAGCCGAAACTGCTAAACGCAGAAACATGAATTTTGGATAGCATTTGCAGTCTACCATGTAGAGTGGCAATAAGACGGGATTTTGCGAAAATCCTCCTCTAAGGGGGTGAAAAGGGGTGAAAAACGTTTGTGTGAAAATTTTTATTCCTTGTGTTTATAAACTTGAAACTTACCACGAATAATTGAAATAATAAAATATTATCCTGCTCCTAACTTTTTTGCACTGCTGGACATAGGCTTTTCTGCCACAGTGCACGATCACCCGCTTTTTTTCATCCAGCCACTGCAAACTACCTTCTTTATGTTCGATCGATCTTACTTGGGGGCGTCACAACCCTACGTTTGCACGCTGTCTCCATCCCAGAACCTTCATTCTGCACCTTTCGTCGGTTCTGCGGCAGACATGACCAGCCCACTGCAACTTCAGCTTGCTACAGTTTTCGACAATATCTTTAACTTTGGTCTAATGCCGTAAGACCTCAAGTGTGTTAACCTGAAGATTATTTATCGGCATTTTTTTCTTTTTTGGTAAGAAATTAATGAATGAATTGACGTTCAATCAGTTTACAGAGTTCTGAGAGAATAGTGGTCAAACAGCAACATTTAATTCGTTTAATCTTCATCAATTTCAAAACAGATTCGGATACAGATAACGTAATATCTGGCGAGAGTATCAGTTGGCTATTTATTTCAGTTTTCCCCTTCCTTGCCTGCTTTCAGCCTTTTAATATTGCTGATTCGTTGAAGCAGACAAATTACAGTTCTTTGAGATGTTTTCACCGCAGTAATAACTGAGCCTAATGAGAGCTAGAAACTCTCTCTAGGCATTTCCATTTACCCATATTTTAATAGATCGAATTTCCATGCAAAACAATTTTGCATATTTCCAGCAACGTCTAACAGTTTTATTTTAGCTTCAATTCATTACACTTTCGCTACATTTTCATGCGCGAAACTATGTGTATAAAGTTTTTATGCATATGACAATGAAATTTTGGCATAAGACCAGCTTGAAATATTTGTAATCATTTATGCATATTCATTACATTTTCGTCAGGCGAACACACTAAATTTGTGATATTTTCAGGCGTATTATATGGCGCTTCTTCAAGCAAATGAAGTAATGAATATTCATTAAAGAAAGCTTATACGAAACTGTGTGAGTAGCTATTGCATTTCGGTTACCTCGGCTTCACAAATAGCTATGAGAGATACTGACATGGTTCCTGTTTTACGGATATAACCGCTGCTGCCTACTAATGTGTGTCATGTGTGGTGATTGTCGCTTTAAATGTATCTAGTATGTAAATAGGTAATACCATAAGTAAATAGGTAATACACCTATTTTATGAATCGTTCAGTCGAAAGTAGAAAGTGCCGTTTGGCGATAAAAATACTGCTTGTGTTAGAATCCATTTCTATTTGTTTGAAAGTTAGCCATTTTATGAAGTTGAACTTACTGACCTATACTTTAGTTAATGGTTTTATACCTTAGCTAAATACTTTGTACCAACCTATACTTTAGCTCCCACTAATGCTATTTTTAAGCTCTACTATGCGTGTTTGAACATAAGAAGGTCTCCTATCGCGATTTTGTTGTTATTTTAAAAACTAGAAAATATATTTTTGCTTCGTCTTATTCAAGCTCTATGTTTTTATACTAAAGTCTTGTAAAAACCTATGTTAACTATTTCGGCTAATTAACGATTTATATAGTGTATTTTTAGTTAATGCTTAAAAATGGGCCGATAATACAGAAACAATAGAAATAATCATCCACATTTTTGTACTTTTTACCCGACTTCATTAAGGTTTAATATTAAAAGTTTTCAATTAAGATAGAATAGTCCAAGACGGACCAGTGGCGTATTTTGTACGAAATTTTAATGCCTGAAAAGTAAGTTCAAAATGTTCGAGAGCGATTTAGAAATCGTAGCGGGAAATTGGCTTAACTTGTCCATGAACGTTTTGTTGGCGACTAGCCACGAAGTAGTCGTCCTTTGGAAATGTTTGGATTGACTTTTCATACTGGGTTTGGTATATGTTTTTGTTCTGGACAACGTTTAACATATTTAAAGTTTTTAAATATTTATACGCATTGCTGCGTCACGTATTGTTAAGCTCTGTTGAAGAAAGAACACAATGCAAGGTTACCAAGAAACGTTCGAACAAGAGAATGAAAAATTCGGCCTCGAAGAGTGGAGTTGTGATAGCCTAATTGATAATTATGGCGCCTTTTTTTTTAGCGTAGTAAAATCATCAACTGAGTTCTCCCTCCCCGGGCAGGGCGGGAGGGTCTGTCAGACTCGTACTGAATAAAATCCAAAGGTGTCCTTCAAAAGCCCTATATTTTCCGGGGTCACTGTAATGAGATAAGACCCCGGCAGGCTTTGGATTTCTAGATGGTCGGACCGCGAGTTTCCCTTTACTCGCCACCCGTATACGCCTATGGTGGCCAGAGATCGTCTGCCGACGTCCGACGCCGTGGGCGACTACCACTGCGGCTGGGGTGGAGGGAGGACGCTATCCTCTCCCTCACGCTACCTGCCTCCTCCTTTCGCGAGCATGTGCCGCGCCGCGCGCCGCGCGGCGCGCGAGTCTTGTCGCGCGGCGCGTCTGTTTTGCCGTGCCGCGTCGTGTCCTTAATGTAATACAGCTTCGCAGAAGGAGACGACCGCTTCCCACTCCATCTCGCCCAGCAGCATGGCCTCGGGCAATGCTGAAATTATCCAGAAGACGCAGGGTCTAGTCTCAGTGGCAGTTGAAGTTTTCTTTTTCTTTCCTCAAAAAAGCTCAATGAATTTCGACGTTACTTGCTTTTTTTCTAGCGTAAAGTTATTTTATTGTGTGTCGTGTTTTACCTACTATATAGCAGAAAAAAAATGTAGACAATGCTGTCAAAACGTTTGTACTATGCCGACGACTTGATCTGAATAAGTAAATCGATCAGAGCAAAGTTTGTTAACTCTTGACACCTTAAATAAAGATGACTACAATCGTGAAGTCGGTTAAAAATAACTAAATTGTGACGAATTGTCCAATTTAAAAGCGTCGTATCTCCGTCAATTTTGGTTTACGCAATAAAAAAATACGGGGAGGAGTCTCCGGAACTAGTGTGGCGCTTTTAGAAATAAACAAAATAAACTCTTTGTACCACAAAGGAAAAAACCCGAGACTTAATCAAAATATGTACCTACAATATGTAACATAAGTAGCCACTTAAGTAAACGTATCTCATCAAAAATAATCAGAAATACATTACGGTAACAAATTAATATGATTTCGCCCACTTCTCTAAGGATGATAGGTAAAAAGCGGTTTTTCCGGTAAATGTGATGATGCCTGTTACATTAGGAATCGGTTACGATTCCTCCGTGGTCACGCGATGTTAGCATTATCAAGGTGAGCATGTTATTTTCTGTATACACGGTTTTTTTGGAATCTTGGAAAGAGAAGATTGTTGGCAGATTACGTTTGTAATGTTTCGCGTGTTTATAATTTGTTGGTGGAATTATTTCGTTGATTTATATTAGTATATCATAATAGATAATAATAATAATATTCTACAACTTTCACACAACGCCATCTAGTCCCAAGCTAAGCAGAGCTTGTGTTGTGGGTACTAGACAACTAATAAACATACTTATATACTCGTATATACATTTCTAAATACATACGTATTATAGATAATTTACACCCAGACACAGAACAAAATATCGTGCTCATCACAAAAACATTTGTCCTGGGTGGGAATCGAACCCACGACCCCCGGCATATCAGTCAGGGCCACTAACCACTAGACCTACAGGCCAGTCAAAAGATATATTAATATAAATGCGAAATTGAGAATGTTTGTTATAGATAGCACCCTTGAGACAAGGCTTCTACTTTTTGCATAAAACTTGTAGGGGGCGAATTGGGTTGGGTGTGGGGAGGGATAGTCGATGTTATTTTAAGTTAGTAAGTAGATTTATAAAATCGACAAAAAGTTGATCGTGGACGGTTTGTTAAGAACCAAAACATAATAATAATAATTGATGCCCTTTTATAAAAAAAAGATTTTAAGTTTGTAAATTGAAATAAAGTTACACTAATATAATTTTTTTATATTTGGTAGTAACATCGCTTTGGCGCTAGCTGTTAAGGTGTTATTTATGTAATTTTTAATAAATAAATAAATAAATATAGAGGCAAGATTCGTATTTTTGTGAGTGTATAACTACTGTGCAGATTTCAAATTGTATTTTTTTTTACTCTTCCTAAAACCCTAATTATTGTAATTAACAGGCTGGCATCCGCAACTCCATGTCCATTGTCCATGTCATTATGCGCGTATTTTGGCGACTACTAATATAAATATTCGTTCGGTGTTCAATAAAATATCTATTTCAGGAATCAATTAGGTGAATGTTTTGTATTTAACAGTAGAGTTTATTGGTAGTTGTTTATATTTGTCTTTTGTTGATAAATCTGTTTATTTGTCTATGTTCCGAGAGTTCCAAATTACTAATACATGCGGTTTTATTGAATGGTTTTTCATATTTGAATCCCGTTTGTGAAATATTGTAAGTAATGTATTGGTCTGTTATGAATGTTTGTGTGAATTGGTGAATGAGCAGCTCGCAAGCCGCTTGCGAACTGCACGCGTGTTGCTCGCGTGCGATTACAGTTGGGGCGTGCGTGCAGCACGCATGCAGCTCGCGTGCAAATACGCGTGAACTAGTCTCAGTGGTTGTGGAAGGTGAAACGCGGGCGGCACGCGCGCCTTTCCTACGCTGCTCAAATACGGCGAGTAGCATGCGCGGGCGGCGCGCGGACTGAGTGACTGCTTACGAACATGAAATGGACGCACGCAGTTCTGATGCATTCACGAGCAGAGACTTCCATATTGACCACTGCAGTTCAGAGCCAGGAGGGAGAAGTTCTGCTGATGAGGAAGTGAGAAGGGGAGGGGTTTCTTCTCTCCAGAGATCGCATCTCTCATGTGAGGCATCGTTTTCTGAAGAAGTTGTAAATTTCAGAGAACTTTTAAGCGTGAAAGTGGTAATTGAAGTCGGTACAGCGGATAGCGGTAATCTTGCTCTTGTTTACTCTTTCTAATGCGACTAGCTGTTTCGCGTCGAACGTGTGGTGGAGCTATACCTGCCAAAACCCGGTCAAACTCATTCTTATTATGATTTTATATCTAGCATTGAAAATAAGGCGTCTCGTCTGGATGTCTTATCATAAGATTTCTGTACCTATTTTAGTTACGGCGTACTTGAAGTATTTATTGTATGAAAAATTGCAAAAAAAAGTTTTTGTTATTCTCCGAACGAAGTACTAATTGTTTCCATGAAATTAAAGCCATAGTCGGGAACTTTTACTTTTTTTTTCAAAGTGAAAAGTTAGGCTAGGAACTCCACGGCGTACCATAGTACGTACAAGTACCTTTATGTTCAGATTTAGTACTCAAACGTGACCTTTTCTGTCAGTCTGTAGTAAGTAGTAGTAATAAAGATAAGGATGATTGAAGGGTACTCGAACATTCAACGTACGTGATCGGTACATCTTCGAAAAGGAAAAAGTTTCAGAACTGCTTTTCGCTTCCATCTATCTATGTACACAAGTCTACTGTTTTTCTTTAGAAAGCAAGGACTAATGCTGTTGTATTGTTTTTTTTCAATGTTTCAGAATAATTATAATTTTTTCAATGTTTAAAAATTTTCGCTATTATGTACTTACTTACTTACTTACTTGTTTTGTGTATTTGTAATGGAAAATAACATGTTTTAATTTTAAAGTTCTAAAAAAGTATAGTAGTAAACCACCACGTGGGCCGATTGCGGGTTGGTGAGTGTCACGTGTCGTTGATTTTAGTCAGTACAAGTCTGACAGTCCCTCCAGCTCTTTTTAGGTGGTATGACTGATTTGATGATTTCACCACGATAAAAAAAAGGACAACAAGGTTTGAACCCACGACCACTCGTACCACTTGTAAGTTGGGGCTGTTACCACTGGGCCTCCTCTGCTCATCGGTTCGACTCCCGTACGGAACAAATATTTGTATGACCAACAAGTAATTGTTCTGAGTCTAGGTTTTTGTGTATGTGTGTTTCTATGTTTATGAACGCATCCATGAAATGGACAAATATAATAAGGGGCAACAAAAACAAAATCCATTTTCAAGTACTCGCTTTTATAGGAATTTAAATGTTATATCTATTTCCAAGTACCCGCTATTGATGGGAATTCATTCGTATCGATATCGACAGTAGTAGAACTTTCCAGTTGGGAATTAATTTAAAATAGTTTTTTTTTTTTTTTATCGAAATCCGGTTTTCCTGATAGAGAATAATAATATGCTTTTGTAGTCAAAATACATTATTTAAACAATTACAAATCGTACAAAACAGTGGTTTGTTCACAAATCTCACTCTTTGAATTCAATTTATTTTCTAAATCGTCCGGTTTTATGCGTCATCAGTACTTTGTTTTGAAAATAAATAATAAATAAAATGGCAAAATTCTAATTCGTATCTACTGAAGTATGATTTTGAGTACCTATGATTGTGTGTTATGATTGTGTGGTATGATTGTTAGAAGAAAATTTTTTTTTTTTTTGCTCGGGAGTACTTTTGGCAGACTTCAGCATTTTGAAGTTTTGAGTACTTTCTGTTATTTGTAACTATTATAAATATTTAATGGACTGCCCGTACGGGAGTTTAATAAACTAGGTAATTCATAATATTATAATGTAAAATTAGTCCATTTAATGAATATTTCGCTGTATTATCATAAATCGGTAGTAGAATTTAATACCTACGCACATTACATTGAAAATATGTTTACATACTGAGTAATTAAATTTAAGCTCAATCGATAAAATAAAGTTCTCATAAATATTGTTATTTAGGTGCTTTTAATTACACATAATTTTAGTTTAACGATATTCCTCATTAGTATGAGTTTAAGGCTATTTGGAAATATAATTAGGGTTAGTATACTGATAAAGGATTTATCGGCCAATTAAGTATGTACCTATTATGGGCTTCACACACAGCAGCTATAATATAAAGATGTACATTATAGCACCGATACATCTCATTACATCTTTCCATAGAAATCGTCAGGAGACCACACACGACAACTATAATGTATATTTTTACATCTTCGAATCTCTATGGAAAGATGTAATGAGATGTATCGTGCTTTAATGTACATCTTTACATTATAGCTGCTGTGTGTGAAGCCCTTTGCACAGAACTCTTTACTTAACTTTAGCAAATAAATCGGCAATCTACATTTCACAAAAAGTACCAAACCGATGTCTCTTCATTAAAAATATTGAAGAAGCCTCCTTTACAGGGCTAAAGCCTGCCAGGGTCGCGGGTCTGTCTTATCAGGTAACCGTGACTTTGGAACTTAAAGAGCTATTGAAGGATCACCGTGGATTTCAGTCAGTCAAAGTCTGACAGTCCCTCCCGTCCCGCCCTGGGTGGGAGGACTCATTTGATGAATTTACTACTAGAAAAGGGGGTTTTCTTAAAGCACTAGAAACAAAAAAAAAACTGACTTTTACAAAAGCTTCTCAGTCTATCTGCATAATCTGTACACGCATGCAGTTTTCAGCAATGTATTGAAAGAGGTACTCGTATAACTTAAAATATGGGCTTCATTTTATTGCAGGACAATACAACTGCCTCTGTAAGAATATTAAATAAAGACTATTGATTCAAAATTTAAGTTTTTGAGTTGTTTGAGGAGTGAGTGAGTTTGAGGAGCTCGTGGCTAAATAATCACAGCCGCACAGGCCGATCTTCCGGGTTAAGCCGCGCTTGACGAGGTTGGTCTGTGGATGGGTGCCCATCTATCATAGCGAGTTTCCTCCGTGCCTCGGAAAGCACGTAAAGCCGTTGGTCCCGGCTGTCATTTGTAGATCTTTGACAGTCGTTACTGTTAGTCAGAAGCTCTAAAGTCTGACAACCAGTCTTACCAAGGGGTATCGTATTACCCAGTTACTGGGTTGTGGAGGTCCGATAGGCAGTCGCTTCATGTAAAATACTGATATCCAGCTGAATCTGGTTTGACTGGAAGCCGACCCCAACATAGTTGGGAAAAGGCTAGGCAGATGATGAGGCAGATGATGATGATTCAAAATTTAAGTTGTGGCAAAAGTTAGCTAGTTAGTACTACCTAGACGAAACCACGTCACAAATTAGTCAATGATTTCCTCCCGAGCTATTATTAATAGGATGCATCAGGGACTTGTAGGGGAACAGTGTAAGATGGGGACGCGAGGTATAATGGGGACATACGTAGTACGTATAACGTAGCGCGAGCGCCATCAAGACGTCATTTACAAGCGGCCATTAACAAATGGCGTCCTGTTGGCGCTTGCGCTACGTTAGTATTGTGTTAAGTTTGCCTTAAGTGTGCGTTTTCCCATCATACCCTGCGTCCCCGTCTAATACACTGTTCCCTTATCGGAAGTTTCAAGGCCGTTAGCTGCGTTTCCATTGTTGCGTAAGCAGTGATAAGTGTGATTAGCCTATCAAACACGAAGCGTAAATAAAATTTGTTTAAATAATGCGATTAATGGTAATATAATGCTAGTTGTATCATAAAGATACAACTCGCATTATATTATGGCTCGAGAAGAAACTGCCACCCTACCATGGCTTAAAGTGTGACTTATTCCAGTGTGCGAACGAGATGGCGCTAGACGACTTGTATATCTCTCTTTCCCACACTGGAATAATCACGCTTTAAGACGCCATGGTGCGCCAGTTGATCAGGAAATGATAATAATAATACTACACAACGATCACAGCACAATGCCATCTAGTCCCAAGCTAAGCAGAGCTTGTGTTAAGGGTACTAGACAACTGATAAACATACTTTTATATTTCTAAATACATAAATATTATAGATAAATTACACCCAGACACAGAACAAAAGATCATGCTCATCACACAAACATTTGTCCTGGGTGGGGAATTCCGGGGTTGCGGGACATACGTATACCGCGACCCCGGCACACAAAGGGCTACCGAAGGACACCGTGGATTTTAGTCAGTACAAGTCTGACAGTCCCTCCCGACCGGCACGGGGTTGGAGGACTCATTTGATGATTTTGCCACGAAAAAAAAAAAAAAAAAAATGGGAATCGAACACACGAACTCCGGCATAGCAGTCGGGGTCACTAACCACTAGACCCACAGGCTGGTCAAAATAATCTTTGCTGCTGGACCAAAACTCCGTTCGTCTACTGTCCCCAAAAGTGAATCCATCACTATTTCCATATTCCAATTAACAAAGAGTTTACAACGAACTCGTATTCCAATTTACAGCAAACTATCGCATTACCCCCAACTTAGCTCCCGTGGCTCCGCAATTGTTTCGATGTTATCTCACGGGCCGAAGTTGGCCGGAGTTGGCCGACAACCCACGGTAATGTGCTTAAGTGAACGATGTTACCCCAGCGAATTCAACAACGGTTCTACCCACAATTTGATGTTTTGTAATGTGTTTTTATTAATACTTTTTTAGGAGAGGAGCGTTAATTTGTTTGTTTGTTAAATGTTTTTCGATGTCTGAGTTTTAATGTTTTGTTTATCATAACGTTTAACTAATTTTGTTTTGTATATCTTTAAGCCTCATAAAACAATTAATTTGTTTTTCAATTAATAGAATATTCATAAAATATGTTCCAGAAAACTACTACATACTAGGCTTTTAATCCTGATAAATTAATTTTAATAAATTCATGTTTAAGAACATCGTAGAAAAGTTTAATACAATTAACGAGTAAGAGGTCTTCATAATTATTATGAATCACTTTAACAATCACTAAGTTGAAACTTAAAATAATAATATACTAGTACTTGAATTAAAGCTTTTAAGTTTGACTTTGAGATAAGAAAGTGTCACGGGTCAAAATATTGAAATCAAACATTAGAAAACAAACCTTGTTTGATTCGATTTAGATCTAAAACTAAAACATGCCTGGGCCTGGGCTAACACGCTACGAATATAGCTACGGCGTAGCGGTGCTACGAACAAGCGCTACGAGATTAAGGGCGACTTTCACCAAAAGTTAAACATGTTTAAAATTTTATTTAGTGTCAAAATTCAACAGAATTTTGACATGAAATAAAATTTTATACCTGTTTAACTTTTGGTGAAAGTCGCCCTTAGTATTTGTGAGTTATTTTTTAACTAAATTGGATATTATCTTACGTTGATTTCTTTGACTGTAATGCGGTGATGTTTTTGAGATTAGTTTTATAGTTGTAAATTGGAAAGTACATCATAGACTTGAACTCCAGTTTCATACCATGCTTACCATACGTCCTTCGGATTCAGTATCAACGACGCAAGAGCGACGCAAGAAAGTGAAATGTTAAATCGTCGAAATAAAAAAAACGTATAACGTATTGAATCCGGAGGTCGTAGGTTCAAATCCTGCTCATAGTGGATTTCTTATTCACAAGAAGCTTATATTTTTAAAATTTGCGTTCTTGTTAGGTCATTATAAGTTCTCTATTACGTTTCCTATTTTTATCTTCGGGAACCTGATATTGGGTCTGTGTTGCATGTTACCACAGGTATCCATTTGTTATAGCTGTTTATTTTCCTTAAATAAATAAATAAATACTTACCAAAATCCCACGTTATGGTAAGCGTCCACAGGTCCGCATCGTACGTATCGGACGCATCGCATCAAACGGATTTCTGTGTCGAACGGTGTTCTGTGTGGCGATCGGAATGCCGACGCGAGTATCAGCAATCAGATTGCCGATGCCACCTTCCGTATGCCGTCATCGGTACGCATCACATTAAGGCATTGTTGATGAGCCGTCCGTACGATGCGGATCAGTGGACGCTGTTGTATGAATTTTCATACAAGGCAAACTAAAATTCATTACGTACGATCCGTCCGATACGTGCGATGCTGACCTGTGGACGCACACCTTTAAAGGATTATTTTATTAAAACAAAATTGTTTCCAAAAACTTGAAGTTAGAGATAATTATTTCTATAATAAACTGTTTTCTAATTGAGTTCATGTAGATCTGTCATAATAATTGGATAGGGGTCGGCATCGCCGGCACTGAAATGTTCAGCTGAATGTCTCTGTTGGAGAGATGTCAGCTTTCAGTCAAGTTGGCAGTTGACTGAACACTTACATTTATCTTTTCTAAAAGACAAGGGACGT
Source organism: Agrotis segetum (assembly GCA_036375495.1). Taxonomy (NCBI): domain Eukaryota; kingdom Metazoa; phylum Arthropoda; class Insecta; order Lepidoptera; family Noctuidae; genus Agrotis; species Agrotis segetum. Next base: position 504,568 of record JAQSVV010000297.1, read on the forward strand.
GGACCCGACATAGTTGAGTTTTCGTTAATTTTAATGGATATAAGTTGAAGTGTTTGCGTTGAGATAAAAATTAATGTAGAGAGCATTGAATTTTTGTTAATTAAGTAATATTTATAATTAAACTAGCTGGCCCGGCAAACTTCATACTGCCTAAAACTAACGTCACTACATTGTTTTACGAATCTTTTGTATAGGAATATAGATAAGTTGTTTTTAAACTTTTTTAGGCATTTTATTAAGGAACCATCTGCGTATTTCAAGGAATATTATATAAAAGAATTATCCGAACCATTCCAGTTGTATCCTTAGCGCAAGTTTTCATTATTTGAGCCGTAAAGTAAACTGGAACTTTGAAAATTTCAAATTTACAATTTTCAAGGAAAGAATTAGTTCCTTCTTCGCACACCAAAGACGCTGTTCCATTTTTTCAAACAAGAAACTCTGTAAATTTTGGAAAGACGCTGTAAACTAAAATAGTGAAAACTCATGCTAAGGGTAGGTACTGTTTTCAAGTTTTGAGCTTAGCAATACATTTATCGATCCATTTTTATATAAATTCTTAAAGGAGAAGATTAAAGCACTTCTGAAGCACTATTTCACTTTTTAAAAAACAGAAACAAATTTAGTTGAAACTAGAACTTACTTGTTCAAAAGATTGAATAACTAAGTACTAGTTTACGTCTAATGAACGAGTATTGAAAATGTACCAAAAGGCTTTATATTAAATTTACAGTATTTGTGAGATATTATCAAAAAGTTTCATGTTGCTAGTTGGACGACGTCGTGATCACTTTGACATTGATTTCGATAACATAACATTTACCTATTATACTTTTTATAAGTTAATATCTAGTTGACCGAGCTTCGCTCGATTTTTTGTTATTGGCCCTCATTGGTCATGGCGTTACAGATGGCGTATCTTGGGAACCGAGCTTTTCTCGAACCTGGGACATAATAAATCGATTCCTTGAGTCGAAAAACCCCTAATCTGTACCTTTCATGAAAATCCTTGGAGCCGTTTCCGAGATCCTGATTATAAATAAATATACAAGAATTGCTCGTATAAAGATATTAGATATATAGATATAGGATTGAATTATTATCAACCATTCTCCATTATTCTACTCAGGTACATTAAAGATCATTTAAAAAAGTACAAATACCTACTATGGTAGATCTTTATCGTATGTCTTGGTAACTAGTAGATGGCGCAAACAGTAAGGCCTTCGCCGTGTGTTGGAACGGTCGTCAGTGTTGTATGGAACACAATGAGAGCTTGTAAACGCGACTGTGCCTATACACGGCGTATAAATCGTAGATTTTTACGGCCGAAAAAACGTTCTGTGTACAAGCTCCCATTTGTGTTCCATATAACACTGACGACACGTCAAATTAACCGTAGATTTTCACGGCCGAAAAAGGTACTGTGTACAAGAGGCCATAAGAATGAAATGATGTTGTTGGTGAAAAAAGATCATGATTGTATAGTGAGGTCAAGATAAACTAGTATTCTGTAAGTTTTTTTTACGTGGTAAAATCATCAAATGAGTCCTCCCACCCAGGACAGGGCGGGAAGGACTGTCGGGCTATATAATAATTATGTCGATAATGGTGGACATCCCTCCGGTGCGTACAAAGCGTTTTGCCGATAACTTTACTGTACGCACAGCTAAGGAGTGGAATTCCCTGCCGCCCGCGCCATCTGTAGGTATTTTCCGACCTTGGGGTCTTCAATTCAGGAGTGAACAGGTAGATGTATCTAGGTAAGCGTGCTTCACCGTCGACCACATCTTCGCTTATCATCAGGCGAGATAGTGGTCGAACGCGAACCTATCATTAATTAAAAAAAGGCTTGTACTGACTTAAATCCACGGTGTCCTTCAACAGCCCTTTACCTTCCGGTGTCACGGTAGCTCGTTAGTCCCGCGATCCTGGCAGCCTTAGGCCGTCTAAAGTCGCACGTGGAGCACAATGCGCCGTCGACTCGGGCACGTTCCATGATCGGACAGCGAGTCGCCCATTACTCGCCCCTCGCATGCCCGCGCGGTATTAGATTGATGTGTCTCAATTTACTTGAGAAAGAAATCAATTATGTGTATTGTATTATTATTAGTATTGTAGTATATACTTCTAGTAACTATGTGTCTTTGAGTAAGGGATGTAAGCTCCCTCTCACACAACTGCGCATTCGTAACGCATCGCAAATATCTACGAGCTTGCACGAATGCACCGCAAGAACTTCCGATTGGATTCGAATCGCGCATTCCTGCGATATTACATCACACTTGGTGACGCGACGCCACTTTAGTCCGCTCTGTGACGGCGTAGGAGAAACACGTCGTTACGTCATCGTTGTGTGGAGAGTGGCGAAAGATAATGACTTGGAATTTTTAAGATCTTACTATTGGCAGCTGGGTTGGGGCAGTGTTTGAGCGCTCCACTGCTGTGGACGTGTCGCGGGTTCGATCCCCGTAGGGAAGAATGACCTAAAAGTAGTTATTCCCGGTCTGGGTGTTCGTGCGAATTGCTTGCTTATTATCTAGAAAAGAATATTCATATTAAGTTTCTGCTAACTATCATGAAAAAACAGCATGAGTTCATGCACCTACATCGTCGGCATGCTCTATACTAAAGATTTATTAGTTAGGAAAGAAAAATTCAATCCGCGGGCAGGATTCGAACCTGCGGCCTTCAGATTCAGTACATCCGATGCTCATTTCCAACGGAGCCACCGAGGATCTCACCTGCCGCGACGAATTCTTCCTTCCATTTCTAACGTCTCATGGTGACGTTCATGCACATGACATGGTGATGTTCTATACTACTTTTCTTTCTTTCTCACATTTTTTCTTTTTTCGTTACCGTGTCACAGTCGTAACACGTACATACGTGGTTTGAGCATGGACTTCAAAGCCAACAGAAAATATTAATTCAACATGTTTATTTACTGATTCAACGTCACCGGAAACCAGGCTCAACGATTAACTGTGCAAGCGAGATATATATCCTATGCAGGTAAAGAAATAATCTGTCCTCGTATGTACCTGATGTGCACCTTCGCCTTCACGCCTTCACTGTTCTTAAATGAGTACTAGACTCTTGCGGTTGAGAGTATGTCATGCTCACTCAAAAGTCCCGCTGATGGTGGCGTGTGTGTCGGATCATTTAGTTCCCTTGAAAATGGTTGAGCTGAATGGTGCTGATATAATATGTGTCATGTTCGTGAACGGGAGCTGTCAGTTGGGACTGGTCATCTCTTAGCTAATTGGTCTATTTTAATTATTATTAATAACTTTTTTTTTGAATTGTCTTTTTTATATTTACTATGGACACTAATAACGATGATGAATGATGTAATAAAAGATCTGTAATAATTTTGGCGATTGAAAAAGAGTGTCCATGGAGTTTCTTGCTCATTCTTCTGCATAGAGATCTATGCTTTGGAATGAGCACCTACGGTACTTTCACAGTTTTTATGTCTTGTGACTGGGACTGCAGCACCATAACTATTTTTTAGTACGAGTTTTATTTTATGTCTCTTGACAATTCCAAATTGCTTGTAATTGGCTTAGTTGAAATAAATGATTTGATTTGTATCATTATTGTATTTTTCAATTTTGTGTCCTTAGTGCCTTGTATTTTTTACGCAGAAAAATAGATCGAGAGATATTTGAAATATTTATTTATGCTGGTTTACCTTTTTTTGCTATTTCTGCTTATAAAACAGAACAGGAATTCCGAATTTCATTGTACTCAATGAAATGTTAGATATTTTTTCATTTGGATATATTTTATTTCCGGAAAAAAAAATGCTTAGTAACGTAGGCAGATAGGATGCCTTACTTTCTGTTACTTTTTAAAGTAAAGGTTTACCGTTACAACAGGATTACCGTTTTCTAGTTATCCCGTCCAACTAAGCTCCAAAGCTCTTGTTGAGTGGGTGTCTAGATAAATAGGCAGAGTTTGCTGTTTCTAAGCCTCTGCCGCCATTAGGATTTGATAAGAAAATACATAGATACAGCACATCAAAAATTTAGCCCAAAATTTGAGATGGTATTAGTTTTGATAATTATTCGAGCACTTGCAAATTATACACGTGGTTTAAACCGCGCTACTCGGCGCCTATTTTTTGTATCGTGACTTAGGCCTCCTCGATAAATATACTATGAAGCGAAAAACAAGAAAGAAAAATTCACATTAGTACAAACAAACTATTCAGCTTCAAAATATGAGTAAGATTTAAGGTAAGTCGAAGTTAAACCATCTACTTCAATAAGCCATCAAAAAGACACTTTTGTATGTTACGTGTTAAATCTAGAGGAATGAAATGTGGTGGTATTGTGTCAAGTTCAGACTCCACTAAACGAACGAAAGAAGTGGGGATGTTTTAGATCACCAACAGAAATTTGTTGTAGTTGCGGAAATGTACAGAATTTTGCAGAAACGGTTAACAAAGACGACATCAAAGGCCTATCCGCACACAACAGTGTCGGCACAGTGCCGACACGTGCCGTTCAGTCCCGTATCGATCAGTGTAGGTGAATTAAATGATATTGTACCATACATTTTGTACGACGCTATCCGTACTGATCAGTAACAGTGCAGTTCAGTGATGTTCGTTCACTCGTATATATGAACAGCACTTCACGGAACGGTACGGAACGTGTCGGCAATGTTGTGATGTTGTTTGTGGATAGGCCTTAAATGTGGAAATTTGACATGAGTCACATCTATTCTGCCTGTCGTGTTAAATTCATCATCTGCCTTCTTTTTGATCTCAGGAACAACAAATACAGGAAGAATAATTCTAGAAAAGTATAAAACAGAACGCGTGAGGGAGAGATAATAATCCTCCTCGTGGCTCAGCCGCTGGAGGAGACGCACTGAGCGTCGGGTACCACGAGGCGATTTCCAGCTACGGCAGGCGCGGGCTTGAAAACGGCGAGCAATGTGTAGTCACCGTCCGATAAGGCCCAGAGTCCGTATCAACGACAAACAACTGATTTTAATGATTCACTCTATTTTTCATATCACCTCTCATCTCCTCCTCCTCTCAGTGGGGTAGAAGCCTTACGACATTACTCCACAGCTTACAAGAGCACTGAACAGGGTCTTAATACAACTTACCTACGGATATGATGATACAAACTCTCTTGAACAAGTTACACTTGAATTAAGTCGCGTTTGTAATAGATACATTATTAAATTTCACCAATATTCTCATCCGTATCGCAATATGACGCTTGTTTTGTAATTCCACGTGTGAGCCGGATTTGAGATGTTGTTAATTTCTGAGAATACATGAAAGAAATTATCTGGAGTATGGTATATGTTGTTGCTATGTTGACGAAAACAGGATCTTTGGACGTGGTTTGGCAGGCAATCAAACTTAAATGGTAGATGCTCGTGACGCGTACAGAGACTGGAACCACAACGATGGACCCACATTATGACAAACTGGGCCCACAGATCTGTTGATAAAAAAGAGGCAGGCTTTATAAAACTTAGGAAGACGACATCATCAAAACTGCTGGAAACCTCTGGGTCAGGTCAGCTAGATTTCGAAATGAATGGACACATTTGGAGGAGGCTTTTACCGCCTTAGGCGGTCCATACATAGAATAAAGACAGACAACGTTTACTAACACACAATACTGACAATTAGATTTTTTCGGCTTTATTACAAAACGTGGTTTAACTTAGACCAAGCTTTAAATCAAAAATGATTTTTTGAATTTCGAACTTTATTTCTACTGTCGTAAAATTATTAATACAAAACCGGCCAAGTGCGTGTCGGGCCACGCACAGTGTAGGGTTCCGTAGTTGCCCATTAAAATACTTATGCGAACTAACTAAACTGATTCGCTGAATTTAATTTTAAAAAGAAGAATTTTCAAAATCGGTCCAGGAGTCTTTGAGAAATCGGGGATAATACATAAGAAAAAAGATTACGACGAATTTAGAACCTCCTCCTTTTTTTGAATTTTTTAAAATAGTTGACGATAAAAACCTACCTATCCCCAAAAAACATACCTATAAAAGCTGTAAAAATAAAGTTGACAAACTTACATTTGCAGTTGTCTCCGATACATTTTGTTTAAGAAAATATGATATACAAGTACATTTTATAAGTTGGTCGACTATAACTCGTAAAGTTGTAAAGCCTACTTAGTCGTGATAATTTTCTTTTAAACTTCGTTATATATACTACTATTGTGAATTTTTTCACACCCCCAAACACAACCGTTTAGCTGGTAGACGGGGGACACACTCGAATCGAGCAAAATTTAGCACTTTAAAGCTTAATATTTCACAAACGAATTTTTTTATCAAAAAAATGTTAATGGAAACTATCATTATTTTTTAAAGGCCTATTTAATGATACCCCACACTAAGGGGTACGCGAGAAAAAAAAAAATCCTCACTTTACGTGTAAATACTGGAGGTACCCTAAAAAAAAATTTTTTTCGAGATTTTATTTTACCACTTTTTCGGCACAACAAATCCGTAATTTACACCAAATTACAGCTCTCTAGTACTGTGCGTCTCTGAGCTAAACTGCGGACAGACGGACGGACGGACGGACGGACGGACATGGCGAAACTAGGGTTCCTTGTTGACTACGGAACCCTAAAAACCGAGTTTAGATCCCGGTCTAAGTTGTCACTGTGCATTTTAGAGTTTTATAGCAGTTAGAATAAAGTTCGAAACACAAAAATTGATTTTTGATTTAACGGCGTACGGCAAAGCGAAAGCATCGTTTGATGAGTCGGAAAAGTTGCCACGCACCGCCACCAGCAGTCGCTAGTATCGCAAAATTAACGCAATCCAAAGTTTTATGTATTTCATTTCGTCAACTTCGACATTTCATAAAGTGTTCCCTTTACGCAAAATACATGTATTACTCTAGTAGAAATATTTTAATATAAGGATGTCGAAACATTCACCAAAACAAAATGATAGAAATCTTTATTGATGTGGATTAATATTTTGTGAATATTTTTATCATTCACAGTCTTAAATTTATTTTATAACATTTTGATGTCCCGAGATTACGAACAAAACTACTATTTTGGTAGAAAATTAATGATAATTGGCATACCTTACGAAAGTGACAATACCCAATTATCGTTAAGCCCCAAACACACGCGCGCACGGGTATGGGCGTGAGCGTTGTGTTCCACGCGCCCCGGAAAATGTGACAGCACAATAACGGGGCTCCCCCTTAGAGGGCCTACCTGGGTCGCGGACAAACGAATACAATACCGTGACCCCAGAACGTAAAGGGCTATTGAAATAAATCGTAGATTTTAGTAAGTATTCCAAGTCTGACAGTCCCTCCCGCCCTGCTCTGGGTAGGAGGACTCATTCGATTATTTTAACACACTAAATAAAGCCCCAAACACACGCTCCTTTTACTATCGTGCGTTCACAAAGCTGGTTGCGTGATATCTTTATATGTTCGAGAGTGGAAAGCTAAGGATGCTTGACGCCCTGTCCTCCACCATCTGGTGTTTGTATTAATTTTTGATGCATTTCGATGTAATGACAGACACAATTAAGCGCCGCGTAAAATGGACATTAGTCGAGCAGCGGCGTGGATTTAGTAGTTTTTTACTCATATGAGGTACAGGTATAGTAGAACAGTTTAATGTCAGAACCTCTTTATAAATAAATCTTCATTCTATAATATCTTATCCACAGTATTTTTTTGGGACAAGGTTTTAATATCACTTTTCTGATAAATGATCTTTTGGAGTCGATAGATATTATCTATCGACTCCAAAAGCATGAGCCCAGTACTGATCTTTTATACTCCAAAGCAATCAATAGAGCGAGAAGCAACTTGTACCGAACACACGGTGAGACAGCAATGACCACCGATTTTTCATCATAGTCGCAGCATTATACTATAGGCGATATTTAAATCATGTAATGTGGACCATTTGGAATTGGTTCAAAAAACCGGTTTTAAACGCCCAAATGGTCGGTTCAACATTGCGCCTCAGGGTGGTGGGTGCTATGCCTTATTTGTAGTTGACAAGTAATTTTGAAGTATTCAAAATGACAATAGCAGTTTTCATTTAATTTATTTTATTCCTGTTTCTTCGAAATTGTTAAAATCTGTGACGAAACTAAATAAATAATAATAAAAGTGAAGTGCTTCTTATCCTATATCGCAGTTTGATACGATTAGAAGTTGTTTTCAGTTACATACAATCTCAAATTGTTGACTGCAAGATAGTGCAATTAGTTCATGTGAAATTGTATTTAGATGCATAAATATTAGATGGGAGGAGGATGGACACAGAGGAACCACCCGACAACAATAGTACGATATCACGATAGCATTGATATAATATCACTGTGAGTAATTTATTATATTGATAGGAACAATTCGTAATGTATAGAATCATACGTATTCAAACATTTCCCTTGTTTGCTCTGTAAGGGTCGTCAGGAATTTCCTGCGATGATTTTCAGTAAGTTTGGTTTATTTTATTCTTGATTTATTAATGAAAATAATTTGTTATTGAAAAAAGAAAGTTTACGTGACTTATTTACAGTCATGTCCGTTTACAATCACGTCCCATTGAACACATCGAAACATAGTTTTGAATAATATAAAGCCTACGTATCATTCGTTTGTATTTTGTCGATCTTTTTATCCATTACCAATTTTATTATTACGAAAATCTGACAGCCGCGATCTGAAAAAAAGTGTCACAGGTCTAGCCTGTAAGAGCCACGCTGGCTGACTGATTCGTCATGGAACGAAAGTGATGACACTACTTGTAAAAGGCAAAAGATGAGAGGACGATAGTGAATGTGTGCTCAGAATAAAACGGCGTATGTGCCCAAACATATTGACGTCTTTTTATGAATTAAAATTGTTATTAATTGAAAAACTGTCTTTACAGAATTTATATAGTGGTATTCTCTACAATTTAAAGTAACATCTTTTCCATAACTCATAGTAGTTATGCCATAAAGTCCAAAAAAGAAAAAATATAGACCTAACTTTGCATTTTTTTTGTATCGAGAAAATTTCAATGAATCGTGTTTTCAACTTTGTGAGAATTTATATCATATAGTCAATTACTATATTCCAAGTTTTAAGATCTGTAGTCCATATACGTACGAAGAAAAGTAAAAAATAAAAAGCGTATTTTTACTGACCTATCCCCTTAAAGCTTGGTCTAAGTTATACCACGTTTTGTAATGAAGCCGTTTAAGTTTTTAATTCACTCATTTACTAACACATATACCTCCATATGGCCAAACGCCTAACATAATGCAGGTGAAACTGGGGGCACAGCTAGTAAATTATGTTAGAAAATATCTACATAATTGATTAACTCCGATAAAAAAAAAACAATTTTATTTATGTAGACTAACTAATTTTAGAGCGAATGTTTTAGAGGGAATGTTATTAAAGATTGATATTAAGCACCGAAGAGTCTTCGATAGATGATTGAATATTTTGTAGTAGATGATTAATTCGTAAACCTGTAAATGTCAATGACCTCTGTTTTAAGCCAAAACAACGCACTTATAGTAATAAAATATAATTTCACGTCTGTTTTCCACGAAGGGTTAGAATAATCTTATTCTTAAACACAACTTTGCTGTTCGGCTTTAGAGCAGAAAAAAATATGGCGTTACAGCTCTTTTTTTTTTGAAAAATAAAAGAAATACAAAGCCTGATGATATGTATTGTTATTACGTTATGAACAAAAACATCAAATATCACCGGACAACTCATCATATCAGCCGTAAGACCGAGAGACCGATCGCCACCTTCTTGTTGGACGTCTTAAGGCGTTTTCACTCCTACTGCTCTGCTTCTATTCATTATAATGTCATATTATTCCTGCTCGATAAATTGGTGAGCGATTGGACTACTTGTGCACGACTCGGTATAAATTCCTAGTAAGGGGGGGTAATAAAAATAAAAATTCGAACCCGTTGTTTTTGAGATGAGCGCGTTTAACCAAACAAACTCTTCAGTTATATAATATTAAGATAGACAAATAGGACATCTCGCTTTAGCAGAGAAAACAAACCAACAAATTAACAAAAACAAACCACTACAGCACAAAATAAAGCGGAATCAACACTGTTAATTCTTGATGAACAAAGTTCGTATTCGATTCAATTTCGTGATAATTAAATAAAACAATGTTGTGCACCGCTTAATCCGGCCCCGAGCCAACGATGACGTAGATATTTGTATTTATATGATATTAACGCTAGAGAGTTGCACCTGATCCGGGTTCGTGCTTGCTGTGAATAAATCTATCGTTCCCGTCATATACGGTTCACAAGTACACGACTTACGGTTACCCTGAGATATGACATCTAGTCACGTTACTAGTTTGAACGTGAGAATTTTAGGACGGGCCCTAGTGTCGCGGTTTGAGCTTCGACGTGATACGGTGGATAAGTAATAGTTTTTGGTAGTTAAACTAACAGATTTTATCAATTTTTGCTGTTAGTTAAATAATAAAGGTATAAATTGTAGCTTACAATAAAGATGCTTCTAGATTTTGTTAAAGGATAATAAATTATGAATTTATGAAAGAAATGACGTACACAAAAAACACAGTTCATAATATCATAACTTTCCTTTTTGCTTTTTCCTAGAAAAAAACAAATGTAATTAAGTTACTTTATACAAAGTCACTGTTTTGTTACTAAATAGCAAGTCTAATATATCAATTCTCGTAAGACTCGTCTCATAAAGCACGGTAAGGCAACATGTGAACATCTGCTTGCGAATTTACTCTGTGGTACACAAGAGAATGTTTGTTATTGTTGTTCTACATTATACGAGGAAGCCTTAATTTCTAACAAAATATTTGCGTTTTTAAAACAAAGGCTTTGTATGAACAAGAAATTAATTCCCAGTTTTATGTATGTGTGGGTGTAAAAGTTGAAATAATATCCACCTACTCGGAGTTTTCAAGAGACGTTGCTGTATATTCACCGCAGAGAATTTTATGAGGAACGTGGATGCTGAGAAGCACAAGAGTTCAGAAACAAGCATAAAAAATACTTTAATACCAGCTCGAATAAAAACTGTATCAAACAATAACTCTTGCACTTCGAATTCAGGAAGTACTGAAACAAACCAGTCTCCTAAATCATGGTCCACAATCAAATAAAGAAACGTTAAAATATTGAATAGGCATTGTCATTTGTCGCGCCACAAAAATGTATTATATCCGAGTCGACTCTATTCTTGATTTTCTTATTCTGAAATAGCAAATGTAGAATAAAAAGTCCGTAATAAACCTGAGTAAAACCAGGCCAAAATTGCAACAATTTATGAGGACGATTCTACTATCCCTGCCGTTTATTTCTAGAGCTTTTTATTTAATTGAATACAAAAGTTAAACGCCCCGAGTAACTTTATTCTCGGGTGAATATTTGTAAAGTTCATTTTCTCTGAAAGTAAGCATTCAGAGCCAGCATTTTCCTTTGTTAATTAATTGTAAATTACATGACTATAGCTGTGTTAATTCGCTAATTTTGGTATTAAATAAACTGATCTTTGGGTTGTAATTAATTGTGGAACGATCTGGTTCTTGAGTTAGGTTTTGGAATTCAATTTCTTATTACAAAGACGGATTTTACTTAAAATTCGTAATTCCTTGTTGAGATGATTGAATTTCGAAATACCTGTTCTAGGTATTATTTATAAGCAGTTAGTTGAATATTAATCATTATCATACATCAATTTATTTTTGGCATGATGAAATCCCTCCCTCATCATCAGCATCATATCTTCATTTATCGTAAACGCGGATGCCGCAGTGGCTAAATGATTGGCTGCTGTATTGCGTGTTCCTGGTTCGACTTTTCTCGACCTGCGTGCTTTTGCAAGCAACTTTCGGTTTTGTACGTCTAGCTGTTTGTAAATGCAAGTTTCAGATACAACAATTTGAAAGGTGACGATGGGTACTCTTGAAATCTAAATACATAAAACCGGAATAAAAGAGAGTATATTGAAAATAATGGTTTACGAAAACATGTAAGTTTTACAATGGCAAATTATAATAAAATATTCACAATTTGAATCAGTTTTAATAATGTATTGAATGATTAAAATACTAAGAATTAAAGAATAGGGATTAAAAATAAAGCTGAAACTGGATTATTTTTTTGAAAAACAAAATACATCATAGTAAAATTACAGTAACATCTCTCTACATAGGTAACTATTGATTAAAGGTTTATTAAACAACAACATGAACAGAACCAAAATGTAGTAGATATATTTATATCCATTTCATTTTGAACCGACTTCAAAAAAAGGAGGAGGTTCTCAATTCAGTCGGTATCGGTGGGTATCTTTTTTTTTAAGATGATAAGTTCTTTATTTTAGACCTACTGAAAAAACAAAAATTTACATAATTATTATAAAATAAAGTACCCTCACCACAGCTATCTGCGTACTTATTATGATGCGGTTTGTACCAATGAATGGACTGGTTCATGAGAAAGGTTTTGTGCATTTTGTCTGAAACACGTTGATTTTAAGAAATCCTTTATAAAAGAAATAGTCAGAAACCTTTGAATGGGAAAACTGCTTTGTATAGGAAGTATGTGTAATTATTTTTATATTAAAGGTTCAGTAAAACAGGATGCGTATTTCCAGAAAAGTTTTTAACGGATTTGTCGGTACCGAAGGTTATGTTTATACCACGTTTGTAGTACCGTTTTAAACGCACCGGTCGGTATATTTTTTTTACTGTTGTAAGTTTTGACTCGGTCGTATAACTGTGAATATTAACTCGATCCTGTTTTATACGTGCGAACAGAATCCAGAGCGTAGGATAGAGTTGGTGCAACCGCCGATAGAGACGCTCAGTCATCCGGGATGCGTAATTCCAATATCTGTACCCTTAGCATGAATTTTCAGTATTTGAGACGTAAAGTAAACTGGAACTTTGACAATTTCAAATTGTCAATTTTCAAGGAAAACATTAGTTCCTTCTTCGCACACCAGAGGCACTGTTCCATTTTTTCATAAAATAAACTTCAAGAAACGCTGTAAATACTGTAAAATAAAAGAATGAAAATTCGTCCCAAGGGTACTGTGTATGAACCAACCAGCTCTCTGTGCGTTGAGTCGAACACTATGCGTACGTTATAGTAGTTTATGTAACTGGTACATAATGAGGGGTATATACACGAGTGTGAGTTTATAAAACGAGCGAAGCGAGTTTTATAATAGTATCACACGAGTGGTATAATACCTAGTTATGTACAGTTTCATACACTACTTTATCTACTCTCATTGAACACGAACATATTATCAAATAAAAGATAAAAATTAATAATCACTAATAATCATCCACCATGTCATCCACCGAAACACAAACGTCAAAATCCCAACATTCCCTTAGAAAGCGCGCGCAGCCACAGATAAAAAAGTAAAAAAATGTATCTATGATCAGTAATCTGTATCATAATGAAAAAAAATTAAATTATAACATTGTTTTGTTAGACAAACAGTGTTATAATTTAATTTTTTAATTTCATTACGATACTCTATGGTATAAAGTATGTCATTATAAACTCGTTTTGAGTTTTATATTTCGAAGTTTACGATATGAGAGTAGATAAAGGATGTTATGAATTTTCTAATGTACAAACTCTGTTACGAATTAACTCATGGTTACTGATTATATTATTATAAAGAATAATGCATTCCCTTTTTGAAATACATTGGTATAATATAACAGACACAAAAATAAACTAATATGTTAAATAATTTTATTTGAAAATAAAGTAAGTGCATAAAGTTCTGCCTACCAAAGTGGCTCCATAAAGAACATGCATCCATAAAAAAATGCCAACTTTAACAAAGCCCGACAATACCGAATCATTTGAATAGAAATATTGAAATAACAGCTAAAAATCACGTCGAACCACTGACATACGAATTTTTCATTCAAATTCATTCATAAATAGTGAGCATACATTCACCGACATTTTGTAACTAAAGTGGACTAAAACATTGCATATCAATTCCATCGATAACCGCCACATGTGTCATGACCGCTCAATGCGGAAATTAAATGTTTTGTATAGGACATTGAACATTATTTATGATTATAGTCTAGCAAACGATCTATTCAGTGCTGCATTGTATTCAAATTTTGGGTATGGAAAACATAAATTGAATATAAAGTGCGAAAATTCCATTTCATGAAAACACTAGCTTCTGCCAGCGGCTTCACCTGACGGCACGGCACCGGCATGGCAGTGCACCGGTGCCGCGCCGGTGCTTCGTTTTTCCACTGCGCCGGTTCCACGTCGGTCACCCGGTGAGTGGTACAGTACTCACATGCACTTCAGCACGACCACAAGTAGAGTTCAATGTGTAGATATAACAATAATGTTATTATCAGCAGAGACAACGAATTTTGGGTTCATCCAAACGGATCACAAACCAGATTTGCCGGGCCGGCACCAACTGGAAAAGCGAGCCATACATTTTCATACATTTTTGCTTTCCCGGCACCGGCACGGTCCCGTTGCCTCACCGGTGCCGATGCCATGCCGTGCGGCTAATGGAAAAAAGCCCAATAGCGGCGCGTTGGCGGTTCGGCGGCGGCGCGGCGAGGTGGCAGGCGAGGTGGCGGGCGAGGTGGCGGTCTATAAATGATATGCCTAAATAATATCAAAGTGTAAATACAACTTCAATTTTATTGACGGATCATGTCCAAGGATAGTGGTTTTTCATAATGCTGTCTCACAACTCATAATTATGGAAAAGGGTTATTTGTGTTTCAGTTGGGGATCAAAGGGAATTAAAACTCCAACAAATTATTATTATCGTCGTTTTACACAACCTTTTGTGACCTAGTGATAAACTCGGCTCTTTAGCATCAGTCTGCCCTAGTTTTCATTAATCTTGTTTAGGTCTTTCAGACAAGTTTAATTATGTCAACGGACCATGTTGCCATTCATCTTCTTTCGGTCTGTTCAAGTTCTATCACCAAGAGTAATGAATATCTAGATTTCTAGATAAGTGGATAAGAACCCTTTGTATGAATATACATTTTAAATAGGAATTATAACTACTACTTAGTGGGGGAACACATTATCTCTTTTGGTCTCTTTTTTTTTGCAGCATGTTATGTAGATAGATGCATGTCATAATATGAATTTGCCTCATTCAATAAAAAAATATTTTGCAGTAATTACGCAAAGTGGGTTCAAATGAAAACTACTGGATACAAATGTTAAATTTCCCTGATTAAACTAATAAATGTTAATATCAAAAAAACACAAACCAAATACGTTTTCAAAATAAAAATGGAAAAAAAGTCTTGTAAACAAAAAAGGTCCGAACCATGTGTAACAAATCTCAAGTTTACCTGCAAAGGTTCCAAATTATACGTATTTTAGTGCCAAAATGCTAATTAACACGACGAAAACGAGGGCCGGGCAAATGAGCACTCGCCGTCGCCAGGAATCACGAAGAGAGCGGTCCCATTAACTTTTATTATTCGTCGTTTTAAAGCGTGTAGTCGAAATTAGTTGGCCGTATTCGACGAACATCTTCCTTCAGCTCGGCCGCCCTCATTACAGGAATGGCACTCCAAATTAATTTATTTATTGTTGATGTCAAGATTATGAGTTATTTTCTTCCGTTTACTTGATTTAAAAGATGTTGCGGGAAATTAAATGTCTCCTTATTTGGTTGTTTGGTAAATAGAAGTTTCGATTTGGTTTGAATTTAATTAAACTGCTGAATTGTTGTGCTAGTGAGATCTGATCATGAATTCGGGAGAATTTGATTGTTGTTTAGAGATGTCACGGTTTTTTAGTAATAAGAATATAACTAAAATAGTAACCTACTTTAATAAATAGGTATTATGTCAACAAAAGCTACCTATGTACCTACGTTGTCAAAATATAATATTCAATAAAACTACTATTACTGGTAATTAAAAAGGTAATAAGTTTATTTCTGTCACTGCAGAATCATCGGTTATTCTTGATTTATTTTTATTTACACACTTACAGCTTTAATTACAGCCTTAAATAAAAGCCTGCTGCACATATTTCAACATTCAGACTGAACGGCAACACCGTTAATGGAGTGCATTTTCTAATAACTTATTCAATTCCTGACTAGCACGACATTTATAACCGCACTCCGATAATACCCATCTGCCTGTCGAAGTTCCTTTACTGCTCTTCAAACTATTTCAAGCTCCGTAAAAAGCATTCCATGAGGCTGATTGCTAACTGGGGCAATATCGTTCTATCTATACCATTCACACACACAGTTTGCCAAACGTTCATTCACTTTAATAGTTGGAATATTTAGACTGGCCTGTTGGTCTAGTGGTTAGTGACCCTGACTGCAACGCCGGAGGTCGAGGGTTCGATTCCCATCCAGGACACAAATGTTTGTGTGATGAGCACGATCATTTGTTCTGTGTCTGGGTGTAAGTTATCTATAATATTTATGTATTTAGATATATTTAAGTGTGTTTATCAGTTGTCTAGTACCCATAACACAAGCTCTGCTTAGCTTGGGACTAGATGGCATTGTGTGATGATTGTGGAATATTATTATTTGACCACTCACTGATATCATTTTGCCGTCAATAACTATTTCCAGTTTTGTACTGTATAAGTTTTAAGATTTAATTTAAAGTCTGTAGAGAACTCGCCAAGTTACTTTATTTAATTTTGAACTGAACTTCCGCAAAATCTTCAAGCTTTCTTTGAAAGTGTTGTTCTATTACGAGTATTGACCCCGAATATATTTGTATCATATTACTGGGGTGCTGTTACTATTAGCTTGAAATTGGAAATTTGATTTTCATTTCATTGAGTTTAGGTTGTATTTCGTATTCAGAAAGTCGGCAACGTCGTGAAATTTGTCAAAATGTCCTTTGTTTAGAAAAAAAGAAAAACTAAGTCAAATTACTTTTTTTTTTCCACAAAGGACATTTTATGTATGTTTTATAAAACATTGTTTATTGAACTGATCAAAGGGATGTACAGTACAAGACTACTTTAACAGAATCAAAATGGGAAAATATATATACACATACGAATAAAAAAAAAGAAAAACTGAGTCAAATTATTAATTGCTTAATAATTTGACTTAGTATTTCTTTTTTTTTACACAAAGGACATTTTATGTATGTTTTATAATACATTGTTTATTGAACTGATCAAGATGATACAAGACTACTTTAGCAGAATCAAAATGGGAAAATATATAATATACAAGGTGAATTTTTCAACAGAGCGTAGATGGCTATATCCAAAACTATCAGGAATATCGAAAAGTACTAAAAACTTCTCAAGGCCGATTTGATGAAAACTAAAATATTTTCATTAGATATTGTTAAGGATATGGACATTCACGCGGCGCCCAGGTGAAAAATTTAGCTTGTATCGGAATATCATGATTACATTCAAAAATTGTTATAAAGAACCTTGTGCCTGAAGAAAATTTTGTAAAAGTTAATTAAACACTGCTGAATGTCACAATTTTGTTTTTTGACTTAGGCTGACCGCAGATTTGAGTCAAAACAGTTTTAAGACAGACTATTTCTTTATAAAAACCATGAAGATCCGCATACTTAAAACAAAACGTCTCATAGACAATATTGTCTAATAGACACAAGAACTACAAAGCGACAAGTCTGACACTGAACAGTTTTGTTTCAGGTGAGCGGCGTGTCGTGGACAAAACAGTTTTGTTTATGTTTTACGACAGACTTGTCTATGTGAAACAAGATTGTCTTAAAACAGTTGTGACTCAAGTCTGCGCTCAGCCTTATTAACGTTTATGATGCGTTTATGATTTTCTGTTAGTTTGTTGTATTATTTTGTTCAGATCTATTTACATTTAATTAGTAAACATCACTGTCGTTTCAGTACAAAACTATAACCAAATTAACATATTTTTTTTTTATATTAGCGATATCTTTAAACGAGCAATTCTTGTATATTTATTTATACATAATCAGGACCTCGGAAACGGCTTCAAGGATTTTGATGAAAGTTACAGATTAGGGGGTTTTCGGCTCAAGAAATCGATTCAAGATCCCAGGGTCGAGAAAAGCTCGGTTCCAAAGATATAGACATTTCAAAAACCGAGCGAAGCTCGGTCAACCAGATATTTAACGATAAATAAAGCAATTTTTAAACAGATTTTTTTTAACTTACAAAAGCAGTCCTCCGCCGAATAGTCGAGGACTACCTGACGGACAGAGCCGTCATCTACCCCGGTCACCGGGGAGAGTGGAACCGGCGAGAGATGTCGTGCGGTGTTCCACAGGGTTCGGTCCTGGGACCGCCCTTGTGGAACATCGGATACGACTGGGTGCTGCGCAGCGACCTCCCTGACGGCGTCAGCGTAATTTGTTACGCTGACGACACGCTCGTCCTTGCACAGGGAGAGTCGCACCAGGCGGCGGCCGACGTGGCGACGGAAGCGGTCGCGACAGTCGTTCAGAGGATCCGGCGGTTGGGACTCGACATGGCGCTGCACAAGACGGAGGCCATGTGTTTTCATGGCAGCCGTAACGTGCCACAGTCGAGTTACAGCATTACGGTGGAAGGAGTTCCAATCGGCGTCAAGAGGACGATGAAGTACCTGGGACTCGTCCTCGACAGCCGGTGGAACTTCAAGGAGCATTTCTTGAGTTTGGCCCCAAAGCTGAACCGTGCAGCAGCCGCCCTCAGGCGACTCCTGCCCAATCTCAGCGGGCCAAACGCTTCCTGCCGTAGGCTGTACGCTGGCGTCGTGCGGTCCATGGCCCTCTACGGGGCCCCTGTGTGGGCCCTGAGCATCCGGACGCGACCACAGAAGCTGGTCGCATGCCAGAGGGTCATGGCTATCCGAATGATCCGGGGATACCGCACGATTGCCGGCGAATCGGCCAACCTGCTTGCCGGATTGCTGCCTTGGGATCTGGAGGCGACTGCCCTCCAGCGCGTCTATGAGTGGCGCGTGGAGGCGCAGCGCCGGGGCGTGACCCCGCTGCCTCGCGAAGTCGAGGCGCGGCGCGAAGACCTCCGGCGCGATCTCAGGGCAGTATGGAAGGAACGACTGTCGCGACCGACGGCCGGGCACGCCGCAATTGCGGCGGTAAGACCCCTCTTTGAGGAGTGGCTGGAGAGAAGTCATGGCGTCCTGACCTACCGCTTGACGCAGGTCCTCACCGGACACGGAAGTTTCGGGAGGTACCTGTGTCTGATGCGAAAGGAGGAGACGCCTGGGTGTCACCACTGCGAAGATCGCCTGGAGGACACGGTGGAGCATACGGTGCAAGACTGCCCAGCTTGGGCGGAGCACCGACGTGTCCTCACGGCTGCGATAGGCGGAGACCTCTCGCGCCCGGCATTGGTTGCGGCCATGCTGCGGGGCGAGACGGAGTGGAAAGCGGTCAGCTCCTTCTGCGAGGCAGTAATGCTCGTAAAGGAGGAGGCAGGCCGCGAGCGAGAGAGGACAGCGTCCTCCCTCCGCCCCAGCCGCAGTGGTAGGCGCCCACGGCGACGGACGTCGCTAGATGATCTCCGGCCACCGTAGGCGCGGGCATGCGGGCAGCGAGTAAAGGGCAACTCGCTGCCCGACCAAGGACCATGCCCGGGTCGACGGCGCGTTGTGTCCCACGCGCGCCTCAAAGAGCGTCAGCATAATGACGGGGCCCCCCTCTCAGAGGGCCAAAGCCTGCCGGGGTCGCGGGATTATTCCCTTACCGTAACCCCGGAACGTAACAGGCTATGAAGGACACCGTGGATTTTAGTCAGTAGAAGTCTGACAGTCCCTCCCGCCCTGCCCGGGGTTGGAGGACTCATTTGATGATTTTACCACGCTAAAAAAAAAAAAAAAAAAAGATGGTCACCCATCCACAGACCAACTTCAGCAAGCGCGGCTTAACCTGGAAGATCGGTCTGTGCGACTATTATTATTAAGCCACGAGCTGCTCACCTATATCTTACCCCACCTTAAGCAAAGATAAAGCTACAAGTCGCGTGTTATGTTCACAAACATCGTAAACACATGACGTAGGTAGGCGTGCACCCCTCATCATCGGAATATCTAACTCGACTGCGTGCGGTGGCGTGCTACATGCTATTAGGTGAACGATTGTCAGGCGAATGAATGACTGAAGCAATCAAATCAACAACTAAATCACGGGAACAGACACGATGC
Source organism: Agrotis segetum (assembly GCA_036375495.1). NCBI lineage: Eukaryota > Metazoa > Arthropoda > Insecta > Lepidoptera > Noctuidae > Agrotis > Agrotis segetum. Next base: position 524,777 of record JAQSVV010000297.1, read on the forward strand.
GAATACACACGTCACGGATTGTAATGTTGTAATACTCTGGGGTATTGGTGGCGATTTGTGTCGATAGTAGATTAGTCAGTATGGCAACACAAACGGTACTTCAAAATTTATTTATTCTATAAAATATTAATTAAACTTATCAGACTAAGGGCGACTTTCACCAAAATTTAAACATGTTTAACTTTTGGTGAAAGTCGCCCTTAGAAGGCTAAAAAATAAACAGAAATTAAAAGAAATAATATCATTTTTCATCCATCTTTCTTACAAAACCCTAAATATCCAAGACATACTTGCTCTGCCGGGATTGCGGTACTGTCTTTAAAGTGCACTGGGGACCTAGAACTTAAAGGGCAATTGAAGGTATAGGGTGGTTTTTCCTAGTAGTCCCTTCCGCTCCATGTAGAGCGCGGAATCCAGTTTCATAAAAAAGCGAAAGCGATCCGATAGTCTATGTGACTGGCTTCAAACAATTCCATACATTACAAACAAAAACGGTTAGCGTGGCGTTCGCCAGGCCTGTCTGTTTGTTTGACAATAGCTTTAATGATGTTCACAACTAAAAAAGGCCACCTGCTTTTAAGAGTTTTTTTTTTTGTTTTTGCTTCTTTATTACATAGTGTAATTTTATATCAACTCTACATATTTTAGTTAATACTACTGTTATCGCCGATTGAAAGTTTGTGTATGCCAACTTTGACCTGAACCGATTACCATACGATAAAAAGATATATTATATGCCAGGCATCTTACTCTGCTTTAATGAGGTGTTCTCAAGGTGCGTAAGTTTTCGTAGTTTCAGATTTCATGTTTCAGATTTTTTTCCTGATAGTCTCCGGTAGTGACAAAGCCACTGGTGACAAAAGATGGTCGATTTCATTTATATAATTACAGGTGTGAGATGAGACTTCAATCTTTTCCCGGATCTAGTTCCGTAATCAAAAGCTTAACACAAAACTATTTGATTTTATACAAAAACAATAAATAATAATAATATACACCCAATGCCACAACTATCACACAACGTCATCTAGTCCCAAGCTAAGCAGAGCTTGTGTTATGGGTACTAGACAACTGATAAACATACTTATATGGACTGGTCCGTTGGTCTAGTGGTTAGTGACCCTGACTGCTATGCCGGGGGTCGTGGGTTCGATTCCCACTCAGGACAAATGTTTGTGTGATGAGCATGATCATTTGTTCTGTGTCTGGGTGTAATTTATCTATAATATGTATGTATTTAGAAATATATAAGTATGTTTATCAGTTGTCTAGTACCCATAACACAAGCTCTGCTTAGCTTGGGACTAGATGGCGTTGTGTGACAGTTGTGGAATATTATTATATTATTATTATTATATAAATTCTAAATACATACATATTATAGATAAATTCCACCCAGACCACCCCAGACACAGAACAAATGATCGTGCTCATCACACAAACATTTAATTTTGTCCTGGCTGGGAATCAAACCCACGACCTCCGGCATAGCAGTCAGGGTCACTAACCACTAGACCAACAGGCCAGTCAGGCTAATAATTGCTTATGAACTACTAAAGTTTCACGGCACATAGCTAGATTTTAAACTATTTCCATTTATTTTCCTTGGAAACGTGATGAGATTCAATGCTCCCATTCGTCTGGGTACAAATTTTTGCTTGGTTGCTTCACATTTACTTTGTGAGAATAATCCCTCCAAAATGTATTTACATATTGATGAGTAGGTAAATGCGGTCCTCTCTGTCGGGTCGAATCAATCAATATCAGCATATTTAATCAAATAACTCAAGTTTGAATTGTAAATAATGAAAAAGAACAAGTTTCACTATTCGTAGTTTATTATAATTATTCTTTAGTTGGGTGTCTTTTACAGGTCATTTAATAAAAAAAAGCGGAATGAAAATATTATCTATAGTGCATTATTTAATTGTTTCGGCGCGTTCTATTCCACGTGCGCCTCAAAGAGGGTGCCTCTTAGAGGGTCAAAGCCTGCCGGGGTCGCGGGACTAACGAATATCGTCACCCTGGAACGTAAAGGGCTATTGAAAAACATCGTGGATTTTAATCAAAATAATACAAGTCTGACAGTCCCGCTCTGCCCTGGGTGGGGGAGGTCTCATTTGATGATTTTAACACGCTAAAAAAAGTGCATTATTGTTTGCGGATTACGTGAAAGTGGATATTATTTTTTCTTCTTCGGAACACGCTTTTTCAATTAGATAGATGGAAGATATACGTAATACTTTTTTATGCAGACTATAAAAATTCCAGTTATTTCCAAATTACAATATATTTTCAAATGGATGACACAATGGGTGGTCTAATCGATAAAAGTGATTTGAAAATATCACTCTTACCTCAGATCAAAGAAATAGGCAGATAGAACGCTCAGAACACGCGAGTGTCTCCACCAAAGTACAAAATCAAATAGAATGACATTCCATAATGTTTTCATTGTTTTTGAGAACAACTTTTACGATGGTTAAAGACACGAGACGGAATGTTTTGGCAAAAAACAACAACGACGCGCAGCTTGGTACGACGCGTAGCTTGGTACTGTCGCGACTTTGTATTCGATTTTGATTTTGTATTAACTTTGGTGGACCCACTCGCGTGTTCTTAGCGCTCTATCTGCCTATTTCTTTGATCTGAGATTTTTACGATAAGACCACCCAGACAACTTCTAGAATTATTTGAAAAAAAAAATAAGTAGGATCAATTAGCCACATAGGTACGTTTTAAGCTTTTTCGTTTGTACGTTGCATGTCGCGTGACGGTCGGCCGCGAAGTACCTAGGTAAAAGTTTAAAGGCGCTCGTCAGAGCAACCGAAGCCAAAATGGCGGCGCCTATAGTTCGCATCAGCTGTGAAAAAGTTTCACTTTTACCGTGGTTTCATAACACCACATAATCCTTTTATGAATTTATTCAATAGTTTTAGCAAGTTAGAAGAAATCATATTCAGTTTATAAATCTCCTTTTGAGAAGAAACTCCTCTGTTAAGCTTGACTAGTTTATTACCAAGCTAATAGTTTAGCGAATAATGGTCCAGCGAAAAGATAAGTTAAAATTCAGTCGAAGTCAAGTGGCTCTTCTCTTTAACAAGATCTTGAGATGGCTTCCCTATTTCATCCACAAAGGGAATCTCTTGGAATATAACAAGGTAACAGTGCTTTTGTAAAATATTCAATTGTTGAACATATTTTTATTATTGTTTAAAATCTGTTTACACTTTAAAATAATGAAGATTGAAAAAATTTTTTTTGGATAATTGTTGTTTTTAATTTTCTTCTTTATAAATAAAATAAAACTGTTGTAAATATAGTGGGGCACAATGCTAAAATATACAACTCTTTTAAAAACATAATTTCCTCTTCTCAAAATTCCAGGACGCATATCTAACGATAAATAATAAAACCTACTACTAGTTTTTGTTACACTTCAAATCATAGTGGAACTGAAGACCTGCGTAAATTCGTGGTTCTATATTTTTTTAATGTGATTTAATGAAATTATTTAGACACTAGCAAAATTGAATTACAGCCGTCAATTCGAAAATGTCACTGACTTCAACAACAAAGTCTCTACTAGAGATTCGTTGTACCGCTGACATTATAACGTCAGCGGTACAACGAATCGCTGAATTTTCAATAGTCCAGATAACTTTTATCTGAGGAATAAAATGGCGGTTTGACAGCTTATCTATGGAAAATATGTCATACCGTTATTTTTATTCCTCAGATAACGGTTATCTGACTATTGAAAAACCATCCCTAAGTTGCTCATAAAACGTGTTGTCACTTTTTTTTTTAGCGTGGTAATATCATCAAATGAGTCCTCCCTCCCCGGGCAGGGCGGGAGGAACTGTCAGACTTGTACTGACTAAAATCCACGGTGTCCTTCAATAGCCCTGTATGTTCCGGGCTCACGGTGAGGAAATTGTTGTAACTTAGGACAAATCAAAAATGTACATACCCATATACATTTTTAACCGACTTCAAAAAAAGGAGGAGGTTCTCAATTCGGTCGGTATGTTTTTTTTTTTTTTTTTATGTATGTACATCGATTACTCCGAGGTTTCTAGTCCGATTAGTGTCATTCTTTTTTTTTTCGATGCAGTATATTTGCAGTGTGGTCCCATAAAAATTTCATCCAATTTGGTTCAGTACTTTTTATTTTGTGAGCATTTTTATTGATTTCGGCTACTTGGATGACATTACTTTGTGCGTGTTTTTTTACGCGATTACTCCGCCAATTGTGGACCGATCGTTCACCTCAGGGAACACTGCAAGTTTCATCAAAATCTGTTCAGCAGTTTTTGAGATAGGGAATTTTATTAGCATGTGTACATTTGAGCGATGTTAATACCGGTGCCACGGATTACAAATTCTAGTGCACTTGTAAGGAAATGATGTATTTGACAAGAATTTGGGTTGAATATTTAAACTAAAAAGAGTAAAATAAAAAACTTAAAAAAAAAATTAACCGAATTCAAAAACAACCACAAAAAAGGGTAAAATAACCTACAAAATAACTTTTCTTTCGGAAGTCGGTGGCAAAAAGACAACGAAATAAAAAAATAAAGCCACCGACTTCCGAAAGAAAAGTTATTTTGTAGGTTATTTTACCCTTTTTTGTGGTTGTTTTTGAAGTCGGTTAAATTTTTAAAAAAAGTTTTTTTGATTTGTCTACCATCATTAACAATGTCAAATGTCATGTTTGTCTAGCCACAACATTAGTGCGAACAATCATGTCTTATTTTTTTGTTAATCCAGTGTTAACGATGGAACCATATGGACTGGTTGGACTAATACCTACACGGTCTAATAGGTTTGTCTGTCCATCTGTAACTGCGGCTCCGTGGGACGCTCTAGTTAATTAGTGTCCTAACCGATCCCAATGTGATTTATTTAACGTTTAAACAGTTTTAAATTCCAGATTTAAGACTTTAACTTGGTTTAGAGAATTTAATTTATCTCAAACCTGAATATTTAATCAGATAATTATAGTTTAAAACAATGAATTAAAACGATGAAGGAAAACATCGTGAGGAAAACCGGCATGTCCTAGAATCAAAAATTCGAAGACATGTGACATCTTCCAACACGCACTGGGCCTGCGTGGTGTGTCACGATGATGATTAAACCGGAAACACACTATATAACACGCCACGCGACGCAACGTGTCGACACCCGATGTGCAGTGAGCGCGTGTCGTCGCGTCGGGTGTTCATAGTGTGATTCTGGTCATAGAAAACTATAACTATACATTTGATTTGAGCCGCATCACGCATCACGTTTCATCGGGTGTTAATAATGTGTTTCCGGCTTTACAGTTTATAAAATTTTATTGCCTTGCTTTGTTCGACAGTGTAAACATATTCTCTGGTGGTGGTTTGGCTAGGTCGCAGATAGATAATAAATTTAAAAAAATGTAGTATAAAAATGAAGAATTTAGATAGAGAAATTGAACTGATGGACTTAAATCATTTAATTATTTTATTTTCTCAATTGATATCTACTAATTTCACTTCATTACGAATTACGAACAATGTTTATAAAATTTTGACGAAAATATTTTCTTGAAAAACAAAAAACTATTCTTACCTAAATTGATTTTTAACCGACAAAAAAAAAGGAGGAGGTTCTCAATTCGACATGTATATTTTTTTTTTATGTATGACCACGCATAACTTTTCCTAGCGTAGTCCGATTTCAAAAATTCTTTTTTTGTTGGAAAGAGTACCTATAATCTCAAAGTTGGTCCCATTTAAATTTCAAAACTAAAGTCGGCCTCGAAGGGTAGAAAAAATGAATTAATGGTCAATCTTCCTACAGAATTAACAATTATGAACCGATTCTGTTGAAATAAAGTTAACAATTTTAGTTCTGAGCACATTATTATATAGCAGAGATGTGGAGAACATAACATGATGGTGTCACCATCATCAGATCAACTCCAGATCCCTGTTATTTTGTGAAGTCAGTCCCAAGAGTTCCTTAACAGTTAACAACATTTATATCGTGTTTGGGCTCATTTCACTCAGCTTGATGAGAACTTTAGACCTAGCTGAGGTATCATTGCTATCGATGGTCTGAGGATGGTGACGGATAGCAGGGGCAAGAGGTTCTCAACAGTTAACAAAAAAATATATATATTAAAAAAACTTATATTTTTTTTAGTTACAGAAATTGACACGAGATAAGAAACTCAAAAGTAAAAAATAAAACCTTTTAAAAAAAAAACAAACCGACGAAATATCGAACTAAAAAGTAAAAATAAATTTTGAGGCGGCGCCAAAGAAATAATTAACGAATAGCCACGACGAGCTATTGAACCACGACAAGCTATACAACGAGCTATCCTGCTCTTCAAATAGTTAATTTATTATGTTTGTTTGTTTGGTGCCGCCTCAAAATTTATTTTTTACTTTTCAGTTCGATGTTTCGTCGGTTTGTTTTTTTTTAAAAAGGTTTTATTTATAGAAGAATTTTCCATAACAGACTGCTGTAACGCCAGATGTCGCCAGCGATGCCAGCCAAAGTCAGGCAAGCCTGCCTGCGCCAGCCAGCCAGCCAGCCAACGCCAGCTGTCCAGCTCGCCACGTCACTGCCCTCCACGTGAGCCATCCCCGCCAAATTCTGAGCGGAGCGGGTGAAATAGCCGCCAGCCGGCGAGCTATATAAAAGCGAGGAGCAGTGATTTTGGTGTGTCTGTTTATAATGATAATTGTAAGGGAAAGCTCTGCCCAAATAAAAAGCGTAAATTAAGTATTTTTCTATTTATTTTCATCTTTGTCGTTTCAACTCAGAAGTGGGATAAAAAAACCTACGTTAAAACGACGCTCTGCTACACATTAATCTCGACGGTCGTCTTATCTGGAGGACGAAGATTCTGCTTTGGTAAGCCAGACTTCTGAAAATAAAAACGAAGAGAGGCGATGCACACCACCCGCAAGGAAAATATTGAAGTCTCCTTGCACAAGAAGTTGAAAAATCATCAACAATGATCTGGATCACGAAGTGTCTACCCTCACGTCGGAAAGAACACCATGCCGCATCGTTTATTCCGTTAATGATCGAGTTTCAAGAAGCATTCTTCTCGCTACCAGCAACGCTTCTCTGTGGAAATGAAAGCTACCTCAAAGTCGTCAATAGCGGATCCAAGGACATCGCAGGCAGGAGGGATTCGTCATACTTCGCGCCGAGAGCTGCCAGGAATCATGCTTAAACAACCAGGTCAGTCATGCCATGCCATTAATGTTTGCAAAATGCCATTAGCCAAATGTGTTTTATATTTGAGTGCCTCGTGTGTCGATAAATAATCATAAAATGCCATTGGTGACCTTGACAAGACTAGGGTAAGCCTGATAAGCAAATCTGATTGTAATCAATTTATTAGTTTACTAGCTGTTGCGCGCGACATTGCACGCGCATATCCCGTTTTATTCCCGTTCCCGTGGGAATATCCCGTTACCGTATAGCCTATAGCCTCCCTCGATAAATGAGCTATCTAACACTGAAAGAATTTTTCAAATCGGACCAGTAGGTCCTGAGATTAGTGCGTTCAAACAAACAAACTCTTCAGCTTTATAATGTACCTACTATAGTAAATAGTAATATGGTATATAGTATAGATATAATATTAGTATAGATTATCTCGGTATAAAACTGCTTTGCTAGCTATACTAGGGAGCTGGGAAGTTGGAATATACAGATTTAGTCCAAATGCGCATTAAGTACACGTAGGCCTTAGGAATAGATAAGCACATCACAAACAAGAGATTGTTAGAGTCAAAATTAATGAGCCATTGAGCCAGCAGGTATTATAAAAAGAACCCGAATTGATGTATGCCTCTCCTATTGTTTAGTTATGAGGAAGAACGGAGATAGTTGCCTATGTGTCGATAACAGAGCCTTAAATGCATTAATTGTCCGCGATAGATAACCATTTTAATATAATATCGATAAGCAAACTAAATTATCTGGTAAGAAGTACCTACTTCACCAGTCTGAATGTAGTCCAAGGGTACCCATAAACTCAGCATCCATCATAAAGATACATTTAGCGCTCCCTCAGTTTTTATGCGCTGAATTAACAAGTTCGTAGATAGTTTAGTAATTTCAAAGTAAATTATCAAATAAAAGTAACTCCAATAATGTCGTCAAATGTTCGGGGTCAAACGCAGAATTTTTATTTAATTATGTACAGTCGAAATCAAAATTGGTTTGGATCACTTACAAGGAAATAGCTTAACGTTTAGTTTGACTTATGACCTTTTATTTTGGAAAGACACATGCATCATCAACTACTGATTGCATAGGATTCATAATTTCAACATTAATCTGTGTGTCCAGTTGACTTAGTGGTTGAGCATTTAGTCTATGAAAACTGCTGTGATCAATAAGAGGCGAGTTCGAACCTCACGCAGTGATATTCTTTTTGTAAGTTTTACTCAATTGTTGTATTATTGTAATGAGACAGAAATATTATAAGTCGCTTGTTCACAATTTCTGGGAGCTAGACATAAGTTTTAGAAATATTTATAAAAAAAAAAACAAATATTTTTTACTTTTTTATTTTAAATAAGTTACAAAATAAAAATAAAAAACTAATATCTAAGTTATTTATTAACATATTGTAATGATTTCAAAGATACAAAAACAAAGCATAGTTATTAAGATTCGATCATGTATTGATCATGAATTTACTTAGGCTAAAAGAAACAGTTATCAGCACATGTTAGATCATTGCGAATATATATGCAAAGGAATGTTAGGAACCGGTTTCCACGTTTGTAAAACACGATTACACAGAATTATGCGCCTGATTATTTCGTTTTCAATATCTTACTAAAGTCCCTGCTAATGACGTTAATTTGTTAAAGGGTTTAGAATAAAAAAATGCGTGATAATTATGTTATAACAATAACTATATATTTAGATGTCTAATGATTACATAATAATAATATGGATGCCGAAATTCATAGATACTTTTTTATTATTTTAACAAAATTATGAAATACTTAAATGAATAAGAGAATTCAACAATTCGAAATGAAAGTAAAAAAAAATCCTTTTAAAATTAAAATAAGTGACTTTAAGCCTTACTAACGTTTTATTATATTTTAGGAAATTAGCAAATACAGGGTATTTATTTATACAGTGCGGACAGGTTATTAAATAAATAAAAATAAATAAATAAAAATTAATTATTAATATGTTATCTTTTACGAAAATTGATAAAATTGTATAATTACTTTACTAAAAGAAATATTTAAGTTATCATTATTAAAGCTGATTATTTTGAAACTTTGACAGGGCACCACGGCCCTGGAACGTAATGAACTATTTGCCCTTTATGTTCCAGGGCAGCAAGAGCGAGCGAAGTGAGCTGGGGACTAGGGCCACCCTGACTCGCACAGGTTAAGTTAGGCAAGACCCTAGAACGCAAAAAGCCAATGCCCTTTGATTTCCCGGGCCGCGATGCCATTTTCCGGTGTCAAAATAAACGTTTTTAACACCGCGACCCTGGAACGCAAAGGGTCAGTCGCCCTTTGCGTTCCACGGTCGCGGTGCCAAAAGTGGTTGTTTTGAACATGACGAGTTTCTTCCGCTTCACCAAGCGCGATTTAGTAAAACTAAAGTTATACATGACGGAAATGTGCTATATTTCTGAAATAGAACGACGGAGATAAACTACGCACTTCATAAAAAATACCCCGTATAGGATATCGAGGTTACTCTTAGCTTAAAGTTCGTTTTCATTACGAAAAGAGGATTGAAGCTGAATTACCTCGAATCTTAATCCTAAAATAAAATATAAGTATCAATAAAACTATGTTAACGTTTCTAGTCTATATATAATAAATACACCAAAAACCACAATATCATAAAATATTCTTGACATACTCTTATAGGTTTTTTATCTGTAAAACATAAACGTTTCTTAGCTGATACTCGATGATGTGAGCCTTCAATGTTGAGTGCACGGTGAACGGTTATTAATTTAGTGTTGAATTAGTTACTCATTAGTGTAACTAAACCATTTGACGTCCCTGCTTGTCCTTTACTCCACTTCGTTCTCAACAAGCGCTATATTATTTTTTTCCTTATATCTCATATTCCACAGACTAACAGAATTTCATCACTAGAACAAAACATGGAATACTATTATTATCTTTATGCAAAATATAGCTGTTGATTTATTTTACTATTATGAAAAAACTATTAATAGCACATACTATTTAAGTATCAATCACATTTTTTTTTACTTTTAAACAAACGCTTTTAAATAGGAAACCTTATTTATAAAAGATATTAACTTTTGAAATAATTAAAATTTATATAATAACACTCACAGTTAGTCCGGTCTCATTTGATATTTGTGTTAAGTTTCATCCACAAATTTTATGCAGGGAGGGCTATGATATTCGCCCTCAGTATTTTTAGAATTCCCATTTCACTGCATAACCATAACAGCGTAGATGCAAACAATCGTCACACAAAATAACCAGGAATCAACAACGTTCTATTATGATATGACACTCGAAACGAACTAACAATTATCGTCTACCTCACAAATCGAAATAATTAACTTTTGTCACTTTTGTTTTGATTTTCTGTGATCTACCTTCAAACTTTATTATACTAAAATGATAGCATCTGTCGCATAACGAACGAAACACAACACTAATGACTAATATTAGTAATTATAACAAAAAATCAATTTTAATTATCAAATTCGTACTAAAAAAAATATTCAAATAACAAAAAGAATAAAGTAATTATTAAAAATTAAATTAAATAAAGTAATTGAAAAAAAAAGTTAGGATCGATCCTCCGCCAACGACGAATTATCTGAGCACGTTAACCACTGCGCCAGCATTACTCGTAGAACGATGGTTGAAATTATGAAGGATATCATGGGTTAATTTGAATTGTATAGTATTAAAACAATTTATAACAAAAGGTCGTAAGTCAAAGTGAAGCGTCAGGCTATTGCTTTGATAAATTTCTAATGGATTTTTGAACGTGACTGTACATGTGGGTAAATGTAAATTTTTACAAAACAGGATTTCTTATTTAGCTGAGTTATTTAGTGATGAATTATTATGTTCATGGCATTGAACCGGGTGAATTTAAGTTTGCAACTGTGTCTCAATTTCCCGTTCTGAGTAACATACACAAAGTGCGTCAGTTCATTGGACTATGTAGCTACTTTAGGAAGTTCATCCATAATTTTGCAATAATGGCTCGTCCACTAACGGAACTATAAAAAAAAAAAAAAAATGAGATGTGGGTATGGTATAAAATCTTAGTTTTGCCAATAGAAATTCACACGGATGCATGCAAGTTACCCATAGCAAGTATTCTTTTACTAATACGGATAGGCGGTAGTTTGAGTAAAACTTACAAAAAAGAATAATATAGCGTAGTGGTATAGTGCTCAACTGAACAAGTATTAAATACGTTGAAATTATGAATCCTATACAATCAGAAATTCACACGGATGCATGTGCTTAAAAATAGAAGGTCGTTCAAACACCAAGCAAGTATTCCTGACCACTTTTTAAGTACGTAAATTGAACTTTTGAGCTGAGTTATTTAGTGATGAATCTGTCTTGTATTTTAGTTGCGTTACAAGTCAAAAAAAAAAGTGTTTTTCACAGCGTTATTACGAAGTTTTGGAATCTGTGTTGTGTAAAAATGTCCGTGTAATTACGGATTGTAGTGCAGTTCGCGATACAATGACTAACGTGATCTTATTGCACGCATTGCCTACTGGTGACTTTCAATTCGAGACTTTAAAATTGCCGTTGACTATTTTATAGACCAGGTAAGCGCTTAGAGCATATCAACGCCTTGAGCAGGAATCCGATAGATGCCGTTAATGTGTTCCTTTTAAAAGTAAACTGTTGGTTTCGAATAGTGCAACGTATATTGATCTATTGTAAAGTGGGTGCACAGATAGTGATACTGTAAATAATTATGGGCTGTCTCGTAAAACGCTTTACGATAACCGATCAGTTGTGCCAAATTTCGCGCGTAGAAAATATTTCAAATGCATCAAAACGATGGCCATTACATATAGGAAATATGTGACGTCGTGTTTACATTGTGCGTACGATAAAAGAGAATACGGTTGAAAAGAAGGCAAATTACATCGAATCCCTAAACCTATTAAACCAATGAAAATGGTAGACATCGATAATTTGAGCCCTTATGAGCAAAATTAAAAAGGGGTGCCAATAAGTGTTAGTTTTGACAAATTCTTTCTCTAAATTCGTTGTTTTTGAGCCTACACGTATTGTCAATTCTGTAAAGACAATTACCGTCTTATTACAAAATAAAAGAGCGCAAAAAAAAAGGGTTTAACTAAAAACCCAGGATTGAATCTCGTAAAACGGTTTGCACAAACGTTATTACATGTCGTGGTTTTGTGATAAACCATGGTCTAACAGTAGTAGCTGTCAAATGTGTGTGAAAGTTTCTGATAGTAACTTTTTCATTGTGTTGTTGTTTTTATATTAATTTCAGCCAAAATGTATTTAAAAATTGTAGATTTAATTGTTTAGACAATGGTTCAAAAAAAACGGCACTAGGTCAGGTCAAGGTTTAATCTATGTTTTGTATACGGAGAAATTTAAACCGCGGTTCCGCAGATAAGCCTGAACTTGGTAGTCCAGGTTTAAACTAAGGTTTATTCAGTTTTTGTGATTATTAGAGTTTAAACGCATTTCTAGTTTACTTAGTTTCCCAGATCACGTAGTTTCTGTCCATGGTAAGGCCTTTACCAGTAGATACTTTAAGAAGTTCGCAACAGAAAAACAGTTAAAGATAAAGATATTTTATTTGTTCAAAACATGCGTTTACACACAAATTAAGCATGCAAGTTCTTATAATTTAGTTTGTCCGTACATGTTTTACCTGGTGAGGTTCACAAATTTTGCTTTTTTTTACAATTTACTAGACAAATTACAGGTTTGTCTATTGTTGTACGTGTATAGTTAAATACATGTTAACAGCTATTGCGTGGCCTAGGTGTAATGGGCAGGTAGAACGCTCTAATTGCACAATTCTCGATGCGTTGAGAGCCACGGAACCTAGCGAGGCCTCTCTTATTTGGGACAATAGTTTACCAAAGTCATATGGAGTATTAATAATACTGTTAATGATTTAGCAGGCTATAATTTATACGAGTTAATGTTTGCTCGTGTAGGTAGATCTGAATGTGATGTTTCCATCCCTGGTTGGTTTATGAGACAGTGCGATCTAGACGCAATAGGGCTATATTATAATCGAATTTGAACAGCTAGCAAGAAAATGAAACGTAACTGCGATAAAAGGCGTAAAAATAGTACAATTTACAAAAAAAGCGATTAGGTATGTACAGTTAGTAAGTACGTACTTTGTTGCCAGGCTCAAACTCCTTGCTGCAATAAGGTTAATTCCAGTCCGTGGTTAATTCTAAGTTAGATGATCTATATTCTGGTCCATGTGTTATTGCCTAAGGATTTAGGTAATATATAATAGCTGTAATATATAGGTAAATGTCTTAGAGGATACAAGAAGTTCACAGGCCCAATATGCGCTGATTTATTACGACCATATCGTAGCATTGCTTTTGCTTTTATACCCGATAGCGCCAGTAGTGTGAATCAACAGTAGGAAAACGAAGATCTCGTAGATCTCCTAGACAGCTAAATTATAGTCCATGTTATCGATATGCCATTTGCTCTGAGCTGACTTGTAATCACTGTTTTGTTGTTCCCATTGCGGGAGCAATTGTTCCAGGATGGCCGATTGTAACGCCAGATGTCGCCAGCGATGCCAGCCAAAGTCAGGCAAGCCTGCCTGCCTGCGCCAGCCAGCCAGCCAACGCCAGCTGTCCAGCTCGCCACGTCACTGCCCTACCACGTGAGCCATCCCCGCCAAATTCTGAGCGGAGCGGGTGAAATAGCCGCCAGCCGGCGAGCTATATAAAAGCGAGGAGCAGTGATTTTGGTGTGTCTGTTTATAACGATAATTGTAAGGGAAAGCTCTGCCCAAATAAAAAGCGTAAATTAAGTATTTTTCTATTTATTTTCATCTTCGTCGTTTCACTGCACTTTTTAGAATTCACTGATCCGTGAGATGTAACATCAAATATTCAAAACTAGTTGAAGTTATAAAAAGAATGGTCTGTTTTGAAAAAATATATATTGTTATGATTTCGAGGTAAGCCTGTACCGAATTCATATTTATTTCATATTCTAAACTTGCTAAAGTGGCTTTTCAGGCCCCGAGAGCTAACTTCTATACAAAATCGCATTATTTACGATTCGACAGCGAAGTAATAAGGGTAGATTTGTCACCTGTACTTCAATGTTCCGTACACCTGCTCCCTAGAGCGAGGTCTACTGAAATAATATTTTTATTAAGTCTCACAATTCGCACTTATATCTACTTTAAATGCGAAAGTAACTTTGTATGACAGTTACTATGATTATAAGGCATAATATTAATATAATCAACCGGAGCCTTCGGTCTAGTGGTCGCAAGTCTACTGCTGAGGATAACGTCTCGGGTTCGATTTATAGGTCAGGCAAAGTTTCATTGAGTCGCAGCCACGTGGTCTGGATTTGTGCCCATTTGATGGCAGTAGGCTCGCTTAGGTGCCGTAGCGAGACCGAATAGGAGGGCGCAAGACGCTTCCGCGAGGCCCTTTTCTTTCAGGACGAAACGACATAGCTGATGATGATGAGGCCCCCTTGTCGTAAGGCCCATTGTCCACGTAACCGCGCGTCATACGCACGCTTTCGTCAATTGACGATTGCAAGACTAATGCTTGCATCTTGTGTAGAAACAATGAAATCTGTGTCCACGAAGCGGCAAAAATGCATGACGAACGCAATACGAGCGGCTGACGCGACGTTTGATTCTTATAATTTCCTCTGTGTCGTTGGTGCGTTTACAAACATTCACATATACAAGCAGCCAGACCCCAGAACAACTACTTGTAAGTAGTTCACACAAAGTTTCTCGAACCCGCGATATACAACGCAGTAGTCGATCGCTCGTCCACTGCGCCAATCGTGGCGTCAAACGAATGTTATAGTAATGTTATAGTAACCGACTATATTATGGGTAAATAATTATATTCCACGGCGTAAATTCATGAAGATTGTTATTGATTTTCGTAATATGAAACACGGAAAACGGAATAATCATCGAAAAACAAGTGGGTGAGCCGCGGACAAAAGTTAGTAAATAACAAAACAAGAGAAGGAAAACAAACGAACGTAAATAAATAAACTTTCTGAACGCAAAAAAGAAGAAAAACACCGTAATAGCCTCTCGACGGTACATAAGTGTACATTTAATTATTGGTCGACATGAATAAATCATTTTTACCGTTTTCAATATGTAAGTGAGGAGGTCAGATGGCAGTCGTTCCAAAAAATAAGGTAAAATGAAGACTGAATAAATTGGTAGTCTCTGGATGAAAATTTTACTATAACGTGCGTTTAACAGTTTTGATTTCTAGACGAAACTAATTATGGCCTCCGAGAATGGATGTTTATGTTTGTAACTTTAAATGCGTTTAAACGCATCTAAAGGCGGTCGCACACCGCGAACCTGTAATGCATTCTCATCTTCATTATCATTCTTTAGTAATTTTTACACTTATTTCACATATTTTTACAAAACCAGTGGAGTCAACAGAGTCTGGGCTACCGGTGGTCAGGGGTCCTGAGAGAGGGACCTACCTAACAATACGCCCCGTGTCCGGAAGTACTGCCTTCTGAATCAGACGCTTGATCCAGATGGCAAGCGAGAGCCTCCATATATGTTATATATATATAAATGTTGAAGATAAGTCTGTGGCACTTATTAAAAAAATCACAAATATAGTACAAAGAATATCTAGACACGCGAGAGCGTGGCCAGCCAAGCAGGTGCGCTTACAGTGTTAATTTTACACGAACCATTTGGAGCCACTTTTTAGCCCCTCATAACTCAAAAACTATTTAACCTAGACGTGTCAAAGGCCATTGCCCAAATCAGGCCCACAGTGAACAGTAAACTAGAGAAAAAATACTACATGCATTAATTTTGCCATAAAAAATAGGTATTTGTGTGTTTTCAAAGAACCGCCACTACAATCTACAATAATTCGTTAAAAAAAGTAAAGCAATTGGAAATAACGGAAGTTTTCTTGATTTCAACGCTGGTAAAATATTGCCAGCATCTAATCACATTTCAAGTATTTTCATTAATTAATCGATTAGAATCGATTAAACAAAAATACAATAACCTCACATACACATTATTTTGGCTTTTCTTGTATTGTAATAAAAACGAAATAGCTAAAATAAAACATGAATATACAAACTAATGTGTGCTTGTAAAAAAAGAATTTGAATAATATAAAAATCAGTCATTTAAAAAGGAATCGATAAATAGGTTCAAAGTTTTTATTTTTTTGTGATAGTGACAACACTAATTTTAATTCTGACACTTACACTGACTGACACTGTCATGTTGCGCTCAATGTGAATGTATTTTAATTTTTCTTCAATTTCTTTTATTGCGACCTGGCTTTATATGGAGTTGTTTCGGATTTTGGATACCGATTTATTAGGTTTTCTACAGTGACTGAAGAACATTGTGTGAATTGTGGTTTTAACCTAACCGAATTTCAAAATCATAGGTACGTTAAAACCTGAAAAAAAAATCACACATACAGCAGTTGGTTGTACCACGGCAGGTAAATATACTAATCATAAAATGATTTTGCTATTGCCTACGCCAGCATCCAATTATTAACGGATAATAATTATTATTTCAGGTATCAAAAGACAATCTTGTTTGCCACAACCACTGGTTGGTAGTAAATTAAGCCTTGTTCTGCAACAACACTTGGGAGATAAATGTACGTCAAGGCAGCTGCACTAATTGTGGACGTTCTGTTAGACGGATAAGAAGTCACTTACTAAGAACAGATACAGATAGATAGAGAAGTCTCATTAGAAATGTCATTATTAAATGGATTGATTGTTTTTTATACCCTACTGCCTATAATAATTAGACAAAAGTATATTAGAAACTCTCCCCTACTATCATTATCAATAAACCAGTATTAAAAAAAGAAAACTTCTAGTATCTCACGGTCCCACACTTTTGCACATAGAAAATTAACCCCAAAACATTTGCTTTTTTTAACATTTCTATAATAGTGGCCTCAATTTAAATATACTTTTCAGATATCCTATATTATTAAGATTCTAAAACACTACATTTTTAGACTAATATTTGATGTCCATTCTGGGCCTGGGGCACTATGGACGCTGGGCATTTCCCTTTGGCATATATTATATTGAGACTGGCGAGATACATATCTGTTCTTAAGTTCCAAATTTTTATGAACATAATTATCACGAGCGGTTATTTAGATATTTTTATGACTGTATATTTTTATGACTGTACTATCATCTCATTTTATTATAATAACTAGCGACCCGCCCCAGCTTCGCACGGGTGCAATGCTGATACTAAATACACTACAGAAAAACTGTGAACGTTGTACTATATAACAACATAGCGGCCCGCTTCGGCTTCACACGGGTATAAAATATATAGCCTATGTGATTAAAATCGATCCAGTAGTTATGATTTATTCATTACTGCCCGTGGCCCGCACGCGTTAAATTTGGAGTAAAACAATCCCCCTTTCCCTATACCATGAAGATTTCCTGCTATCTTTGGATTATCTAAATTATACACTACATTTTTACTTATTTACTTTTGACATTTTTAACTATTTATTTCATTTTTACAACATATTACAGAATCACTACATAGTATAAAACAAAGTCGCTCTTGCCGCACCGGGCGGCCGGCCGGTACCGCCGCAAACGCTACGTCCCGCAATTTTTAAATCTGTAATATCTTCGAAAATATTCACTTAAATCATACGGTGTAAAGGATCATATAGATCTATATTAAATGAACAATGTATTCAAGGTATTTAATTGGTTAAGGATTAATGCTGTATTGGTTAAAATCGCTTCGAAAATTAGCCATTATTTGTCGTAAAAAGTAAATGACAAAAAAAAGTTGTTGTGGATTATCCATAAGAGATAGACATATACCATCACAGACTTTTCTGTAGACCTTTTCAATATGTACAATACTTAGTACATTATTTTGATAAAACTCGTAGGGTTCAGCCTGCGTTTGCAAAGTAAGCGGAAAAAATGTAATTATTTACGACATCACATTAGAAACCTCAAAAATAACAGTACTTCTCCACTATTTAATGGATGTTATTATACATATAAACCTTCCTCTTGAATCACTCTATCTATTAAAAAAAACCGCATCAAAATCCGTTGCGTAGTTTCAAAGATTTAAGCATACAAAGGGACATAGGGACAGAGACGGCGACTTTGTTTTATACTATGTAGTGATATCCTTTTTAAGTTCTAAACCTTTGACTTGTCAGTTTTTAATTTATTAATCCGAAAATTTGGTTTGCTGGTAGTACTAACCATCGAACATAATACCACATATTACAGATATAACACTCCATGTACTTACGCGCGCTAACCACCTACCGGGCGCCGGGTAGCCGCTACCCATAGCGCAGAGGGATGTCAACAGGCGCGCGGCGCGCAAGTACTCATATTTCGGTCGATTTGATGATACTTTTGAAATCGATATGGTTACAACAACTGGTATATTATGTGCAGTGGATGGATGTAGATCCAGCAAGAGAAGAGATAAAAACTTTTCTTTTTTAGGATTTCCTCGTGATACAGAAATGTTAGTATTTTTTTTATTTGTTATGAAAAAAAGGTATTTACCTACAATAATTATTAAATAATGTTGTTGTTTATTAAATAGCTGTAGTTTTGTCGTACTACACGATCATACAAGTTGCAACTTGTCTCGAAATGTACTTACAAAACATTAGTTAGAATAAAATTTATAATCTTTCTGATTCTTTCTCTCTGCAACTGTCGAGTGTTTGATACCGTCCGCTCCGCCGCCGCCGCTTCGTTTTGTTATAGTAGACATACACCATCCTGCCTATGTGAACGATAGATGTGACGCTTGCAATTGTTTCAAATCGGCAGTTCGTCCATAGACACCATACACCATACTGCCTATCGTAAAGATTGATTTGACACAACGTCAAATCTGCATCAGTGATGCCTACTCATAACGCAACAGTGGCTAATTCTACATATATAAATAAGTGGAATTCTGAAGCAATAGTTCAGTTTTGGGTTGAAGTAAAAAAAATGAAATTCTTCCGGTGGAATAATAAAAAAATTGGAATCGACTTCGTTTTTGATACCGAGTACGCCCACGAAATGCCTGCGGTTCATTTTTTAACACCTTTACCCTTAGCACGAATTATTTTATAAACGCAACCAAGTACTTTCAATGTGTTGAATCTGTGCAAAACTGAATTTAAAACAGGATTTCTACTAACAGAAAACCACCAACTTTATGTAAGCCAAGAAGCAAACTACTACAGTTATCAGCTTGGACTTGCTATAGTTATAAGGTAGGAATGACCAAAGATTATTAACCATACCTACTACTACTATAATAAGTTTATGCAGGATGTGATGATACATACGTACATCAACTATTAAATGCAAAACCATCACTAACAAATTCATATAATGTAATCAACAATTTGATTACGTTTATTGGTTTAAACTGTCTCACAACCCATTTCTACCCCTTAATAGGTACTGGTAGATTAAAAACATACCTATATAGTGTGCACTTTTATCCGAATCTGTCACACTAATATAAATTAACTGAACTACAATATTCACAAGCAAGGGCCATCACTGAGCCAGCATCTTCGCTGTATCATTTTAGTTACAAGTTTTTTACACTAGAAAAATGGGTCAATTTAATGGTAATTTCTTCATGTTTACAGATTATTTTATCTTTGGACAGTAACTCTACTGAGAGCAAGGATTGCCTATTCTCAATTTCGCTGCTGCTCTGTGAATCATGCAAGAAAAACACACTGAATTACATGATAAAAAATGTGGTAGTTTACCTAATATTATAGGTATATATAGTGTTTTAACCTTTTATTATTAAAATAAATACTTAGGGAAATATTAATAGTTATATTTTATTTACAAATCTTATGATTCGTCGTCTCATCGTTCTCCTGCCCTTATTCTAATTCATCAAATCTTCTATTTTTCTCTACTCATTATGTCAGTACTCACCTTTTTAGTAAAATCATGCAAAAATAATTATATTGCATATATTTGCTCTGTCAGAGCTGCTTAGCTTTGCTTGAAATGCTTTAATTAAAATCATATCAAAATGAAAGTCGTTGGTTTTACTTTACTTACTTTACTTTTACCTATATTATTAACATTCTGTAAGTTATAACAGCATAGGAAAAATACAATTATTGTAATTTAAACACAATCACTAAATAACTATTACTAACAACAATAAGGAATATGATATTTCACTTCACTGAGATGTAAATCCATTGTACATTTTTTGTTAATCGAAGTACCTAAATCCATGATAAAGAATTACACATTGATCCAATGGCTCTCAACTTTCTGTATCAAATTGTTTGCATGAAATAATTAGGAAACATTTTGATCATACTCGTACAATACCTAGCGGTTTCACACTAGGTATATCACTGTGTCAGCTGGTTTTATCTTCCACCTTATTCATGTCTGAAGAATGGCAGGTTCTGCGATTATTTTGTGCTGATCCTCTTAGCATGTCGATGGCAATCAAAATTGAGTCGGGTCAGAATTGGACCACGCGTTTTCCATATAATTTTTCCAGAGCAAAGTCGTCGATGATGATGATGATCTCCCTTAGGTAGGTAGGTATTTTAAACGCTTCTCGATTTTATTGAAACGAACCACAAAATTTAATTTATTGAATTTCCTAACGTATTTTTGTTTGATGTTTGTTACTTAGATACACATCGATTGTTTTATTTGAATATTCGTTGTCATAGTAACCATATTGTCAGCCTCTGATTTCAGTTTTGCCCGTATTTTAATATTACTAAAAAGGTATTAAAATTAAAAATAAAATGATTTTACAATTTTATCCTAACTTATTCGTGTAGTATAAATGCACTTGTTCGTTATGCTTTCACGCCTAAACCGCTGAACTATTTTGATGATATTGGTTCGTAGACCCATCTGAAAAAAAAGTCATGATGACTACTCATTAATCGTAGTAATAGTGCCTGCAGGCAGTTGCTGGTTTTTTTAATCCTACCTAGACTTTTTAAGACGCCATTCGCGCGAAATTTTTTTTTTTTTCTGCTGGCGTTAAAAAACCGCCGATATAGAACAAATGCATTCCCTTGTATAATAATAATAATATTCCACAACTATCACACAACGCCATTTAGTCCCAAGCTAAGCAGGGCTTGTGTTATGGGTACTAGAAAACTGAAAACATACTTATATATTTTTAAATACATACTTACTATAGATAAATTACACCCAGACACAGAACAAATGATCATGCTCATCACACAAAGATTTGTCCTGGGTGGGAATCGAACCCACGACCCCCGGCATAGCAGTCAGGGTCACTAACTACTAGACCAACAGGCCAGTCAAAATCTGTTCACACGTCAGCGCTTTTAAAGTGCCAGCAAAAGAAAACGCTCGTTTGAGTTGGGGCTTACCCGTAAGTATAATAAATACTTAGTTTTAACTTACCTACCTGTTCCGACACCTTTTTTTAACCTACTTCAAAAAAAGGAGGAGGTTCTCAGTTCGGAATATTTTTTATTTTTATGTATGTTCCCCGATTTCTCGAAGACGCCTGGACTGATTTGGAAAAAAAATCTCAGGTCAGGTTCTGGTGATAGGATCCCAGGGAAAGCGAGGGTTCCTTCAAATTTTATAGGCAGATAGTACCAATTATATATATTTTCTAAAGCTGTTCGAGTATTTGCATCTGATAATCATCATTTCAGGTGGATGAGCTGATGATGGAAGGTACAACTCCTTAACAGTAAGGAGTAGGCATCGATTGATTTAGTTTGTGTTCGCATATCTCCGGAATTTGAGTCCGATTTAAGTAATGCTTTTTTTTGGTGTGCGAGGTATCATTTAACTTAGGGAACACTGCAAGTTTCATCAGAATCGGTAGAAATCGGTCAGTAATTTTTGAGATATGGAATTTTATTAGCTTATTGTGTACATGAGCGATGTAATTACCGGTGCGAAGGATTACAAAATTCTAGTGCACATGTAAGAGAATGATGTTCTTGACAAGAATTCGCGTTGAATATTTAAACTAAAAAGAGTTAAAAAAATTTTTTTTTCAAAAAACTGTAACCGCCTTCAAAAACAACCACAATCTACAAAATTACTTTTCATTCGGAAGTCGGTGGCTAAAAGACAATGAAAAGAAAAAAAAAACAAAGGCACCGACAACCGAAAGAAAAGTTATTTTGTAGATTATTTTACAATTTTTTGTGGTTGTTTTAGAAGGCGGTTACATTTTTCTTGAAAAAGTTTTTTTTATTATCACCTTTTCAATACACGATTATTTTGACATTGAAAAATTTTGCCTTTTTTTAATTGAAGTCGAAAATAAAAATTATAATAATGCAGAGAAGTGTTGCTTTTTAGGGTTCCGTAGTCAACAAGGAACCCTTATAGTTTCGCCATGTCCGTCCGTCCGTCCGTCCGTCCGTCCGTCCGTCCGTCCGTCCGTCCGTCCGTCCGTCCGTCCGTCTGTCCGCAGTTTAGCTCAGAGACGCACAGTACTAGAGAGCTGTAATTTGGTGTAAATATACGGATTTATTGTGCCAAAAAAGTGGTAAAATAAAATCTCGTAAAATATTTTTTTTAGGGTACCTCCAGTACTTACACGTAAAGTGAGGATTTTTTTTTTCTCGCGTACCCCTTAGTGTGGGGTATCATTAAATAGGTCTTTAAAAAATAATGATGGTTTCCATTAACAATTTTTTGATAAAAAAATTCGTTTGTGAAATATTAAGCTTTAAAGTGCTAAATTTTGCTCGATTCGAGTGTCCCCCCCCTCTACCAGCTAAAATGTTATGTTTGGGGGTGTGAAAAAATTCACAATAGTAGTATATATAACGAAGTTTAAAAGAAAATTATCATGACTAAGTAGGCTTTACAACTTTACGAGTAAAAGTCGACCAACTTATAAAATGTACTTGATATCATATTTTCTGAAACAAAATGTATCGGAGTCAACTGCAAATGTAAGTTTGTCAACTTTATTTTTACATTAAAATGTTATGAAAAATATTTAGTTTTAATTCCGCGACAAAAATCCAGGCTTGTTGCAGGATGCAATCCCACCCTATGCAGTCATGCATATGCACATGCAGCAAAGGACCCACCCTCCCGCCCTCATGCATATGCACACGCTCGGCCGAGGCCGAGCGCTTGTCGAGTCAACATCTCCTGAGGATGCCCCGTGGAGGGGCGAAACACGTGTCGAGTATAGGTTTGATTGCATGGCTTGTTTTTCCGTTTGTTGCATGTGTGCATATGCATGAGGGCGGGAGGGTGGGTCCTTTGCTGCATGTGCATATGCATGACTGCATAGGGTGGGATTGCATCCTGCAACAAGCCTGGATTTTTGTCGCGGAATTAAAACTAAATATTTTTCATAACATTTTAATGTCATGGATTTCCGCAAAGTAACGCCTGATTCCATAATTTATCTTTATTTTTACAGCTTTTATAGGTATGTTTTTTGGGGATAGGTAGGTTTTTATCGTCAACTATTTTTAACTAAATTCAAAAAAAGGAGGAGGTTCTAAATTCGTTGTAATCTTTTTTCTTATGTATTTTCCCCGATTTCTCAAAGACTCCTGGACCGATTTTGAAAATTCTTCTTTTTAAAATTAAATTCAGCGAATCAGTTTCGTTAGTTCGCATAAGTATTTTGATGGGCAACTACGGAACCCTACACTGTGCGTGGCCCGACACGCACTTGGCCGGTTTTTTATTATTTAGCTATTAGCCTCCTAGAGGGTTACACGAGCACAAAGCATGAAGGTTGGTTTTTGGGTAGTTAATTTCATAAAGACCTTCATATATTTATTTATTTTACAATTTTTTCGCTTAAAAAATGACCAACATTTGAAAGGACCCGAAGGAGGGTAGGGGTACCCTAAATAAAGGGAAAATATTTATAAAGTGGGAACACTGTCTTATATTGCGTACGCATCACAGACTAGATAGGTACGCATGCTAGACGTGGTGCGTTCGAAAACGTTTGTCTAGTAAATTAAATGTAAAATGAAATGCGGAGAATATTTGTTTTTTTTTTTTAGTCAATTCTATTATATATTATTAACGTTTTTGTACAATTATTTTCTTATTTAGTCACTGAATTTGGATTAGTACTGGTTATTTTTAAATAAAAATAAATATTTGTCAAAAAGTCGAGTTTCAGAACGATCCCATATGCAGGACTCTGGGCTGCGTTTATATCCTTTATCCAGTTTAAATTTATACTGCCTAAATGTCAAACACCCCGTTTAAGTACACCGCGACGTGAAAAATGAAGCTAACTAAAATTTAATCTGCCCCGTTTACGGTCATTCGCTGGGATAAGTTTTTACTAAATGGAATTTACTGATAAAATATTGCGACCTTTTTACCTCGCAATATTTTATCCTGCTGTCAGACTGACATTACGTTTTGTTGTTTTGCTCGATATCCGCAGTAAAAACGAATATTATTTTTATTTTAGAGAGTAAATATTATTTGTGGATTATGGATTTGTATTAAACCGGCAAATTGATTATTTGTTCAATAAACTGAGCTGTCAATTGAATTTGACAACTAACATTGACAGAAACTTATGACTCCGTTCAGCGAACCTTCGCTAGTTTAATTTTTTCCGGCGAAATACCGCCGGAAGATTTAAACGCACCCCAGCCCTGGCCACCACTCCTTGACCTTTAGACATGGCGCTAGTGTCTATTTCATTACATCAAATGCATTAAAAATTAGTACCTAGAAATTTCCGAAAGTCATGAGTGGTCGGATTTTAGTGACTTCTCAGTGATGTCGGCTGACAATAATCCCTGTATTTGTTACAGAGATTTTGCAGTATTTTACTCTACAGAGTCTGCTTTACTTTCCCAGTTTACTTAAGATTGAAAATTCATATTCAGGGTATCTTGTATATTTAAATATATTTTGCCACCGGAAGAATTTCATTTCTTTTTTTATTTCCACCCGAAACTAAACTATTTCTTCAGAATGCCACTTATTTATATGTAGAATGAGCCACTGTTGCATTATCTTGTCTTTTGACTCGGGACACTACTTGACTAATTTTGAAAGTCTCAATGTCATGATGAATTGAAATGGTGTTAGAAAAGTAGCTAAAAAGTTTAGCCACAAGTTACACTTTTTAGCTTTTTTTCTAGCACCTTTATAAAATTAGCTAACTATCTATGAAGTTGCTAAGATGGCATCACTGCTGCCGATTTTACGTTGTGTCAAAAACGATTTGATGACCTATCAAAATTGGCATGTCATGCCATCAAATTGGCATTCCACCCCCATACACGTTCAATTCTATTTGAGCAAATTGGCAGTTTTATGCCGAATTGACAAATAGGCATTATGGTGTATGGCTACCATTACGTTAACTTATGCATTTAAGTAGCGATTATGTTCGTTTGAATTTTATTACAAATGCATAAAATTGTATTGATTTACATAGTTGGAAATATGTATAAAGAGATTTTGTAGGGAACTCATGATAACTTTGATTTATAGAGTGGTTCGAATTATCGCAGGTTTGAATTAACGAGACATTAAAAAACGTGTTTTATTTTATAAAGTACCCATACTAAAAATCCCTACTAACATCTTTGCCGACAGAGGCAGCCCTGGCAATTCACAATATGCATGTGCGGCGCGCACCTACAAACAAAACTCAACTTTACGTTTGTAAGATTAGGTACATTTTCGTTCGCAGCGTCTGTCGACTTGAAAGTGTAGGCTATTATAGCGGTAGGTATTGAACATTTTGTATGGAGTGAGTTATATGTAATATGTGTAATACTTCGTATATGAGAACTAGCCAAGTCAGAAATAAGGCTACAATTTATGATCCTAGTTATAAGAAGAAATAGGTATATTTTATGTTTATCTATATAAATTTCTGGATTGACCATTGCACTTGGCACCAATTTAGTTTTCATTTCTTTTTTTCTTGACATTGAGTTTGGCTCTCATTTCACATTTATGTTTTTGATGGCTATCCTTTTTTCTGTCGCATTCGGGTTAAAAACACCCATGCGGGCCAAGTACAAATGCGAGTTGTTTTTCTAAAATCCTTATAACTTTGGTTCTTTCACCTACAATACTCGTATTCATCTTCTATCAAAATTTGATAAAATTCCAAAATAACTTCAATATTTAGACGTAAAAGTCCTGTAATTACTTTTGAAGTAACCACTTTTGAGAGCTGTTATTGGAATTATGTGGTTTCAAGTACCCTGTAACTGTAAACATGTGCCATCCCAATACAAGGCAAGGGCTTTGATTTCTAATCCATAGTAAATGGTAATTACTTGGGTATGTGGACTATGAGTAATGGGTGACACGCCCCGTGCGATCAAGGATCATGCCTGGGTCGACACTTCGTCGTGTTCCGACCTGTTCCGTGATCTGACAGTCGATGAATGCAAGTGGCGAATTGTCGTTCGGCGTGGCGGTCTAAGGGGGAGGGCTATGTTCAGCAGTGGACGTCTTCCGGCTGATGATGATGAAGCAATTTGACGCCAGACGAACAAAGCCTGCCAGAGTCGCGGACCTGTCTCGTAAGGTAACCGTGACCCTGGAACGAAAACGGCTATTGAAGGATCACCGTGGACTTTAGTCAGTACAAGTCTGACAGTCCCTCTCGACTAGACTAGAGACTCGTTTCCTAATTTTACCACGATAAAAAAAAAATAGTTACCACTAGTCATTGGTATCGTCGATCTTCTTTTGCACTCTGATTAATATTCAGTGCAAATAAATCAAATAAGTAAACAGACACTTCAATAGCTGTGTACTGTGTATACTTTGTGCTGTGTTTTTTTTTAGTGTAGTTTAAAGTTATCATCTATCAATTTTTATCGAATGCTACAAAGCCGAAACAAATAGTGTTTTGCCGTGATGTTCAAAAGTTGGTGAAAAACCGCGAAAAAAAAATTCGCGTGGTTGATTGGTCCTGTGCATTCTTAGTAGAAAAAAGGTCTGTGTTTCAAGCAATTGGAACTAAACTAGGGACTTGTTAAGTATACTTACCCCTGACACTACTTAGATTCTACAGAACTGTGGTGGCCCAAAAACACTAGTATAGATTGGAACCCAGCCGAACGCGTTACTTTATGTAATTTATTTCAAAAGCACTGCTTAAAAAATGGAGAAGGAAAATATCGTGAGGAAACTGCCATGTCCAAAAACCAAATATTCCAAGACATGTTTTTCAGTCATCCGCACCCACGTGGTGGATGCAGTAGTCTCTTCCATCTTACAGAGATGAGGCCTGCGTCCCAGCAATGGATATTTTATAGGCCGATTATGTATGTTGTTTCTACTTTCCATATAACGTGATTTTAACAATAATGAAAATCTAAGTTAGATACAAAAGTAATTTGAGATAATTATACAAGTGTATCGAACAAATCTAGACAGCGAAATAGACAGAAGTTGTTATTTTATTTTACAACTGCGCCAACAAATTATACACACCACATTATAAACAAATAAGTTGACAACAATGCAACAGTCGCTTTTCTTTGTAACTCAAATAAAGGTGACTACACACGGGCCATGATGTACCAAGTCATTTTATGCTCTAACTCGCAGACGGCACAGATAATAATGGAAAACTATTCTTCAACTGAATTTAGCACGTTTAAATTGTGAACGCACCTGTGAGTTCTATTCCGTACATTATGAGTTTGTTCACATTATTATCTTTTTTGGCTTGTTTTCTTCTTGTGACATCCTAAAAGCAATTTGAAACAAGCTGCCCTGAGGGTTTCTATAGATGCGTGTGGTTTACTTTCTACTGTCAAAATAAATGAAATGTGTTTTTTTTTGGGGCTGGAAGAATAGCATATAGGTCATAGCACAACAATACCGCGCTCCATACATTGTTATGGACACGTTTACATTGTACTGTACTATATATTATTGGCTTGCTAACATTAAGTCCTTCTTTGCTATACTTTATAGTACAATAGTATAGGGTAGTCTGAAATCAGGTTTATTGATAAACTACTTATCGGTCAAAGAAACATTTAACAAGTGATAGATGCTCTAAGCATGGAGAAAAGTCATCACCGTCGGAGCAATTTTGCAACACACTCGGTAATGGCTAGGTATCGTTGTCTATAAGTTCCATTACCCTTTCGTACACCTCTAAGAACCGCCACGCTAGGCGGAGTCACGCGATGTTCACATTACAACGCTGAAAGATTTCGTTTCCACTTACAAAATCACTTTGTATCTTATGTTCTTTGACTTTTCTTTGGAATCTCGATTTTTATTCGCTGGATAAGGATTTTCACTCTACTTTGCAGTTTCAAGATGCTTTTAAATTTTAAATGGATCGAGAGTCCGGAGCGTTTTAACTTGGCCTATATTTTTTTAATTGATGTTCAGTAATGGGATTATTTTGGAACTTTTTAAGTTTTCTTTTTTGCATTATGCGGATATTACGTATTTTTAGACTTTCTACAAAAGTTGTCTCTTCGAAGAGTTGTTTGAGAACCACTTTTCTTGGTACAAGGGCAAAATCGAAAGTAAGATTTCATCTTCTTTTTAATCGCACGCACAATTATTGGACGTATTTCAGCTGACGCTGAGGGAACGGCATAAACGTTTCAAATCACCTATGCTTATACAGTTTGGGCGAAGAACTTCAGAAACGCAAAATTATAGATAAAAGAATTGTCGGGTGTAAGTATTTTGACAGACTAAACGCAGAGACAGATAAGCAAAATGACAGGTTTAATGTTTATCAATAGCGTCAACATCATCTCCATGGCAGGGCTAAAAGCTCTTGGTAGCACATGAACCGGTCTAACTATTCTATTTTACAGTTATTTGAAAGAAACTGTAGAATTAGATCATTTTAACATTATAAAGATCATCCTACCCAAATAGCATAAAGTTAGTTATATTGAGTGCAGTTTCAGCCCACGTAATATATGAGTACCGTCGGATTTACGATTTAGATTCAAAAAACAATAAACGTCAGTGCTCATGTACACGACGCGACGCCACCACGCCGCGCCGCACCGCCATCGCCATTCGCTTTTGTTTGATTTTGGGCAATGGCGGCGGCAACGTGTTCATGAGACCTTATGTTTTGAGGCTAAAGTTTTGTAGGTACTATACCGTAACCGGATGGCACGAAATGTAGGTAAAGCAGTTTTGATCAAATTGTTTGACCCACTAGTGTTGGTGCTAAAAACTTGGGAAATATTTTAATTTAAAGTAAATATTTTCTACATGTTTAGCTGCATGACGGCACGGTTCGTGCAGTGGCTGAGCAGTTGGACTGCTGCGCAGTGTGTCGCGGGTTCGATTCCCGTGGAAGAAACATTTGAATGACCTACAAGTATTTGTTCCGGGTCTAGTTGTTTGATCGAAAGCTAAAGAAAGAAGATTTATTTGATCTTAGGCTCACAATTAAAATGAAAAATTACGAGCAAATGGAAAAAAGAAGAACACAAAAGGTATATGATATAACTACAAAATCTCTAAAACTTACAAAAGATAACAACTGAACATATAATTTTATTTGATATAATGATCTGTTAATATAATAAACGATTGACATAATTTTATAATGACTAATTTCTATAAGCATAACAATCAATGAATATAAAATCGTTTTGTATACCGCTCAAAAGACATAAAACTTATTTGATCTAAATTTTTTTTTCTTCCTGGCAAGTAATCTACCACTGATGTGCCTAGTAATAGTACCACCTGCCGTGAATCTTCGACGGAGCCCCGCTTCGCGGGGCTCCTATTTCTGAGTACAGGGTTTAAAGTAACCTAACACGAAGGGGATGGCGGGGTCTGAAAGACCCCGCCATCCCCTTCGAACCTAACCTGTCCGTGTCGGGGTGCCCCAAGTCCCGAGCTCGCTTCGCTCGCTTTTGGATCCTAGGTCAAATAACTGATTACTACCTGTCATGCTGGCACAACGGAGCCCCGCTTCGCGGGGCTCCTATTTCTGGGTGCAAGGTTTAAAGTAACCTAACACGAAGGGGATGGCGGGGTCTGAAAGACCCCGCCATCCCCTTCGAACCTAACCTGTCCGTGTCGGGGTGTCCCAGGTCACGAGCTCGCTCTTGGATACTACATTTTTCTAATAACAATAACAACCGTGAAGGCGAACAATCAAAGTTCAAAGGATAAGCCAAAGTCATCAAAGAAAATAGTTTAAACGTTAAATTATACGTTTCAAACGTTATATGTAATGACTTTCGCTTAATTAAACGTTATATCAAATAAAATTATATGAAATGAGTTTTAGAGTAACACAAACATTATATGTAGAGAAATTATATCAACCGTTGGTATATCTCACGTTGATTATATCCTGTGAACGTTATTGAAATGAAAATATATCAAATAACTTTATATGAAATGAGACGCACCCACACAAAAGTAGGCACCGTGTGCCTCATGGCTGTGCCAAATAGGCTCAGTTCAAGTTTTTGAATAGAAAGCAAACTGCATTCAAAGATTTTCGAAAATTCTCTTGTCCCACACCCGGGAATCGCTTGAACTTGACTCATTGAATTTGTATTAGCTCTTTGTTTTTTAATGCGTATTAGCTCTTTTCGTATCGATTTAAACCCACAACCTCGTGTAGTCTTAACCTCTGGTATTCTATTAAAAGAAATGGAATGTTTAAGTTTCGATGACATTTATAGCAATCGAGTCATCCCACACAGCCTTTTAGCCGCAGGATGAGGGTTTTTCAAAGGTTTCAAAAATATCCTTTTCTATAACAACTGTTTATAACTTGAACTATTTTGTAGGTTATTGTAAACTTTTTTTTGTTGTTTTTGAAGTCGGTTCCAGTTTTTTAGGTTTTTTATTGAATTATTCCCGCTGGATCCCACTTTTGAATCCCACTTGAACATTTTTCCCATTGGATGCCAAAAAAATTAAAATTAATTCCCGTTGAATCCCATAACAACTGAAAAACGTTTTATTCCCGTTAAATCCCAAAAAAAAAAAACCCGATCCGGATCCCACATGCTTTAAAAAATCTGAATGCGAGTACTTTCAACAACAAAATTGCTATCATAAATTGCGGTTGCACCTTGAGCTTATGCTAGCCTAGTACTTTGGCAGGCCATTTTTACCTTACCCCCGCGCTGCGTGTCACGTAGCACCAGACTGCAAAACATACCTTGATCTTATACTAGCCTAGTACTTTTGCTGGTTAGTGACAATCTATCAGTTTTTAAGTAAAGACTGAAACAAATTCTCAGAATCTGTCTAGTGACTGGTCTATGGAAAGCCTATGGTGGCCGGATCTTGTGAAACTTTTTTTTTAGTAAAATTCATAAGTTAGTTACTCAGAATACATCAGTAAAATAACGGTAACAGTTTTCTTCTGATATGAACACAATATGTTGTCAAAAAGTGGGATTCAACGGGAATTAAAAATGGGATTCATCGGGACTACCTAAAAAATGGGATCCAAAAGTGGGATACAACGGGAATAATTCTTTTTATTCAGTTACACTTTTTATGGACAAGTTTTCAACAGAATTTTGACTTCTGTTGTTAT
Source organism: Agrotis segetum (assembly GCA_036375495.1). Classification (NCBI taxonomy): domain Eukaryota; kingdom Metazoa; phylum Arthropoda; class Insecta; order Lepidoptera; family Noctuidae; genus Agrotis; species Agrotis segetum. Next base: position 556,628 of record JAQSVV010000297.1, read on the forward strand.
TTTGTTTCGAATACAGTCATTTCCTTGAAGATTGATCAGTTTTTTTTTTAATTATATGTTTTCCTTATGTTTGCCGTATAGAATTACTTCCCAGAATTTGATCCTTATTAGCTAGGAACACTATCGAATGGTGTAATATCCATTCCTGGATAGAATTATTATTTTTTACTAAAATCCAATAATGCAGATTTTTTCCTCAAAATCGGCCTCGAGACTTCTTTCAACGTTTTTCGATATTCCTCATATTTACGGAGATAGCCCAGTTGAAAAAAACATCCTGTATATTTATATTCAATGTAATTTCCACGCAACAACAGTAAATGTCGTTCTAGGAAAGATACAGTGTAATTGTTTCCAATATCGCATTTCATTTCTAGTAATCCAATAGATTCGAAGTAAGTACGCAGCGAGCGGTCGGCGTTCAGTAGTAGTAGAATAGCTTCTCAGAAATTATTTCCTTTAGCTAAAGATACCTTCATCGGAACTGATGCGTTGGTTACCGATACGTTAGAAACTGACAATAGCTAGTGCAACTTACTTGTATGAATGGGAGAGCTATATCAGCTTGTTTCTTTTCACCCCGATGGCCCCATCACTCTCCTCCAGGAGAGCAGTATAGAAACCAGCTCAGAAAACACAGACACAAACCGATTCCGTCATTCCCTCCTCACCGCCGAGGACGCCCGTCGCGACGTCCTTGCAAGGGCAACGACAACTATAAGGGTTCCTTTTTGACTACGGAACCCTAAAAACAACAAGATTCAAAATTGCTTATCCCAGGGAAAATTGAGCCTATTAACAGAAGCATTTATTAGGAATATTAGTGGAAAATTTGTTCGACAACTTTAGAGTAGTTTCGGAGATCTAAGATCAAAACAAAAAAAAAATAACATAGACGAAAAAAAAAAAGTTGATCTGGCATCATAATCGATCCCTTATTTAGAAAAAAATATTCAATGTAGGTACAGGAATGACAGCTGTACGATTTCATTATAATATTATGTAAAGAAGATAAAGATTGTTGCTTTAGTTATTCGCAATACCGTCCATTACATTGTTGGTTTAAACAAAAACCCTCTTACCGCATAAGTTAAACATTTGTTGAATACTTGTTTAAAAAAACTGTCAAAGTCCAAACGACTTTGATGTATGAGTCGTTTTGCAGTAACACTTTTTCTTAGATAAGTGTTCAACAGACGATGTGGTAAGACGGGTAGTTTTCTGAACAGAGTCTATCAATTCTTAATATTTTTATTCGATGATTGTTGTGTAGCTGTTTTGTTAAACATGTTTTTTTTTTAAACATGAGTTCGAAGGTATTTCGCACATTTATTTTTAACGGTACTTAGATAAAAACATGCCATAAAACCAACGGAATAAGTATTTATTCCGTTGGTTTTATGAAAAACAAAAACTTAACAACACAATGAAAACTTGTATAAGTTTTCATTGTGTTGTTATGTTTTTGTTTTTGAAATGGGTTCATTCTTTGGTCTAGATTAGAGGTGTACAGAGACAGACATGGACCTAATAAATGTATTGAAGGAGTTAATTGTTCGTAAAGGTTATATCGCATGTACGGATATGCATGTTCATTGCATGCGGCACAAAGTCTTAACGTCATTACGTTGCCAGTCCGGTGGCACCTCGTAACAAGCTCTGGAATGCCTCACATTTCACACAAGTACGCAGATTTAAATCATAGATTTGGTGAAAAATGTTCCGGTTTTCACATTTATGTGACTTGCATTATTTAAAAAATAGTTGTTTCTGATTGGTTGTTTGAGATGCCGCCAACTTACGTACTTTTATTTTAACGACCAAGCTCCACACATTGCATAAATGAAGTTAATGTTGATTTTCTGTCAACTTTTAATGCAAAGAGTTAAATTTTGCACTGAGCTAAGCTTGAGGTGAAACAATGTACAGCTTGGCCAGAACGAATTGAAACGGAACTAATCTTTTTGTTTCTGACAACGTTTTAAAATCTTTGATATTTGATGTAAACAAAGATCGCAGGTTTGTTAGATTTATTATTGTGCCATAAAAATAACGTAATAGCGCGAAGACAGTGGCGACTTCCGGTTTTCTACAGTTTTTTGCCAAGCTGTAGACACCACTATTTAATACCTACAGGTACGGTGAGAGCATATCTATGATTTAAATCATTATCATCTATATCGTGGTAATATTCGGAACTTATGACGTCTGTCCAAGAGTACTACGTCAGCTTGACGTCTGCAAGCCAGATACAATTTCACGCTTTGTCAAGTTACGAAATTCATTGCGAAATTCTAGTTTCATCCAGAATACGTACGGATGGTTGCTGCTTGTGTTTAACGTTTACGTTGCATGTCCCTTGTTACTGTAAGTGGACGGCTAGGATCCAACTGTATTACAGTTGAGACCATTAGGTGATTGTTTGCATCTTGGAGTACTCTTCATTTGCTTATGATTTATGTTGTTGGGTAGTTCCCTTATATTCATACTACCTAGTTTGAGCATGACAAATGGACCAACTCTTGCGAAAGTAAGTTTTCAAGCGTAAAAGTAAATAAGTGTCTAGAGTTTTTTTTAAAGATTTTGCAATAAAAGGGTTATTCGAACTTACTAACACTCATTTTCTAATGAGACATGAATTCTATGTTTTTTGTCGTAAATCATACTTGTATTATTACGACGTTAATAGTATGCTTACATAGAGTATCTAGTGTACGAACGAGGAGCTAAGGGTCAGCTCAGACCGACACGTGACGCTGCGCGCACATTTCAATAGAGTTATTCAAAATGTAACTCTATTTCCTACACGAAAAGATACACCTTTCGCAACGCAGCGCGAAGTAGCGTGGCGCCGCGCTGCGTTTTAATCGTGATTCAAAATCTGACTTTATTTACGTTGCGTCACGTCGCTTCGCGTCGCGTCTTGGTGTGAGCTGACCGTGATCGTCAAAGTCACAGTTTACTCAACGTCATCAACGTCAAAAACGGAAATTATCTTGTACTAGGCCCCTTTTATATCATTCCAATCACTTCTTGAAGTATAACATTTTAAGCCCCTTGATGTCTATGAAACATTTCTTCAGTCCATTTCAATCAATGTACCTACTACTTTCAAACCCCTCAAGGTATTTGAATACAAGAGCATTTCAATTGACGATGTCTGTACAGTTAATATAGTTACGTTTGTTTTATTTATGGAACTAGTACAGACTTGAAATCAAATTACTCGTTGATAAAATAATAAATATTAGGTAGATAACTAATTACCAACACAATATTAAACATTTATTCTATGAATCGTAGTCGTGGTTAAATTTGTATAGCAACAATATGATAATCAAAATAATTTGTTTTATTATCATTAAATTACAAACTGTACCTACTTAAAAATCAAGTAAAACATCAAAACAGCAGTCTTTGTTAAGAAATTATAAAACATGTACCAATTCAGCGTTAACACCTTCAGCTTAAATAGAACATTGGAAATTTCACTGAAAACGTCTCATTAAAAATGCTAAAGCTGGCTAAGAAAAGTGGATAATCTGTTTGGCGTCCGGCGAATATTAAAGAAGCCGAGAAGTCCGGAAGGTCGTTTGATCAGATCAAAGGCTTTTCTAATAAACCTTTGGATTATGATGGACTCACAATTCACCTTTGTCTATAAGGTTTGATGGACAATCCTGTCTATCCAAGCTCCGTTTGTTATCCATTTTGTTTCAGGTGTCATTCCTGTAGGTCAGGGATAGCTGACATCTGAGACACGGGGTTACCTTTCTGTCTATTCTCAGTCGGCTGATCGTTTCAGTTACATTTTCTAGTGAGCTTTCTATTTCTAACAGGCTGTGGGTGTTGAAAATATTGATCTAATACAATTACTGGAAGGAAACACTTTCGGTGTTTTACATTAATTATCGGCTAATTATAAATAGGTTAGATTTCTTTTGAGGGAATATTGAAAATAGGTAAATTATGGCTTTACCTTTAAATATACTTTTGTGTTAAATACGTAGGTAATTCAACTTTAAGCAGTGAACATCAGATAAAAGAAAATGTAAAAAAAAAATTTGCTACTTTGAACTAATTTGTTTCAGGATATCGCAATTAAAATACTTATCAGACATCCAATTTTCTTCGTACTAATTGTGTAAGTTTAAATCTTTTCATAAGAATAAGAAGTGATTGAACCCGGGTTTTTTGCATTAGTTTTCTTTTCCCCTGCACTTATGATTGAGTCTTTATAATGTATTAGACTTGCATGTTCATTGCCCGGGTAGTAAGAAATGGGGGAGGGAATTCTCTGGAAAGTCTGAAATGTAGTGTGAAGTAGAAGGAATTGTCGTTTTTCTTTTGTAGAGGTGGGGCATGCCGGGCACGCCTCCCGCCGCCAAGGCACCATGAAGGCAGTTCCGGGAACTTTCTAATAGTTTCCCCGAGTTCATTGTACGGTACAATTTGACTTGTTTTAAGTTTTTATTTCTAAAACTCGATTTGTTGTTTGAAAAGACCACCCTATTTAATTTAAAATTTTGTTGGCAGTTTCCATTGAGAGAATAATCTTGTAGTACGATAACTGTATGGATGTTTATCGTTAAAAATAAACTTTGTAATGGTAATATTATTTGTGGAATATAAGCCTTAATATGTTGATATTCTTGTCTAGAAATCTCTGGTTCTATGGTGCGTGAGATACAAGTTTGCCGTAAATGATTACTTCCCAGAATTTTGATCCTTATTAGCAACACTATCGAATGGTGTAAAAATACAGGGTTTGATTTTTTCTCTGAAATCAGCGGGTTCGATTTCTGGCCAAGATGATTGATTTTTCTAAAATCCAATGATGCAGTTTTAGTTTTCATCAAAATCGGCCTCGAGACTCGTTTCAACTTTTTTCGATATTCCTCATAGTTCCGAAAATAGCCATACACGCCCAGTTGAAAAAGTCACCCTGGATAGTACTTAATATCACGCTATGCGTGACGGGAGCTGAGTAGCGGCTGTGATATTACGGGAAGCAACTGGTATAACATAAAAGGTTTACGATTCCAAAATACCTGTATCTAACAGCGTAGACATTCTTCGTAGCAGATTTCGTAGGCCGTAGACACAATTTATACTGTGCCGTAGACGTCTACGAAATCTACTACCATAACAACACAGATCAATGAGACCGACAACTAACTAAAAGTACTCAATATTAGATTCCATTTACTTATTGGTTTCGTTGAATTTGATAATGACTGTTTCTGTGGGCTAGGGGTGAAAAGGTGACACAGCAACCTTAATTGTGCATTTAAATGTAATTTGGGATAAATAATAAATCCTACTAATATTATCGACTGAAAGTTTGTTTTGGTGGATTTTTGTTACTCTTTCACACAAAAACTACTAAATTCATTTGGATAAAATTTGGTACACACATAGTTTATGATCTGGATTAACACATTAGACAGTTTTTACCCCGATTTTCCCGTAAGATAATTTTTGAAATCGCTGTTAACATAGCTGTTACCAGTGATTTCCCCCGCTACGTAATAAATTAGGATTTTTTATACAGGCACATATACACCTTCTATATTATGTGTATAATATAACTATATATTAAATAAAAGAAACAAAATGTTCCATATTTATCGTATAACTACTTAATTAAAGGATGCTCTATTTTATACGAAAAAGATAGAAAAAGGTAGGTATTAGGGCATGCAACCGGGAAATCCCGGTACCGAAAATACCGGGAAATCCCGGGAATTTTTAAAGCAATTCTGTACCGGTTCTTCGTCCCGTAGTCCCGGTACTTTCGATACTTTCGGTACTTTATTATTTTCCTTCTTTTTTTCAATATAAAGTTACAAATCATATCCAATAAACCATTCGTTTACAATATTGTTGTTATAAAATATTTTATTTGACAATAATGAGAATTTCATAAACAAAAACTAATCAGCAATGTAAGTAAGGGGTCAGTTATGATGATGATTATGATTCATTTATTGCATTACTTTCATTTTGAAAAGAATAACTTTAATCATGCTCAGATTTTGTGTATTTTATAATTATTTGGTTTACTAATTTCTAAAAAGCTTTTACATTATTTTATGATACTACCTTTATTTTAAATAAAATAGCGTTTGTTACATTCTTTTCTTAAGTTTTATGTTTTGCTACAGTTTGTTTAATGATATTTATTTATAGTAGACGGAAAAAAGTGACCAAGTATGTGATGTTAAACACTTATTCTATAGAGGAAAGAAGAAAGCAATTACGTGACAAAGATAGGCTTATTTCTAAATATAGTTCTGATATATTTGAATTATTATAATTAAAAGTTATTTTTATATCAATATAAAAAAATACATGTGGCACTCGAAGATTGCGAGAAGCTACCTTTTCTTTCCACTTCACTCGCTCGGAAAGATTCTATTCATTCGCGCGTTTTGCAAAATGGAGTTTAATAACTCCATTTTGCACGCAAAACGCGGAAAACTCCATTTTGAGTGATAGAGCGCAAAGATTTGTTCAAAATTCGGAGAAAATATCTTGTAGTCAATTATTTTCGTCACTGGCAGGCGAGGCGCAGAGCCGCCTCCACTGCATTTCCTCGCTTTGTGAGGTGAAAAGTTGTGTGTTGCATTCGGAAGCAAAGTTTTTCTGCATCTCGTACCTTTGACAAGTTCGCCACGCTAAAGTATTAGCGAAATTTTCGCGCCTAATCAATTTTGCAGCCTTGCATAACAAATAACTATTTTATTTTAAAAGAAAATTAAAATATTTGTGATACACTACTGTAATATAGAACTTCTTTGTTGTAGGAGAATTTTATAAGTAGGTTTTATTGTGAAAACTCCTTTTGTAGCTAGCTGTTTAGTATTAGTAAGATAAAGTAAATTGTTTTTATGATTACCGAAGCCTCCCAAACTGAAACGACGTTAGACGATGCGTGGTGTCGGGTATTTACGTTAGGTTTTTGTTCGGAATGTCTTGATTTGGTTGCCGCGCCGCGCCGCGATCAGAGCCCGCGATAAAAACTATGCAATAGCTTAAAAAAGCATTTAAATTCGGTTCCTTGAGATTATGTTCTGATAATTATTGTCAATTATAGATTATTGTGAATAAAACAAAGTTTGATGAACTACTCCATCCCACCCACATTTGTAATGAGTTCATTTTTCAACTGATTTAGAAAATTTTATGTAGTGTGCACGCACTCGTGCTTTTAATATCGACATTTTTAGTTAATAGCGACATTTGTACGTGAGTACCGAAAGTACCGAATTTCCCGGGAAATCCCGGTTCCACGTCCCAGTACCGAAACTTCGGTACCGGGCTTTAAAAAGTACCGGTTCTGCAAGCCCTAGTAGGTATGTACTTAATTACTTTGATTAATAGTCATTGGTTCATGTTTGGTCTTGTTAGTTGAAAGATTCCGCCTGAATCTATATTTATTAAGTATCCACACTATCTTCATTTACACAAATATTATAAAAAGGAAAGATTTGTACTTTGTGTGTGTATGTTTGTAATGAATAAACTCAAAAACCACTATGCCACTTTCAAAAACTTTTTCACCATTTAGTACTACACTAGATTTACCCTGAGTAACAAAGGCTATATTTGTTGTTAACTGCTTAGATACGAGACGGTTGTTAAACCTTTCACACACACAAACTCACACATACAAACTGCCACTTTGGCGCAAAGTTGTAAACTAGATAAAATTGTGAATCAATTTATTTAATTTATGAATTAAATAAATTAATAAACAAAAATGTAATCAAGTTAGGGAGAGCGGCTTCTCCTGGCGCAAGTGTCAACCTCAATATTTTCTAGTTTACTTTTGTTATGAAATAAACATTTTGTTTTTTTCATCTGGCGTCGAGCGTTGGGGTTCTACTTGCGACTCCAACATAAACAATATCCAAAGAGCGGGAGACTCCATCATTAAACAAATAGGTAATGCTCTCTGGTACATCAAGAACTCAGAGGATCTTCATCACTTAAAGCTAAGCAAAAAAGCAGCAAAATCTAAGTTCCCTTTAAAAAAAAAAAACAATCTTATAGGGAACTCAGCTTTTTGTGTTGGGATTTTTAATTTTTATAGGTAAGTCACATAATATAATGTAGACTTTTAATATTTTCGCTCTAAATTGTCAAATATAAAAACGAAAATAAGAACACTCTCGATGAAGTCATCAATATTCCCTTTCAATGTGCTTATATTTGAGACCCCACTCGAGTTTATTTGCAGACATTCCGTTATTCTTGTCTGAAACTTTTGGTTCTATTTTTTTTTCCTTAAAATACCTGACCTGATAATCGACCCCAGCACCTTGCTCAGCGCTCGCTTTTGCAACCACTAGATCAACGATAAGTTCACGTTTATTAATATTTATACTACGACATAATAAGAATGTAGAATGTACAAGTGCCTCCTTTCTCATTATTAGTACTTTCTAGAAGCATTCCAGTTCTGAGTACGAGGCTAATGAAGGTTAATCACTTTCTTTGAATTGCATGCCGCCGTATTGGCTAAAGCAATAGTACGTTACCTATATTGCTAATATAACCTTCGACTCACTGCTTTCAGTGAGTGGCTCACATTTATTGTATAAATAATCACAATATTTTAGTAGGATTTTATGAAATTAAGAATCTAAACTGCGCGAGAGCGTTAGTACTTATTAGGTGATTGTAAACTTTACGCAGAGAAATGTATACGAGAACTTCTGGTTGCAACCGTGACAGCAAGACTCACTAGTTGACTTTACAAAATTTCTAGTAATAAATACTAAGTCCTTGTTATCTTTACCACTTTCTTAGTATTTATTACTAAGTCCTTGTTATCTCTACTACTTACTTCTACTAGTATTTATTACTAGAAATGTTGTAAAGTCAACTAGTGAGTCTTGCTGTCACGGTTGCAACCAGAAGTTCTCTTACAGGTAGCTAGATATTTCTCTGCGTGTTGCAGAGGTAAAACTATCGAAAACTGATTCATGAGTTTTCAGCTTGGAATTTGAAATATTTATTACAGATACAAAACTAAGTGTAAGTTTTTATCTTGGTAAAATCATCAAATGAGTCCTTCCAGAGCAATGTGGGACGGACTGTTACTCTTGTATTGACTAAAATCCCCTTTACGTAGGTATGGTAATACCTTTAATCTATCAAGATTGCAGGACTGTCTCATGTGGGGACGAGGTCAAAATTGTCGATTGTGATTGTTGTTATAGCAAACCTTAGCTTTCATATTTCCAGGGTCACGGGATTGACTCATCAGGTAACCGGGACCCTGGAACGTACAGGACTATTGAAGGATACCGTGGATTTTAGTCAGAACGAGTCTTAAAGTCTCTCCCGTCCTGGGTAGGGGCTGTCATTTGATGATTTTGCTACGATAAAGAAAAAATACCTATTCTTAACTATAAAACAAAAGCAAACATCACCAGCAAGGTGATAAACTATGACACAAAAGGTAACAAACTGCCTCTATTAAGAGGGAGGTAACGTGGGTAGTCAAATCATTATCCTAATTGCTTCTTATTTATGATGCCTAAACAAATATATGGACATTTCTTGTGAGGGAACGGATGTATTATTCATTGGAGAGTAGACGTGGATGGATCCTAAGTTGGAAAGAAAAGATTTGTTGGGTACGTTGCACAGATTAATGGTACACCACCACACTATCGCGTCTCACGCTGTTTAAACTTGAATGTAACGGTTTTCGTAACGTATTGGAATTGTTTTTCTATGGAACATTATTTTTATTGTTTTTTTTCGGGTTTGGTGGTTTGGGAGCCGTTGAAATAGAAATGTAATTCTAGTTATACTTCAGGCGAAGCGATGTAAATAAATTTGCGACAGCTTAAATATATAATCATAATTATTAACTACTGTGACTTTGGCCAAGTAGCCGAATATTCGGTCAAGACGATAATTATTTCCATGATGTTGTGTTCTGGTGCTATTAGCAATGTCATTGTTAGTGGCATTTCTAACTTTCCTCCATGCGAATTGACTGCACTCAGATTCCAAAATCGCTGACCACCATATCGTCAAGTTGGGGTCGATCATAAGTATGCCACCTCTAACACTGTCTCACCGAGTAGACATGGACTCCCTTGATAACAAATAGAGATGTAGCGACTGTGACTTTGGCCAAGAAGCCGACTAGACGGCCAAGCCCATCGTTTTTACTCGTATCGCTTGTGTTTTGGGCCTATTAGCAATGTCAGTGTAATTTCATATATTATAAAACCGAGTCACAGATCGTATCCGCACAAAATCCTTTTATTTTGTGTTATACTCGTAAGTTAAATACAACGTGTAACGTTAATAGCGCAAAACCTCTCGTGGGGTAACTCAGCCCACGTTACTGAACAATGTTTGTTCTAAGAATTTTGTAAATTCGCAAAAAAAAAAGATTTTTATACTGATGGGCCTGATCAATTCCTCGTTTTGTATGAAAAAGTAAAATCTTTTTTTTTTGGGAATTTCCAAAAGTCTTCTTCCGAAAGTCGTCTTTCAAAGGTACAACCAGCTACATGAAGTTTTATATTATGTTACTTGCTGGTACGGAACCCTTTATGGGCGAGTCCAACTCGCACTTGGCCGGTTTTTTTTCATTATAATTTTATCTGATAACTTTTGGGCTTCTATTAAGTCATTTCGAAAAAGACTTCAAAGTTTGTACGATAAGCTGTAGAGCGTATACGATCTTAAGATATTTGCATCCCAACAAGAGTTCATTAATAATTAAAAGATTAGTTGGTACTTCAAACCGACCGCTTCAATCCGAGACAGGTAGAGCTTTAAGCTATTAATCTTATATAAGCGCTTAAACTATTAAAGTTTTCGTCGGATAAGCTCCAAAACTAACAGTTTAGACACGGACAGCTGTTGATCCCCTGAAATCCATTAACATTTAAAACATTCAAATTAAATTCTTATGAGCTTTTAAACTTAAGTGGCTTTGCTTGTTAAGGACCTTTGTTAGTTGTTTAAGTAAATAGAATAGAGAAAAAACTTGATTGTACGACTTACGTGGTTAATTAAGTTCTATGAGTTATTTTTCACCAACTTCATAAAAGGGAGGAGGTTTTCAAATCGTCTGTTGTTTTTTTTTCAGGAGACGCCTGGACCGATATGGACATTATTATTTTTTGTTTAAAAGGGAGAAATGGTCCCATAATCATCAGGTCAGGATCTAATGATAGGATTCCGGAGAAATCGAGAGAAATAATTACAGAAAAACCGCAATCGCTGCTATCGTTTGTCTTTGGATTGTTTGCGCAATCACTTATCATGATAATTATTATCACACACCTCCACGTGCGCCCATGGACTGGAGTTCCCTCTCGGATACGTCCGGGGGGAAGACCAGTTTTTCGGGCCGGTGCACCCTGGGATGCGGGCAAAAACTCTTCCTTAGGCACCTTATCACCCACTAGGTGGACCGACAACATCGTGAGAGTTACGGACAACCGATGGATGCATTTGTAGTCTTTTTGCTTTTTAAGTCGGTTACTTTTTACCCGACTGCGCGACGCAAAGGAGGGTAATGTGTTTATCAGTCTATGTATGTATGTATGTATGTATGTTTGTTTCTATGTGGCGTTCTAGAGACCAAATGCGTTGGCCGATTTTGATAATTTTTACGTCGATCGATTCGTCTTAACTTTGCGAGTGTCACTAAAGACATGACAGTAATCAAAATTCACCACAGCGACAACCAGACGCCATATTGTCAAAATGAAAAAAAAATGTCGATGAACTATGTCATTTGGGGTATCGTTGAATAGGTATTTTAAAATCATCTTTAGGTTTCCTTTATCATTTTTCATTTTAAATAATAGTTTAGGATATATAACGATTTAAAGTTGTTTAGCAAAACAATAATTCTCTGAATAGAAGTAACTAAAAAGAATGAAATAAAAAAAATATTTAACGAAAAACAAAAAACCCGACTGCATTAAAAAAACTAAAAAGAAAGAAACAAGCCCAGTAGTTAAGAATTCACTCATTCACACTCACAGTCGGGGCCCGTTGGAAAGATTTGATTGGTAATTTGAAAGGGCCCCGACTGTGAGTGTGAATGAGTGAATTCTGAACTACTGGGCTTGTTTCTTTCTTTTTAGTTTTTTTAATGCAGTCGGGTTTTTTGTTTTTCGTTAAATATTTTTTTTTTTTAAGTTTTCTTTTAATGGCCTTTATCACTAAAATTATGAATGTGCCCACTTCTGCTGGAACATCAATTGAAAACTGTATCATAATTTCAACGGAATCAAAACAAAACCCTTCAATCGTTTAAGCTGTTTAAGCTACGTACCATAATAAAAAACAAGGCACTATTCAAAGAATTTTCAAAGTGACCTATTATTAGAAATTCATTTATTTATGTTTCTTCGCGGTAACAGATCGATAGTTGACGTTGCACCACAATTGATGACGTCACAACTTCAGGGAAAAAGCCTGACTACAGAAAGCCTGGAATATTTGCTTTGCCTGTCGATTGGGCGCCCAGTTGTCTGTACGATGAAATAACATTGTTACTGTTAACGTTTGCTGGTGAAAATGCTGGGAGGAACATAAAAACATTTCTACGTAACCTTTAGCGGGTCTATCAAAATATGAAAAACCCACAAAAAAATAGTGGTTCAAACGTCGTCGTTTACGTTTGGACAAAGCAAAGCAATAAACTACTCAAAGTAAATTCTTTTTTTTTTCAGGTACGTGGATGCCCTCTGGTGTTCAGAATTATTCGTAGAACCGCCATTGAGAACCCCAGACTCTGATGTAACTGTGAACTATTAGGGTGCTCCCACATCTATCGACGCGGATTCAGCTTTTTCCGTCGCCCTTTCTGTTTCTGCCGCTTAGAACTGCCATTTGCTAGACCGAGACACTAACGCCATTCGCACCGGCTCGGCTCGGACGACGCGACGCGACTTCGGCCGACGGCGGAACGAGTCGTTTGTAGATTAGCTGATTAATCGCATCCGTACGGCTGCGTGCGGCGTCGAACTGCTTCCGAACCGCGCCGAAGACGGTCGAACGCATGCCTTCATCTCCGACGGTAGCTGATCGCATCCGTACGGCTGCGTACGGCGTCAAACTGCTTCCGAACAGCGCCGAAGATGGCCGAACGCATGTACCTACCTCTACGACGGCAGCCGAACGGCGCCGGAGATGGCCGAGTACCAACGATGGTGGCATAGCACAGTGTTTTACGAAGACCATTCTTCGGACATAGCTTTTTTAATGTGAAAATCTAATAGTTTAGTTATTTAAATGAATTACTTTTTATCCCCATTGTACTAGCATGTCTAATTTTTGAGATGATTTTTTTTTGAAAATCGACTGTTTTCAATAAGCCATTTAGAAAAAAAAAATTTTTTTTGAAACTAAAAAATTATGATACGCAAAATAATTATGACCTTAGAAAAATCGACGGAGTTTTAAATGCTGCATATTAAAATTTTTAGTACTCAGTAGATTCAGACTTATACGAGGTTTTAAGTCTTTATTTTTTTCTTTGATGTTCCGTCGTATTTGTGAAACTGAAATTATGCCCTTCATTTTCCTTGCGCTCCAAAAAAATACCACATCCCACTTGCGTGGAATCAATGTCCGAAAAATGGTCTTCACAAAACACTGTGCACAGGGCTTGTGGGCACAGGCCCGGCGCCGAACAGATGCGAGCAGCCGTCGCGACGGCCGTTCGGAACAATCGACTTCCGATAGCATGCGAAAATCCGTCGCGGCAGCTGATCGGCGCACATAGGAGTATTTCACCAAAAAAAGCGATCAAAAGTCGAATATTCCAAAGTATTAATATGGTGGTATTTTTTGGTACCTGGCAAACCGGAAGGGTCGGGGGAACAATAAACCACTCGACTCGCTTTTGTTCTTACTAACATTCCGTTCACAATCAGTCGTCTTTCTAACGCAAGCTTGATCGTACGAACTTAATACGCAGTGAAAGTGAGTCAACTTAATTGTTAAAAATAAGTGTAACAATTAGATTACTCGGAATAAATCATATTTTAGTTATGGAAGGTGCAGAACAAGGTATGTAAAATTTAAATTACTAATATTTTTTTAAATATATACCATCAATAATTATTTACGTCATCTTTAGTGGGGTACATTAAAACGACAAGTCGATTTTAGCCTTTTCCAATATTTCATAGTCTTTTTGTTATATTTCCGGACTTTTCCCGGGTCAAATTCTTTTATAATCTTGTTGTTAGATATGCATATTAGACATTTAAAAAGAAAATAGCTGCCACCACGTGCCAAAATGTTAGCATTTTGAAAATTAAGTGCCCGTGATATTTACCAAAACAAACTTTATTTTGCTGTCACTTACGTTAATTTCAGGTTTCTCTTGTTGTAGGGTCTTCTGGTACCAAGGTCGTGACGCGAGAATATGTTTTCCGAAAAGCGAGGGAATATACTGAATCAGATTTCGGAAAAAAGTTGGATTTGTTGGAGTTTGAAATAATTAATGACTCTTTATTCCCAACTGATCAAAAATCAAAGTTTATTCATACATTTTCTCGTCTCAAGTCTGAAATGTCGTGATGAAGTCTAAGAGGCAGACAGCAAAGCAAACAGAAAGTGTGTTTTTGAAAGAATACCATGATTGGTTACAAGGCACTCTTGAAATACCGAAAAAAATAATTAAAACTGAAAAATCCCAGGGTAGACCAAGCAAAGAGTTAGCGGATCTGACAGACTGCAGTAAGCGTCGAAAGACATCACATTTACGAGGCAAAAATGAAGCAGAAACACTAATTTATGCAGGTCAAATGGCGCTTCGTGATAACGGAAATGTGGATGGTGCATACGTAATAAAAGATATTATGCCATCCCCAACACGTGGTCGTAAATATCGTGAAGCTTTCAGAAAGAGAGCTACACCTGCAAAAATTAAGCAACTATCGCCAACTCAGGCTTTGTCTATCCTTATCAGAAGAAGCTGCAGAGGCTCGTAATAAACATTTTCGGAAATTCAGGGAACAATATGCAAGAAAATTCAATAGCACTGACTGTAATATGGATGTCTTAAATAGATTATTATTAACTTCAGACCCATATTTGACAAGTACTAGACGAAAAGTGTCTAAAAAATCAATACCTTTTAAACTGGAAACTAGAGAAATGTTAATGTCCTACGAAGATGATAAGGACAAAGGGGATGCAGACGATAGCGTATTTGATTCAGATGAAGAAGAGTAGTTTTAAGTGATTTCATTAGTTATTATTTTTTTTTAGTTTTTGACTTTTCTCTAAATTGTTTTATGAAAGATTGCAATAAATAGTGACAAATGATTTTTTACACTTATTTCAAATTCCTGCTTCAAAAATAGCTCAAAATATTTTTTAAACATTTTTGAGTACATTTTAATCCCAATAAATAGCATTTTTGCCAATAAATAATTTTGATCGACTTTATTGATCAAATACCCCTATGTGCGGCGGTAAGCCGAGTAGTGTGGTGATACGCACTCGGCTTAAGCCGGTTCCGTGTCGATAATAAGTTTGGGAGCACCCATAAGAATCAGTGTCATTGAGTTTCTATGAAAAACTTTGAAAGTACAGACGCTAGCCAACAACGTACTTCAATGTGTCTTTCTTTAATAGATTTTGAACCTTATCACAATAATAGTGGAAGGTTAATGTTAGATTGGTCAAATTTTACAGATATTATATACTTTTTGAAACGATATTATGACTGTAAAAAGAAAAATTATTAATAATGATATTAATTTTGTAAGTTGGATAAGTAAAACACTGTTAAACGTCACAACCAATATTTTAAAGCTAGATGGGGCCGGTGTTTCGTACCTGACTTCTCTGAGAAGAAACAGCCGAAACAAACTCAGAGGTCACAGTCTCTTTTAAAGTTCAGACATTGTTTTGCTCAGGTCATACGAGGACCATGCGGGTTAATTATACATTATAGAGATACTCATTGGTATTTCATAAGTGATGTTTGATTTCAATGTAGATAGTGGTGGAAGAGAACGGCGCGTATTAATTCCGAGAAATTATTAATGGAAAACTTTGTTTTCAGACACTTTTAGGTGAAATATGAAATATTGGGTTTGGTTCTTGGAATTGAATAAATCACAGCCCTTGTCAGTCAATTTAAAGAGGCATAGTATTACCCAGTAACTGAGTTGTGGAGGTCAGATGGGCAGATGCTCCAAATAAATATTTAGCTCACACATTGAGACTGGAAATCGATTTAAACATCTCGGGCTCTCCTCAGGGCCTCATCAGGGCTCTTTAGTCAACAGGTCCCTTTCAAATTGTACTCACGAGATGATTTCAATAACTCCTAAGTTAAGTGAATTATTTCTTGTTTATTCGATTGGATTCGCTGTTTCAAATTGACATCTATAATCTCACTAACAAAAAATTAAAGATCTGTTGAACATTCGTGCCCCGGCAAAAAAACTGTCACAATACAAAAATACTTGTTTCGAGAAAATGTAACTTTTATTATATAGATTTTTGTGTATTAATTCGTGAATAATTTAAAGATTTTAATAGTTAGATTACCGAAATTTTTGTGTGAATAGGTTATATAAATGTTTATTATAAGGTTTTATAGTGAATAACAAAATCGTGGTTATTTTTAACTAACTTTTAAAAACTTTTAATTAGATGTGTATTATGACACTTTTTCGATTGAAATGTCTGTCGTTTTTTAAATAATACACTTTTATGTATTTATCTATATATTTATGTTTGTTTTTTACATAACGCGGTAATTTTTACAATGCTTTTTCGTCAACAATAGAGTCATAACACAGAATTCTATTCTTACATTATGAAACTTACCGATAGAAAGACAGTTTATTTTTAATTATGCTTTTTTTTAATATACTTAAGCATTCAAAAAAAAAAATAGCATACCACCAGCTTTGGGAACAGGGTCCAAAGTACCGATAGTTAGGGCTCCAGAGAGAGAAACCTCGCTCACTATGCTAGCCGTGTTCAGGAGCAATACTCTTGGCCCTTTTTTGCATCGGACCCATGAGCGTGTTGATCGAGGCTCTTTGCGACTACTCCAAATACGATATTTTATTTTATAAACACGACTGCCACTACTTAATCATAAACAACTTTCTTATTTAAATAATAATTTAAACTGCAGCTAAAGAGGCTTTACAAAAGGTCAAAGGGAATGCTTAATAAAAGCTGGCTATTGTAAGCACCCTTCACAAAGTGAAACTGTCTTTTCAATAGCTACTTGATGGTTTCTTTGTAACTCTTTTAATATAATAAATTATTTCTTTTTAGAGGTTTCTTTAGAGATGATGGCTTTTGTAGGTGACATAGAGTATTTAAAGATTTATGGTTTTGTTGTGAATTTCAGGTGTGCCTTCCGGGTTCGTCTATGGTACTCTATTTTTTCCTTGTTGCAAGGTCAGAGTTTATTAAAGGCCAACTCATTCATAGGCTATGGTTAACACTGGCAACATTATTTATTTATTGAGAATAAAACATTGTATGTATTTTATACGTGAGATCAGCCATAGATTGGGCTGCCATCTCTAAAATTTGGAAACCAGGACAAAATGCGTGAAAACCCCAGATTTTAGAGTCTAGAACTTGGACCTGGGGGGGTATTACAACGTCTGATAACCAGGCTTATTTCGGCAAGTGAGAGTGACAGAGCTATACAAGTCGTTTAGCGCCATCTCGTTCACTCACTGGATCAAGTCTGGTTTTAAGACGCTATAATAGCCCCCTGGAGTCGAAGTGCGCATCGTGGCAACTGCGTTGGGAGAAGTCCGGACGGTGAAGTGTGCGTGTGTCGTGGGCGACAAAGTCTTGTCTTGTCGACGAAGCCCTCCCGGAGACCCGGACGCTCCCCGGATGTTTGTTTAACTAGGACCAATACGGGGAAACCTGGACGGATGGCAACCCTAGCCATAGAGGGTCTATAGCATAAACTTGTAACGAGACTTTTCATCAGCAGCAAATAAACACTCTAACTAAAGAGACTATAAAATTTCAAGCAAAGAAAATATTTTTTATTGCGTAACTAGGAGACTGATACCATACTCCTCAAAATAGATTAAAGTTCTAAGAAAATATAT
This sequence comes from Agrotis segetum, assembly GCA_036375495.1. Classification (NCBI taxonomy): domain Eukaryota; kingdom Metazoa; phylum Arthropoda; class Insecta; order Lepidoptera; family Noctuidae; genus Agrotis; species Agrotis segetum. The sequence continues at coordinate 574,747 of JAQSVV010000297.1, forward strand.
GACTAAAAGGCAGAGGTTTGGAAGAGGAGGCAAAGCCATAGTAAATGAAATAAAAAACAAAGCCACCGAAGTTATTTTACAGTTTTTTTTTGTGGTTGGTTTTGAAGCCGATTGCCTTTTAAAAAAAAAGTTTTTACATAAACATTGGTAGATTTTCAATTTAAAACATTTACATATTTAATCCCAATTATTCTTTGACTGTTATATTGTTTATAGTATAATATACAGGGTGTCCCAAAACTCAACGTCAAGCCGAAACGGGGTGATAGGATTGATCATAGCCATCACGAGAAAAATCTGAAAAAAATTCTATCCTATGCAGTTTGAAAATTATGGGCATTTTAAGGAAAACCTAGAAATTTGATCAAACTGTAGCATTTTTCGGTTATTGTGGTTATTCTTTTTTATTTTTGGTCAATTGAACTTAGGAAACGTAATTCTAAATAACATTTGTAGAATCCCAATAAAAAATAATGACACAATTGCCTCAAGTTTCCGAGAATTAAGACTATTTGTTTAAGTACGAATTTAAAATTTTCAACATCCGTCGACTTTGACAGGCCCTCCTTTAAAAAAAATGTACTAGAGTGCCTTGGCAAGTGGCATCAAAAGTTGGCGCATTTAATCAGGATTCTAAAATGGTACAATACTTGTTAGTTCCATACAATAAAAAAGAGTTAAAAAATTAAAACCTCAAGTAAGCCGATATTTGCTATCTCAGTTTAAATGTTTTTGATTCGCGCAAGCTCTAGATAGGTTCTTAATTTTAAGGCAAAATGATGAGAAAGATGGATAGTGGGTATGTTTGCCATGAGTAAGGGAGATAGATAATGACGCCACTTTAACCAAAGTGAAAAAAGTTAGTAAAATTTGTAAAATAATGAAAAATCTTAATCTCGTTTAATTTAGGTTTGATGGAATAAAAGTCAGATAGAAAATAACATTTTATAACAATAAATTCAAATTGTTTACCATTGGCCTCAATACAAGCCCTACATCTTCTTAAAAAAGATCTTCTTATTTGTCGAGCATATCTTCGAGAGTTGATCTCCTCAGCTGCTTGAGAAATGCATTAACGCAGGTCGGCTACGTTTTCAATGGGCTTTGAGATCATTTTGCCTTAAAATTACGAACCTACCTAGAGCTTGTTCAATTCTCGGAAAATTGAGGCAATTGTGTCATTATTTTTTATTGGGATTCTAGAAATGTTATTTAGGATTACGTTTCCAAAGTTAAAATGAACAAAACTAAAAAAGGAAAACCACAATAACCGAAAAATGGTACAGTTTGATCAAATTTCTAGGATTTTCTTAAGATGTCCATAATTTTCAAACTACAATGGATAGAATTTTTTTCGGATTTTTCTCGTGATGGTTATGATCAATCCTATCACCCCGTTTCGGCTTGACGTTGAGTTTTGGGACACCCTGTATATTTATTATACACATACAGCTATCAATACAGTTTCCCAATTAGATAGTGCAGAAAAACATTTAACAATAATTTAGATAAAATTTACATTAAAACCACGAAAATAAACACAAAAATTACGTAAAACTTAAAAGATGCAACATCATTCTTACAAACCCGCTCATTTAAATATTACCTACCTGACTACTAAACCACACAAAGTCACTTAAAATGATCTAATCAGTTGTTTTGACGTGTCAAGTTAACCCCACTCGTTCTGTATCGGCGTCCAATCTAAAAGGTATAAATCGCAGTACCATCAGATAAGGCGCTCCGAAGCGTTAAGTGGAAAACTTGCACTATGTAATTAACTATTCAACGGGTACAGACTGTATCAGGAAACCTATTTACGTTAAAGTTCAAATTACTTGAATAATACGTCACAATCAGTTTTTTTTTTTGGAAGGACATTGTTCAATGAGGAAATGAAATACAATACAGATACCTATCACCAATTCGCCACCTACTCATTCAGTCCATCAAACTAAAAAAATGATGAAAATGTCCAAAAAGATATACCTACATGCACCCTTTACACGAATGTGCAATAAGACTTCCTTATTACATAAGCGAGCACACTTATAAGAGCGAAAGATATTTAATTCCGTTAAAACGCTTGTTTTAAAATTATGAAAAGTTAAATTGTATCGGGAACATTCCAATTTTAACACTTATTATTAAAATATCATCGAGATGAAATGAAATGGCGTTAAAAGATTTTTGGCGAACAACGAAGGTACTTTAATTTTATTATTTTAATTTTGTAATCCGAAAATCATGAAATATTACAAAAAGATTTTTGGCATTTTATTTTAATGGTTCTCGGACACAATTTTCAGTGTGTATTTAATGGAAGTAATGTTATACTCGTATTGAGCTGATTTCAAAAAGTGTAGGTAGGTATAATTGGAATTTTTATGTAAAGTCAAAAATCAAAATTAGCTTAAAGATTTTTAAGAATATAATTATTATTACTGTTACTGTCAGCCTGTGTGATCCCACTGCTAGACAAAGGCCTCTCCCCACGACTTCCAGCTATTTTGATGTAAGGCTAGTGTGAGTCACTAGTTGTTAGTTTTGTCCAGCTCATCCCGCCATCTTCTGCGAGGTCTGCCGCGACGCCTTTTGGATGTGTCAGGGCTCCACATGGTGGTAATTTTGGCCCACAGTTCATTGGGCATCCGGCAGACGTGGCCGGCCCAGTCCCACTTCAGCGTAGCGGCCAATTTAGCAACGTCGGTGATCTGTGTTTTGGAAGAAAATATTACATTACTATAATTTATATCAAACAAATAGATACCTAACATTATTATGTTGTTTTGAAGGCCCCTTGAAAAATAAATATGAAACAAAAAAAAAAAAATGTGACACTCGGACACTGCCGCGGTGCATAATTTTTTTTATTTAAAAAAAATCGATTAAGTACCGCGTATATTTAACGACAATATAACTTGTTTAAAATGTTTGTGGTGCACTACTGTAACTGACTGAACTTCTTCGTTGTAGGAGAATTTTATAAGTAGGTGTCATTGTGAAAACAAACAAAGTAGAAAAAGTTATTTTTTGGACGGATTTTTTTATGATTGCCGAAGTCTCCCGAACTGAAACGTTAGACGATGCACATGTCAGGTTTTCTCGTTAGGTATTTGGGAAAATTCTTGATTCGGTCGCCACCCTCAGAGCCCGCGATAAAAGATAAACAATAGCTTAAATAACAGTATTCACAGCGTTTTTTGTATGAAAAAATGGAACAGCGCCTCTGGTGTGCGAAGAAGGAACTAATTTCCAGTTTACTTTACGTCTCAAATACTGAAATGAAAACTCGTGCTATAAGTTTACTGATCTAATTATCTCATCATCATCATCATCAACAGCCGGAGGAAGTCCACTGCTGAACATAGGCCTCCCCCTTAGACCGCCACGCCGAACGACAATTCGCCACTTGCATCCATCGGCTGCCCGCGACCCTCACGATGTCGTCGGTCCACCTAGTGGGAGGCCTGCCTACGCTGCGTTTTCCGGTCCGTGGTCGCCACTCGAGAACTTTTCTTCCCCATCGGTTGTCAGTTCTACGAGCGATGTGGCCTGCCCATTGCCACTTCAACTTGCAAATTTTATGAGCTATGTCGGTGACTTTGGTTCTTCGCCGAATATCCATGTTCCGGATTTTATCCCGCAAAGAAACTCCGAGCATAGCTCTCTCCATTGCTCGTTGAGTGACTCTTAGTCTCTCTAAGAGGCCAGCAGTCAAGGACCACGTTTCGGAGCCATATATCATCACTGGCAACACACACTGGTCAAACACCCTTGTCTTGAGACACTGTGGGATTCTCGATGAGAAGATATCACGTAGCTTCCCAAACGCTGCCCATCCGAGTTGGATTCTTCGGGCGACCTCTTTCTCGAAGTTGGACCTACCTAACTGAACAATCTGTCCAAGGTAAGTATAATGGTCTACAACTTCGAGAGTATCGCTCCCAACAACAACCGGTACGGGTGCCACATGGACATTCGACATGACTTTCGTCTTGTCCATGTTCATTTTAAGGCCGACCCGTTGGGAAACGATACTGAGGTCGCTGAGCATAGCATTGAGGTGCTGCAACGATTCTGCCATGATGACTATATCATCGGCAAAACGAAGGTGAGTGATGTATTCGCCATTGATGTTGATGCCGAATCCGTTCCATTCTAAGAGTTTGAAAACGTCCTCCAACGCGTTCGTGAACAGTTTCGGAGAAATAACGTCTCCCTGTCTCACGCCTTTCTGCAATTGGATTGGTTTCGTGCTCTCTTCCTGAAGTCGGATGGACATGGTGGCGTTTCTATACAAACACTTCAACACTTCGATATACCTATAGTCGATATGACATCGTTGGAGGGACTGCAATACTGCCCAGGTTTCGATTGAATCGAAGGCTTTTTCATAGTCCACAAACGCTAAACACAATGGCCGATTATACTCCTCTGTCTTCTGTATAATCTGCCGGAGCGTGTGTATGTGGTCTATAGTACTAAAACCTTTTCGGAAACCGGCTTGTTCGGGAGGCTGGAAGTCATCAAACCTGCGTTCGAGACGGTTCGTAATGACTCTCGAGAACAGCTTGTATACATGGCTCAGAAGTGAGATTGGCCTGTAGTTCTTCAACAAGGTGTTGTCACCCTTTTTGAAGAAAAGAACAACCACACTCCTGTGCCATGCTTCTGGCGTAGAACCTTCGAGTATGACGGAATTAAATAACTTCTGGAGGACTAGAAGTACCGGTTTTCCACCCGCTCTCAGAAGTTCTGTTGTGATTCCGTCCTCACCCGGCGCCTTGTTATTCTTGAGCTGTTTAAGAGCCATTCTAATCTCGTACAGGCTGATGTCCGGGATATCCTCAGTGAAGTGTCGAGTCAGTTTAGCTCTTGCGTCACGAGCTGTACCGACACTGTCACTGACAATTATCTAATTATAAAAAAAAAACTGAGTATTTTGTAGTTGTCAGTAACTGATTATTTTGGAACCGGCTACCATTTGCAGTATTTGAAATGTTAAATTAAACAACAGCTGATTTAATTTCATAACTAAAAGTCTATTCTTCTGCTAGGCAAAGGGCTTCCTCATTGCATTTCACTCTTCCTGCTATGCAGTTATTTTATAAACTTTTCAATTTTATCACGATAGTGGAAGATTAGTGTGCGACTAGTAAAAATTGATGGATTGCGGTAGGTTGACCTGCGTCTTTACAATATCCGTGTATTAATCTCATGTTTAGCTTGAACAAAGTGAACAGTGAAACGTTAAATAGGTGTAAGGTATAATAAAGCTAGTGTAATTAACTTGATAACTAGTGATTAACAACCTAGGTTAAACGCTTCTATTTACCTGTCCAATATTCTTTACAAAATAATTTCTTGGGTAGCCTATCAATAGCATGCACGAGTGAAAAATGTTTCATTTACGAGTATGTTATATCACAGATGAGAATGTTACAAAAAGTACCGACTTCAAAAACAAATACAAAAACTTTTTTAAAAAAAGGACCGACTTGAAAAACAAATAAAAAAAAGTTTAACCCGCGAGCACTCGCGCTATGAGCATTTCCCTCACGGTAACTTTAAAAAGCATGTTACTTTGTCAAAAATGTGCTCAGGTTCCTCATTCACGCTATAGCTGACTTTTAGTCCTCTCTCCTCCCCTATATACCGGTTTCATGTGCTTAGTTACTCTGTTAGAAGAGGGAGACGATTTGATCGGCAGGGTCCCGTCCCGCGGCGTTTTGCTCATCGCGCGAGTATCAGTGTAAGTATTTTTTTAGTGAGTTTTTACTTAGAATAAATATTTACATAATCATTTATTGCTATTTTTATATTATTTAATAGTCAGATATGATTAGTTAATAATTAAGAAATATAATAATCAATAAATTAGTCTATTTTCAGATGGTTAGTCAACAGCAACACGTTCTGGTGAGAAAATTAGCACCCGGAGACAATATTTGAAATAATTAGTTCTAAATTTGACACAACCCCAAATACAACGATGATCTACCATGCACAACCTGTCACATATCCTTCAGCAAATTTTCCTTTGAACTTGGGGTTTCTAGGACTGAGAAAACTAATGTAATCTGCGCAATTTGATGTGAAATCGCAAATCAAAATGACATGTTTTTCTGTAATTTTTTTTTTGTGTTCCAAATATGTTTTAATTTTATCTTATATTATGTAAAGCTCATGCACATGATGAGATTTAATACCGTGCCATTTTCATATGATTTTTTTGTTTAATTTAATTATTGTCAATTTTTTATCAAAAGTAGGTTCAAGTAACGGGAATTTAGCTATTATGTTTGTATCTGAAAATTAAAGTATATCAAACATTGTATAATTATAAAAGAACATTTGATTTGATTAAATATGATTGTTTTAATATATTTTAGTCTTAAAATATGTCACATCATTGTCCTCTAATACAATATGACTGCTTATAAATTGTGAGCAAAATGCTCTATGCGCGAGTGTCTATGTAACTTTCGAGGGCGCGAGTGCTGCCGGGTTAAAATAACCTTTCTTTCGGAAGTCGGTGGCTTTGATTGTTATAATTTCATTGACTATTGCCACCGACTTCCGAAAGAAAGGTTATTTTAAACTTTTTTGTATTGGTTTTTGAAGTCGGTACTTTTTTTAAAAAAGTTTTTATTTTACCCTTTTTTGTTTATTTATTAAATATTCAACCCAAATTCTTGTAAAATACAAAGTTTTCTTACATGATGTGCACTAATCCTGTAATCCGTCACAATGAAAAAATCCATATCTCTAAAACTACTGAACCGATTTTAATGAAACTTGCATTGTAACCTAAGTTGAACCTATAACAACTAACTAAATACCTAGTACAACAAAAAAAGAATTACTTAAATCGGACTTGTAGTTCCGGAGATATGCGTGCACAAACATAAAAACATACATACATACACTTATGAAATTTGGTACATTTGTTCAGACGCTGATATAGACTAACATACACGAAAACTGGGCAGTTTTGATAATATTACATACATACGGGTCGAATTGATAACCTCTTTGTTTTGAAGTCGGTAATAAATTATACCTAATTAATTTATTCTTACAAAAACATCTTAACAAAAGCTGAACAAATTAAAATATGTAATTTTTAAGCTATTGCACAGCTTTCATCACAGGCTCTGAATGCGGCGACCGAATCAAGAAATTCCGTAACGAAAATAAACCTAATGAAAAAAAAACCTTATGAAAATAAACCTAACACCCCGCATCGTCTAACGTCGTTTTAGGTCGGCAGACGCACGACGTATATTAATGAATATTGCCTGATTCTTGGTAAGAAGTGAGAAATGACCAGTTTTATGAAGCTTGATTGTCACCCAATACCAAATGGTGGGTAGACTTTTGGATAATATTTAATTTGTTCAATGTTATGACACTTTTGGAGTATCATTATATCACATACCTGCCTACTAGCAAGCTTTACATTGTCAGACTCACAAGGCTTATGAATATCATGAAATGTAGGCAAGGATTTTTAAGGCTAACGCCTGTACGACATTGATAAAAGCAACCAATTTTCAGAATACAACTCACTTCAATGAAACTCTACTTATAAAGCTTAAAGTCTCTCAAAATCCTGACTGACTACCCTATTCAAAGTTGTAAATTTATATTTTGTAATAAAAAGGACATTCATTTAACCCAACTTCGTTATTTTGAATATTTAGTGGACTGCTAATTAGACAACTTTCCATCCCTTCTTTATGGTGCCTGAACTTTGTAGAGCACTACAGACAGGTTGCAAATATAATGGCCTGCCTGTTAGGTGGCCGCTAACTGCTTCCGGGAAAACATGCCACTCTGATGTCATTATATAACTCATCAAAGCTTTCAGGAAGTTGCCATTTAATTCAGAAACTAAACACTTTTGTTCTCATTTCTAAAGCAAAGTCAACGTAGTGGGCTATGTTCAATATGCCAAAAAGCTTTATCTCTTGAGAATTAATTTTATTCAGCGATAATATCCCACTGCAATGCAAACCCAATCAAACTCGGCAAACTCAAACAGTGAGGGGTGTCCCGTAAACGAGTAATCGAGTGTTCAATTGAGCAAGATCTCGATTATCCAGAAATTGAAAACGAATGCGGCTGGCGAATTGAAAACGAATCTTCAATAAGTATAGTGGTTCTTCTTTTTTCTTCGCTTTTAAACGCTTGAAGCGCTAAAACAGTAACAGTGCCGTCTTTTGTTCGTCCTTTATAGAGAAAAGAAGCAATTACCGCCTTTTATTACTTACGTAATAAACTTCCTTAGAAGTGGTCTGCTGTAGATGAGCTACCGTGTACATTGTTTCGTCAACAGTTCTAAGACTCTGCTATTAATAAATTAATTGCTAAACTATTCGTTTACAAGTGGGGATACTAGGATTGTAAACTTAAATTCGCATGGCATAGTAGTCGTAGTTGCTGAGCATGAGTGAGCTATGATTGCCGCGTTGTTTAGCAGTTTTCGCGTTTAGGTTTTCATTCTCGTACGGAAGAAATTTGTTAACCTACAAGTAGTTGTTCCAGTTATAGGATTTATTCTGTGTGGGGTAGGCCACATGGGCGGACAGTTGAGTGAAGTGGACACTTTGAATCGGTCCGTCAAGCTGGGTAGACATTTTAGTTGCTCCTCCATGCTAAACTTCCCGCTTCCTAAGTTTTAATCGAGCGATATCTCGGGCATTCTTGATTATTTTATATTCAGTGTGTGTTAGCAAGTATGAAAAGTGTTAACGAAGGTTTTGTGAATGTTATCTGATAACGATTCCCCGTTAAATTGATGTATAAAAATTGAAGATCTGGAACACCTGCTATGGAAATCAAAGCTATCTGCCATATATCACTGTAATTATAAAAAAAAAATAAGCTATAATAATAAGGAGGTATCCACGCAGTGAAGACGGTAACAGTTTCGGACTGACTTTCGATGACGATTAATAATATTATGAAAACTCTATTGGCCAAACTCCCATTTTTTTTTACCCGGGCTCTTGGAGTTGGGTATCACACTTTTGACAACTCCGTTATCACTGCCATTAGCAACAGGATCCGCATATGAAGTCACGGGCAGAAGCTAGTAGGTACAAAATAATTGCACAGGTTTCTTCACGACTTCACCGATACCAGTGAAAAATTAAAAAATGTAAATGTTAAATAGGTTGCTAATAAAGATTGACTCTTTATTAGCAACCTATTTAACATTTACATTACAACCTATTTAGCATTTAAGTTTCCACATGATGGCCAGATGGATAGTCAAGCCATGTTTTTAATAATGTTTTCATAACATTATTTCTCGATACTCCTCCACATGTTTTCAAATACACAGGTGGGTATATTGTTTTATTAAACTCTTCGAGATATAACAGCTCTTGAAGAACAATATAAACAAGATTTCAATATTATTATCATTTGTTCGAAACACTTGAGGGTTTAATATCGTTGGTTGTTAGATCACAAACAGTTTAATTTTAATTTTACGATTACTTGCTCACGCTAACCCTCTGCTGAGTCTAATGTCAATTATTAACCCTCTTAAATGAAACATAAAGGAGACGTTACGACATTTACTGTTGTTCCGGAACTTATGGAGGTTCCATAATTTTATTTTGCCACTGAAAATGTTTATCATAATTATAGTGCAGTTAGATTTTTGTTTGAAAGATTAATTTAAGTATCTACATTCCCCCATTTCATGCTTACGTATAAACACACGCAAAAGAGGATTACATTACTTCGTTTAAAAGTACGTAAGCTGTATCGAATCGAAAACCTTTTTTGTATCTTAGTTTAATTTTCTTTTTATTTTATTCCATTTTTACACCTTCACCACAGAAAAGAAATGCGAAATTACTTGCTTACGACCAGGATAACAGCTTATGTGCTGGATAACATTACAGCCATGAATTTGTGAGTAACTTTATGCTAAAACAAATGTAAAAAGGGTTTCAAGTAAATGTATACAATAATCTAGATATTCGATTTAGATTGCACGCTACTTTCGCGTTAAATTTTCACAGTGAGTTGTTATATTTTGAAAATATTGTGACAGACAACACAATCATGGTTCTTTTCTCTTTTTAGGGGTGTAGATTTTTAATGGTGTGATATATTTTCACAGCTTAGTTTATGATATTTAGTTACTTTGGTTTAGTCCATTTTTTTTTGTAAATCACTCTAGATTTCAAAGATAAATGTACTAGCCTATATTCTTTAAAAAAATACTTTGTCATATAATATTTCAACTTAATTTTTACATGATTAAATAAAAAGAACCATTAAAAAATATGGACAGCACTGGCCCATCGAAATCGAGAATTGGATCCAAGCTACCTTGGTCAGGGCTTCACAGAGACGAACACCCTAACAATGCGAGCCGTGTCCAGAAGTACTACTTGATAGCTTGTTCTTGCTTGAGGGCCTCCTCCGGTTACACACATTGCTGTTAGTCGAAGAACTGAGTCCATCCTTTAATATTTGACATATATTTGGCATTCGCGCCATACGATCGTTGCGAACGCCGCCTCAGTACGAGCCGTGCGCTTCGTGTGGACGGACAGGTGTTGTTTGCGTTGCGCGCATGCATCATGGAGGTCAATACCGACGAACACCGTGTGTGGTGGTTTGCTTGCTCAGCTTGAGCATGTTTCGTTCGGGACGCACGTATAAATGTACCATCGTATGCCTCAGGTTGAGGCATGCGAGACGAACCATTCGTGTCGCACGCCTCGCGATGTCTGTACGCGGCTTAACACACATACACAAACACCCAAACCCGGAACAACTACTCATAGATCATACAAACATTTGCTCCGTGCGTCAGTCAGTCAGTCAGTCCAATTGCCCAGCCACAGTGCCAATCGTGCCATCTATAATTAATATTTGCATATATATCAATACACAAATACCATAGGGGTCAACTTGAAGTCAAAACGGATGCAGCTAAATATCAGTATTTTACATGGATCGACTGTTTATCGGATCTGTGAGAGGGAGTGGGCCATGATCCACCACACGAGCCCAGTGCGGGTTGGTAAATGTCCCATGTCTTCAAATGTTTGGTTCTAGGACATGCCGGTTACTTCAAGATGTTTACCTTCATCGTTTTGAGAGCAGTGGTGAAGAAATAAATTAGGTACACAAAGTAATTGCGCCTGGCGGGGTTCGAACTCACGACCTACATCTCGTAAGTCGGGATCGATACCACTGGGCCACCACTCCTCTCTTTTCTCTCACAATTCTAATATAATACTAATATATTATGTAGTTACTGGATTGGACTGGTAATACGATACCTGATTGTAAGACTGGTTGTCAGACTTTAAAGCTTCTCGACTGTCAAAGATCTACAAAAGACAAATAGGACCAACGGCTCCTCGTACTCGCTATGTCAGATGGTAAGGCTCTATATCTATATACCATTTACTTAATATTATTGTGGTGGTCAGTTTACAAAGTCATCCTGGAAAACCACTCCAGAACCTACTCGCTGCACTAGCAAACGACAGCTCCACAAATTTATAAAATATTGTCGAGGAATACAAATACTTCACAACTGGAAGCTTTGCAGGGTAGGAGGGAATCGAAACCATAAATAAATAACGGTAAAGAATCCTGCGAGCTAGTCTAAATAAACCTCAGGCTAGGATAGTGATGGAAATTAAAACAATCGAAGCGTCACTGACCAACATGCTTAGTTTCAGCTAGCCAGTATTTCGAATTCAGTATGGTAGTGAAATTGTAGAAAAAGTTTAGAAGTTGTAATTTCTGAAAAAAGTTACTTTGTGGACTGTTTAATTGTTCTTCTTAATGTTCTTTAGTTAAGATCTATTTTTGTATACGTACGTTTACTTACGCGAGTAAATATACTTTAGTAGCCCAGCACACATTGTATATTTAATTTCCTGGTAGCGAAATTAGAAAGACAGCAAAAGTATTCAATTTTTATACTTAAACAAAGAGTGCTCATCAAGCTGTACAACTTTCGCAAACACGTCATTCCTATACATGTTATAGTGTAGCTGGGCTCTTGGTGTTCCACATCTGGTCTGGTGTTTATTCTCGGCAGAAAATGCTCATTACGTGGATTTTTTTTTGCTATGGCACCATTTTTGTATCTCTTATAGTTTAGTTGGTCTGTTGCTCTTCTGCACCAGGTGTTCAAGTTTCCAAGATAAATTATTCCATTTAAATGTTAAGGTTGCACACGCGACGGAAGCTTAAAAAATGGAGTAACTTCTCCCGTTTTCCCAACATTTCCCTTCACTGGTCTGCTCCTATTGATAGTAGCGTGATGGAGGAGTCAGGAGTATGAAAAATAATTGTGCCAAGTTTCGTCAAAATCCGCCGAGTAGTTTTTGTTACTACATATAACGGTTACACAGACAGACAGACAGACAGACAGACAGACAGACAGACAGACAGACAGACAGACAGACAGACAGACAGACAGACAGACAGACAGACAGACAATAATTTTACTGATTGGATTTTTGGCATCAGTATCGATCCCTAATCACCCCCTGATAGTTATTTTTGAAATATATTTTATGTACAGAATTGACCTCTCTACAGATTTATTTTTAGTATAGAAGAAGATATAGATAGAAGATAGATAGATAGAAGAAGACAACGAAGCTATTTGATTGGAAAATAGGCACAAATTTTAATTAAGACATGAGCTAATGTCGTATATCTTTTAAGATGTCTTAAAAGATATACGACACTAGCTCATGTCATGTGCTAAACTGAAGATGAGGACATGCACCTTTACCCAATTATTTTGTTGTCATTTTCCAGTCTAAACAGTTACAACCGGATACCAGCAGGTATTATTATTGCGCGGGAACGTACATCCTTTTTCAATCACCACCGAAATTCAAATAACCGTGATATTTTTGTTATAAAAGGTTATACTCTGTATGGTGGTTACCTTACACCTTGTTTGTTAATGTTAAATTGTTATGAGTACGCGCCGCGACCCAGGTTAGGGAATTTGATTAAGTAAAACGATGTATACAGTTACGCGGATTTATTGGTACTAAAGTAATAAATTGACAATTAGGACGCGCTGCATCGCATCGTGAGTGCAAGCGTCAGCATTATTACTAAACAATACAAAATGTACGGGTTTGCTCGTACATACTCCCAACAGGAGAAATTAACAAGATATAAATTAAATGTTATCAGATCAAAGACCAAAACATTTGGAAACAATGTTTCAAGAAAATACAAGAAATAATAAATGTTGTCTATAAATTATGTTGATACAATAAAATGCAAAAAATATTTAAATAATGATTAACCTAAGTATTGTCTTTAGTCACATCATTAATTTTAACGAACGGATATAGGTGACGTAGCTTTATTCACTCGCGCACTATTGAGATTAGAAACACTGCTCTGATTATTGTCATTTAACTCACTAACACTGTGATAAAACACTCGGTCACCGAGAATCACGCACGGGTTGTCGTTGTTGCTGCGAGCTGGAGGCGCAGGCGCGCCCTGTGCTGGGGGCGGCGGCGGCGCCGGCGCGGGCGAGGCCGGCACGCTCCAGGCGCGCACGCGACGCCACGCGTACACCAATCCCGCTGCTCCCGCGATGCCGACGATGATGTATATCGCCGTGTAGTGGTGTATATCATGAACAGAAATGCTTTCAGCCAAAGCGGCATTATCTTTCATGATCTTAATTTTTCGGCCAAGTTCAGCTAAATCAGCCATTTGATTCTGGTCAGTTTCTGAATCATTCATGGATATCATATGTGGGATCGTAATGTTGATAATATGATTTATCGGTGGTATTAGTGGAGTGTAAACATCAGGTTAATGTTCAGTTGGCTCGACTGTTGTCTGTGAGCAATCAAAGTAAATGCTTGCGTTTTAATAATACACCCATTGTCTATAGCAACAAGACCTGCACCGGTCAGCTGATGACTAGCAACTTGATCCTCGCACATAATGCGTAAAGAGCATTGATCGCAACAAAAATAGATGTAGTTGTTAATTGTGTTACTTTCAAACCAGCTGTTTTTGCAGGGAGAGATCCTTGTCGCACACTCAAACTCTTCGGTCTGGCAGAAATCTTTATCCTCGTTTAGATGATAAATAGGTCTCTGAATATGACACAAATATGCATCTGATATTAGACATGATGTTAATGTTTTCTCTGTCATAGTTATGTAGGTATCCTTCTTCAAGTTTATAGCCACATAATCTGATATTGGTTGGATACTAACCATGTCAGTTCCTTTGACTTGAGGTATGGAAAATATTTGGAATATCTCAAAAGTGTCTCTACTGATAAGAGGAAGTCTGATTTCAAAGATGAGGAATTCTTTCAGCAGTTTATATATTTTCCTTAAATCAATTTGCACATTGTCTACAGGCAATGTCACGTCCTTAGGGAGCTGACTAGCGATGGTACTCAGCTGATCTTGTAATTGAACGGGAGTCAAAAGGTGTGGATTAAACTGACCATGATAGATGTCAGTGATAGTGTCCAGCAAGGTGCTTTGCAATGACTTTAAGTTATGTAGCATGTTACTCCCTATAATAGCTCCGACGGTCAGCTCGTTTACAATAGACATGTTTTGTGTTTCCGATTTAAGTTGGTTAAGTGCCTTTTCAATAGAAAATATATGTTGGGAAACCATTTTGTGTTGTCTGTTCATGGATTGCTCCGTTCGTTTGAGAAGATTATATTCAACCTCTATAATCGATGTTTGATTTTTCCAGTAGGAGGCAATATGACGTTGGTTGTCGCGTAGTAACGTTATGTCCTGGCGATATTGTTCGGCGAATCTCGCATCTAATACCCCGAAGAGGCTATTCTTGCTATCAGCTGATATTCTTGTAGTTTATCTCTGGGACTATCTCTCCATACGATTTTTTGCAGGCTCTGATCTTCGTTATGGACCAAAATTTGGCGAAACATCTTTTCTATGTCCGCGGTGAAGGCAAATTGATACTGCCTCCACTTAAGTATTAACGACTGAAGGTCCTGTTGCAGATTTGGGCCTTTATGCATCATATCATTTAAGCTTTGGCCACTTGATGTCCTCGATGATGCGTTAAAAACGACTCGAAGTGACGTTGTTGTTGAATCGTCACGTAGCACACAATGATGGGGCAGGAAACATTCGAGTTTCATGTTACAAATAGCTGTTTTCATATGTCCTAATGCTAGGTACTCGTGTATGAATTTTTTATATTCTTTAGCGATGTTTACATTTTTGATTAGTTTATTTTCCAAATGATCAAATTGTGCTATGGCCTTTGATTTTGAGTAGCCCAATTGTTCTAGCAAATTTGTTTTCAGAGGCAGCCTCACTACATATCTCCCATTCGACAATCGGTTTGTTGTTGAGCTGTAAAATTGCATACACTCTTGATCATCCGATGAAAGCGAAGTGGACTCTGCAATTTCCTCTGTTTCCCAAAATTTTTGTAACTGGTCAATATCGAACTGTACGACATTGCATTGTATTACGTTTACGTTGCCGCACAGGATCCACCCAAGCCGAGTCTGTTGAGCAATGGGTGTTGTTTGTTCAAGTCTGCAGATTCCCTCCATAATAATGTTTGAATATATATCCGCGCCAAATATAATATCTACCGGACGACTGACATAAAAGTCAGGATCTGCGAGTTCTATGTTTTCCAAGTAAGACCACGTGGGCTTTGCAAAGGTATAAGATGGTAGATTTTTGGTTAAAGTTTTCATAATGAAAACGTCAGTATTAAAAGAATAAGACTCTATTCTTGAAGAGCAATTTTATGTTGATAACTCCTTTGCAGGCATTATCCCTGGCTCCTATACCGGATATTACGCCCTTGCATCGTTGACGGGGAAGTCCCAATTGTTGCGCCGCATTTTCGGTGATGAGTGAAGTTTGGGAGCCCTGATCAATCAAAGCTCGCATGTTAAGATAAGATCCATCACATTTTTGGACCTTAATCACGGCTGTGGACAATAATGTTTCCGGTACATCACGTTGTTGAGCCACGTGAGTACTAACTTGCTGATTTTGCTCAGGCAAAGTACGGGAATTTCCATTTTAGGTATTGCTTGGTTAGGCGATTGCACAAATGCATCGTGAAGTATCGTATTATGATTTCCGTCGCACTCATGGCAACGTTTTGTTGAAATGCATTCCTTGCCTTTATGGCTAAAAAGGCAATTTTCGCATAGCTTGTTGTCAACGACAAATTGTTTTTTGTCGACTGGAGACAGTCCAATATACTGTTCACAATGGAATAATCCATGACCATTTTTGCATAATGGGCAAGTTCGTTTATTGTGAAATTTTCCGTTCGATTTCGAAACGTTCTTGTTGCTTGAATAGGATTGCTTTGAATTACGATTGATGTTTTTGTTATTAAAATTGTTATCCTTAGATGATTTTGCAGTGGAATTCGGAGCTTTCTGATCTTGTTTACGCCGTGATGACTCCATACTCGTAAACTTGGCTTCTAGGAAGACCAAAAAGTCTGATAAAATGGGCAGTTCACGAGGTTGCTTAAGAGACGCGATGTATTCGGAATGCGTGTTAGCATCTAATTTGTTCGACATCAAATAGCAAATTATAGGGTCCCATGTGCTTACATCTGCTCCCATGTTCTTTATAGCATTAACACATTCGATGGTTGTATCGTGGATGCGTTTTATATAGTAGACTGAAGGTTGATGCATGACCGGAAGGTTGGTTAGAGTATTCATGTGTGAGGTGAATATTAGCAGTTTGTTATTGTACCTATGATTAAGGATTTCCCAACACGTTGAATAATTTTCGGAGCTAATCTGAAGATGATGTATTAAGCCCTCGGCTTCCCCTTTCAGTTTAGCTTTAAGGAACTGCATCTTTTGAGCTAGAGAGAGCGATGGATTGTTATGGATGGCCTCCGTGAACAAGTCTTTAAAGGATACCCAGTTTTGATATTGGCCATTAAACGTAGGCACTTCCATCTTCGGTGTAGATTGTTCCCGGTGTGATACGGACCACAATTTGCTATTTAGAGACTTTTTCATATTGTTGTACGTCATTTCATATGAGGTAAACTTGTCCTCATACGATTCATCCTGCCCGTCGAGTTCACCTTCCAACTCCCAGTGAAGCATGTCAATGGCTGACCACCTCGTTTCCAATGTTTTCAACGTATCTTGAAACTCCCATTTCTCAGTTATGGCATCGACGTTGATGTTCGCCACCGTTCGATAGAAAGCTTTAAAGTTGATAGACTGCTTCTTCAGTAATTCATCCACTTTGCTGTTGGTGCCCTGAGACTTGAATTTTGGTGGTTCAAGAAAGCTTGTAGCTTCACTCTCCACAGGATTCTTGCTCCTAAGGGTCTCTTCCACGCCGGCCTTGGACGTGCCGGCTAACGGTGTTGCTGGTCTTAAAATAGACGGAGTTCCTGCACTTTTAATTGCTTCACGCGTCGAAAGATAGAAAGCATGAGTTTGTTGATAGTGATTCAATGCAAAATACTCAATCGATTTGTTGCTAAATGGGTTCAACTGATCGTGATTAGATTGAAATTCCTGCCAGTAGGAGTCTAAAGTATCCAATCTACGTTTGATGTAGTCAGGAGTCTTGCGTTCCTGACCATCCTTCTTAAAGTTTGATAAGAGTTGGTTCATGGCAACCATGATTTGATTCTGGTTGACCAGAAGATCCTCCATTGTTTGGCTCATATTGTTAGATCAAGCAAAAAAGGAAAGATCTTACTTTGATTCTGCTGTTTACTGCCTGAACTGCAACTCCACAGCTGATGCTGATATGGAACCACTCACACGAACTGACCTAAAGTCCACTGATTGTTCGCGTTAATGATCCCGCCCGTTGGCTCGAAGGACCATAAAGATGTATGGTGGTTACCTTACACCTTGTTTGTTAATGTTAAATTGTTATGAGTACGCGCCGCGACCCAGGTTAGGGAATTTGATTAAGTAAAACGATGTATACAGTTACGCGGATTTATTGGTACTAAAGTAATAAATTGACAATTAGGACGCGCTGCATCGCATCGTGAGTGCAAGCGTCAGCATTATTACTAAACAATACAAAATGTACGGGTTTGCTCGTACATACTCGTATTTGAGTTGGTATTGTCAGCGTTTAACAACTGAAAACACTGAACGTGTACCCACTGAAATTAATAGATCATGATAATGTGTGTCAGCTTTACAATATTTGCCGAGCAAGACTTCGAAGGTGCCTTAATTAAATAACACAAGTGCTTGGATGATTTTCAACCAGCAATTCGTTTTCCCTCCTCAGAGCATTTTCACTTTCATATTGTTCTTCCCTGTTATGTTTGCTAAGGGCCTAATTACCCTCCGCTCGTGTTTTGTTTCGTACAACCAAGGAATAATACAGCCAGTACAAATACTGGGAGCACTCAAGTTTAGCTAATGTCAATGAAACTGTGGCTGGCTGGACGAAACAGACTGGAACTTTACTTGTTAACAGACAATTTAGTCAATTAGGAAGAAAAAACAGGGAACGAGTACTTTTTCGTTTTTGAAGTTTTTCTCTGGTGAAAGTAAAAATAGTGGTCAATCTAAAGGTACAGATACACATGCTTTAAACTAGCATGCTAAAGCACGAGGGCATGCTACTTTTAAACAAATGCTACTTGGTAGCATGTGTATCGAAACCATTTGCTAATAATGAGCATGTTATTTTAAATGTAAACTGTAAGCATGCTCTTTTAGCATGCTAGTTTAAGGCATGTGTATCAGTACCTATATCTTTTTCTCAACTTTGTTTAGCTCGGCTTCCAATCTCACTAGATTCTACTGAACAGGCGCATTTTAAATAAAATTACTGCCTACCTGGTCTCCACAACCTAGTTAGTACTAGGCAAGAACATATCTTTGGTACCATAGCTTTGTGGTAAGACTGGTATTCGTAATAATTATCAGACCACTATGTACCTCTACTATCAAGAGTAAATAATGCAGCTAATAGAGAATTCTGATGGTATTTCACATCAATTACAAGTGCAATGATTTATTTTAGTTAGTTAGCATTCAGCTTGTAATCCTTCACTCCTCGAATAGAAACATAATGAATGAAGAATTCGATAGATTCAAACTACATTAACATTAAAGCAATCAATCTTAATTCAAGACATTAATCGCATTTCAAAGGCTCAAAGGTCACTCAACATTGTAATATATTTAACAAGAAGACTGTGTACGTCTGCGAGAGAATCTAATACAATATTTTTAGGATAATCTCCTTACAAATTCCCCTCCTTTATTTCACCAGTTGCTATTGTTAAACCCCGTTGAGGGAATATTCAAATCAGTTTATGGCAAAGTGTAACCAACCCGACAAAAGAAAGAGTAATAAAATGGGAAAACAAGCAGGGAGGGAGTGCAATTCGGTTCATGTCGAGAACTGTTGTTTCCGCAGTTTTGCTCGAATAAATGTCTTGAACACGACTCTAGTATTTGCTTTAGATTCTTGTAACTTTACCAAATAAAACGTTGCAGAATGTCTTTACATCAGTACATGTAAATAGTGGAATAGAATTGTACAAGACCATAGAATAGAATATGTCTTTATTTGCTTAGAATTATAAATAGGATCCATGTATGTACATGCTGCCATAACATAGCATGCAAATGTAATACAAATAGAGGATTATTTAGATGTCACAAAAAACTGTCATTTAAGAAATGCTGCACAGAATAGTAACATTAGTATATAAGTAACTCTGTTAAACATTTTTTAAATTTTTTAAAGGCAAGTTTTTAATTTGGTCAGGTATTTTATTAAATATTACAGGGGCCATACAAATCACATTTCTTTTTAATAAGCTAGTTATAAAAACCCCAGTGCATAATAGATTCTGGTATTGAGATCTCAAAGCTGTATTTCGTTTTCTAGTTTCTGTCAGAGTTGCAAATAGACATCGATTGGTTATTACAAAATAACGCATTAAGTGTAAATATAACTTTTGATACCTATTCATTTTATAAAGTTCATTCAATGCTACAGTGCAGAATAAGTAAGAGAATCCCAGCAGCAAAAGCTATGCAGATGTGTAATATACGAGTAGTAAGTAATATACTAAGTCTTAGACGTCTGTTCACACATGACTTGAGACACAAGTTGTACTAGGAAACGGGGACGGTGAACAGGAAATTTCTCGACGTACGCATTACATAATTATTGAAGAAGCGAAGCGCCGCGATGTACCCACACAACTGAGCGTGGTGAACTGAGGAATAAATACCGGCAACATTGAGGGAATCGTTTTGCTAAATGAATGGATGCAGAATGGATATGCTGCTTTTATGTCATGTTATACAAATATAATAAGATAATAATTATTTTACGTAGATAAAGAACTAGTGGTTAAATATAAACAACTGTAATCAGGTTAATCTTCCAAGTTGAGCAACGCTTCCTAAGGTCGTTCTGTCGATGGGTGATCATTATTACGTACTAGCTGTGCCCGCGACTTCGTTCGCGTGGATGTCGGAACTTAACAATGTATTTTTTAGTGCGAAGCGCTCGCTGTTGGAGGATACTGACACAATATTTTTTTTTTTTCATTTATGCTAGTGCTTCTTTAGTAACAACATTAGCTGTGAACCGTCATTCTGGAGCCTACGCAAATCTCCACGCCACACCCATATATCCCATCGTATCCCACCCTATTCCATCGTATCCCATCCTATTCCATCCTATCCCATCTTATCCCATCCTATCCCATCCTATTACATCCTATCCCATCGTAACCCATCCTATCCCGTTCTATCCCATCGTATCCCATCCCATCCAATCCTATGACTCCTTTAAATCGCTTTAATTAATGTACATTTTTCATAAGGTGTAAACTTTTTACGATAAAACAAAAACCATAATGTTACTTCAATTTAAACACCTCAATTCCAAGTTTTTTTTTAACACCATCTACAGTTTTATAATTAAAATATGTTAAGATGAATTATTTGAATTATGTAGTTTTTCTATTCGAAGCTAGATCGCGTCACTGAACTGCGCGTCTTGGTGTAAACTGGCCGTAATTATACTTCTGAAACACTTTAAATTCGAATGACTTTTGATACGACTGACCGATTGCAATGAAACAAAAACTAAATAATTCCTCATGTTACGCCCAATCGCTGTGTATAAAGGTTACATACAATGCTTTCGTACATTTTACGTGATAGGGACACAATATAAACAGACAAACCGACAAACAGACAAAAATTCTAAAAATGCTGGAAATGGGTTCTATCGGTTGTCCTTCAACATCCCAGTTTATATTTGTGGATTGTATTTTGATGTACAAAAACGATTTTTTCTACAGATTTATTATATGTATGGATTTTATAATTATCGTGATTGCTCCGTGCTCATTTACAGATCTTTAACTATCGCAACAACTATTCATTGATCCATAAACCGGTCTTATCAAGTGGTATCGTATTACCCAGTATTAACTGGTTGAGGTAGTCGCTCCATGTAATACTGGTATGTAGCTGCACCCTCTTAGCCCTTTTGCGGTGCACTCGGTGACACTAGTCCTACTAAACTAAACCTTATGACTTTGACATCCATTGAAGCGTGCCTATGTACGAAGTTCTATGGATTTGTATTGCAATGTCAGAGTCTAGTGTTGTATAAGAAGTGACTGAAAGGCAACCTTAACATATATGAGACTGGCTAGGCAGATGACGTCATGGATAATTTCATCATCATCATCTGACATGACATGGAATTATGTCCCAGCAGTGGGAATAATGTTCCCACTGCTGGGACATAGGCCTCCTCGTTGTGAGAGGGAATGGGCCATAATCCACCACGCGGGCCCATTGCGGGTTGGTAGATGTCGCATGTCTTCGAATTTTTGGTTCTAGGACATGTCGGTTTCCTTACGATGTTTTCCTTCACTGTTTTGAGAGCAGTAGTGATGAAATATATTACACAAAGTAATTGCGCCTGGCGGAGTTCGAACCCACGACCTACAACTCGTAAGTCGGGGCCGTTACCACTGGGCCACCACTGCTCTTCGGATCAATCCACAGACAAAGAAAATACCCAAAAAAAAAAAATATGTAACGAAAAACAAAAAACCCGACTGCGTTAAAAAAACTAAAAAGAAAGAAACAAGCCCAGTAGATAAGAATTCACTCATTCACACTCACACTCGGGGCCCATTCAAATTATACCAATCAAATCTTCCCAACGGGCCCCGACTGTGAGTGTGAATGAGTGAATTCTTATCTACTGGGCTTGTTTCTTTCTTTTTAGTTTTTTTAACGCAGTCGGGTTTTTTGTTTTTCGTTACATATTTTTTTTATTTCATACTTTTTAGTTACTGTTCAGAGAAGTTTTTTTTTGCTAAACAACTTTAAATCGTTATATATCCTAAACTGTTATTTAAATTGAAAAATGATAAAGGGAACCTAAAGATGATTTTAAAATACATATTCAACGATACCCCACATGACATAGTTCATCGACATTTTTTTTTTTAAATTTTGACAATATGGCGTCTGGTTGTCGCTGTGGTGAATTTTGATTACTTTCATGTCTTTAGTGACACTCGCAAGGTTAAGACGAATCGATTGACGTAAAAATTATCAAAATCGGCCTACGCATTTGGTCTCTAGAACGCCACATAGAAACAAACATACATACATACATACATACATACATAGACTGATATACACATTACCCTCCTTTGCGTCGCGCAGTCGGGTAAAAAGTAAACTTGTTTAAATTGAGAGCTACGTTTCACCAGGGTTCTCTAATTAGTCCAGTTCCTAACATTTATAGTAATTAGTAACTTTAAACCTATATCTCAAACGTAGCTTTATAATCGCGTGGCCTCATTCAACCCGTAACCTGAACTTCGCTTATCTCGTTTAAGGGTTAACTATCACGAAAAGGGTTATGTACGTTAGCTAATAATACGATGTCAATCCGATTAATTACCTTATTTTTAGGGCCGTCAATCATCATGAAATAAGGATGGTTGAGGAGCTCGTAGCTAAATAATTACAGCCACACAGGTTGATCTTCCGGGTTAAGCCGCGCTTGCCGAGGTTGGTCTGTGGATGGGTGACCATCTGTCATAGCGAGTTTCCTCCGTGTCTCGGAAAGCACGTAAAGCCGTCATTTTTAGATCTTTGACAGTCGTTACTGTTAGTCAGAAGCTTTGAAGTCTGACAACCAGTCTTACCATGGAGTATCGTATTACCCAGTTACTGGGTTGTGGAGGTCCGATAGGCAGTCGCTCCATGTAAAATACTGATATTCAGCTGCATCTGGTTCGACTGGAAGCCGACCCCAAATAGTTGGCAAAAGGCTAGGCAAATGATGATGAATCATCATGAAATAAGTCCTCCAGCTCTTGGAGTGGAAAGGATTGTCAGACTCTTACTGACTAAAGTCCATCTGGTAGTCGTTTGTGTTCCAGGGTTACGTTTTCCTGTTTAGACAGTTTCTGCGTCCTTGGCTGCCCCTATACCCGGTTCCACGACAGTTTCTTGAGGCACGTGTGAACCACGACGTGGCGTCCACCCTGGCCCTTACTGGTACTTAAAGTATTTACGACGATTATTGTGCAGGAAATGAAAAAGCACTTCCATTGCACAAACGAGGAATGATTTTTTTTCCATCAAATTAACATCAAAATTCCCGTTTTCTTTACATCACAAAAACATGAATGGCCATGTTAGGCCCTTGATCACCGAGTCGCGGGTCTTATCTCATTACCGTGACCCCAGAACATAAAGGGCTATTGAAGGACACCGTGGATTTTAGTCAGTACGAGTCTGACATTCCCTCCCGCCCTGCCCGGGGTGGGAGGACTCATTTGATGATTTTACGACGCAAAAAAAAAATATGCCCTTGATCAGACGTCGAGCCCATTACAAGCCCAGTTGCCGTCATCAAACCTCGATTAATTAAAAAAAAAACTCATAACCCTACGGATTAGAACGTAAATAATGCGAAGCTACTCAGTGTAACATAAAGTGATATATCTTTATTATCAGATTGTAATTCATCAAGTGTCTATACAGTAATGAAGTACCCTCAAAGTCATTAAACAGTAATTAATCTTATTAATTTAGAACGACACTAAGGGAGAGAGAATGTTTGTAAGCCTGTGCGAGTGTGTTGGGTTACGAGTGGATACGTTTTCAAGTTTAAACAACTTAAGTGTTAAGTAAAGCGGTATGCGTATGGCGAGTGTGACTCGCCGTCCGATCATGGACCATGCCCGGATCGACGGCGCGTCGTGTAAAGGTGCGTACAGACCATGTCACAATGTTATATAACATTGTTATGTAACATTGCAACATAAAATAATGCCGTACACATTAGTGTAACAATGTTATATAACATTCTGTGTCCACATCATCTGAAACATGTTATATAGCAATGTTATAACAATGTTATTTAACATGTTATGTAATATAGTCTGTACGCACCTTAACGTTCCACGCGCGCCTTAGAGAACTGTCAGCAAACTGACGGCGCCCGCCATATAGAGCCAAAGCCTTCCGGGGTCACAGCACAATCTCATCTGGCAACGGTGATCGTGGAGCGTAAGGGCTATTGAAAGATCACCGTGGATATTGGCCCAGGATAGGAGGACTCATTTGATGATATTTACAAGAAAAAAAAATCTAACAGCAGTGGTGGCTCAGTGGTATCGGTACACACACATCACACATACTCGTACATCCAAGCGCATTATTTTGTGTATTATAACAGATTTTCAGTTTAGTTTTACATTTTTATCTTTTTTATTACTACAAATATAAACGTAAATTAACCGGAAAATAGAATCTATGAATAAAATAGATATCTGTGAAAATGGTTCGTTATAAACTGTTTTAAAAATAAATAACACTTGCTGTTTTTGACAGATCAAAAAAAAAAATTAAAGCTATTTCTAAAAAAAAGTAAAACTGTTAATGGTTCATTGTATATCTAACTCAGAATAACTTTTTGTCTGAAGTCGCGGGTTGGTCGGATAAAATCAACATGAACGTTAAATATTCATCCATTCTGTTTCACCCCATGTCAATCGAAGATTTCACCGAAAAAACCTTTATCAATTCATTCGTTACAAAAAATTGAAATGACACTCGACTTGAGAAGTAACGAAACTAATTTAATTTCAATTTCTAATTATACACGACGCGGACATAAATCTTTGCATCCAAATTTATGCAAATAAAATGAACCATTATGCTTCGTTACACAGAATCAAGCAACTAAGAAGGATTGGAGAAACTTCGCCGGATTTAATAGCAGATTTCTTTTTTATTTTACATAATTTTATATAAAGTTTTCGCCGTGTTCCAATAAAAGTATTGAAGATATTTTTTTAGGCATCGAAAAGAAAATAAAGGTGCGAAAAGAAACATTTTATCTTACGTTGATCTCTTTATTTTTATTGTCAGTTAAGACGGAGCGGGAGATTTAAAAAAACGTAGAAGATTTTTCTCTACAGCGTGTTTATGTTGGAGCGTAGCGTCATAATAAAAATTCGTCGATCTAGGTTCTATTAGCACATTTCTTTTTATATTTATTTTAAAGAAAAGTAGAAGCTTTGTGTACTTTTATGGAGCAATGTCAAAATGTTACCAGATGTATGAAGTCAGATGGTAATTATATGGCTAGTCACGAACAGGAAGTGTTTTATTTGTCTATCTGTGTGTTTGTATTACCATCCAGCTATTCTATTATTCAATCAAACAAGCATTACTTCGTTGTTTATAGCCTCTTCCCCTAAATGATAGTCGAGTACACGATCGATCGCTACACTTTGGGGAAAAACCATGAGTCGTTACAGAAATGACAAAGAAACCTAACTTAGCGAAGTGTAGTAATTTGTCTAAGGTTTCTCTTTTACGTGGAACTAATGTTAATTTTGTTTAGCGTAATAAATTGATTCTGTATTGTGTAGGCTTTTATTTTTATTTGAAATACCTACAAATAAAATTCAAATTGGTTGATGCATGTGGAATATTTATTTTACTACACTGGTGTTTAGTTAATACTTGTAATGTGTTTTGCACGGTTTTGACATATTTTGTTAATGCTAAATTCTATCACTGTCATGTTTTAAAAGGTAATAAATAATCCACTACATACACAGAAGAAACAATGGCCTATGATGCGTGGCGATCAATAGATCACTGCAGAACGTTCCTGGATATCAATGTTTGCTTTCCAAAGCATAATGTCTGCTTCCTGTTGGACCCTTGAGGAAAATACTTAGAAATTGATTCCAAACCTTGGTTTACAGAGCTGTCGAAGATACGGCCGATAGCGTTCCCCACTATCTGTGTTGCAAGTAGGTGCTCAGGGGACGAGAGCGGCGGCCGGCGACCGGGCGAGGAGAACCGTCTGTGAGTTCCATTGTAAACACATAACGACCAGCACGAATGTTCCCGACACTGTAAATTGAGTTATTCAGCCTATTGTTTTGTATCTTTATTAAGTTTCACTCCATACAAACCCACAATGCCGCAATAACAAGATGTTCTCAAAGAATAAAATCAAGCGTGAACGCCGTAGAACATTTTATACTATCTTAAACGGCTGAAGAATCGTCTTCGCCGAGAAAATATACCATTGGGATTCAAAAACTGTTTCTTAAGGGATTCTCTCCACATTAATTTGGGGGATATTGCGGGAAGCTCCTTCTCAATGAAGTAATGGTGCAAGTTGTTCGTGCAAGCCTAGATCCAAAAGCTTCTTTACGAATATTAAATTTGACTTTAGCGTATAAATTAAAATGAGAATTAAAAAGGCAGGACAGGATAGTAAATCAAACGTTTGCGTTACTAACAAATCAGGTCTAGTTAAAACGGAATGTAAAGCTTTCTATGGTATTTATCAAAGAAACTGTTTTTGTTTCTGTATTTTTTTCTGTTCAAATAACATTATTCAAAGACTAAACAACAAACAAAAATATTTATAAAAGTGGAAGTAATAAATACGCCAAAATTTGGTTTAAGTTATCTTTGAAAGGAAAATATAAACAGCCTATAAAGGTAGGTACCTATTTGTTAAATACATAATGTAGAAATACTTTCGGGTAGGTATATTTACGCACATTCGTTCAACTTAGCAGGATTGAAAAGCCAAAAACGGGATTAGTCTTGGGTCCTTTTAAGAAATCTACAGAAATAAAGACATTGCCAACAAATGTTACAGAATGGTGAATTTATTTGCATAATTCAGCAAACCTAAATCCTTTGTCCGCAGTTCGCTGCTCAAATAATAAATTTACTCCATGTTCTACACCCCAAATGGTCTATCTGAATAAAATTATTTAGCTATTTGAACGCAGCATCTTTTGCGATCTTAACTGTACATTTACGCATAGCTTCCGCAGCTTTCTCGGAGTTCAGAAGATTGAGTTTTATTACAGTTTAACTCTCATATTTATTTAAACACAGTAACGCAATAACACGCCATCTTTTATGTAAGTGGCATTATAACTATAAGTATCTGATATTTCACCCTATCGCATTGAGTATTCTGATCGTACGCCAGTCCGGCGATTCTGCCGAGAGCGAGAGCACAATATGTGTAAATTTAGAAAACGTTTTCGGCACATTATTGAGTTTAGGGATTTTCAAGAAAATTGCCTTATTACCTCTTTGACTTCGATTTCGAACTAGGATTTAGTGGGATTTGCCGCACGCTTTTACAAAATATTGTGTTTGCTTAAGTGTTATTACTGTAGTTATACCCAATGTCATTATCGTGCGGTGTTACTCGGCTTACAGATAAGTAATTTATAGTTCTTGAACATAATAGTATTTGGAAAACATTCAGAGGCTTGTAGTTTTGCAGATTACTTTCTGTCTAATGCTGGCTCATCGCCAATCCGGAAATTCTTAACCGGACTTAGAACATTTTGCGCTACAGCTCTTGAAATTATTTATACACGTTTAAGTTTAATGGCTGCCGACTTTAGGAATTAGGCTGTAGCTAATCTTTGTAACGAGTTAAACTTTCCTTTGGCGAATTTTCGTGTAAAAGTGGACGTGCGTACGTTTTTGTTCCCTTTTTGGCAATTTAGTTTAGAAATCACGCCTTTTTCTTATGACGGAGAGTTAAAAGTAGCAAAATAACTCTTTACTTCATTGCTGAGTCATAAAAGAGAAAACGTCGACATTCCCTTCGCAAATAATCTTGTTAATATCATCCGGGCAATTTAGAAATTAATGAAGCTTTACAAATGTACTTCGCCTTCAGAAGATGCTAAGTCATTTATGTCGAATTAAATAAATCCAACGAAATGTGTCCAACATTCTATAAATATTATCAAATTTAAAGCATTTTATCGATTCTGATTTTCTCTGTCTAGTGATTTTTCAACCTTGTTTTAAATACTTGGGTAGGAGATGTGATAATTATAATAAATTATTTCTGAGAGCGCTACACTGTAGTAGCTAGTTTTTGTTTATTTCAACTCAATCTAGTCGGTGGCAATAGTAAATTAAATAAAAATTAAAGACACCGCCTTCCGAAAGAAAAGTAATTTTAAACTTTTTTGTATTGTTTTTGAAGTCGGTTAGTTTTTTTTTGGAAAAGTTTTTAAAGATCACATTATTATTGGTGTGGTTCCATTAAACTTTGTGCTGGTCGACGTTGCTATTCAAATATATAATGATTATCGTTCTAATTAGAATTTTCGTGTGCAACATAATTTAATTGTTATTAGTAATTAATATTGCAATTATTATAACCAGCAACCTAAACTTAAACAATACAAATTAAATATAATAATATGGAAGTAGACATAAGATCACGAATGCAATATCCAAAGGCGTAGGTAGAGGTGTTCCCAAATTTTACCTTTTATGTTTTTAAGTCTTTTTTTTATCGTGGTAAAATAATCAAATGAGTTCGAGACTTATCGGCGAGTTATTTGCCAGTAACCGAAAACAATACAAACTTCTTTATGGCGTAAAACCCAATAACACTGCACAATCTGGGAATCAAACCAATTCTCATACGTAGTCGTGCCTGCAACGAATAAATCAACGCCTATTTTTCGGTAAGGGTGCGTACAGATTGTCAAATGTGGGGGAAACGCGTGTGATTTCTTGATGCAGCTCACGGGGGACGACATGCGAGTGTTGCATAAACATCTACGTCAACAATATAAAATGAGATATTCGTGGGCGACGCGTTGAGGTTTGCACGTAGCTCTCACATGGCGCGCGTTGGCTAATGTGGATGTACCCTTATGTTAGAGTAGGAGTGATATTATTTTTCTATTTTTTTCAGGATTTGAACATAATATTACGAAGTTTGATATTTTACCTGGTAATTGGCTTAGGGCAAATCTCACTGATTAGATTAAATTAATGTGTTCTGCAGACACAAGTTGCTTTAAAAATTATCAGATTGAATTTAATTAAATGCAATGACTATTGTTGTGTTCCTAGCATGAAACAGAATAACATGTTCCTTATTTCTGTAATGAATGATTATTTACAATACGTGTATTATAAATATATGAAACTTTGGAGGTAAATATCTACGTTATTCAATCACGCCAGAAAAGAAAAAAGTTTCCGGATGATTTTTACGTAGATAGTAAAAAATCTGGAAGAACGGAAACAACCTGTAAACACGGTAACCCCCGGTTCGCGTAGCATTATTTTAAATTAACACGTAGGAAAAGCAGCTGCCAAAAGCTAGTAAGAAACAAAGCCCTTCCATTATAACCGATATCTGCAAAAAATGCTAAGCGCCCAATGAAGACGTATAAAATCGCGATAGCTGCTAACACCGACTTACAAGCAATACAGAACAGTCATCGCATCATAAACCACGCTTTACCGTTGTGAAGGAAAGCGCAGAAAACCTAGTCAGTTTTGTGGCAGAGGTAGATTTCAAAGTTGCTCGACGTTTTAAAAGGAAAAATCGAAAATTGCAAGCATTTAATATCTCGACCATTATCTACCCTTAGCATGAATTTTCACACTTTTACTTTTCAGCGTCTTTTCAGTTTTCACAGCGTTTCTTGTATGAAAAAATGGAACAGCGCCTCTAGTGTGCGAAGAAGGAATTAATTTTTTCCTTGAAAATTTTCAATTTAAAATTGATAAGTTCCAGTTTACTGTGTCTCAAACTGAAAACTCGTGCTAAGGGTACTGGTCTTTTAAAACTACATAATCTTCATCATCGACCTAGTTTTTTCCCAACTCTGTAAAAGTCGGCTTCCTTCACAAGCAGCTGAATATAGTATTTTATGTGGAGCTTTCTGATCTCCAAAATTAGTCAATTGGTAAAACTGTACACCTTGGTAGACTGGTTGTCAGAAGTTCGAGTTTCTGACTAAAATACCTACAAATGTCAGCCGGCTTTACCGCCGGTACTAATAGTGTTACATGCTTTACTTTTTCCAAATGTATTTCGATGTCGAGTTTGGAATTGCAGATCACTGTACAGGACACAGCATGTTTGCAGTTTCTGGGTTTAATTTCCGAAATAAACATTTTTTAAACATGGAAACAAAATAAATAGGATAGCATTCTTAACTCACTTTCTTTATAGTAGCCAACCTAGCAAAACATCACATGGAATAAGTGGAAACAATCGGACACACAAAGTGTCGTATACGTATGCGTAGGAAGTGTATGATTTCATACTAGTTCTATAGAAATCAAATATTCATCGGTAGCTTGTATTTGACTCTAGTTATAAAGCGTCCAACGTTTGTACCTTGCCTTAGAGTCGGCTTCCAATCTAACCGGATTTACAACTGAATAACGGTTTCACAGGACAGGATTTCATATTTCTATGACTTTCAATATAGGTTTCACTAAAACTAGGTGGCAGGTAGGTAAGAGCCGCGCGGGCATGCGGGTGGCGAGTAATCGGGAACCTGCCGTGAGACCATGGACCATGGGTCGATCGCGTGCTTTGTTACATCATGTTACAAAGAATTGTCAGCAATCTGACAGGATGCCCTTAGAGTGCCAAAGCCAGATAGATTCGCAGGACTTTCTCATCCTGTAACCGTTATCCTGGATCATAAAGGGCTATTGAAGGACATCTTACGAGTCTGGCAGTGTGGGTTCAGGATTCATCAGAAAAAAAGACAGGTTAGAGCGCAATATTCTTATTTCAGTCCTCTTGGAGCTATCGTTAGAAAAATGTCATTTTGTCTAAGGCTTCGGGATAAATCTCATGTTTTGATACTGTCTTGCATGAGCTTTTCGATTGTTAATGTCAATCCAACCCGATCCATTTTACTTTTTTTTTCCATTACTGTTATCATGTCTTAGATTCGAGGGGTTGTTTTAAATTTGCCAAAAAGTTGATTCCCTACGAAAAAAAGTACCTATGTACTTTTGCCAAAGCTTTTGTTTTATTTTTATTCTAAAGTAAATTCGCCCCATATTTTTCTGAACTATCTGAATCAATCTGAACAGAAAGTACTAGGAGAACAGGATCAATACTTTTATTCGTGTTGTTGTAAGTTCGCCACAAAATAATTCCCCACGAAAAGAAGTAGGTATGTATTTTTTATTTTATTTTGATTACCTATTGTACATTCGACCCATTATTTTTTTTTTGCAGGGTATAGCAGAAACGAGGACACAATGTGAAATCTGAACAGAAAGTACTATAATACGAGAACAGCATCGAAACTTTTTTCGAGGGGATTTCTTTTTTTTTTCGTGTGGGATTTATTTTGTGGCGAATTTACAACAACCCGGTTCAGGAACGTTTCAAGCCTTCTGTTCAATGAATTTTCTGCCTCTAATCTGCCTCACCAGTATCCAGCTTGTCGGATTCGCAGCACGTACCCGTCTGGTATATATTGAACAAACTAAACAGTTGTAAGAATACCTCAGACTGTAGGTAAATTGTTTCACTTGTTATTTATGTTTCGCAGCTTGCTAATACGTGCACGGTTTTATGAAGTGCCCGCATTGTGCGTATTCGTTTTCACTGTTTTGAGAGTTTCATTAGTTGGCGGTGTTTTTTTGACTATATCTACTTGAGAGTTTAAGTACATCGCGCAGATTTGAACAGCTTCTAAGTACATAGATAGTATTTTATGTATGTATTAGTATTATAAGTATACAGTTAGTATTATAAGTATAAAGTTAGTTATAAATAAGTATACAGATAGTACCTATTACAAGCATAAAATTAGCATTAAGATTGAGCAATTGAGGCTTTAGCTACACTAGAACGTTCTTGGCAGCTTTTTAAACTGTGGCTGTCGGCTAGAGACTACGACGATTTTTATTTCCATTTTTTTATGCATCTCATAAAAAACTGATTTAAGAATGCATATAAATGTTCGACGCAATGATTTAATTTTTGATTTATAAATATAATTCGTTTAACAAATAAGCCGCATCAGGATATTTCATACTATACTAGAACAAAAAAATCGAAGACATTGATATCTACTATCTACCAACCCGCACTGGGCCCGCGTGGTGGATTATCGCCCACTCCCTCTCACAGAGAGGAGGCCTGTGTCCTAGCAGTGGGAACATTAAAGACTGATGATGATGATGATGATGGGGATATTTCATACCTAATAAATGACATGAATATAAAAAAGAAAGAGAACGAATCATCATCATCACGAACGTGTGATTGTGTCTGTGATTTGACATTCTATCACTTTTCACGTAGAAAACTAATGAACTCTTGTAAAAGTTAGTTTGGCTTATAATACTTTGAGTCATAACAATTACAATTTCTTTCAAAACTTTCAACACACGACCGAAACTGGTTACTTACGATCCATAATTTATATTCTATTAAAAGTGAAATAAAACTATAACAACCCTCGTACTTACGTGCACTAGAAAGTCATGAAATCAGGGGAGTTAAAAATAATTAGGTGGCTGGCTCCTTCGAAAAGCGTGAATTACTGCTGCACACGCGAACATTTCATATTATTTTGTAGTTAGAGATGTAATTAAACGTAAATTATAGCCAAATTATTATCAGATTACTGATTTTGTGGAGCGACTACAGTACTATGTATGGAAACCAAAATAATAATAGAAGTTTGCGTCGCTTATTTGTGTAATTGAAATGGTATTAGGGCTGTTTTTTTTTGTGTAATCTAATATAGGCTTTTTTACCTAACTGGGTAAAGTTTTAAAACAAGAAGTAATAAGGTTCTGTATATGTTTAAAAAGTTCTGATTCTGGTAGCTCTGTGCACGACTTTAGCGCCATCTAGCGTTCGCAATTTTGTTGGCTCTGACCTTTCTAATACAAATCTGAAAAAAAAAACAAATTACTTGATTTTGGATCATGATGGCGATCCATTTGGACTTAAATAAAATAAAAAGAATGTTGTTAAAATGTATTCTACAAGAAATATATCAAATGCAGGATCTAAATAAGGTAATCCTATGGATGTTTACTTTTTGCTCTTGACGGCAGTTATCCATTTCCTTCATTGTTCATCTTTACAAGAAGCGATTTTGAATCTAAGGTAAAACATAAATTAACTATAACACAACAACTGCTGTACCCCATTTTTGTACGCGATTACAAAAAAAATACGTATACACATAGATAATTATGTCTAAGGGACTTTATCCTCAGGGAGCATTTCCTGTGTTTGGCCCCAAGGCTGAACCGGGCGGCGGCCGCCCTCAGGTGACTGCTGCCCAATCTCGGCGGGCCAAACGCCTCCTGCCGTAGACTATTTTTTTCATTGAAGTAAGTATATTTTTTTATACAAAGGGCACAGGTAAAAAACACGTTCTGACAGAACAACAGCATGCATTTTCAAAACAAAGGTTTTTTAAAACTTCTTTGATTTCAACACGCATAATAAAGATGGAAAAACAGCAAGTTAAATAATTTTTATTTTTTATTACAACTATCGGATTTATGAATGACCCGACAGTTTTTTTTAATTTAAATATAACGGTTATTTGCATGCATGTTTCAGCAAGCAGAGTCAATAAAACATCGTCATCACGAATGGAGCATAATCAAATAGTTGCCTGATTGTGTCGGCTCGTATAAAACAATCGTTATGAATTTTATCAACTCGATTATGAATTTATTTATAATCGTCTTTTTTTTTCATGAAAATGTGTTGCCAAGTGTAGCATAGTACAGTCACGAGCAATAGTATGTTTACACTATGCAGTATTCAAAAGCGATTTTCTGCTACCATATTGATTAAACTTTTGCTTTATCATTAGACTTATATTTTGGTAGCCATACTATTACGAAGTAGGTCTTATTTCAAAGTGGAAACCAGTATATTCACGAGTAAATTGCATTTGAATTTTGTTAAGTGTATACATGTTATTGCTCATGACTGTACCTGCACGTACCAGCATCAAGTCGTGATGGCCTCGACACCTCTTATGTTCGAAGTTGTGAGCAGGGCAAGAGCAAACATGGGCAAGTCCCTATGTGTAATTTCATTTCTTTCTAAGATTATCCTACATAAAATAAGTCATAACCTGAGACTACTGGGTTTTAGACGCGAATCTATATCCTCAAGAAAGAGTAAGAGAGTTCAACTATTTTCTACAGATATTTTTACAGGTAGTATTTTAAAATGCAATGACAATGCTGTCCAGAGATTATTCTTTACGTTTTTTTTATTTATGCTTGACCAGTCAAAAGAAGAAAATGTGGGCATCTACAAGTGTCCTACCGAAGGTCGATATAATTATATTATGGCCAAACCCTAAAAACGTATGTAACCTAACCTATCTTTTAATGGGGATTTTACCCATTCAAAATTCAGTCAGCTATTTTAATTTAAAAAGGCTTGTTTGGTTTTCAAACTTAAAATCATTCGATTTTATTCACATATAAAATCACAGCCATTAACTTATTTTATTTCATTCCAAATTAACAAATTAATTAAAAAGGTTGGAAATGAGTATGAATAATATAATAAACTTTGATTGAAACGAATTCTAAATGTAACAAAAGTCTATGTTGGGCTAAATTTATTCGATTATTATTCGATTACCGATTCAAACTGTTAATTACAATCTATTGTTTCTGCTTACCATAATTGTACTGAATGCAGTGATTTGGATTCAATTCTTAATTATCTTTTTGGCAAGCTGACAGCTAGTGGTTAGGTGTATTTATTCCAGTTTTCACTTACGCCTCAATAAAGTCAACTGTCGTATTAAAGACTCTCAGTTCAACGGCAATGGGTTTAAATTCAAATCGCACAGTAATATTTAAGAATTGATTAAGGTGTTGGTGAAAACATGCAAGTTTGAAGAGCTGTAAAGGCTCTTTTATTCTTGATCAATTAATTTATTGTAGGTGTTGAAGTCTCGTTATATCTACTTGGTTTAGGCCCGGATTCCTCTGTCGCTGACGTCGGTCGCTGATGTCGGTCGCGCGTACGAATATACGTTGTGTTCTATGAAGCACCACACTGTGACGCTGACATCAGCGGCGCGCGAGTTGCTACGCGCCGCTGATGACGCGCGTCGGTCTCGCTCGTCAGCGCTGCGTTCGTCGGTCGACTGACGCGCTATAGAACGCTATGAGCGTCCTCACTCTGTTCCAGATCGTCGGCTCGCGGGCGTACAGTCGCCCGCCACCATACCGAACGTGATTGCCGAGGTGCGCCTACGTCCTGCATTGTGGGATTTATCGTATGAACTTTACAAAGATCGCGATGCCAGAGCAAAATTAAATAAAAATAGAAAATTCACCATTCGTCACCCTATCAGCAACAATTGACTTTGAAATATGATTGATGATTCCAATTAGACCTCTACATTAAATGATACAGGTGCAGTGGGCTTCATCAATTGGGCACCAATGACTGTACAACAATAACTACTATACAAACAGTTTACATTGTTTTACCGTCTACAGTAAATTAATAGCCATTGTTATCATAACGTCTTCCAATACAGTAACTTGACACTTACTGCAATTATCCAATCATGGATTTATGTAAATTATCGCATGCACACAAACGTGCATAAACTAAGGTCTGATTAAACCATCGAGGTAGGATTAGTTGAAACGTAATTGAACATAAATTATAGAATCAGGCGTTACTTTGCGGAAATTCATGACATTACATGTTATGAAAATTATCTGGCTCTAATTCCGTGACAAACATCCAGGCTTGAATGCAAGATGTAATCCCACCCTTTCGCCCTCATGCATATGCACAATTGCACATGTAGGAAAGGCCAACTCATTCGAGGCCGAGTTTTTCCGTTTTTCTTCAAGTGTGCATATGCATTTTTCCTTTCCAGTATGTATGTGGTGGGATGGTATCCAGCATCTAAGCCTCTATTTTTGTCTCAGAATAAAAGCTAGATAGACTCTTCATAACATTTAATGTAATTGAAAATGTATATAACAATGGTTTCTGAGAATTTTTGCCCAATTATGAGAATTCAAGCTTGAAAAATTGTGTTTAAAAGGACATTGGGTGGATAGCGTCCTTCCAACACATTTTTATATTTTATTTCTAAAGTGCTTTCAATTCAGAGTATCGGCTAATTTAATAATTTGTTCTAGGATTTCATTTTAATTAGCTTTTGTATATTAAATTAAAAGTTAATTAAGCATCATTTTTTTATTTTACCTCATCATAAAGTTTTTTTTTTTGTCAGAGCTCTACTGCAGGTATGGCTTCTCATTCCCAGTACTGTAATCTAGAATAGTATGAGTCTGTCTATTTGTAGATTCTCTTTTGGCAAGTGTATATCTTCGTATCTGATCGCACTTGTTATTGGCGCAGCATGCCTTTCTTCTTCCATAAGTCTTAATCTATCAAACCTCATTTCAATGATGTGACCTTGTTTTCAACTATAGCTTTCTTAAAACAGTATAAGTATTAAATTCGTTGAGGAGCAGTGGTGGCTCAGTGGTATCGGACCCGACTTACAAGTTGTAGGTCGTGGGTTCGAACCCCGCCAGGCGCATTATTTTGTGTAATTTATTTCATCACCACTGCTCTCAAAACGGTGAAGGAAAACATCGTGAGGAAACCGGCATATCCTAGAACCAAAAATTCAAAGACATGTGACATCTACCAACTCGCACTGGGTCCGCGCGGTG
Organism: Agrotis segetum; assembly: GCA_036375495.1. Taxonomy (NCBI): domain Eukaryota; kingdom Metazoa; phylum Arthropoda; class Insecta; order Lepidoptera; family Noctuidae; genus Agrotis; species Agrotis segetum. The sequence goes on from JAQSVV010000297.1 coordinate 611,858, forward strand.
GATTATGGTCCACTCCCTCTCACAGAGAGGAGGCTTGTGTCCCAGCAGTGGGAACATTATAGGCTGATAATGATGATACTATGTCTTGGCCACTACTACTATTGATTAAAAATAAATCTGTGTTCCAAAACTTCACCAATATTTTCCAGATGTTTTTTGATGAAATAGTAACAACATCCCAACTTCGTACTTATTGGCAATAAGCCAGATTGAAAAAATATCTCAGCAGATTATTCTTCGAAGAGAATTTGAAAATGAACTGATTACACCTGTTTTTTTTGTATGTACCTAGATTTTTTTCGATTAGAAAACTCGAGTGAATATATCGACTATATTGACATTCGATTAAGAAAGTCTCTCGGCGCCTCGCGAGGGAATTAAAACACGGAGAGAACTAACGTTATCATTGCACTGAATGCTATTACTGCATGCAGCGTTTCACCAGTACTGGAATAGGTATTTTTTATAGGTACTTTTTTTTTAAAGTTTCTGGATATTGAAAGAACTTGCAAGACTGGAAGTTTTGTCTTTTCTATAGGTACAACTTGTAACGTTAATAGCGCAAAATCTCTCTTTAGGTAACTCAGCCCATGTTACTGAACAATATTTGATCAAAATCTTATGGAAATAAATTAAAAAAAAGATTTTTCATACTGATGGGCTCGATCAATTTCTCATTTTGAATGAAATTTTTTTTTAATTTGTTTTTTCCGAAAGTTTTTTTTTGTATAGTTATTAGGATTTTTTAAGAGAGTTTTTATTATTTTTCTTTCAGATAGAGGTGTTAAAATGTAAAGATCTTTATAAAACTCATGTATTGCTTTAAATAATAAAAATACCTACTTGTTGCAAACAGTTTTCATCAATAGTCAAATACATAAAGGTGAAGCTACGCCAAAGCATAAAGTTGCTGTGTAATGATTTTGGTGTGCATAAAACAAAACAATAGTATATTTATCTATCTATCAAAATAACTGTTAAAGGCCTGTTGTTGCCGATTCAGCAAATAGACCGATAAGAGTCACTTGGGCCATATTAAAGTTGATATTATTATTTCTAGTTGGTGGTTATTTTTAGGATAAATTTTATTATGGCAGCGTGAAGTTATTCACTTCATGAATTACAAACAAGATCATCAATGAACTGAATAACTCTTGTTTCAACAATCATTAAAACACGGTTCGATTGTTTTCAACAGTCATTTGAAAAACAATGTGAACTCGAGAATCTCAGCAGTTTCATTCGGTTCCGGAAACAGTCCTTACAATGTCGTCATGTAGTGTTTTTCAACTCTTTTTAAATCCAGGGCTCCATCCAACTTATTACGGTAACGGAAATCCGCACAATAATATTTCATTGTTGCGCATTGTTTGTATTCAAAATAAAAGTAAAAATTGATTTATGTATTTTTTAAACAACCTTTAAAACAATGTTTGCGTATCCATAAATAAAATTGTGTTCGAGTAAGAGGCGATTTCCGTTGATTGCTTGTGTTTTTTTTTTATTTAACACAGAAAAATGAATGTTTGGTTGAATTTTGCAGTACCTTATGTACTGCAAAATATCTACACCTGTGAACTGTTGAATGGCTTTGAACATTTCTTAGACAAGTTTAACATTAGTTTTTTTATCCATGGTTCGTTGACAAATAGACGTTTAAATACACCTTTTTTATTATATTTTTAAATAGTAAAATCATCACAATACACAGCGTTCTCACCTTCCGCTTGACATAGGTTATCTCACCGGTCACGGATGTTTCGGGAAGTTTCTGTGTCGGATGTGGAAGGAAGAAACGCCTGGTTGTCTCCACTGTCCGGCCTTTTGACCGGATTGGTCGTGGCCATGTTGCTGGGAGGAGGCGGGACGCGTGAGGGAGAGGATAGCGTCCACCTTACATCCCAGCCTCAGTGGGAGACGCCAACGGCAACGGAAATCACAGTACGATCTTTGGCCAACGTAGGCGTGGGCATGCAGGCGGCGAATAATGAGCGACTCGCTATCCGACCATGGAGTATGCCCGGGTCGACGTCTTAGCGCACTTCAGATAGAACTGTGAGAAAAATAACGGGCCTCCCTTCGACGACCACAACTTGCCGGGGTCGCGGGACCAACGAGTTACCGTAGCTCCGTAACGTGAAGGACACCATGGGTTTCATGCCCTGCTCTGGGTGGGAGGTCGCATATGAAGATTTTTCCACATTAATAAAAGATCAGGAAGATCAGACTTGTTGACTGTCAGAGTTGACGTTCCAGGGTCACGTTACCTGATGAGATAGTACCGCGATACAAATTTTATTACACGTAGGAAGCAAATTTGAAACTACTAATATAACATAAGTATAATTAGCTTGTTATGCTACTGTTGTCACACAGACCTTCTCTATGAGAAATGAGACGTCTATTTCAAAACGCGGGCAAGACCAAATAGAAGATTAATTATAGGTTTTTTTTACCTCATGTATTGCATTAAACCGAAATATCGCAGAAACCCAAAATCATTTTCATTCCAATTTCTCTCCATTTTCTCTATTCTAATTGTACGTCTTCATCTTCTCAATCTTCTATACATATGTTGTATGTCTTCTGCTTCCATCGTTGAAATAGCTTTCATTCTAAAAGTCATCTCCTTTTTAGCTGTAAGTACAATATCCTTCACACCCATTCATAGTTTTTTGTTTGTTCTCGAAACTCATAGCAATTCTCATTCGTATTGAAAAGTTTCCTCACCACAATGTCCAGCGCTGAAACAAATACCGTAAACAAACCCAATATTTACTCACATTTGCTTTATTACTTTTTACCCGAAAAGCCCTGAACTTGATTTAGATTCAGTGTTTAATGTTCCAAAGTTTAGGAAACTCAACTCATTTTGATAGTCACGTATTATGTAAATATCTCATATTTCAGACTAATGTAAAACACACCACACATACGAAATATGTTCTCGTACTCACAATTTTCATTTCACTCCCTTTCGTCACGTAAAGTCGATTTTTAAAAAGTGTTCATGTTCTGGATTGAAAATTCTTTAACACGAAGGAATATGCAGTTCATTCACTAGAAGGATTTGTGCGGTGGAAAAACCGATTCGGACAACCAAATAAATCGACTTGAAGTTCTAACAACGCTCTAAATAAACGAATTAGTTCGAAGAGAGGGTTTGAAACGATTTCCGTTCACGTTTCCACGTAATTTTCACGGTTATTGCTATGTTTTCGAGTGTTCATCTTTGCCGATTTTTTTTAAAACGATATTTCTGTGTAAACCAATCCAATGTTATGCTTTGATACTTAAACAAGCGTCTTATTCACGGTTTGTATATTATAGTTGAAATATATTGGCGAAAACTTATTTTGTACCTATTTAATAGCCTATATTTTCGTAAGTCTTGGAAAACGACGCAAAAAGTTCAATTAGGACAACTTTACTTTATTATACTAGTTCACAACATAAAATAAATGTAGCAGTTACCAAAATCTTTGTAAAACATTTTTCTCAAAAGAAACTATTTATTAAAAAAGCGCTCGCCTTAAATCAAAAAACATTTTCAAGTTCTTACACTTTTATATTTTATAAGATTCTGTCTGAAATTGCTGTAATTAATCCTTATCAGAGCGAAACTAATTTTCTATTCCATCTGGTACCGGGTATTATACATTTTGTGCAAATTTTAGGAAAGGGTTGATTTTTGTTAGAGAACATCAAAGTTGATGAGAATTTAAATTATACCTCCTTACAAATTATGCAAACGAATATCGGATGTAGACGTCTTTTTGTTAAAGGCTCTTTTAAATTTTCATAATTATTAGGTTTGGTGAAGTTTGGGACCGATTAAAATTAATTTGTCACTTCTACTTTATTCCGGTTGTATATCGTACTTTGCTACTTCTAATTAGGGTCCGTGTTTTTTCTATGTACATACCTAGAAAAAACAAGGTACGTCTTGTTTAGAAAAGATTCTAAACACAAAAATATTTCACCTGGGTTTTATATGGCAAACTTTTATAGGGCAACTATGTGTATTATAGTACTAATAATATATTCTGTGGTGCGATGAACAACTTAGCTCATATTCATTCTATTCATTCGTTCGCTCTCTTATGTTCTATCGGCCCTAGCATAAAGACGTGTAATTCCAGTAATTTGTTAACATTTAAAATACAGTCCATTTAAAAGTATTTCTCGCCTTTTTATTATACACGTCTTAATAACCGACTTCATAAAGGGGTGAGTTTCTTATTATTATTTATTTGTTACCTCATGACTTACGACTGGGTAAACCGATTTTGTTGAATGTTGTTCATCTGTCATTTGGTCCCAAAAAAATTTCGTTCAGTAGTTTTAATTTTATGAGCATTTATCGCTTATTGTGACGACGTTATTACTGGTAGGTACATTGATTACATAATTATATTTTGACAAGAATTTGGGTGAAATAAAAAGTTGCTTTGCTTTTTATTTATTTTTGATGGTACCAATTTCTGAAAAATAATTTATTAACAAAAGTTGTGATGGGTTTTGAAGGTTGTTAGTTTTTTTTTAAACACGTTCCGTACAAAAGAAGGGGTTTTCTAGGGAGCTTTGGATCTAGCAGGCATTTTCCCTTCAGAGCGAAAGAACACAATTGATGATTCTTCAAGATACTTTTTTTATTCTCTCTCACATGTTGCAACTTTATCAAAATATGAATTGCGGCAAAATAATAAAAAATAAAATTCATCTGCCTTAGCTCCAAGAAAAACTCTTAGTTTTAATAGATAAGATTTTATAAGTCCAACACTCTTAGGTTCGAACATTTAAAAGCTTCAGCTGAATGCTATGCTTACCTAAGTCTAGTTTTTCATTAGTGGCTAAACCTAAGGAGAACAACTACTTACGAAAATGCAATATCTTCTTTGAACGTTGCAAAAGAAATTTTCGAAATGCTTCCACATTCTTTTCGACCACTCAAAGCAGGTAAAACTTCTAGAAAGATAAAATCTTCTACAGCAAAAGATCAGAAAGATGCGGGGAAAAGTGAATTAAAATATTTTATACTAGCTGACCCGGCAAACTTCGTACCGCCTCAAAAACACCTTTTAAACCTTCCCTGGACATCCAAAAATAATTGAAAACCAAAATCAGCTCAATCGGCCCAGCCGTTCTCGAGTTTTAATCAGACTAACGAACAAGAACTCATTTTTATTTATATAGAAGATAGATAATACAATTTTATTATGGGTTCCGTGTACTTTGGTAGGCAATTATAATAATCATTGTTGGTAGGTATATTTGTGTCATGAGCAGTGACTATAGAATAACAAATCACAAAATTTTGTCAATGAAGTCTCTCAACCGGTACTTGACAATCGACCAATATTTAAATTTACCTATATATTTGTATCCCTTTTAATAATAATTGTTATGTTGAGTATCTATCTTCAGAATAAGATTCACAATCTTTTTACTCTTGGGAGTTCCAAGAAATCGTTTCAAATCGGGAAAATTTGGCGTTACGATACCTTTTGGTTAGATTTTAAGACGCAACCTTAAAAGCTTGTTAAGTTAAACTTGTGTAAGATTGTTCGAGTCATTTTAAGATTGATTCCTAGGATAATTATAAGGAATGGTTTTCAGTAAATATCACATTTAATTATACCATTTTTTTATGAAAATACTAAAATAATACAGTCAGCGGCCATTCTCCGATTGCAAGTTTTATTTGTCCGCGCTTACTTAATCCGTAATATGATCATATTCAAGTATGTTAGATTACGACCGTATCTAGCTGTAAACAAAATCTTGGGTTCTGTTTTTAACTATTAAGCCTAAATTAATTGAATCTCTGTTCGAAAAAGCATTATTTTCTAATTACCGAGGCCTGTCCGCACTCCAACTTAATGTTAAAACTTGCTTGTAATTTCTCAAACCTGCAGATTTACTTTGATCCATTAATCGTTTTAATTGTTGCAACGTGTATCACCTACCAAAATATGGACTCAATAGAACCAGTCTATAAATAATTATAATTGAATAACCGCGTGTCCGATAGAAAGTTATAATTACCGTGCACATGCCTAAATAACAGTATTTGGAATATCAGTACCGCACGCGTCGAATGTTCTCAGGGTGTGCTGCAAGCCATTAGCAGTCGTACATCTCAAACGTTACTCTAGCGCCAACGAAGCACTTGAGTATATAATTTCCGTAGCCCTTGGTTCAAAACTTTTCTAATTACCGTTATACTTATTTAAATACTTGATTTTTGAAGTTAGACCCTAGTTGATAATGTTTATGAAACAGTACTATGGCTTACGTATGTTATGATAAGCCATTATTTGCAGACTGTGATGGTTTTCGAAATTATGAAGAAAGTTTATCGTTTTCTAATTACCGTATACTAATTACCATGTGTTAATAATTACCGTTGTATGAAAACTTATACAGAAAAATCAGAGTAGAGAGTAATAAAAGACAAAAGGAAAAGGGAAACGTGGAAACAATCGAGGAAGAAGTAGTCATAGATCTAGACGTGCTTGATAACAGCATATCAGATCCTCTTGAAACTCTGTCAACACTATTCATCATCTCAGCCTATTGCAGTCCCCAGCGCACGATCCCCTGCTTTTTTCATCCAGCCACTGCCAGCCACCTTTTTCAGGTCATCGGTCCATCTTGCCGGGGGGCGTACGCTTACCTACACGCGGTCTCCATTCAAGAACCATCCTACTACACCTATCGAGGCAGACGTGACCAGCCTACTGCCACTGTAACTTGCTGCAGATTTGAAGATATCTGTAACTTTGGTCTTTTGCCGTACCTGATTCCAGATTTTATCCCTTAGTGAGACCCCAAGCAATAGACCTTTTCATAGCTGCGTGACATGAAGTCGGTGGGCGAGCTTGACTGACATGTTCCACGTTTAGGCTCCTATACCTGCCCGAGGTAGATGTATTCTTGGACAAATTCGAGTGTTAGACCTTCGACAGAAATTGGTTCTGAGATGACATGGTCATTGAACATGACCTTGGTCTTGTCCAGGTTCATCCCAAAGCCCACAAGTCTCGAGGCAAAACGTCGGCAAAACGAAGGTGCATTAGGTATTCACCGTTGACTTGATGCCCAGTCCGTTCCAGTCCAGCCTCTTGAACAAATCCTTCAGCGCGTTGGTAAACAGTTTAGTTAGGGGATATTACAACTCCCTGTCTCACACCTCTTAGCAGCTGGATGGTGGTTTTGTACTTGGACCGCCAATTGACTTGGCATCGCTGCAAGGATTCCAGAACAGCCAATATTTCGATGGAATCGAAGGCTTTTTTGTAGTCCACAAAGGCTATATAGACACAGCGGTCGGTTATACTCCTCTGTCTTCTGTATAACCTGCCGCACGTATGTGGTCTAAGGTGCTATAGCCTTTGCAAAACCCAGCCTGCTCCGGTGGCTAGAAAACGTCAAATCTAGCGGAAAGCCGATCTGTGACGACCCTCGAAAACAGCTGACACAGAAACGGGATTAGTCTGTAGTTTTTTAGGAGATTTTTGTCTCCTTTCTTGAAAAACAATGTCACCTCGCCCCTGTTCTACGCCTCCGGGGTAATCCCACTGGCTTTGACGAAGTTGAACAGCCTCTTAAGCTCGCCGAGCAAAGGTTGGCCTGCAGTTTTTAGGAGTTTGGAGGTGATGCCAACACTTCCATACCTACCTTAATAGCATCAACTCCGCGTCCAACTAGTGCTCTGTCAGATACAAAATATTTTCTAATTACCGTAGCATCAAATATTCAACTTGTCTAATTACCATACCCAATCTTTTTTTTTAATCTCATTATCTTGAAAACCACCAGTAATAGCAAAATGCCAAAATAACTATAGAATTCCTATCTTTGATGTGTTTCATATTCTAATGTGTTTAACGTCTTATCAGTGAAATTAAAAAAGGGCACGGTAATTAGGCAAATAACACCTATTTGGAGAATGGCCGTCCGATTCCTCATGAACAGAGAAACTTATAAGTGATAGTTTGAGTAACTTATACAGCATAGTCAAATGTCCTTTCTTTGAATATTCAAATGTTCATGTTGTTAAGCTCCTTGAGTTATGAGTCAAGCTACACGAATGCTTGCTGAAATCTGTGTGGTACATTCTTAAAAATACCAGTTCAGACACGAACCTGCATGGTCCTCGTTTGACTTGTCCGATATAACTTTAAAAGCGCTCCCTTACCAGGAACATTCGCGTTTAATGTAATTCGAATTTAAGCATGTTGGAATAAATTTTATTTTTTAATTTGTATAGCTTATTTTTTTTATTATTTTACTTTTTTACTAGTTTTTAGTTGTTTTGTAGTACCCTACTCCAGTGTTGTTTTACACCCAAGGGTTGACTGGTAGAGAATGCCTTGTGGCATTATGTCCGCCTATGTACCGTTGATTTATACATGAAGTATAAATAAATAAATAAATTAAGGGTGCTTATACACGGCGCATGTAACCCGCGCAAGTGCCTCAACATGCTCAAGCTACATGCGCCGTTTACACGCACCCCGCGGGTAGCTTGATCAAGTAGCTTGTTACTCAGAACGGGTAAAGAGACGAACCACGCAGCTTACATGCGCTAGTTGCATGCGCAGGGTAGAAGCACCCCGCGGGTAGGTGATCAAGTAGCTTGCGCATTTACTCGGGCGGGTAAGTCACTAAACCCGCAGTCTTCCCATCGCTGGGTGACATGAGCCGAAGACTTTCAGTACTCGACTTTAATCCACGGTGTTCCTTCGTGATGCTTGATTGTCTTCCGTCACTGATGTTGTTCATGTTCGAATCTGTAACGTTACATTACAGGTGAATGCTCGCCGTGTGAGGCGTCTATTTTTTCAAGTAAGACCGTACGACGTTTGACATGTGACTGTTTATTCTCAGAGTAGACAGATACGAAACACCAGCAGCTTCGTCTATTAGAAAAAAGGTGACGTATTTTTTTTACGGGTAAATCATCCAATGAGTCTTCCCACCCTGGGTTGAGTGGAAAAGACTTTTAGACTCGACTTAAATCCACGGTTCCTTCAGCATTTACGTTCCAGGATCACGGTTGACTGTTAACACAGTCCCGCGACTTGGCAGGCTGTGACGCTCTATGTGCTCGCCGCACAGTGGTCCCATATCGAAAATTAGTGGACATGGCCAACAAAGTTCCAATATCGATGCGATTTTTTTTTATGTGATTCTTTATGATATTCCTGACAACTTTTACTCTTGTGAAATTTCCTCTAAAGTTGATAGTTTGTCTGAAAAAAAATAATAAGATTTTTTTGTATGGAGCGAATCACTTTTCATTTTTTTCTTCAATTGTACTAATATATGGGTGATGGCGTGAGTATATAATAGCAAGGGTCATTCTCTATCCACGAAAAATAAAATCAGCCTGGCCATCTGCGGCCGCGCGAAGTAATCACTCCTCAAAAAATAAAAATTGTTTATGATATTTTTTGCGTTTTAAATAATTCGAAGTATATTTTTTGTCTCATTTGGCTGTTCTGACCTTCTTTTTTTTTAAATATATGGTTTTGATAGCATATAAGGTACTACAACTAGTAATCCTTGGAGAGTATTTTTTTACCGGATGATTACTCGCGCGGCCGCAGATAGCGCTTTTATTTTTCGTGGATAGTGAATGACCCTAGCTATCATATACTCACGCCATATACCCAACATTTTAGTACAATTGAAGAAAAAAAATGAAATGTCATTCGCTCCATACAAAAAATCTCAATAATTTTGTTTAATTTTTTTCTTCAATGTACTAATATGTTGCATGTATGGCGTGAGTATATGATAGCTAGGGTCATCCTCCATGCACAAAAATAAATCAGCGCCGGCCATCCGCAGCCGAGTGATCATTCGGTAAAAAAGAAGTTTTTTGTATGATTTTATTTTGCCATTTAAAATCAATTCAAAGTATGTTATTTTGTCTCATTGGCTGTTTTCACCTTCTTGTCATTGATGACTCATTTGTTTGTGCGCTCGGCTAAGCGCATAACAAACGAGTCACCGAAAAATAATTGTCTCTGATTGGCTGTTATTTTTAACTACCTTCATCTTAGCTACTGTTATCGGTAGCACCTGCATTGTGATTGATGACTCATTTGTTTTTGTGCTCGGCTGAGCGCATAACTAATGAGTCATCGAAAAATGCTCGTCTCTGATTGGCTGAATAATTTTCAATCACTGTTATGTCCACTACTTGAGTAATTAACACTGACTACAAATACAAAAATATTCATTGAGTCCAGTTTCGCTCTTGTCGCTTATATGTGAACACAGTGAAATGCTTTTATTTTTATATTTAGGTAGGTACATTAGAACTATGGCCGGATTTTGTACCAACCTAGATGTTTTTGTGAAATTAAGAAGTGGCGGTGATCTGAAAAATTGTATATTTCTATATGAAAGTATAATTTCTGTGTTGAATACCGCAGTTTCTGAAGAAGACATGAACCTAATCAACCTGACAACGACTTTTTTGTGTAAATCTTAACAAGAAGTGGATAGAGTCAAGTAGAAATCAAAAAACTTTTATGAATCGTATAAATAATCGCAAGTGGTTGGAAAAAAGCATCGACTGGCCTGTTTGTGATAGTGTTGACCTGAGAAGTGAGTTGGGCTTTTCGGACGCAGCCATATCTGAGCCAGTGGATTTGGATTCCCATGTTCCTGATCTTGCAGTATGTACTGCGGGGGAACATCTACAGAAAACGAGCACAGGAAACCGTTCAAAGGCTTAAGTATAAGCAAAAAAAAAAGACGTTCTACTTCTATAGTAGAAGAAAGTTCCGAGGAAGAGTTAGTACTGGTACTTAAGAAAATTGAAAGACAACGGCAAAACGTATCTAAAACTGGTCGAATACCTTTCCAGTAATCCAGAAACGCTATCCGAAGTACACGAGCGACTAATTAAAAAGCAATGCAGGTGCTACCGATAACAATAGCTAAGGTGCAGTGTAGGTTTTTAAAAAAATAACAGCCAATCAGAGACAATTATTTTCGGTGACTCGTTTGTTATGCGCTTAGCCGAGCGCACAAACAAATGAGTCATCAATGACAAGAACGTGAAAACAGCCAAATGAGACTAAAAAACATACTTACGGCGCTGATTAATTTCCCAGTGCATGGAGAATGACCCTAGCTCATGTACTCACGCCATACATGCACCACGCGGGTAGTACAATTGAAGAAAAAAAATGTCAAATAAAATTAATGAGATTTTTTGTATGGAGCGAATCACGTTTTCATTTTTTTTCTTCAATTGTACTAAAGTGTTGGGTATAGCGTGAGTATATGATAGCTAGGGTCATTCACTATCCACGAAAAGTAAAATGCAGCCTGCCAGGGATCTCGAACCGCACGACCTACAACATCCGGTAAAAAAAATAGTCGGGGCCAAGGATTACCACTGTAGGCCACCTTACTACTCCCTGTCTGAAACTCATATATTTAAAAAAAAATAAGGTCAGAACAGCCAATATTGTTTTCAAAAAATATAGTTTGAATATGCTATAAAATGGCACAAAGAACTACTCATATAACATATTATTCAAATTCTTCTGAGGAGTGATTACTCGCGCGGCCGCTTATGGACGGCGCTGATTTTATTTTTCCACGATAGACAATGAAACTTGCTATTATATGTCACTTCCTGACCGTTACATGGATTTTTAAATAAAAATATTGGGTACCTAAGTTTACCTTTGCAAAATTACTTCTTATTGATTTTTTTTTCAGACAAACTATTTCTTTTAGGAAATTTCACAAGAGTAAAAGTTGTCAGGAATTCATAAAGAATCACATAAAAAAAAACCATCACCTTATTCTATCTTTGTTATAAACAACATTTTTATCTTATAGAGTAGTGGCACATTCGATATCTCATAAACTTTTTATCTTAACAATGTCTATTGTTGTTTGTAAGTGGTCCTACTAGTCGAATACCTACATGTGTAGTCATTATTGAGTAGCACGAGATTGCTGTAAATATAATTATGTATACTGAGATGACTGTCTAAATAGATACACAAACAAACGAAGGCAATTTATAATTTATCAAACGTAAACAAATTCTCATTGAGTAAGTAATTAATTACAAGTTCTTATTAGTTGTACGATATTTCTACATAATTATAATCTTTACATATAATAAAATCGTAGAGCTGTCATTCCTGTACATTGAATATTTTTAAGTATTTTGTACTTTTTTTCGAGATAAGGGATCGATTCTGATGCCAAATCAAGATTTTTTTTTTTCTTTCGAAATTTTTGTATGTACTTTTTTGATTTGATCTATCTCTTAAACTACACGTAAATTTGTTGTAAGGAATATCCATACTTTATTTAGCCTCAAATATTCCTAATAATGAGTGCTCCCTGTAGGGCAGGAGGGCTATCAGAAAGTCATGTACTGCTATTTTTCCTGGGAGATAAGTCAATTTTAATTTTGCTTTTTTTATCTGTTTGTTTTTAGTTGGAAGCGTAAGTCCCACCCTGGAATATCTATACTTATTTAGTAAAACTGAAGAGTTTGTTTTTAGCCCAAATAATGTTCCCACTGCTGGGACACAGGCCTCCTCTTCTATTAATAGGAGTATGCCATAATCCACCACGGGCCTATTCCCTATTGGGGGATGTCACATGTGTCTTCGAATTTTTTTATACGATATGTTGATTTCCTCACGAGTTTTCATTCACCGTTTTGAGAGCATGGTGATGTAAATACACAAAGTAATGCGTCGCGGAGTTTGAAACCACGACCTGTCAGCGTACTAGTCGGGACAGATACTGGTTGGCATCACTGCTCTCCGACTTTCGTAAGTGCCATCTCTGGATAATGTTAATCTCGCTGATTTCTTTTTCCTCAAATACTTTTTGAACCAGTTTCGTCTTGGAATATGCTACGCCGCGTCCTCCGTAGCGAGCCGTTTCAAATAATTAAAAAAAAATGTGTTTGCATACTTTTAGTTTTCACATAATTATTCGCGATTGTAGGTAAGATATCGAAGGCTTACTAGTCTTTTTTTCAATAGTTTTCTAGGATATTAATCTAACACTGATTTGAAATATGTATTGCGTAGTATTGTTATGATACATTAAAAAACCTTCAGTGTATTTTGTTTCGAGGTGAATGGAATTTTAAAGATCTAGAAAAAATATGATGTTTAGCACCTTAGTATGTTTTGAATTGGTGTTCAAATCCACGTGCATATCGATTCTGTTTTAAACGACGACAAGTTGTACTCATCGAGTCAGATAATTAGTTATTTTTTAGGTATCACGCGGAATGCAAGGGAGAAAGCAATGCTATCGTACGTTCAATTTGCAGCGATACTGTAAATCAACCCAATGATAGTCTAATGTTTATAAATAAACACGGTTCTTTGAAATTAATGTCGCTCAAATAAGGACGTTTCCTATGCAAACTATGTACCTAGATATAACATTATTGATCTAAACTAATAATAAAAATGCAAGTATGTTTGATTTTTACCTTTTCACGCATTACTACCTACTGAATCGACCCAAAATTTAGCATATACGTTGTCAGGAGTATAGACACGGATATAAGGTATCTTACATCCCGAATAACAGAAGAGAGCTGTTGCCGAGAAAACAATTACGTTCATATTCCAGATGGCGCCACACGATCCGTATTGTTTCTCAAATTCTAAAATAACGCAAGCGAAGCCGCGGGCAAACACTAGTTTTTAAATATTATTGAAAAATATATTTAAAAAATGGTATAATACTTCCTATGATAAGAAGATGCGTATGTTCATACTGTTGAAAAGTATCGTTTATTGAAGTAAGAAACGCAGGCCTACTCTCCTTACTGCCTGTTGTTCTCTGAAATAATTGTTTAGCTTACTCCTTTACACAACAGTAAACATAAACAAACGGTTTCCAAAATAAAAATAAATTAGGTTTAATTTTTTGCAGCATTTTTATAACTTCCTTTAATCCTTCTTGTCTTCGATTAACTTATTCTGTTTCCCAGAAAAGAAAACGACGCTGAAAATGTGACGATATAATTATTGCGAAAATTGCACGTCTATAACGTCCTACATTAGGGTGCTTGTACACGGCGCATGTAACCCGCGCAAGTGCCTCAACATGCTGAAGCTACATGCACCGTGTACACGCACCCCGCGGGTATCTTGATCAAGTGGCTTGCGCATGTTACTCGCGCGGGTAAACCGCAAACCCGCACCTTCACTTGCGCGAGTTTAATGCACCGTCTAAAAGTAACTTGATCAAGTAGCTTACGCGTGTTACTCGAGCGGGTAACCCGCATCTATACTTGCGCTGGTTACATGCGCCATGTAGGTACGAGCACCCTTAACAAACGCCAATCGGTTTACTAATAAACGTAATAGCTGTAGTGTGGTCTGAAGCACCTGACGATTCTACCAACTGCACATTAATCACATTATCTAGCCTGAAACGTGATAAACATGTCAACAGAAGAAATAAATAATAATAATGAAACCAGGCCTGAATATTTACATAACCCCATGGCCACAAGCTAAACGACATGCGTTTTCGAGTCTCTGCTGCAAAATGAAAACCTCTAAAACTTACTACCGGTAGCAAATATCTTTTTTTCACGATGCAGTGACTGCAATAAATGAAATAAGTTTAAATATGCTAGAGTGCGAGCGCCTCGCGAGAGCAAAGAGCAACTCGCTATCCGACCATGTACCTTGCCCGGGTCGACGGAGCGTCGTGTTCCACGCTCGCCTCAAAGAGCGTCAGCAAAATGACGGGGCCCCATCTCAGAGGGCCAAAGCCTGCCGGAGCCACGGGACTTATTTTCATTACCGTGACCCCGGAACATTAAGGGCTATTGAAGGACACTGTGGATTTCAGTCATTTGATGATAAGACCAAGAAAAAAAAACATGCGAGCGCCTAGAAGTTTGCAGGTTCCCTTGGTGCAAATGCGTCTCTTCCTGTGTGTAGGCATGTTCTATGTCAGATACAAGCAAACGT
Organism: Agrotis segetum; assembly: GCA_036375495.1. NCBI lineage: Eukaryota > Metazoa > Arthropoda > Insecta > Lepidoptera > Noctuidae > Agrotis > Agrotis segetum. The sequence continues at coordinate 626,869 of JAQSVV010000297.1, forward strand.
AAAATTATGATAGCGTGCGTAATTATGCAATTAACATTATGGTGCGTAAGAGACGCGTGCGTGCGTGTGTCACTTGACGGATGTCACGCTCGAAGTCGCATCTCCCTGGGCCCTAAACAGGGCTTAATAACATTCATCTAAAAACCGATAATTACGTTAGCACTGACATGTGACTATAATTTTCTATGCATAGTAACCATTCACGTATGAATTATGATTAACGAGTCGGGTACCATTTCGCTGTTACTATCTCGATAATAATTATGTCAATAGAGGTTTTTGCACAGTATGGTACTTAGTTATTCGTTTCATATTGCTTTAGTATCTACCAATACCATATTATGATATCAAAATATTATGAAATACTAGGACTTGATAAGGTGTGATAGTGGTTTTCAAATAATTATTGTGAAGCAAGCAAAGATTTCGTTAATTTAATATGTATAGAGAGAAGTGATGAATGAGTTGAAGTCATTTAAAATATGGTTATGGTTTTTTGGTAGCTGTAGTTGGTAGTGATGTTTGAATGGATTCGTTCCTCAAAATATTATTCCACTGAATACATAAACAGACTGTCTAATTTATTTTCTCATTAGACAATTCCACACATATTTGGCTATCAAATGGGTGCTAAGACAAAAAATCTATAGATACAACAAATTATCACGTTTTGTTTTCAGCAGAGAGGACAAAGAATCGGTTCATAGGCACATTGCCGTGTAAATTTATCTGTTGTCTGGCGACACATCTTTTTTCTATTGTTACCATGTTTGGTGATCTCTAGGAGCATTGGAGTTTGGTATTATAATCATTTTTTGACTTGCTGAAACTGCTTATAGCGAGATTGAACTAGATTTTGCTGACATAATATTTAACAAAGCTGTTATTCATCTAACTTAAGTCGCTTAGTTATAAATATTGTATAGCCTAGTACTAAGAGGAAAGATATAAGAAAGTTCCCAAGGTTTGTGATTTTTTTTTTATTTAGTTATAGGTTTGAATATGTGCACACCTTTTAAATATGTCAGAACCAATATTTCCCTGGGGAAATAGATTTCTTTTGACCAGCAGAACAATGAGTTGGAAGTAGAAAGAAAAGTAAAAAACACATGGAGTAAATTTTGGAGCCTCAAAAAAATACTGAAAAGCGATTACCAATAAAGAAAAGAGTCATGGACACCTGCTTACTACCGTTGATAACGTGGAAATTTGCATACGGACACGTGTTAAAAATAAAATAAAAGAGATCGTGTCAAAAGAGTATGGAAAGGAGTATCACGAAAATAAGGAAAATTCAAAAGATACCGTACACGATTATAAGACGAAAAACTAATCATATAGATGCTCTTAGCTATTCACAAAAATTAAAATGGCGATGGGCTCATAGCAAGATTCAAAGAAGACCGGTGGACCGCAAAAGTGACGTCTTGGCCAGAGGCCAAGGCAGAGGCCATCAGGCCACAGGAAAAGGGAACGACCGGTAGCACACTAGTCAGACGACATCCATGTCGCTGGTTCTAGCTGGATGAAGAGAGCCGACGAAAGAGACGCCTGGTCATACAGGCAGGTATTTTCGTTGACGGACTTAGTGTCGCCGCACACGAGCCACTCGCGACAGCGACAAACGCCGCCACGAGAAGCTAGAAGCAGCTACAGAGGTAGCTGAAGCGCGCGACAGCCATTTATAGCCGGTGGTCGACACTTACATTCGTTGGCTGCTACATTTCTCAACCAATGCATTACAGAGGTAAGAGAGAGACGGGTGCGTATGGCGGCGTTTTGTGGCCCGTGTGCTCAGCCATAAGAGAGTATACAGGGCACTCCTCGATCTAAATTGCTTGTACGTAATAAGGCATTAGGTTGGTCATCATCAATTCATCATATTGACTATTGACACGCAATGGTGAAGAAGTACTTAAAGGCGTATTACATTTGCGTGACGCGTTAATAGAGGAGTAATTAAATATGGCATACTCTCTTATAAAGATCGTTGTGAGATTTTTATAGAACAATGCCATTGTAAAACAAGTGTAAATCTAAAACGAAGGAAATGAATCATAATCTGTCGTCAAGTTATAAACCTTACATTTAAAATGTTGTGGGTTTGAAACCAAGGGGTATAGCTAGAATGATATACAAAAGGAAATGTGTCGACATAGATCTACATTAAGAATTTAACGACAATAGTCAACAAAAGATCGTCATTCACAACACAAAAGCTGTTAAAATAAAAACAATAAATAAGATATCAATAGTACCGGTAGCGTTAAAATAATCGAAAAAGTCAGAATTGGACACCCGAACATAAAAACTTCATCTTTATTTTCCTTTTGTGTGCGCTCTGGTGCAATGTTTAACTCATTTCAGAATATAAAAGGTTATTCAGATAAAACAGTAACAATAACGTTGTTAATACTTAGCCTTTTCTCAACTTTATTGGGGTCGGCTTCCAATCAAATCAGATGCAGCTGAATATCAGTATTTTATATAGAGCGACTGCCTGTCGGACCTCCGCAACCCAGTAACTGGGCTATACGATACCCAAGACAGGTAAGGTAAGGTAAGACTGGTTGTCAGACTTTTAGAGCTTCTAAGTGATTGTAACGAAAATCAAAGATCTACAAATGACAGGCGGGACCTGCTTTACGTGCTCTCCGAGACACGGAGGAAACTCGCTATAATAGAATATGGTCACCCATCAACAGACCAACCTCGGCAAGCGCGGCTTAACCCGGAAGATCATCATTATCAGCCTATAAATGTGCTGCTAGGACACGGGCCTCCTCTCTGTGAGAGGGAGTGGGCCTTAATCCACCACGCGGGCCCAGTGCGGGTTGGTGGATGTCACATGTCTTCGAATTTTTGGTTCTAGAACATGCCGGCTTCCTCAAGATGTTTTCCTTCACTGTTTTGAGAGCAGTGGTGATGAAATAAATTACACAAAGTACTGCGCCTGGCTGGGTTCGAACCCGACTTGTAAGTAGGGAATATCAGCTTGTGCGGCTGTAATTATTTAGCCTGGAGCCCCTCAATGGTATCTCCATCTTTGCACTAAATTTATTGAAATCGGTTCTGCTGTTTTGATCTGGTAACGGAGCATACGCACTTTTTCGTTTAAAATATTGAAGGGATTAGCAATTCTTGTCTAGAGTGGGTGAGCATGATTAGTCAACGGTAATATTGGTCTGTCTTTGGATGAGTCAACTAACTTTGGCATCTTTTGTCGAGGTCTGTCTGTAGATACATAAGTTTATAGTAGTCGCAAAATCAAAGTCACGTTATTTATTACCAAGATTTATTGTACCTACTTTTGAATCTAAGTGTCAGTAAGTTATTTTTAATTGTTTTTTTCTTTTGATTCTTTTTCCTCTTTTTCTCATTGTTTCTTTTTAGGTGTGTAGGCAAAAATATAGTGCATGAGGTGCTCTTCTTTAAGGTTGTACTGTATGCAAAAATGTCATAGTGTACTCATAGTGTACTCATTGTTGAACAGCCAAATAAAAAAATGAAATATCAGATTTTAAACATAAGCGATTACTGTAAGGCTCAGTAGTTTTATTTCAACAAACTTCATGGTTTTGTAAAAAGCTAACGTCTTTGAAAGGTACATTTTAAAAAAAGGGGCATTAAGCGAAAGGAGTATTTTGTGGCAGAGCCGTAAAATATAATAACTTCCTCTATAATGAATCAATTCTGCCTTTCCCTAAATTCAATGATTCACTCAAACATTCCTGATTGTCACTTACCATATTTTATGGAGCAACACTTAACATTTGACCCAATGACTCAGAATTTCATTAGTTTTTTTGTTCCATTAATAAAACCGTAATAAAATTAAGAATAATTGAATCTATTATCTTTTGACATTTGAACTGATTTCATGCAGCGATTTGGACTAGATATAATTAATGAATTCTTCAAGAGTATTTGGAAGTCACTGCCACGGTCGTTTTGAGCAGATGGGTGTCAAGTTCAAAAAGTTTTGAGGGCAATGTCAAGTCTATTTTTGGATTGTACATAGGTGAATCATCGTGAAGTAGTCGTTTTATTGTAACTGTTCTTGTACGAGCTACGCTGTACATTGACCTTAGGTGTAGTTGGTAAGTTACACTCACTAATGCATTATTATTAATATTGTATAAGTTTGCATTTCTAACATAATAAATCATGATGTAAACTAATTATAATTTAGTAGTAATTAAACCTTTATACCAATCGGTTGTCTACTCATTCAACATTCAACAAACATCAACATCAACATAACATAATTAATCACTGTTGGGGATTAAAGCCCCAACATTTGGTCCTTCGAGCAACTAAGTGTTGTGTGATTTACATCTTTTACGATCGCGAATCGGTTGGACTGGTCTCTCACAAGCGAGTCGCCCCAGTAACCAATTGAGAAGGCGCATATCGTAGAGGGGAAAAGTTACACAACACAAAGAAACCAGGAGTGTGGAACGAAAGCCTACGCTCGCAACAGAAGAGTTCATCTTGAAGTCAACAAGAAAACATCAACAACATGTCGTCAGCTGATTTATACCAGAATCAGAACGAACTCTACGACAGCATAAAGAAGATCGGGATAAACATCAAGAAAGATGGTTGGGACAGAAAAAACCCCGACTATTTCAAACGCCGTATGGCAATGTTGGAAAATTTATGGTCAGATTTCCAATTTAATCATGACCGATTGTCTACGGAAAAAAGTGTAAGTCATCCCTACTTCGCGAATGACTGCTTTAATGTAACGCTGCAGTGCTACAATGAAGTAAAGGAGCTTATTCTTCAACAACACCAACAACTCACGACTCTCGTTCGTTCACCAAGGGAACAAGCAGTGCAAACATTGGAAGGCGAAAACCAACAAGCAGGGGAAGGTACCTCCCATCAAACAAAACAGGAACAAGAGGCCTTGAAGGGTGAGGCGGACGAAAAAGCTCGGCATACCATTCAAGATAAAGAACCATCATATCCTCCTCAGCAAGAACAACAAAACTCTGTGAAAAAGGATACGGGGTCCAACAGCAAGCTGGACGACATGATGCGCAAACAAACAGCGAATTTCAAAGCCTTCATGAGAGCTGTTGCAAACATACACGTGGAGTTTCTATCTGAAAAATGGGAATTTCAAGACGCTCTGCTAACACTACAAACGCGCTGGTCAGCAATTGACAACCTCCACTGGGAGATAGAGTGTGAAACTAACGGAGAGAAGATGACAATGTACGAAGAACGCTACACAAGGTATGAAAACCAGTTTCATGAACTGAAAAAGGCTTTGAATACCAAAATGTGGTCCGGCGCTCATCGTGAGAAAACAACACCGAAGTTAGAGATACCAGTCTTCTACGGTAGCTACAACCAGTGGATCCCATTTAAAGACCTTTTCACAGAAGCGATACACAACAACAATTCTCTTTCACCGGCTCAAAAGATGCAGTTTCTGAAGAGTAAAGTGCAAGGAGAAGCAGAACGCTTGATTCAACACTTGCAGATAAGTTCGGACAACTACCTCGTGTGTTGGGATATCCTCAATCACCGATATAATAATGAAAAACTTATCTTCACATCGCACATCAACAGGCTTTTCAATCTACCAAACATGCAACAACAGTCAATGGTTCAAATAAAGAAAATGCATGACGTCAGCATAGAATGCTTACATGCGATAAGGAATTTAGGAGTGAATATTGACACTTGGGATCCAATTCTTGTACATATACTAACTCAGAAATTAGATGCAGACACACATTCTGAGTACAATGACTCGCTGAAGAATTGCCGAAACCTACCAATTCTGAAAGATTTGTTAGACTTCCTAGAAGCGAAGTTTACATCGTTGGAAACATCACGTCGCAAACAAGAAAACAATCAAAAACCGAATTCAACATCGAGTTCTCATCAAAATCAATCGCAGTCTAAAAAGCAATACAACAGTAATCAAGCAACTAGCAACAAGAGAATTACGAAATCTTTCCATGCGTCAACATTTCGTTGCCCTCTTTGCGACAACGAACATGGCCTGTACAACTGTGCAAAGTTTTTAGAAATGCCGAATCAATCAAAACTTAGCACAGTAACAAAAATGAACCTTTGCGTAAATTGCCTGTTCAGCCACAATGGAAAAACATGTACATCAGCTCACCGATGTCGCAAGTGCGCTGCTCAACATAATACATTGCTACATGATGCATGTATTAAAAACAAAACAGAAAAACAAACAAGTTCTTCTCATGTATCAAAGGATGATGATACCTCGGAGATATTACTAGCGACCGCCGTAGTATACATAGAAACAGCTGATGGGACCCAAATCAAGTTGCGAGCTCTCATCGATCAAGGGTCTCAGATTTCTTTGATCACGGAACATGCCGCTCAAGTTCTCGGTGTCAAGCGCGAGAGATGCAAAGGAGTCATCTTTGGAGTTGGACAGAAGGAAAACCACTGCAAAGGAATGACAACAATTACTTGCAGTTCTGTCTACAACGACTTCAAGTTCCAAACATCTGTCTACATTATGAACAACTTGATCAAGAACTTACCAAATAAGACTTTCGCAAAACCATCCTGGTCCCACATACAAAACATCCATTTAGCCGACCCAGAGTTCTACAACAGCCGTCAGGTGGATTTACTATTTGGAGCAGACATTTATTCACAAATTATGCTAGGTGGAATAATAAAAGGCGATGACGTCACTCAACCCATCGCACAACAAACTCACCTAGGTTGGCTTTTATGCGGTAATGTCAAAACCTTTCATTGCAATGTGGTCATAAATAACCTGGAAGATATCAAACAGTTCTGGGAAACCGAAGACATCACAGATCAAACCAACATATCGGTGGAAAATGAATCATGCATTGAATACTACAACAAAACTACGCAACGCTTGGAGAATGGGAAATATGAAGTCAGACTGCCGATGAAGAATGAATTTGAGAGCAAACTGGGATCATCAAAGCCAATGGCGATCGCTCAATTCAAAACATTAGAAAGAAAGTTGGAAAAACAAAAACATTTAGCCAAGGCGTATAAAGACTTCATGGCTGAATATATTGATCTAGGTCATATGAGGCAATCAACAGTCAGCAACAATACAACCGAGTGTTACCTACCTCACCACGGCGTGCAACGCGCTGAATCAACAACAACAAAGTACAGAGTGGTGTTCAATGCGTCAGCAAAAACATCAACAGGATGCAGTCTGAACGACCTCATGTACAAAGGTCCCAATCTTCAACAGGACCTACAAACATTATTAATGAAATGGAGGCAATACAAATATGCGTTTACAGCGGACATTGAGAAGATGTTTCGCGCTATTTGGGTGGCCCCTGCAGACCAACAACTACAACAGATTGTGTGGAGGGAAGCTCTGGAAGAACCTATCCGCTCATTTCAACTAACAACCGTAACATACGGTACCAAAGCAGCGCCGTTCTTAGCTATGATGACGCTCAGGAGATTGGCGAATGATGAAAGAGAACAGTTCCCTGAGGCAGCAAAAGTACTAGAAGAATCATTCTACATGGATGACCTCGTGCATGGGACACATACAATCGAACAAGGAAAGAAATTGATAGCCGACCTGAAACAATTGTTAAAAAATGGAGGGTTTAACCTGCGCAAATGGTCAGCAAACAATCAAGAACTTTTGGAAGATATCTCCGAACAACAAAACATCGACAAAATTGTCTTCAACTTCAAAACTGAAAATACATTGAAAACGTTAGGCTTGTGCTGGAACTCAAAGGAGGACAAATTCACCTTTCATTGCACAATTTCGAACGTAAACAAGAAACAAACAAAACGCAGCCTACTAGCCGAAATATCTAAACTATTTGACCCACTCGGCTGGCTGGCTCCAGTATCAACAAAATTGAAATTATTATTTCAAAAACTGTGGGACGGAAACTTAAAATGGGACGACGAAGTGTCCGACGATATACATGCGGAGTGGTGCAAAATACAAGCGGACGTAAGCGCGATAAACGCTTGCGAAATACCTAGATGGCTTAACTGTGGGGAAAAGCAAACAATGGAGCTACATGGCTTTAGCGATGCCTCTCTTGAAGCGTACGCCTGTGTTATCTACGCACGGGTCCACTCATCAACAATACTTGTAGCCGCAAAGTCAAAGATAGTACCACACCGAAAAACAACAACACTACCTCGGCTGGAATTGAATGGAGCGCACCTTCTATCACAACTAATGCGCAAAGTCAAACAGTCATTGAATCAATATGAAGTACACGTCTACGGCTGGACTGACTCCATGGTGGTCCTGGGTTGGTTACAAGGAGACCCATCCCGCTGGAAAGCCTACGTGGAAAACAGAGTACGAAGTATTACTGACGTCATACCACGATCGTCATGGAACTACGTCAAAACAAAAGAAAACCCCGCTGACGCCGCAAGCAGAGGCCAATACGCAAGTCAGCTGAAAGAGAACAAACTGTGGTGGCAAGGCCCTGTGTGGCTGTCAACATTTGAATTGAAAAACCTGGTCAAGAAGGTATATACATCAGATCAAGATGTAAAAACAACGGCAAAGAAACAAGTTAATTCAGCCCAAATCAATACAGAAACAACCAACATAATCGAAAAATTATTGGAAAAACATAGCTCTATCAATCGTGTCATTCGAATAGTCGCATGGATACACAGAGCATTGAACTTAACACTTAGAACATTGAACCCAAAACATCGTAAATTACCAAGTTACCTTACGTTGCAAGAACTGAATAACGCAGCTAAGGCGATTGTGAAACAAACACAGCAAAAGGTATTTGTAACAGAAATGAGTGAGTTACGTAAACATGGCAGAGTGGCATCAAATAGCAAGCTATTACCTCTCAGTCCTTACATTGATCAAGAAGGTTTGCTTCGAGTCGGCGGAAGATTAAATAACGCATCGCTAACTGAAGAAATGAAGCATCCAATGATCATTCCTAACGACAGCCGGCTCACGCATTTGCTCATTGATCAAGCACACCAGATGACGTTCCATGGAGGACCGCAACTCACTTTGTCACACCTTCGTCAAAAATACTGGATAATCGGCGGCGTGCGAGTCACAAAGATGCAAGTTAGAAGATGCGTAACGTGCCGAAAAATAAGCCCTTCAAAACAACAGCAATTCATGGGTGAACTACCGAGTGCAAGAATAAACCCTGCCCCGCCATTTTATCATACAGGAGTGGACTACACGGGATTCGTCGATATCAAGATGAATAAGGGAAGAGGGGCTAAAACAACAAAAGGTTACATAGCCATATTTATTTGCATGGTGACAAAGGCAGTACACATTGAGTTGGTCTCTGATCTTACAAGCTCAGCATTTTTGGCAGCCCTACACAGAATGGCAGCAAGGAGAGGTGCCCCCCGCCATTTATACAGCGACAATGGCACTAACTTTGTCGGCGCCAATCGTCTCTTAATGGAACAATACGGGGAAATAGAAAACACCTACAGGAATGAACAATTACAGAAAGAAGTTGCCGAAATGTTCATCCAGTGGCACTTCAACGCCCCGGCTTGGCCATCAGCAGGTGGATTATGGGAGAGAGCTGTAAGAAGCTTGAAACACCACCTTAAACGAGTTGTGGGCGAACAACGGTTAACATTCGAAGAGTTCACAACAATATTAACAAAATTAGAAGCCTGTCTGAACTCCAGACCTCTGTGTACATTGAGTGAAAATGTGGAAGACCTGGACTGTTTAACCCCAGCGCACTTTCTAACAGGGAGATCAGGAGTGACCGTCATTGAAACAAGAGAAGACGCCCGAACAAGATGGGATCTGACAAAAAGAATGTACACAGACATTTGGAAGAAGTGGAAAAATGAATATTTATGTCAACTCCTATCAAGAACAAAGTGGCAGACGCCTCAACATAACTTGAAGGTTGGTGATTTGGTTGTAGTCCATGACGACCAGCGGCCTGCTGGAAAATGGTTAATGGGCAGAGTCACAGATCTTCATGCGGGAGACGACGGATATGTTCGTGTCGTAACCCTGAAAACAAGAAACGGCACCATGAAGAGACCCATAACAAAGTTGTCAATTTTACCAATAGACAGCGAAGAAAAACACAAAAATCAAACAAACGAGAATATAGCAAAACGTCAGCAACCTGCAGTTACAAGCAAAATCAACTTTATCGGATTAGTGATGACCCTGCTATACCTAATGAGTCCAGCAACTGCGGCAACAAACACAACAAACTTTAGCGAATTGCAACAAGGCCTATATTTCGATAAAACAAGCAACATGAAATTGATTTGCGACGAGTGGAAAATAGTTGTTTACTACGACGTCAAACCCTACTGGCATGGTACAGCAGTGTTTAACAAATTCAACGATCATCTAGAAAACATATGTTCAACACTAAAACAAAAAACTCAATGCGAAATAATTGCATTACAATTGCGTCACGCGTTCGCGGAACTCGAACACTACATTCATATGTTGCTGAATCCGCAAGGTCGGGTGAATATGAGAAGCAAACGCGGCCTTATCAACGGTGTCGGGTCGATCGCACGTTCCCTGTTCGGAGTATTGGATGACCAATTTGCCGAACAATATCAACGGGATATTGAACTCATCAAACAAAATGAAAAACATCTGGCTCTATTATCTAAAAATCAGACATCTATAATAGAAGCCGAATATAATATACTCAGGAGATCGGAAGAAACAATTGAAAAACAATACAAATTATTCAATCAACATCTGCTAAACCTAGACAAGATAACAAACAACCTTCAGCATGAGATTGAGTCTCAAGAATTATCAATCGAGTTTGTGATGTCAGCTATCTCTGCAAACAGCTTTATTGAACATTTAAGAAACGTTCAAGAGATTCTGTTGGACACCGTAACAAACATTTACAACGGCAAGATGAACTTACACCTCATTGCGCCAGAACAACTGAGGGACGAACTGAACGTGATAGCAAGTCAGCTGTCAAAGGATATAGCTCTTCCCATCACCAACATCCAAGAAGACCTGTTCCACTTGTATCATCTTCTACAAGTGAAGGCAAAAATGTCAGAAAGGTATCTCATCATTGAGATACGGATGCCGTTAATTAGCCGAGAACACTATGAAGTTTACAACATTATACCTGTCCCAAAAAGACTCGGTGAAGAGATGGTCACCCTACTGCCCATTGCAGAAATACTAGCAATCAACATACATAAGGATTCTTATGTCCCAATGAGTGTAACTGACCTGCACGGATGCATACACTTCGACAGTACGACTCTATTATGCCACATGAGGACACCAGTATACCACATGAAGTCTGACGAGAGTCTCTGCAAGAGGAACAAAGGTTCGACCGACTGCAAAACCAAAAGGGAGACCTGTCGAAACATATGGTCGGCACTTAGCAACATAAACAGCTACCTATACTTTTATTGTCACGTTTGCAAAATACGTGTCATATGTGGGAATCAGATTTCAACTGAAACACTTAGCAACGCAGGGGTAATGACACTCGGAAGTGACTGCACGATCAACAGTGAAAACTTTACTGTTCATGCCCAAAGACAATCAATGGACACAATTAATGCCCAAGTCGAGGAATCCACTATGGAAATTCCTCCAATTAATCGGATCATCAATCTTTCCGTACCAGTTTCAAAACATGAACCAGACAATGAGACATTTCTGGAGCACAGCACATTACTGCGAAATCTGGGACAACAAATAGAACAGATGAAAGCCGCAACAGCAGAAGACCTTCTGTCAGATCGAGCAACATACCATGATGTCCACCAATATGTCGTCTTATATATATTGACGGCAGCAGCAGCGATAGCAGGCGCGATATATGCCTACCACCGACTGAAGAGACATTGCAGGAATCAACAGAAACCTGAGGCACCACCTATTCCCAATCCAGCACCTCGAAGGAGATCAACTGCAAGCATCTTGGACAACGTTGTATTTGACGTCACAGACAACAGCGGTGTAGCGCACTTATCAAGTGCACGCACCCTGAACAAAGCAACGTCACCTTAGTATAAGACTTAAATGACATTCTTTCTTTTACATTTTATATTTTTGAATAATTTTATTTTACATTTTTATATAACATTTCTTTTTAATTTGATCTTATTTTTTACATTTATTTTTACAACACAACATTTTCAATTGTTACCTTTTGTGAGGGGGCAATATGTACGAGCTACGCTGTACATTGACCTTAGGTGTAGTTGGTAAGTTACACTCACTAATGCATTATTATTAATATTGTATAAGTTTGCATTTCTAACATAATAAATCATGATGTAAACTAATTATAATTTAGTAGTAATTAAACCTTTATACCAATCGGTTGTCTACTCATTCAACATTCAACAAACATCAACATCAACATAACATAATTAATCACTGTTGGGGATTAAAGCCCCAACAGTTCTATTGCATTTCTATTATTAATAAAAGAACGCAATGTTTAGTTGACTTCTGCAATCGTTATGCTTGAAAACGTATCGAACGTTATGTATGGCTTAACTCATTTCCTTATAAACCAGTCGTAGTACAAATAATATTACTAAAATGGGATTAATAAATCAAAAATATCCCAACAGGCTAGACCAATGCGATATTCACAATTCAAGCAAGTCTCCGATACCTTATAACTTTGGTATGCATTGACGCGTGCAATAGTCGCCCACATAATTATCAAAATCGTAAGATATCAGAGCCTTCCCCGGAACATAAAGGGCTAATGGAAGACACCGTTGGCATTAGTCAGTACAACTCTGACAGTCCCTCCCGCCCTGCCCGGGGCGGGAGGACTCATTTGATGATTTTACCAAGCTAAAAAAAAAAAAGAAAAGATATCAGAGCCTTGCATCGCGTTGTGTTTATAGATAAATTAAATAAATTCATCTCAAGAGCAAACGAATACATCAATGTCATCGGTAATGTTGAACATAAAAAATATACGTGTGTTGCCTAATAAAATAGAAAGAGATGTTTAAATTCTATTTTAACAATGTATTTTATGTTCCAACCACGTTTAAAGTAGTTTAAGTATTTAAATTCTAATACAAGTAGGCAAGTTAGTAAGAAAAGATGGCTGAAGTACAAACTTGCACGAGGCAGAACCACAAGAAGATTACTAATAAATGTACCACGTAGTTTGCGAAGACTATAAGTTTCTTCGTAATAACCAGTGTTGGAAAATGAGTACTTACGATATTTTCTTGTGTCAATCGCGGTTGAAAAGTTCCAGTTCTTGTTTTTCTTCACCTAATGCTAAAGATTTTTTTTTCTATTCATTTGATTCCCTCTTTATTAAATAAAGCGATAAGTAGTACTGGTTTTAATATACATACGCAAATAAACACATAATTATGTAATGCCATCTTCGACAATCCTATCGGTAAAATCAACTCGATCTATCTCAGAACAATGTTGGATATGCCTTCGAATTTGTGCCAAAAAACACTAACCCTAGCTTTGCGCGTCTAGTCTGTTCTACTCACCTTTTCAATATGTTACCCGTATTGAACATGAACGGTAGATTATTTATACTATTTCTTTAATCGTCTGCACAAAAACAACGGACATAATTATGTGTAGGTATCAATGCATGCACCTTCTTCCTGTAAAGCTTTTACTAATGGCTAAACTAAACCACAAAACATATGAGTTTCCTTTACTTAAATAGATATCTATATCCTATATGATTATTTTATTATCACCATCCTTAAGTGACTGCTTGATCATCTAATGGGCACCGTGTTCAGAGGCACAGGTGTCAGTACTTTATTTGCATTGTTTTCTAACACTGTTTTCAATTCATTAACTCCGTAAGGGGACGGTGTGAATCGAAGTGTATTGGTTTTAACACTTTACGTTTGACGAATCGCACGTAGGGTCCGTTCACACCGAGTCGCGACGCGGGGCGACTTGATGCGACGATACTGGGAGTCTTCTTTCAAAGTCCGTCAACGAAAACAGGGAACGAATGCAGATACGATCGTAACTTACGTCAAAATCAAATTGCGGACGGATAATACAGCCACGACTGAAGTCATTTTGACGCGACGCTAGTTTCTACGTCATTACTAAATACTACGAATTTTTCGCATGAGTGGTAGTGCGAATTCTAGTATGTTATCTGTCAAATCGAAATATCATTCATTTTTATTTCGGGCTCGTTGTCAAAACGTCTGTCACTAAGGCCGAAATTACGGACTTCGTGCTTAGAAATTAGACCCCCTGGAAATGTGTATTTTTTCGTGTAGTAAATTTACTTAGATTTTTTGGCGCTATTAAAAATGCACTCAGATGACGTTGGGCTGCGTCGTTTCGGAGACATGTGTATCTTTTCTTGTAGTAAATAATAAGGACCAATTCCCACCGAGACGCGACGCTAGCATGCGCACATTTCAATAGAGCGACTCTAAATCGAATTTATTTAGTAAAGAAAAGATGCCCATTTACATTGCCGTCGTGTCAAGTCGCGCCGCGTCGCATATCAGTGTGTACTGACCCTAAGTCTCCTCGTAGAGGTCAAGGACATTTGGTACTAACCTACTCTTGATTTACATAACATTCGAGTTTCTGTTCGACCGCTTGGCTAACTTATGCATATGTACATATTTACTTATTAATCTTGTGGTTTGTCTTAAATTTTGTCAAAAAGCTTTTGATCTTCTTTTGAATAAAATATAATATGAATATTTTAATGGATAATTGTGTATTTAAACAAAAAAATCTCAATAAAATAGTTTAAGGGAAGTGAATTAATTACCTTTAAACGGTTACCTGGGCCTGCAGTCTCGACATAGATAGCGATTCAATCGATACGACGCAAACGCTAAATATTAACGAAAAAATTCGCATGCCGTAACGACTGTCAAATTCTAGCATCCGAGATAGCGACATAAGGGTGCTTGTACACGGCGCATGTAATCCGCGTAAGTGCCTCAACATGCTCAAGCTACATGCGCCGTGTAAACGCACCCCGCGGGTAGCTTGATCAAGTAGCTTGCGCATGTTACTCGCGCGGGTAAACAGCAGACCCGCTCCTTTACTTGCTCGAGTTACATGCGCCGTGTACAAGCACCCCGCGGGTAACTTGATCAAGTAGCTTGCGCATGTTACTCGCGCGGGTAAACCGCAAACCCGCTCTTTTACTTGCGCGGGTTACATGCGCCGTGTACAAGCACCCTAAGTCGCTAATTATTTTGACTTTGCGACTGTCACTATGCTTACGAAAATCGTATTCATAGTATGGTAAACTAATCATGTTTTTGACATGGATTCTAGGCTTTTGTGCCACAAGGCCTCTTGTACACAGTACGGTTTTCGGCCATGTGTAGGCACGGTCATCAGTGTTGTATGGAACGCAATAGGAGCTTGTAGACGTGCATGGCAGAGCCACGGCATGGCGCCGCCGCAATATGCGCCGTGTCTGCCCCTCGGCTTGCCGCGTCTACGCACGGCGTGATTTTCAACAGTGTTGTATGGCAGTCTATGGGAGTATGTAGTAGACGGCGCTGGATCTACGCACGGTTTCGTGACGGTTTACATACGCTGATTCCCGATTTTGTTATAAAATGAGAATAAATCAAGAAATCTTATGTAATTACATTGATTCAAGAAAGGCCTATAATATGGGATAAGGCTATCGATGATAACAAAATATGCGGTTTAAATATGATTGAAAAGTGTATGAAATGCGCCGTATTCCTCCCTTTTTAGAAGCTTTTTCTAAAATCGGATCCATCCAAAGCCTTTCCTATAATAATATGTAATAAGCAACGATATAATCTTCTCCTTCGTATGAAAATTCATGCGTGTCCAGCACACCTCCACTGAGCCGCACTTGGCCGATGACTTTTTGGGGGTCCACCCTTTATAGCAGAACTTTTTACGTCATAATTTTATTTTGCATAGCAACGGATAGCATAAACCTCTTTTCGCAGAAAATCGTTTGGCATACTCTCATTTACCATAACACCGAAACCCATAATTTTGTAAGTCAGAATCATCTTTAGGCATAAATTTCATTTCCATAATAATCAATAAGTATAACCATCATATCGTAGAAAGTTCACAACCAGAATCATCTTTTGGCATATATTGTATATCCATAATAATCAAAAGTATAACCATCATATCGCAGAAAATTCACAGCAGGCATGGCAGCAGGTATGGCTTCTGTCACGGCTCCGGCGCTGCGGGTCTCCGGCGGTCCCACGCGAGCTAATCGTCGCAGATGATTTTACGCCCACCACCGCAGCTTCGGCTTGCTGGCCGGCAAGCCGGCCAGCCTCAGCCGCGGCGGTGTGCGTTAAAACCACCTGCCCCTCAGCTTGCGGGCCGCCTCGCCCCTCCGCGCCTACGCGATTATAAATTACACTCTAGGGGTAGGGCAGACAAGACTACGTGAAGTCGGTTTTGCAGCGATTCATTTCTGTCACTAACTTTTGTAGCACACCATAATGATTTTATAAAACAATTTTTTAATTTTTTATTATGACTATTAAATTATTTCTATTCTGAAATTCTGTGATCTTCGACGTATACTAAGTCAAATTATTCCAAATAATCGGCGCTCTAAATAAACGTTATGCTTAATGAAAATATGCAAAATTATAACTCTGACAAAGGTAATTATGCCCAATAAAATTCTGCCATCTTAAAAGTATCCCAATTTAAATTCGGACATAAAAACATTAGGCCAAAAAACAATTATACTAAATTTTTTTTATACCATAACAATGTTCGTTTAAAAAAGTTTCTGCCAAATGAGTTCTGCCAAATAAGTTTCGGAGCAACAAGTTTCTGCCAGATAGAGGGCACCCGTCTTTTTGGTTTTGCCGTGTCATGTACAAGCTCTCACGTTTTTTCAACCGTACGGCCAACACGCCGTACGGTTGAAAAACCGTGACATGTATAAGAGGCCTTATGCAGGTATGTACTCGTATGTGCACTAATGCCTCTTGTTCATCAAGCTATACAAAACCAGTATAAGCTGATCGTTAAATATACGGAAAGACCATACAAGCGAGACCACAATTAATTGGTTTTGTATAGCTTGATGCGTAGCCGTGTGTACACAGTACATTTTTTAGCCGTGAAAATCTACGGTTAATTCGCCGTGTGCAGGCACGGTCATCAGTGTTGTATGGAACACAATGGGAGCTTGTACATGTACACGGTACGTTTTTCGGCCGTGATGGTTTGATGGATGGTTATTACTCATTGGTTATTACACCGTATAGGCACGGTCTACAAGCTCCCATTGTGTTCCATACAACACTGATAACCATGCCTACACACGGCGAATTAATCGTAGATTTTCATGGCCGAAAAACGTACGGTCACGAGCAATAGTATGTAAACACTATGCAGTATTCAAAAGCGATTTTGTGCTACATTGATAAAACTTTTGCCTTTTCGTTAGACTTCTATTTTGGAATCCATACTGTTCTGGAACGAATGTGTATCCTAGGCTTTACAATATTTTTGAAAAGTGTCAAGTCAGTTATAAAAAACTCAATAAAAAAGATGTCGGGAAAAATATTTGCGTTTGATTTAAAATAATTGTGCAGCATACCTAGCGTACCCAATAATAAGAATAAATGGTGAGAGATTCGCTCACATATACTATTACGAAATTTATGTCTTATTTCAAAGCGGAAACCAGTATTTCACGAGTTAATTGCGTTTCAATTTTGTTAAGTGTACACATGTTATTGTTCATGACTCTGTGTACAAGAGGCCTAATGCTGTAAAATATTGGCAGTTGAAAAAAACATTTATTTGTAAGGAAAATTGATAGAAAAGATTATTCTCAAAAATATATTACCTTAGAAAGTTGTGCAGAAAAAAGTAAACCTTGTGATGTTAACACTTTATTTGATCAATATCTGTGAGATTCGTATGCCGTTTGTTCTGGAACGAATGTGTAACCTAGGCTTTACAATATTTTTGAAATGTGTCAAGTCAGTTATAAAAAACTCAATAAAAAAGATGTCGGGAAAAATATGCGTTTAATTTAAAAATAATTGTGCAGCATACCTAGCGTACCCAAATACTAAGAATAAATGGTGAGAGATTCGCTCACACCGTTTTTAAAGAATATTCTACCAAGAACTTATAAGTTTGCTTCCTTGCAACACCTAGACGTTCATCACGTCAAACAGGCAAACTGTCATTGTTAATTTGTGCAAAAACATTGTTTCGTGTTTCGCACATCATATTATATTTAAAATAACGGAAATAAAACGGTGTTTCCATGGCCAGCGACACAGGCGCAGTCCCGCCGTGTCCCAGCAGCGTGAGCGTCAGAATACGATGTCAATCCGATTAATTACCTTGTTTTTAGGGCCGTCAATCATCATGAAATAAGAATGATTGAGGAACTCGTGGCTAAATAATTACAGCCACACAGGCTGATCTTCCGGGTTAAGCCGCGCTTGGTCGAGGATGGTCTGTGGATGGGTGACCATCTGTCATAGCGAGTTTCCTCCGTGTCTCGGAAAGCACGTAAAGCCGTTGGTCCCGGCTGTTTGTAGATCTTTGACAGTCGTTACTGTTAGTCAGAAGCTTTAAAGTCTGACAACCAGTCGCTCCATGTAAAATACTGATATTCAGCTGCATCTGGTTCGACTGGAAGCCGACCCCAATATAGTTGGCAAAAGGCTAGGCAAATGATGATGAATCATCATGAAATAAGTCCTCCAGCTCTTGGAGTGGAAAGGATTGTCAGACTCTTACTGACTAAAGTCCATCTGGTAGTCGTTTGTGTTCCAGGGTTACTTTTTCCTGTTTAGATAGTCCTGCATCCTTAGCTGGCCCTTTCCCCGGTTCCATGACAGTTTCATGAGGCACGTGTGAACCACGACGTGGCGTCCACCCTGGCCCTTACTGGTACTTAATGTATTTACGACGATTATTGTATGGGAAATGAAAAAGCACCTCCACTGCACGAACGAGGAATGATTTAATTCCATCAAATAAACGTCAAAATTTCCGTTTTCTGTACATCACAAAAACATGAATGGCCATGTTGGGCCCTTGATCACCGAGTCGCGGGTCTTATCTCATTACCGTGACCCCAGAACATAAAGGGCTATTGAAGGACACCGTGGATTTTAGTCAGTACGAGTCTGACATTCCCTCCCGCCCTGCCCGGGGTGGGAGGACTCATTTGATGATTTTACGACGCAAAAAAAAAATATGCCCTTGATCAGACGTCGAGCCCATTACAAGCCCAGTTGCCGTCATCAAACCTCGATTAATTAAAAAAAAAACTCATAACCCTACGGATTAGAACGTAAATAATGCGAAGCTACTCAGTGTAACATAAAGTGATATATCTTTATTATCAGATTGTAATTCATCAAGTGTCTATACAGTAATGAAGTACCCTCAAAGTCATTAAACAGTAATTAATCTTATTAATTTAGAACGACACTAAGGGAAAGAGAATGTTTGTAAGCCTGTGCGAGTGTGTTGGGTTACGAGTGGATACGTTTTCAAGTTTAAACAACTTAAGTGTTAAGTAAAGCGGTATGCGTATGACGAGTGTGACTCGCCGTCCGACGGGTGGGCTGGCAAATGGTTGCCCGTCACGCGTCAGTCGCAAACGCATAGTCGTTACGTGGACAACGTGTGGTCGTTGCGTGGACGACGTATGGTCATTGCGTGACAAACGTGTCGGGGTTGACCTCTAGTGTACGATGCGTAGGCCACTCGTTGTACACTACTTTATAATCATTTTTTGAAATTGAACCTTGAACATATGATACAGGGCTTAAATTTCAATGTCTAGCATAGAGTCGAGTCGCCGGTGAGTTGTTATAATGTGCGAAGACCTTTAAGGTGCGTACAGACCATGTCACAATGTTATATAACATTGTTATGTAACATTGCAACATAAAATAATGCCGTACACATTAGTGTAACAATGTTATATAACATTCTGTGTCCACATCATCTGAAACATGTTATATAGCAATGTTATAACAATGTTATTTAACATGTTATGTAATATAGTCTGTACGCACCTTAACGTTCCACGCGCGCCTTAGAGAACTGTCAGCAAACTGACGGCGCCCGCCATATAGAGCCAAAGCCTTCCGGGGTCACAGCACAATCTCATCTGGCAACGGTGATCGTGGAGCGTAAGGGCTATTGAAAGATCACCGTGGATATTGGCCCAGGATAGGAGGACTTATTTGATGATATTTACAAGAAAAAAAAATCTAACAGCAGTGGTGGCTCAGTGGTATCGGTACACACACATCACACATACTCGTACATCCAAGCGCATTATTTTGTGTATTATAACAGATTTTCAGTTTAGTTTTACATTTTTATCTTTTTTATTACTACAAATATAAACGTAAATTAACCGGAAAATAGAATCTATGAATAAAATAGATATCTGTGAAAATGGTTCGTTATAAACTGTTTTAAAAATAAAATAACACTTGCTGTTTTTGAAAAAAGTAAAACTGTTAATGGTTCATTGTTTATCTAACTCAGAATAACTTTTTGTCTGAAGTCGCGGGTTGGTCGGATAAAATCAACATAAACGTTAAATATTCATCCATTCTGTTTCACCCCAAGTTAATCGAAGATTTCACCGAAAAAACCTTTATCAATTCATTCGTTATAAAAAATTTGAAATGACACTCGACTTGAGAAGTAACGAAACTAATTTAATTTCAATTTCTAATTATACACGACGCGGACATAAATCTTTGCATCCAAATTTATGCAAATAAAATGAACCATTATGCTTCGTTACACAGAATCAAGCAACTAAGAAGGATTGGAGAAACTTCGCCGGATTTAATAGCAGATTTCTTTTTTATTTTACATAATTTTATATAAAGTTTTCGCCGTGTTCCAATAAAAGTATTGAAGATATTTTTTTAGGCATCGAAAAGAAAATAAAGGTGCGAAAAGAAACATTTTATCTTACGTTGATCTCTTTATTTTTATTGTCAGTTAAGGCTTCCGTCTTCTTTTGCACAAAATTGAATCGCGTTCGGCCAGTCGATCGTACGTCAAATTTCGGGCTCCCTTCCCGCAATCCCCCGCATACATCCTGCCCACTGAATAATTATAAAACAATTTTGATACGGTAAGAACATTGCTCTACTAAGGATTATTTAAAAGGAGTTATAGAAATTTTTGCTTAATAGTTTTAATATGACTTGGTTTCAGGGTTGGAAATAAAAACAGTTTTTTTCAAATTTATAAAACAAACAGTTCAAAATGTTTTAAATAAGTGTTTTTTTTTAGTTTCTGGTTATTTTTGAAAATTAATTCCACCTTGTTTGTTGATGTCTAAACGTATAAATCAATTATGTTTCATTTCTAGTCTATATCTTTTCAAATTTACCCTTTGAAATGATTTTTTTACGAAAAAAGATCAATGGAATAACATGTGATCTAAAAATTTTAAGCATTATTTCATTTATTATAGTGTCAATAAAAGTTAGAAATATGACATAACAATGGCATTAAACTCGAAAGGTTTTATGCCAAACTATTTAGACTCCTGAATATTAATTTATTTTCATTTTAATATGCATTCATCTGCCTTAAAAAGTAGTTGAAACGGGTAATAAAAAACACTGTTTAATTTCAAACTGTTTTAAACAGGTGTTTTAAAACAACTTGTTTTAATCATGCCAATTGCTTGGTTTGTAATAATACGAGTATCACACAAGTGTTTTAATACTATTTAAATACTCTCATAGGTTTAATTTGTTAAACACAATGGTGTTTAACCTTATTAAACCTAAAAAAAGGTCAGTGCAGCAGTCATGTTGGCAAAGGAAGATGCGGGACGCGTGAGAGAGAGGACAGCGTAAACCTTACATCCCAGCCGCAGTGGTAAACCCAGAACGTAAAAGGCTATTAAAGAACGCCGTGAATTTAAGTCAGTACAAGTGTGACAGTATCTCCCGCTTGGCCTGGGGAGGACTCATTTGATGATTTTATCATGAAAAAAAAGTCATGGGCCATGCCCGGGTCGACAGCGCGTTGTGTTCTACGAGCGCCTCAAATAGCGTCAGCATGATGACGGGGCCCCCTCTAGAGGGCTAAAGCCTGCTGGCGTCGCGGTACTCATTACCGTGACCCCGGAACATAAAGGGCTATTTGAAGGACACCGTGGATTTTAGTCAGTACAATTCTGACAGTCCCATCCAAGGACTGCACTCCTTGTCATAGGCACAGTCCATTACCACCGGGAGACAGAGAAACCAACGGTTTGCTGGATTTTAATGAAGGAGCAATGTTAGCGAACGTGAATGTGAGAAAAAACAAAGTCAATTTTAAATGTCAATAAGGTCGAAAATCGCTTGAAGCTGTTTTTTAACTTGCTATCGTTAAGCAATTTAAAAAACAGGTTCAAACGATTTTCGACCTTATTGACATTTATACAAAAACCGGAATTTATGAAAGGAGCAATGTTAGCGAACGTGAAAGTGACAAAAAACAAACTAAATTTTAAATGTCAATAAGGTCGAAAATAGTTTGAACATGTTTTTTAAATTGCTTAACGATAGCAAGTTAAAAAAACAGCTTCAAGCGATTTTCGACCTTATTGACATTTATGCAAAAACCGGATTTTAATGAAGGAGCAATGTTAGCGAACGTGAAAGTGAGAAAAAACAAACTAAATTTTAAATGTCAATAAGGGCGAAAATCGCTTGAAGCTGTTTTTTTAACTTGCTATCGTTAAGCAATTTAAAAAACATGTTCAAACTATTTTCGACCTTACTGACATTTATGCAAACACCGGATTTTAATGAAGGAGCAATGTTAGCGATCGTGAAAGTGAAAAAAAAACAAACTAAATTTTAAATGTCAATAAGGTCGGAATTCGCTCCAACTTGTTTAGTTACTTCTCCATATCTTTTAACAATAATCGATTCACAACTGAAAATTCTGTAGGAAATTTGACAATTAATTCCTCTTTTTCTACCCCTATAGGCCGAGTTTAATTTAGATATTTAAATTGGACCAACTTTCAGATAAACTCTGTCCAACAAAAAAAAAAAGATGTTTTGATATTGGACCACCTTAGAGAAAGTAAAGAATGGTCATAAATAAAAAAAAATAAAAAATATATACATGTCGAATTGAGAACCTCCTCCTTTTTTTCCGTCGGTTAAATAATATATTTTAACATAATAAAGTAGAGCAACCTGAGATGCGTAACTGCGCGTCATCACCGTTAGAGCGAGAGAAGGTGCGAGCGAGAGGTACAAACAAAAATTCGTCGTGGACCTCACGTCCGATCGCTCCGGCCGTCCACCGGCCACTAAGGAATTTCTCTTGCAATTCTCGTTTATAAACACTTTTTGAGAGGTTATTTGAGATATTTTTTATTGTTGAAAAAAAGCGCTTTAGGTACAATTTTTTTTTTCAATTTGCTTTATTGATCTGTTGACATCAAGATGATGTAATATTACATACCTACGATGCATAGTTCCTATGAAAAAAAACCATTTATTAAGAGATGAAATCCGAGAATTTTGATGATGTTCTGCCATCTTAATTTAGAAAATGAAAGATAAATATAAAAAACTAATCAGCGCAGTTTGAAGACGAGGATATTGCGGTCATTATGCGCTGATCAGATTTTTAAATGAATTCTTCATTGTCTCAGATTGAGTGCACCAACGTAACTCGCAATGACGTTGGGCAGGAAAGAGCTGTTTTGAACGCTTGATTTACCTAATATAATCTACTTAAATCAACTTTAAAAAAATAACTAGCTGTTACTTATATTATGGTTATTTATGTGCAATAATAATATTTGAAGCTATTGCACTATTTTGTTCAAAAATCACAAACAAAGTTACGCAAATAATTCGGCGCGCGTGAATTTTAGAAGACCTGCCCCTTAAGACGGGGCGGGAGATTTAAAAAAAACGTAGAAGATTTTTCTCCATAGCGTGTTTATGTTGGAGCGTAGCGTCATAATAAAAATTCGTCGATCTAGGTTCTATTAGCACATTTCTTTTTATATTTATTTTAAAGAAAAGTAGAAGCTTTGTGTACTTTTATGGAGCAATGTCAAAATGTTACCAGATGTATGAAGTCAGATGGTAATTATATGGGTAGTCACGAACAGGAAGTGTTTTATTTGTCTATCTGTGTGTTTGTATTACCATCCAGCTATTCTATTATTCAATCAAACAAGCATTACTTCGTTGTTTATAGCCTCTTCCCCTAAATGATAGTCGAGTACACGATCGATCGCTACACTTTGGGGAAAAACCATGAGTCGTTACAGAAATGACAAAGAAACCTAACTTAGCGAAGTGTAGTGATTTGTCTAAGGTTTCTCTTTTCCGTGGAACTAATGTTAATTTTGTTTAGCGTAATAAATTGATTCTGTATTGTGTACGCTTTTATTTTTATTTGAAAAACAAATAAAATTCAAATTGGTTGATGCATGTGGAATATTTATTTTACTCCACTGCTGTTTAGTTAATACTTGTAATGTGTTTTGCATGGTTTTGACATATTTTGTTAATGCCGTGTATTTTAGTATATAATGCTAAATTCTATTACTGTCATGTTTTGAAAGATAATAAGTAATCTACTACATTGGCACACAGAAGAAACAATGGCCTATGATGCGAGGCGATCAATAGATCACTGCAGAACGTTCCTGGATATCAATGTTTGCTTTCCAAAGCATAATGTCTGCTTCCTGTTGGACCCTTGAGGAAAATACTTAGAAATTGATTCCAAACCTTGGTTTACAGAGCTGTCGAAGATACGGCCGATAGCGTTCCCCACTATCTGTGTTGCAAGTAGGTGCCCAGGCAGGCGCGGTCCGAAGGGGGGGGTCACAGGGGACATGACCCCCCCCAAAATCTAAGGTCACATTGAAAATTCTCAAAAATTTGCCAAAAAATAAAAGGAAATTTCTAACTACTTATCCCCTAACGGCGATAAAATAGTTTGCTGACATCTTGTGCAATATCATATGCAATATTATGTCTTGTGCAGTAATGTTTATTTTATTCCAGATACCTATTTTTTATTAGTGTAATGAGTGACCCCCCCCAAAATTTCAGGCTGCGACCGCGCCTGTGCCCAGGGGACGAGAGCGCGCGGCCGGAGACCGGGCGAGGAGAACCGTCTGTGAGTTCCATTGTAAACACATAACGACCAGCACGAATGTTTCCGACACTGTAAATTGAGTTATTCAGCCTTTTGTTTTGTATCTTTATTAAGTTTCACTCCATACAAACCCACAATGCCGCAATAACAAGATGTTCTCGGCACGAGTTCAAAATAAAATGTTCACAAAGAATAAAATCAAGCATGAACGCCGTAGAACATTTTATACTGTCTTAAACGGCTGAAGAATCGTCTTCGTCGAGAAAATATACCATTGGGATTCAAAAACTGTTTCTTAAGGGATTCTCTCCACATTAATTTGGGGGATATTGCGGGAAGCTCCTTCTCAATGTAGTAATGGTGCAAGTTGTTCGTGCAAGCCTAGATTCAAAACCTTCTTTACGAATATTAAATTTGACTTAATTTTGTTGGACTTTAGCGTATTAATTAAAATGAGAATTAAAAAAGCAGGACAGGATAGTAAATCAAACGTTTGCGTTACTAACAAATCAGGTCTAGTTAAAACGGAATGTAAAGCTTTTTATAGTGTTTATCAAAGATACTGTTTTGTTTCTGTATTTTTTTTTTGTTCAAATAACATTATTCAAAAACTGAACAACAAACAAAAACATTTATAAAAGTGGAAGTAATAAATACACCAAAATTTGGGCTAAGTTAACTTTGAAAGGAAAATATAAACAGCCTATAAAGGTAGGTACCTATTTGTTAAATACATAATGTAGAAATACTTTCGGGTAGGTATATTTACGCACATTCGTTCAACTTAGCAGGATTGAAAAGCCAAAAACGGGATTAGTCTTGGGTCCTTTTAAGAAATCTACAGAAATAAAGACATTGCCAACAAATGTTACAGAATGGTGAATTTATTTGCATAATTCAGCAAACCTAAATCCTTTGTCCGCAGTTCGCTGCTCAAATAATAAATTTACTCCATGTTCTACACCCCAAATGGTCTATCTGAATAAAATTATTTAGCTATTTGAACGCAGCATCTTTTGCGATCTTAACTGTACATTTACGCATAGCTTCCGCAGCTTTCTCGGAGTTCAGAAGATTGAGTTTTATTACAGTTTAACTCTCATATTTATTTAAACACAGTAACGCAATAACACGCCATCTTTTATGTAAGTGGCATTGTAACTATAAGTATCTGATATTTCACCCTATCGCATTGAGTATTCTGATCGTACGCCAGTCCGGCGATTCTGCCGAGAGCGAGAGCACAATATGTGTAAATTTAGAAAACGTTTTCGGCACATTATTACGTTTAGGGATTTTCAAGAAAATTGCCTTATTACCTTTTTGACTTCGATTTCGAACTAGGATTTAGTGGGATTTGCCGCACGCTTTTACAAAATATTGTGTTTGCTTAAGTGTTATTACTGTAGTTATACCCAATGTCATTATCGTGCGGTGTTACTCGGCTTACAGATAAGTAATTTATATTTCTTGAACATAATAGTATTTGGAAAACATTCAGGGGCTTGTAGTTTTGCAGATTACTTTCTGTCTAATGCTGGCTCATCGCCAATCCGGAAATTCTTAACCGGACTTAGAACATTTTGCGCTACAGCTCTTGAAATTATTTATACACGTTTAAGTTTAATGGCTGCCGACTTTAGGAATTAGGCTGTAGCTAATCTTTGTAACGAGTTAAACTTTCCTTTGGCGAATTTTCGTGTAAAAGTGGACGTGCGTACGTTTTTGTTCCCTTTTTGGCAATTGAGTTCAGAAATCACGCCTTTTTCTTATGACAGAGAGTTAAAAAGTAGCAAAATAACTCTTTACTTCATTGCTGTGTCATAAAAGAGAGAACGTTGATATTCCCTTCGCAAATGCTCTTGTTAATATCACCCGGGCAATTTAGAAATTAATGAAGCTTTACAAATTTACTTCGCCTTTACAAGATGCTAAGTCTTATGTCGAATTAAATAAATATACTGGTATGTGTCCAACATTCTATAAATATTACCAAATTTAAAGCATTTTATCTATTTCAATTTTTTCTTTCTAGTCATTTTTCAACCTTGTTTTACCTTGTATTAACTGTGTGCTGGTCGACGTTGCTATTCAAATATAATAATAATGATTATCGTTATAATTGAAATTTTCGTGTACAACATAATTTAATTGTTATTAGTAATTAATATTGTAATTATTATAGCCTGCAATGACTGATATAATTTTCATTTCTAATTGCGCAAAAGTCCGCTGGAGATTCCAAAACTTAAACAATACAAATTAAATCTGATAATATTATGGAAGTAAACATAAGATCACGCATGTAATATCCAAAGGCGTAGGTACAGGTGTTCCCATATTTTGCCTTTTATGTTTTTTAAGTCCTTTTTTTATCGTGGTAAATTAATAATCAAATGAGTTCGAGACTTATCGGCGAGTTATTTGCCAGTAACCGAAAACAATACAAACTTCTTTATTTCGTAAAACCCAATAACACTGCACAATCTGGGAATCAAACCAAGTCTCATACGTAGCCGTGCCTACAACTAATAAATCAACGCCTATATCGGTAAGGGTGCGTACAGATTGTCAAAATGTTAGGGGAAACGCGTGTGATTTCTTGATGCAGCTCACGGGAGACGACACGCGAGTGTTGCATAAACATCTACGTCAACAATATAAAATGAGATATTCGTGGGCGACGCGTTGAGGTTTGCACGTAGCACTCACATGGCGCGCGTTGGCTAATGTGAATGTACCCTTAGGTTGGAGTAGGAGTGATATTATTTTTCTATTTTTAGGATTTGAACATAATATTATGGAGTTTGATATTTTATCTGGTAGTCGGCCTAGGCCAAATCTCACTGATTAGATTAAATTAATGTGTTCTGCAGACACAAGTTGCTTTAAAAAATATCAGATCTAATTTAATTAAATGCAATGACTTTTGTTGTATTCCTAGCATTAAGCGGAATAACATGTTCCTTTTCTGTAATGAATGATTACTAACAATACGTGTATTACAAATATGAAACTTTGGATCACGCCAGAAAAGAAAAAAGTTTCCGGATGATTTTTTACGTAGATAGTAAAAAATCTGGAAGAACGGAAACAACCTGTTAACACGGTAACCCCCGGTTTCCGAAGCATTATATCCGATTAACACGTAAGCGAAGCAGCTGCCAAAAGCTAGTAAGAAACAAAGCCCTTCCATTATAACCGATATCTGCGAAAAATGCTAAGCGCCCAATGAAGACGTATAAAATCGCGATAGCTGCTAACACCGACTTACAAGCAATACAGAACAGTCATCGCATCATAAACCACGCTTTACCGTTGTGAAGGAAAGCGCAGAAAACCTAGTCAGTTTTGTGGCAGAGGTAGATTTCAAAGTTGATTGACGTTATAAAAGGAAAATCGGAAATTGCAAGCATTTAATATCTTGACCAGTACCCTTAGCATGAATTTTCACACTTTTACTTTACAGCGTCTTTTCAGTATTTACAGCGTTTGTTATATGAAAAAATGGAACAGCGCCTCTGGTGTGCGAAGAAGGAATTGATGTTTTCCCTGAAAACTGTCAATTTGAAATTGTCAAAGTTCCAGTTTACTTTACGTCTCAAACTGAAAACTCGAGCTAAGGGTATTTTAAAACTACATAATCTTCATCATCGGCCTTAGTGTTTTCCCAACTCTGTAAAAGTCGGCTTCCAGTCGAACCACATGCAACAGCTGAATATCTGTATTTTGGGTGGCACTTTTTGATCTCCAAAATTTAGTCAATTAGGTAAAACTTAAAACCCTTGGTAGACTGGTTGTCAGACGTTCGAGTTTCTAACTAAAAGACCTTCAAATGACAGCCGGCTTTACGTGTACGTACCAATGGCGTTACATGCTTTACTTTTTCCAAATGTATATCAATGTCGAGTTTGGAATTGCAGATCACAACAGGACACATGTTTGAAAGGGGTTTGCTATTTTTAGTACGGACCTTGGCATCATTTTTTTTTTCTTTCGCCAGAGTTGAAACTTTGGGTTTAATTAGACTACTACCTAAGAAGTCCATAGAAAAAAAAATTAAGTTTCTGAACCGTAACCAACCAGAGATATGGCGGTTTGTATTTTGTTCTAATCTGGAGTTATTTTTTGTAGGAACCCATCGATTTTTTGATGTACTAGCTTTTGCCCGCGACTTTGCCCACCTCAACCACCTTTATGTTTAGTCTATAACTGTTTCTAGAGTCCCATCTATCTATGTACCAAAATTCATCAACATCGGCTCAGCCATTTTGACATAAAAATGGAACAGACTTATAAACTTAATTTTGTATTTGTAATATTAGTAGTTTAACGAAGAATAATGAGTGGTCTGTTTAAAATAATGTTAAGAAGATCTTTTTAACCGACTTCAAAAAAGAGGAGGAAATCCACGGTGTCTTTCAATTAGCCCTTTACGTACCGGGGTCACGGTAATTCGTGAGCCCCGCGACTAAGTGGGTACAGACATTTTTTTTTAACGTGGTAAAATCATCAAATGAGTCCTCCCACCCCGGGCAGGGCGGGAGGGACTGTCAGACTTCTACTGAGTAAAATCCACGGTGTCCTTCAATAGCCCTTTATGTACTGGGGTCACGGTAAGGAAATGATCCCGCGACCCCGGCAGGCTTTGGCCCTCTAAGAGGAGGGCCCCGTCATTATGCTGACGCTCATTGAGGCGCACGTGGGACACAACGCGCCGTCGACCCGGGCATGGTCCATGGTCAGACAGCGAGTTGCCTTTTATTCGCTGCCCGCATGCCCGCGCCTACGGTGGCCGGAAATCGTCTTGTGACGTCGGTCGCCATGGGCGTCCACCACCGCAGTTGGGGCGGAGGGAGGACTCTGTCCTCTCTCGCACGCGGCGCGCCTCCTCCTTCGCGAGCATTACTGCTTCGCAGAAGGAGGCGACCGCTTCCCACTCCGTTTCGCCCCGCAGCATGGCCGCCTCCAATGCCGGGCGCGAGAGGTCTCTGCCTAAGTGGGTACAGGCATAGTATATTGTTTTCAGATTGCGTAAATAATGCTTAAACATCCGTTGATTTTCTGTAAGTTTTTTTCCTAGATTTCCTCATTATCTCGTCATCATTTTTTAACAAGGTGGATTATAGTCCTTACGAATCTGATAGTCTCTTCTGCTCCACAAAAGGAGGGGAAACTCACTTTCTGATTATTTTTAACCGACTTCAAAAAAGAGTAGGTTCTCAGTTCGACCTGTGTGTACGTATATGTTTGTTTGTCCGCGATTATCTCGTCTTTGGCTGAACTGATTTTGATGGGGTTTTCAGAAAAGTGTTCGTTACATTCTGAAGAAGGTTTTCGTATATAACAATATAATTGATATCTTGTGAAGTTGCTCGCATAGATTCGTTTTTGTTGCTCATTAGGATTGTAGATTTTCAAAGACGCCGATTAATATAAAGATTTTTGTTGAATATTATCTAAATCATGTTTTGAAGTTGGTTCCCTTTTTTACAAAAAAAAACATAGTTTGAAAACAAGACGATTTTGTTTTACCCTTCTTAATAGGTACAAAAAAAAAACTTTTTGAAAAAAGGGAACCGACTTCAAAACCAAACACAAAAAAACTAAAAAATAACTTTTCTTTCGGAAGTCGGTGGCTTTGTTTTTTTGGAACGAAGTTACTTATCGCGCGTTGCGAAAGGGTGCTAGAGCTCAAAGAGTGGAGTGGAGTGGAGTCGCCACGAATTTTTTGTTGAGTGTACAGTAACTTCGTTCCATCCGGGTGTCTCTTGACACCTTTCAAGTTTTTTGTTTATTTCATTGACTTAGGGCCACCGACTTCCGAAAGAAAAGTTATTTACATTTTTTTGTGTTTGGTTTTGAAGTCGGTTCTCTTTTTCAAAAACAGTGTTTTTACTTGAGATATTCAATAAAAATATTCATAAAATCGGCGTCTTTGAAAATCTACAATCCTAGTAAGTAACAAAAATGGATCTATGCGAGCGACATCACAAGATATCCATTATTGTTATATACTAAAACCTTTCCTAATATGTAACAAACACTTTTCTGAAAACTGCATCAAAATCGGTTCAGCCAAACGCAAGATAATCGCGGACAAACATGCATTTGTTTGTGAAAGTCGTCGATCCAAGTAAGCAAAACGGATCCACGCGGGCAACGTCACGAGATATCTATTAGTGTTATATACTAAAACCTTCTCCAGAATGTAATGAACAATTTCTTGAAATCCGCATCAAAATCCGTTCAGCCAAACGTCAGATAATCGCGGACAAACATACATACATGCAGGTCGAACTGAGAACCTACTTTTTTTTGAAGTCGGTTAAAAAGTAAAAATAACTTTTAGAAGTCGGTGGCTTTGTTTTTTATTTCATTGACTATGGCTACCGACTTCCGAAAGAAAAGTAAGTATTTTACACTTTTTGTTTGGTTTTGAAGTCTGTTACATTTTTCGTTAAAACGGCTGAGCCGATGTTGATGAATTTTGGTACAGAGATAGATGGGACCCTAGAAACGGTTATAGACTAAACATAAAGATGGTTGGGGTGGGCAAAGTCGCAGGCAAAAGCTAGTACTTCAAAAAATCTATGAATTTCTACAAAAAATAACTCCAGATTAGAACAAAATACAAACCGCCATATCTCTAGTTGGTTATGGCTTAGAAACTTATTGTGAACGAAATAATTGTGAACCTCCTACTTTTTTAAGTCGGTTTAAAAGATCTTCTTAAACAGTGTTATAAACAAATCACTCATTATTTCTCGTGAACCTACTAGTATTACAAATACGAAATAAGTATTAAGGTATGTTCCGTTTTTACGTCGAAACGGTTGAACAGATATTGATGAATTTTGTTACAGAGATAGATAGGACTTTAGAGACGGTTATAGGTGACACATAAAGGCGGTTGGAGTAGGCAAAGCCGCTTGCAAAAGCTCAGCACATCAATAAACCTATGGATTCCTACTAAAAATTACTCCAGATTTGAACAAAACAAAAACCGTCATATCTCTGGTTGGTTACGGTTTAGAATTTTTTTATTATTTTTTACGAACTTCTCATATTGCGGTCTACTAATGACCAAAATTTCATTGCTGGCGAAAGAAAAAAAAAATTGATGCCAAGAAGTTGCAAACTCCTTTCTGGGTTTAGTTTCCGAAAAAAAAAAAACATATTTTGATCATGGGAATAAAATAAGTGGGATAGCATTTTAACTCACTTTCTTTCATGACATGGAATAACTGGAAGCAATCGGATACAGTGTCGTATACGTATTCGTAGGAAGTGTATGATTTCATACTAGTTCTATAGAAATCAAATATTCATCGGTAGCTTGTATTTGACTCTAGTTATAAAGCGTCCAACGTTTGTACCTTGCCTTAGAGTCGGCCTCCAATCTAACCGGATACCTATACAACTGAATAACGGTTTCACATGTAGGGTTTCATATTTCTATGACTTTCAATATAGGTTTCACTAAAACTAGGTGGCAGGTAGGTTAGAGCCACGCGGGCATGTGGGTGGCGAGTAATCGGGAACCTGCCGTGAGACCATGGACCCGGGTCAATCACGTGTTTTGTTACATCATTATACAAAGAGTTGTCAGCAATCTGACAGGGCATCTCAAGGTAAGATTCACAGAAACCGGCTGGATCCGTCGGCATTTTACAATGCGGTAAAGAACATTGAAATCTATCAACAGTAAATACGGTTCATATTTTGATGTGAACGGTTGGTGTGAATTTAACCTTAGAGTGCCAAAGCCAGATATAGTTGCAGGACTGTCTCATCCGGTAACCGTTACCCTGGATCATAAAGGGCTATTGAAGGATATCTTTACGAGTCTGGGTTCAGGACTCATCAGATGATTTTACCACGAAAAAAAAAGACAGGTTAGAGCGCAATATTCTTATTTCAGTCCTCTTGGAGCTATCGTTAGAAAAATGTCATTTTGTCTAAGGCTTCGGGATAAATCTCATGTTTCGATACAGTCTTACATAAGCTTTTCGATCGTTAATGTCAATCCAACCCGATCCATTTTACTTTTTTTTCCATACTGTTATCATGTCTTAGATTCGAGGGGTTGTCTTTTTGCCAAAAGATACCCCACACAAAAAGTATGCACCCAAAGGTTTTTTGTTTGTTTTTTTTTTTATTCGCCCCGTATTTTTCTGATCTCTGAACACAGAACAGAAAGTACTAGGTGTACAGGATTAATACTTTTAGTCGGGTTGTTGTAAGTTCGCCAGAAAAATAATTCCCCACGAAAAAAAGTACCTAGGTATGTATAAATTAGCCAAAGGTTATTTATTGTTTTTTTTTTAATTTTGATTATAATTGTGCATTCGTCCCATTTTTTTTCAGGGCATAGCAGAACAATTAAATTATAAATTCCAGCACAAAAAAAAAACTACCGAAAACGAGGACACAATGTGGAATCTGAACAGAAAGTACTAGGAGAACAGCATCAAAACTTTTTTCGCGAGAAAAAATTTTTGTGGCGAACCGACAACAACCCTTTTTTTCGTGGGGGATTTATTTTGTGGCGAATTTACAACAACCCGGTTCAGGAACGTTTTAAGCCTTCTGATCAATGAATTTTCTGCCTCTAATCTGCCTCACCAGTATCCAGCTTGTCGGATTCGCAGCACGTACCCGTCTGGTATATATTGAACAAACTAAACAGTTGTAAGAATACCTCAGACTGTAGGTAAATTGTTTCACTTGTTATTTATGTTTCGCAGCTTGCTAATACGTGCACGGTTTTATGAAGTGCCCGCGTTGTGCGTATTCGTTTTCACTGTTTTGAGAGTTTCATTAGTTGGCGGTGTTTTTTGACTATCTCTACTTGAGAGTTTGAGTACATCGCGCAGATTTGAACAGCTTCTAAGTATACAGTTAGTATTATAAGTATACAGTTAGTGTTATAAGTATACAGTTAGTTATATATGTATACAGATAGTATTACAAGCATAAAGTTAGCATTTAGATTGAGCAATTGAGGCTTTAATGGTGTAGCTACACTAGAACGTTCTTGGCAGCTTTTTAAACTGTCGGCTAGAGACTACAACGATTTTTATTTCCATTTTTAATGCACCTCATAAAAATCTGAAGAATGCACATAAATGTTCGATGCAATGATTTAATTTTTGATTTATAAATATAACTCGTTTAACAAATAAGCCACGTCAGAATATTTCATACCTAATAAATGGCATGAATACAAAAAAGAAAGAGATCAAGTTTGATAAAATGTGATACAGATTCATGATTCGTGTGATTGTGTCTGTGATTTGACATTCTACCACTTTTCACGTAGAAAACTAATGAACTCTTGTAAAAGTTAGTTAGACTTATAATACTTTGAGTCACAACTATTACAATTTCTTTCAAAACTTTCAACACACGACCGAAACTGGTTACTTACGATCCATAATTTATATTCTATTAAAGTGAAATAAAACTATAACAACCCTCGTACTTACGTGCACTAGAAAGTCATGAAATCAGGGGAGTTAAAAATAATTAGGTGGCTGGCTCCTTCGAAAAGCGTGAATTACTGCTGCACACGCGAACATTTCATATTATTTTGTAGTTAGAGATGTAATTAAACGTAAATTATAGCCAAATTATTATCAGATTACTGATTTTGTGGAGCGACTACTGGCTATGTATGGAAACCAAAATAATAATAGAAGTTTGCGTCGCTTATTTGTGTAATTGAAATGGTATTAGGGCTGTTTTTTTTCTGTAATCTAATATAGGCTTACTTACCTAACTGGTTTAAGTTTGAAAACAAGAAGTAATAAGGTTCTGCACATGTTCAAAAAGTTTTGATTCTGTTGGCTCTGTGCACGACTTTATCGCCACCTTCGCAACTTTGTTGCCTCTGACCTTTCTAATTAAAATCTAAAAAAAATTACAAATTACTTGGTTTAGGATAACGTGATGGCGATTGATCTGTACTTACACAAAATAAAATTATTGTTGCTAAAATGTATTCTACAAGAAAAATATCAAATACAGGATCTAAATAAGGTAACCTTATGGATGTTTACTTTTTCTCTTGACGGCAGTTATCCATTTCCTTCATTGTTCATCTTTTCAAGAAGCGCTTTTGAATCGGTAAAACTTAAAGAAGAAGGATCACAATCCATAGAAAATTACCCCACGTCCTATAACAAAGTGAAATACCTCAAAAGAAAGATAAAAATGCATAAAAAAATATGGGATACTCCCTAACTTCTTTTTTTTACACCTTCATATGGAAAAATTGCTTTAAAAATAGTCCAGGCGCTGATAAGAAAAATTCGTTTGTATGCGTAATTGCGTATTTATAGACCGATTTAAAAAAAATCTTTTTTTGTTTGAAAGGGTTCCCCCATGTTAGTCCCACGGCCGTAAAGACAGGTCTTCGGTCTCCAGGACCCCGGATAAATAAAAGAAAAATCTTAAAAATAAGCTAATTTTTGTACTATTTATTATTAGTTATTCACTCTCTTGTTGTTTCTTTTGACAGCACGTTTAGCGGGGTGGCTGAGCGGTTGGACTGCTGCGCTGCGTGTCGCGGGTTCGATTCCCGCACGCAGCAAAGATTTGTACGATCTACAAGTATTTGTTTCGGGTCTGAGCGTTTGTGTATGTAACTCACATACACAAACCCCTAGGTATTTGTGTGTGAGTTTCTATGTTTGTAAACGCACTCATGATACAGGAGGAATTCCTGGTGCGAGGCAATGTTAAAAATAAATGTAACTGCGACGCATTATGATGAGACAGAATCAAAGGTATCGCGAGGGAGTGGTCTCCAGAGGTTATCTATCTAATATCTTTAAACGAGCAATTCTTTTCATCATCATCATCATATCAGCCGTAAGACGTCCACTGCTGAACATAGGCCTCCCCTTTGGACTTGACTCCTTGATCCTGACTTTGGACTTCTATTGGACTTTAGCAATTCTTTTATATTTATTTATATATAATCAGGATCTCGGAAACAGCTCCAAGGATTTTCATGAAAGTTACAGATTAGGGGTTTTTCGGCTCAAGGAATCGATTTATCAAGGTCCCAGGTTCGAGAAAAGCCCGGTTCCCAAGATATAGACATTTTAAAAACCGAGCGAAGCTCGGTCAACCAGATATTTTCACTTAAAATGAGATCTAAGACGGATAACGTTTGCATGGGAAAATCATAACACACGAGTTGATGAATTTGAAAGTCAGTATTTACATTAGTATGTGTATAGGTACTACATCAGAAATAATCATACACGTGTTTTCGGATTCTTCGAAAATTATTCCCAAAGTTAGTGAAAAAAAAAATCAAGTTTAAAGAGAAGGATCTAAAAGTGTAACCTGAATTAAGGACGGTAGTTGCAATTTATTACGTAGGTCAGCACTAAGAAAGGATTTTGTGTGGATTACATGTAAGGGGGTGAAAATGGGTGAAAACCTTTGTAAAATCTTATTCCTTGGGTTTATAAACTTGAAGCTTTGTGCGAATATGAGTATTAGTAAATATGGGCATTATTAGTTATTGGAAGTTTTTTTTTAAAATTACCCTCCATTGGTAATCTAGACGATGTTAAAGTTTGTAAAAGATTGTTTGTTTGTATTGACTATTCATGTGAGCCTATGCTCCGAAACTACTGGAGCAATTTTAGATTTTCCAAAAGTATCGTATAAGGAGGGTGACCGAGCATTTAAATTCACTGAGTTCGAAGTTAGAAACACGAGCAGACGAAGTCGCGGGCGAAGTGCTATTTCATCATCATCAGCCTATTAATGTTCTGTTCCCACTGCTGGGACACAGGCCTCCTCTTTGTGAGAGGGAGTGGGCCATAATTCACCACGGACGGTGGACGTCACATGTTTTCGAATTTTTGTTTCTAGGATATGCCGGTTTCCTCACGATGTTTTACTTCACCGTATTGAGAGCAGTGGTGATGAAATAAATAACACAAAGTAATGCGCCTGCCTGGTTTCAAACCCACGACCTACAACTCGTAAGTCGGGGCCGATACCACTAGGCCACCACTGCTTTTTACACATGAAGAAACAATTTCAGTATTATCATTACATATGGTACCTATTCAAACTAATGTTTGAATTGAAATGTAATATTTATTAATATAGTATTGTGGAATGATTAATGAGTAAAAGGGAACGTATGCGTAGGTGTGAGTGAGAGGGTATTAGAGTGAGAGAGAGAGAGCGAAAAAAGGAATATGGCGGAAGTACCCACGACGACGAACGAGGTGAATGACGTTTTTTTGAATCCTGTTTTATTGTTTAAATAAAAATACACGAGTTTTCGCAAGAAAAGCTGCTTTATTTCACCATTCGATCCCACAAACTTGGGGGCTCGTCCGGGATTGAGGTGAAATAAGTGGATTAAGAAGTTACGATGGCGACGAAGTCCGACCAGGAATTTTATGATGCGGCAACGACGGCAGCACAGACGGCACATGGCGACATGTTGCACCTCATGGAACAACTCATACGAAGATTTAGTGCACAAGACGAAACGCACACAGTAACCATGTGGATACGGGACATCGAAGAAAATGGCGAAATTTTCAAATGGACGCCGACACAACTGTTGTTGGTAGCGCGACGTTCGCTGACCGGCACGGCAGCACTATGGCTACGCAGTGAGAAAATATTTAAAACATGGGAGGAGTTGAAGGTAGCTATCAGCAAAGAATTCGCGGATACCATAGATGTAAAGAAAATACATGAAATGATGAGTGCAAGACGAAAGAGGAAAGACGAATCGTGTATTGACTACATGCTAGTGATGAAGGAGATGGGCAAACGCGGAAAAATACCAGACTATGTAGCTATTAAATATATAGTGGACGGCATCATAGATGACGAAATAAATAAGATTATGCTGTATGGTGTCACAACGTACGGGGACCTGAAAGAAAAACTGAAGTTGTACGCGATGTTTAAAATAAATTCTGCTAAGGACAATCGACGTGGTAAGCCGCACAATGATACACAGAACAGCGGCATTATGAAGAGAAACACGACTGCTATAATGCGATGTTTCAGCTGTGGTGAAAAGGGTCATGCATCGGAAAATTGTCCTCATAGGTCGCAAGGGAAAAAATGTTTCCATTGCAATGAATTTGGTCACATTTCATCAAACTGCCCAGTGAAAAAGATGGCGACCGTGGAGTTTAGTTCGAAGCAAACGGCGAGTACATCTACGTCGGGAAATCGGCAAACTTCGAGCAGGATCGGAGGATACGAACGAGTTCCGAAGGTTGGCACCACTGAGCGAAAACCGCGACGACCGACCAAAACCAATCAGACATTGTCGAAAGAAGTATTCTTCAACTTGATGCGGGAGGGCGCCACCAGCGGCGTGAACGAGAACGACGAAGACGTGCAAAACGAAGTTTTCATAGGCGCAACGACCGATGTGAACACAAACGCAAAAGATTTGTGTCGCGATGTTGGCATTATACAACCGAATCAGAGTGGAGCAGCGATTGTCTGTGGCAACGGCGGCCATATTGACTTTGACACTTATGATGTAAATAAACAAAACAAGGAAACTAATGATAAAATACCGGTTGTACGCCTGATACGTCGTATGAAACCATTAAAAACAGTGTTTGTGCACGGTAAAATGGGAAGCGCGTTAATTGATTCGGGCTGTGACATGAATTTGATATCAAAGGACTTCTACAACGAACTTAACAGGTTAGGTTTTGTAATACTGTGTAACGAAAATAACATTACGTTAACCGGTTTAGGTTATTCACAAGTAAAGTCATGTGGTGTAATCACGTTAGATATAACCATTGATAACTGTCTATACCGTAATGTAACATTCTATGTAATGCCTAACGACTCTGTGCCATTCCAAATGATAATTGGTAATGATTTTCTAAGAAATGTCATGATGTTTATGAAAGATTGCATGGTTTGGTTATTGCCGAAAGATGATTGGATGAACCCAAACTATGAATGGTTGAAAGATGTTGTATGTTTTTCTAGTCCTGTTGATTGTTTAGCTCACGTCAGTAATCCTGCTGTAAAAGAAGAAGTAACAAGGTTAGTAACAAGTTATGTTCCACAGAAAAATAAAGAACCTCCAATAGAACTGAAGATTGTTCTTAAAGATGACTTACCTGTGTCTCAGCGGCCACGACGAATCTCATTCAAGGAGCAAGAAGATGTGAATCGTCAAATCCAAGAATGGCTTGATGATGGAATTATCAGGGTAAGTTACTCAGAATATTCAAGTCCATTAGTATTAGTGAAGAAAAAGGATGGTAGTTTAAGAATATGCGTTGATTATAGAAGGATTAACAGTAAAATGGTTAAAGATGAATACCCACTTCCTATAATAGATGATCTTATTGACAAGTTGTCCTCGGCTAGAATATTTAGTGCGTTAGATTTAAAAAATGGTTACTTTCATTTACGTATTCACGAAGACTCAATTAAGTATACTTCTTTTGTAACGCCTACTGGACAATATGAATTTTTACGTGCACCTTTTGGTCTAGCGACTTGCCCAAAAGTGTTTACCAGATTTATCACCTGTATCTTCAGAGAATTGATCGCCAAAGGCATTGTTATTATTTTCATTGATGATATCCTTATTCCAGCGCAAGATGAGTATCAGGCTCTCGAGTACCTGAAGGAAGTTCTGAAAACTGCATCGGAATATGGATTAAATATCAACTGGAAGAAGTGTCAGCTGCTAACCAGGAAGGTAGAATATCTAGGCCACGTTATTGTAGGTGGTGCAGTAATGCCATCGCCAGGGAAAACAGATGCTGTAACAAAATTCCCTGAGCCCCAGAATTTGAAGCAACTGCATAGTTTTTTAGGACTGTGTTCCTACTTTAGGAAATTTATACCTAGATATGCCCAGATAGCTCAACCACTCACAGATATACTGAGAAAAGACCGGAAGTTTGAATTTAATGATGAACATAGAGCTCTTTTTAACCAATTGAAGATGAAACTGGCTACTAAACCAGTGTTGAAGATTTATGACCAAAGAGCAGAGACGGAGCTCCATACTGACGCATCAGGTATTGCATATTCAGCTATTTTAATGCAAAAAGGTGATGATGGCTCTTTACACCCGGTTCATTATATGAGCCGAAGGACTACAGACGCACAGGCCAAATATACAAGCTATGAGCTTGAGGCACTGGCTATAATTGAAGGTGTGAAGAAGTACAGACACTACTTATATGGAAAATTCTTCAAGATTGTAACAGATTGTAAGGCTTTTCAAATGACACTAAACAAGAAAGATTTAGCATCATCAACAAGAGTTGCTCGATGGATTTTATTTTTACAGGATTACGATTTTATAGTAGAACACCGTGATGGTACTGGGATGAGGCATGTCGATGCATTGAGTCGAAACCCATATGTAGCAGCCATAACGTCTAGTTTGCACCAGGATATAAAACGTGCACAGGAGTGTGATGAAGGCCTTAGTGGAATATTAAGAATTTTGGAAGAAGGAAAATCATTTAAAGATTACTATCTCAATCAAGGATTACTTTACAAAGGATCAGAGCAACAACTAGTTATACCTTCCACAATGGAAAATGAAATTATACAGAGGGCACACTGTAATGGTCATTTTGCAAAGAAGAAAACCTTAGATCTCATTAGCAAGGATTACTACATTGAAAGTATAGGAAAGAAAGTTGAAAATTACATAGCATCATGTATACCATGTCTACTAACAAATAGAAAAGAAGGAAAGCAAGAAGGTTACCTTAATCCAATTGAGAAGGGAGACACGCCGCTGCATACACTGCATTTAGATCATGTTGGACCTCTGACAGAGACTCATAAGCAGTATAATCATATACTCACCATAATTGATGCTTTTACAAAGTTTGTGTGGTTGTTTCCGTGTAAAAGCACCACAACAAGAGAGAAGTGTTGAATAAATTGGAGATATTGCAGCAAACTTTTGGAAATCCGGAAAGGTTCATCACAGATAGAGGTACTGCTTTTACTAGCAACGAGTTTCAACAGTACTGTATGAAAGAAGGAATAGAATTATGTCATATTACTACAGGAGTACCGAGAAGCAATGGTCAGGTGGAAAGGGTTCACAGGACGATTATACCAGTACTTACCAAGCTATGTCTCGAGAGACCAGGATTGTGGTATCGACATGTAGGAAGAGTGCAGATGGCGTTAAACAGTACTTACCAGAGAAGTGTGAACACCACTCCATTTGAAATGCTAATTGGAAAGAAAATGAAGAGACAAGAAGATATAGAAATATACGAACTACTACAACAAGAAGGACGGGACAGTTACATGGAAAATAGAGAAGATCTGAGGAAGAGAGCAAAACAGCAAATACTGGAAGTACAACAAGAAAATAGGAAGAACTACGACAAGCATAGAAAGGATAGTACGAAATATCAAGAAGGTGATTTAGTTGCTATAAAGCGAACCCAGTTTGGCCCAGGGCTCAAGCTCAAACCTAAGTATTTGGGACCTTATCAGGTTACGAAAACCAAACGAAACGATAGATATGACGTACAGAAAGTAGATATGATGGCAGAAGGACCAGTCAAAACCTCAACATCTGCTGATCACATGAAAAAATGGCCAGATGACAAGGAGTAAGAGTATGTGAGATATATGAGGTATGTTTGTATGTTGACTGTATGAAAGTGATGAGTGTTAAGAAATATTATATTTTACTAGTGTGTTTTTTCTATGTTATGTTCTAGATTTATAACCACACAGAGTTGTTAAGAGTAAGTATTACAAGTAAATTGTAACTGGTCTCATTGTGTGTGATGTTCTGTTTGTTTTTTTTGTTATGCAAAGAAGTATTATATGTTCAGTTGGAATTTGTTTTCTAAGATTGGAAGTTCATTATGTTTCTGTTAAGTAAGACTATTTAACCTTGTAAGACTATTTAACCTTAAGTGTTGCATTAATTTAAGTTTATATAAGATGTGTGTATAAGGTTCATGATGTGTAAACATTGTCTGAGGGCAGACATTGTGTAGGATGACCGAGTGTGGAATGATTAATGAGTAAAAGGGAACGTATGCGTAGGTGTGAGTGAGAGGGTATTAGAGTGAGAGAGAGCGAAAAAAGGAATATGGCGGAAGTACCCACGACGACGAACGAGGTGAATGACGTTTTTTTGAATCCTGTTTTATTGTTTAAATAAAAATACACGAGTTTTCGCAAGAAAAGCTGCTTTATTTCACCATTCGATCCCACAGTATAGTATTCAAAAAATCAAGCTGAAGCTTTCATGCTCACGTTTCAAAACCAGATGAATAAAGAGATAATCGTCAGTTGCTCGTTAATTGAACAAAATAAATGTAATATAACAAAAGCTACCTAAGTTGAAAAAACCGGCCAAGTGCTTGTCGGGCCACGCACTGTGTAGGGTTCCGTAGTTGCCCATCAAAATACTTAAGCGAACTAACTAAACTGATTCGTTGAATTTAATTTTAAAAAGAAGAATTTTCAAAATCGGTCCAAGAGTTTTTGTGAAATCGGGGAAAATACATAACAAAAAAGATTACGAGGAATTTAGAACATCCTCCTTTTTTGAATTTAGTTAAAAATAGTTGACGATAAAAACCTACCTATCCCCAAAAAACATACCTATAAAAGCTGTAAAAATAAAGTTGACAAACTTACATTTGCAGTTGTCTCCGATACATTTTGTTTAAGAAA
This sequence comes from Agrotis segetum, assembly GCA_036375495.1. NCBI lineage: Eukaryota > Metazoa > Arthropoda > Insecta > Lepidoptera > Noctuidae > Agrotis > Agrotis segetum. The sequence continues at coordinate 669,740 of JAQSVV010000297.1, forward strand.
ATATGAAATCCAAGTACATTTTATAAGTTGGTCGACTATTACTCGTAAAGTTGTAAAGCCTACTTGGTCATGATAATTTTCTTTTAAACTTCGTTATATATACTACTATTGTGAATTTTTTCACACCCCCAAACATAACCGTTTAGCTGGTAGAGGGGGGGGGACACTCGAATCGAGCAAAATTTTGCACTTTAAAGCTTAATATTTCACAAACGAATTTTTATATCAAAAAACTGTTAATGGAAGCTATCATTATTTTTTAAAGGCCTATTTAATGATACCCCACACTAAGGGGTACGTGAGAAAAAAAAAATCCTCACTTTACGTGTAAGTACTGGAGGTACCCTAAAAAAAAATATTTTACGAGATTTTATTTTACCACTTTTTCGGCACAACATATCCGTATATTTATACCAAATTACAGCTCTCTAGTACTGTGCGTCTCTGAGCTAAACTGCGGACAGACGGACGGACGGACGGACGGACGGACGGACATGGCGAAACTATAAGGGTTCCTTGTTGACTACGGAACCCTAAAAATGAGGTTATTTTTGAGATTTTACTTTTATTACTTATTACTGTAGGATCCTGAAGCCAGGAGACCTGACTTTATGGCCGTGGTAATATCTTCGGGGTACTCTTTCAAACAAAAAAAGAATTCTTTAAATCGGTCCATAAATACTCACACGAACGAATTTTTCATAACAGCGCCTGAACTATTTTCATATCAATTTTTTCATATGAAGGTGTAAAAAAATTAACTTAAGAATTACGCCATATTTTTTTATAATTTTTTATCTTTTTTTTGACGTATGTCTCTTTGTTATAGGACGTGGGGCAATTTTGGTCCATCTTCTTTACTATGACAAAACAACTGCTGTAACCCATTTTTGTAGGCGAGTACAAAAAAATACGTATACACATAGATATGTCTAAGGGACTTTATCCTACACATGGCGCGAATGCGATTGCAATTCTACCGATTCCAATTACAAGTAAAAATCACCCTGACCCCTACGACGTATGACATTAAAACACGTTGTTATACACACAACATTGGGTAAATGAAAAACAAAATGCGATAGTAGCAAGGTTGATTTTCACTTCTAGTTGGAATCCGATGAATATATCACGTCGCAACGCGCCATGGTTAAAGTCTCCAATAATTGATACGAAATTGACAGATGACAGAGTATAGTATATTAAACGCTGCACCAGGGCCTACATTGTTTCCACCTTTTGACCACCAGAGAGCTGCAATCGATTATGATACCTCCAGCTAGTAACATATCGTTATTATTCGCCAAGGTGTAAATCGTTGCACTCATACATATTACAACTTTTTTCATTGAAGTAAGTATGTATATTTTTGTTCGCTTAACAAGATATAAAGGGCACAGATGAAAAGCACGTTTTCTATAACAACAGCATGCATTTTTAAAACAAAGGTTTTTTAAAACTCCTTTGATATCAACACGCGTAATAAAGATGGAAAAACAGTAAGTCGAATAATTTTTATTTTTTATTACAACTATCGGATTTATGAATGACCCAACAGTTTTTTTTTTTTAATTTAAATATAACGGTTATTTGCATGCATGTTTCAGCAAGCAGAGTCAATAAAACATCGTCATCACGAATGGAGCATAATCAAATAGTTGCCTGATTGTGTCGGCTCGTATAAAACAATCGTTATGAATTTTATCAACTCGGTTATGAATTTATTTATAATCGTCTTTTTTTACGCACGTACCAGCGGCAGATCGTGATGGCCTGGACACCTCTTATGTTCGAAGTTGTGAGCAGGGCAAGAGCAAACATGGGCAAGTCCCTATGTGTAATTTCAATTCTTTTTTAAGATTATCCTACATAAAATAAGTCATAATCTGAGATTTCTGGGTCTTAGACGCGAATCTACATCCTCAAGAAAGAGTAAGAGAGTTCACCTATTTTCTACATGTAATATTTTGAAATGCAACGGCAATGCCGTCCAGCAGGCGTAGCATGGCGCCGTAGAAAGGGGTTTTGTCGACGGAAGAATAGACAAAATAACAGAACGTAGAAATATTTTTATCGTTTTAAGCATGGTAATGTGAAAAATGTAGAAAATAAACGTCCTTTTCTTCAATAGTGTTCAAATGGTGTCACAGTTGTGCAAAAAAACAGTCGATTTGTGTAGAAATAACGATGAAATAACTTTGTCTTTTCTTTGTAGAATAGAGATAGACTCGCCATGCTACGCGTGCAGAGATTTTAGTCTTTACATTTTTTTTATTTATGCTTTACCAGTCAAAAGAAGGAAATGTAGCCATCTACAAGGGTCCAACCGAATGTCGATATATGGCCAAACCCTACGTGTGTAACCTATCTATTAAAGGGGATTTTACCCATTCAAAATTTAGTCAGCTAGAGAATATTTTAATTTAAAATGGCTTGTTCTGTTTTCAGACTAATTTTTTTTCGGATTTATTACATTTAAAATTACAGCTATTAACTTATTTTATCTACTCTCATATCGTAAACTTCGAAATACAAAACTCAAAACGAGTTTATAATGACATACTTTATACCATAGAGTATCGTAATGAAATTAAAAAATTAAATTATAACACTGTTTGTCTAACAAAACAATGTTATAATTTAATTTTTTTTCATTATGATACAGATTACTGATCATAGATACATTTTTTTACTTTTTTATTTGTGGCTGCGCGCGCTTTCTATGGGAATGTTGGGATTTTGACGTTTGTGTTTCGGTGGATGACATGGTGGATGATTATTAGTGTTTATTAATTTTTATCTTTTATTTGTTAAGTTCGTGTTCAATGAGAGTAGATAAAGTAGTGTATGAAACTGTACATAACTAGGTATTATACCACTCGTGTGATACTATTATAAAACTCGCTTTGCTCGTTTTATAAACTCACACTCGTGTATAATACCCCTCATTATGTACCAGTTACATAAACTACTATTATTTCATTCCAAATTAATTAAAAAGGTTGGAATGAGTATGAATAATATAATAAACTTTGATTGTAACGAATTCTAAATGTAACAAAAGTCTATGTTGGGCTAAATTCATTCGATTATTATTCGATTACCGATTCAAACTGTTAATTACAATCTATTGTTTCTGCTTACCATAATTGTACTGAATGCAGTGATTTGGATTCAATTCTTAATTATCTTTTTGGCAAGCTGACAGCTAGTGGTTAGGTGTATTTATTCCAGTTTTCACTTACGCCTCAATAAAGTCAACTCTGGTATTTAAGACTCTCAGTTCAACGGCGAAGGGTTTAAATTCAAATCGCACGGTAATATTTAAGCATTGATTAAGGTGTTGGTGAAAACATGCAAGTTTGAAGAGCTGTAAAGGCTCTTTTGTTCTTGATCAATCAATTTATTGTAGGTGTTGAAGTCTCGTTATATCTACTTGTTTCAGTCGTATTGAAATCTACCCTTACTCTTTGCCGTTGCCCCCGCCGTTGGTCCCGGCTGTCATTTGTTGATCTTTGACAGTCGTTAATCACAGTCAGAAGCTCTAAAGTCTGACAACTAGTCTTACCATGGGGTATCGTATTTACCCAGTTACTGGGTTGTGTCGCTCTATAGCAAATACTGATATTCAGCTGCATCTGGTACGACTGGAAGCCGACCCCAAGATAGTTGGGAAAAGGCTCGGCAGATGATGATGAACACTAGTCTATAAAACTGACAACGTCAAAATGGAAGTTCCTTTTACATTTAAATGATTTTGATTTCATTTTTTTTAAATGTATTTTGTACAGTTCTTCTATACAAGTGTTCAACAGATGTTTACATCTATTTAGCACTTGTTTAGAAGAACTGGCAATGTCAAAATAGCATTTCTTTCTCGTTGATATAAGGGTAGTTTTGCAGTTACACTTTTTTTAGACACGCGTTTAACAGTTGTTTATTTTTCAACTAGCAGATTGATAAGATGATTGATGATTCCAATTAAGACCTTTACATTTAATGATACACGTGCAGTGGGCTTCATCAATTTTGGGCACCATTGACTGTACAACAATAACCAGTATACAAACAGTTTACATTGTTTTACCGTCTACCGTAAATTAATAGCCATTGTTATCATAACGTCTTCCAATACAGTAACTTGACACTTACTGCAATTATCCAATCATGGATTTATGTAAATTATCTCATGCACACAAACGTGCATAAACTAAGGTCTGATTAAACCATCGAGGTAGGATTAGTTGAAACGTAATTGAACATAAATTATAGAATCAGGCGTTACTTTGCGGAAATTCATGACATTACATGTTATGAAAAATGTCTAGCTCTAATTCCGCGACAAACTTCCAGGTTTGAATGCAGGATGTAATCCCAGCCTTTCGCCCTCATGCATATGCACATGTAGGAAAGGCCAACTCATTCGAGGCCGAGTTTTTCCGATTTTCTTGCACGTGTGCATATGCATGTTTCCTTTCCTGTATGTGGTGGGATGGTATCCAGCATTCAAGCCTCTATTTTTGTCTCAGAATAAAAGCTAGATAAACTTATCATAACATTTAATGTAATTGAAAATGTATATAACAATGGTTTCTGAGAATTCATGCCCAATGATGAGAATTCAAGCTTGAAAAATTGTGTTTAAAAGGACAGTTAGTGGGTGGATAGCGTCCTTCCAACACATTTTTATATTTTATTTCTAAAGTGCTTTTAATTCAGAGTATCGGCTAATTTAATAATTTGTTCTAGGATTTCAATTAATTAGTTTTGTATTAATATACAAAAGCTAATTAATTGAAACCCTAGTACAAATTATCCGATATAATTAGGTACATTAAATTAAAAGTTAATTAAGCATCACTTTTTATTTTATCTCATCACAAAGTTTTTTTTTTTTGTCAGAGCTCTACTGCAGGTATGGCTTCTCATTCCCAGTACTGTAATCTAGAATAGTATGAGTCTGTCTATTTGTAGATTCTCTTTTGACAAGTATATATCTTCGTATCTGATCGCACTTGTTATTGGCGCAGCATGCCTTTCTTCTTCCATAAGTCTTAATCTATCAAACCTCATTTCAACATTGTGACCTTGTTTTCAACTATAGCTTTCTTAAAACAGTATAAGTATTAAATGGGGATGGCAACTCAAAGCTAATCGTAGATGGCGCTGCGATAGTTGGTCCCCACGTCAGATTACTGTCTACCTTGTACAAAAAACAAACAAGATTATTTGTTATAAAAATTGAGTATAAATACAAAACAAATATGGAAAATTATTCGTCAATGCAAGTACATATACTAAAAGAAGAATTAAGACGCCGCGGTGCATCTACAAGAGGAAAAAAAGTTATTTAATTGAGTGGTAATACATTTGATTTTACCGTAATAAATCCACAATTACTTGTAGTTGAGGTTTCAATTTTTGAGTTTAGGTATGTTTTACCTGCCCTCTTCTATAACAAGAATATAATGCTGCTTCTGACTTTCTATTTTGATAAAATATCATAATGTTTTAAGTCAGTAATTTTAACCTTTTTTTTTCTATTTAGATTCGAGAAATATCGCAATATATTTAACTTCTTAACACCACAACTATCACAAAACTCGTTCCAGGTGATAATTCTTTCGCCAGACGAACCATTTCATGATTTATAGAGCGATGCAATACTGGTACTTAACCTCCAATAGAAAAATAGATATTATTTTGAAAAGTGTATTCGATTGTTCAGTTAAGGTACAATCATAGAATTTTATTAATAAACTCAACTAACGGCCTGTCTCGGCTTCGCAAGGCTGGATATTTGTTTATTACGTATCTTTTCCTTAGTGTTATTGGTGATAATACAATTTTTTGTTCTTTCAGCAGTCACAGCAGCTACTCATTATTTCTTGATAGTGTGAACTGTCGGAAATTTGTATGTTCCATCATTTTTACAGCTTATTACACAACATCTAGTCATTTTACATCAATTAATAGTTTTTTTTTTTGGAAAATTCCTTTGATTTGACAGTTCTTTGGGGACAAAACTGTCACTTCTCACTTTGACACTTGCCTTCCCCATTCGTTGAGGAGCAGTGGTGGATCAGTGGTATCGGACCCGACTTACAAGTTGTAGGTCGTGGGTTCGAACCCCGCCAGGCGCATTACTTTGTGTAATTTATTTCATCACCACTGCTCTCAAAACGGTGAAGGAAAACATCGTGAAGAAACCGGCATATCCTAGAACCAAAAATTCAAAGACATGTGACATCTACCAACTCGCACTGGGTCCGCGTGGTGGATTATGGTCCACTCCCTCTCATAGAGAGGAGGCTTGTGTCCCAGCAGTGGGAACATTATAGGCTGATAATGATGATACTACTTATGTCTTGGCCACTACTACTATTGATTGAAAATAAATCTGTGTTCCAAAAATTCACCAATATTTTTTCAGGAGTTTTTAGATGAAATAGTAACAACATCCCAACTTCGTACTTATTGGCAATAAGCCAGATTGAAAAAATATCTCAGCAGATTATTCTTCGAAGAGAGTTTGAAAATGAACTGATTACACCTGTAGGTACCTATTCTGTAGGTACCTAGATTTTTTTCGATTAGAAAACTCGAGTGAATATATCGAATATATTGACATTCGATTAGGAAAGTCTCTCGCCGCCTCGCGAGGGAATTAAAACATGGAGAAAACTAACGTTATCATTGCACTGAATGCTATTACTGCATGCAGCGTTTCACCAGTACTGGAATAGGTACTTTTTTTTAAGTTTCTTGATATTGAAAGAACTTACAAGACTGGAAGTTTAAAACATTTATATATAGTTTTTAGGATTTTTTAAGAGAGTTGATTATTATTTTTCTTTCAGATAGAGGCGTTAAAATGTAACGGACTTTATTAAACTCATGTATTGCTAATAATTAGAAAAGTAGGTACTTGTTGCAATTATATTGTGGATTCATCCTCGTGATTAGCATAACACATGTAGTATCGCCTACTAGTACATGCCATTCCACACTATATTGAGAGTATTTCAATAGTCTTTTTTTTTTTTTTTTTGCTGTGGGTAGTTTAGTCTACTTGGATACTGCGCTCGCAATTCGTGTCATTCGCGTTTTAGTGCTCCGCCGTTCCACACGCGCTCGTTCGAAAAAAGTTAATTTTAAAGTGTAGTGTTATTGTTTAAAATTAAAATAATGCATAGAAGAAAAAGTGTGATCGTTTAATAACGAAAAATTAGAAGATCAGGCGGCGTCGATCGCGTGACGACGTACGAGTTATCGTCTCCAGGTTTGTGCTGCCCGTTCACCATCACAAGGTATGTTTTCTTTTCTTCCATCCTATAATCTGAGTGTTCCTAATTACGCAATAAATTTTAAATTAATTAGACTGCGTAATGATCTGTTAGATCCATTAATATGAAAACGGACGACATATCCGTCTCGTTTAGTCCTTAAATATATAATTAAGAATATCATATACCTGTGGGTTTACTTTTGCTCAAGAAATTAGTGCTACGGACACTAATAAGGGCCAAAATAATCTAAAAATAATGTATTTGTCCTGATAATTAAATTGTATCTACCTACCTACCTTACAGTTGGTAATTTAAACACAAACCATTTTTTTGCCTGCTTAGAGCATGCAAAATAATATTTACATTATTGCTTACACAATGTTTTCTTTATGGTTTTACACCAATGTTGGCCAAGTGTTTCAATTTTATTATAAAAAATAATTCAGAATTTCATACTTTTAAGATGTTGTTATTCCTAATTAGGAAATAATAGTCTGCGGACAGTATCTGCTTACATTGAGACTGTTCCGTTCTTTTATTTTTCAACTTTAAGTATTTAGTTTTCAGTCTTCTAGACTATAATTATGTAACCCACAAGTGAATAAAGAATTTAATAGTTCGAATGATCTATTCTAAACATTTTATGGTTAAAATACACCACCGAGCAGTACATAGGGACTGTCTTATGGTGCTTAATTTATAGACAGTATGTTTCATCACAACTTAAAATATAATTTTGATTTGCATAAATTGGGTCTGTTAAATGGTGCTTGATAAATTTGTTTGCGGACAGCACGTGTTATCATAACTTGGGGCTGTCTCTTACAATCGAATATTGAATAACATTGCCAGGACCTTGTCTCCTTTTACACAATGCATCGGTCACGTCAGACCTATATCAGCCCTATAAATCTAATGCAGTCACTTTCCAGCCCAACAAGCAGTACATTGGGACTGTTGTATGGAGCTTGATTTATTTATTTATTTAGAAATTTTTATTTGATAAATGTGTTTGCGGACAGTACTTGTTATCACAACTTGGGACTGTCTCTTACAATCAAAAATCGACTCGTATTGCAAATAGGAGACTTCATGTCTCCCTAGTCCCTTCACACAATAAAAGGGCCATGTCAGATCTATATCTGCTTTAAAAATATAATGCAGTCATTTTCCAGCCCAACGAGCAGTACATTGGGACTGTTGCATGGCGCTTGGTAAAATTGTTTGCGGGCAGTACTTGTTATTACAACTTGGGACTGTCTCTTACAATATAATATTGACTTGCAAGGCTACATGGGACGTTATGTCCCCTTTTTACACAAATCAGCCTTAAAAATCTATCGTAGTCACTTTCCAGCCCAACGAACAGTACATTGGGACTGTTGCATGGTGCTTGGTAAAATTGTTTGCGGACAGTACGTGTTATTAAACTTGGGACTGTCTCTTACAATCAAATATTGACTCGAATCGTCAGGTTTCAGTGGACTTTGTCTCCGTTCTTACATGGAGAATATAATAAAAAATTAAACAATGAAATTGTTACGTCAGACCAATATCAACGATTCTCCTGATCTACAAGCAGATGTAGACTTCAGCAGCCTGAGGTGGACCAGGAACCAGGTCCAATCCTTTAAATTGAAGGTGGAAATAAAAGCAGCTGTCTTCATACTATTGATTACGCTTGCGCAATAAAACAATCCAAGCGCACAGTGCAGGGTTTGACCTGAACAAAGGATGGAACAGTTTGTGGACATCGACTGCCAATCAACTAGCCAGCTCCTCCAAGCAGCCTCAGCATCAACAGCAGCGGTGAAACTTCAGACCAGGTGAACCAGGTGACCTGCTGTTCGATTGTCAGGCTTCTATAAGAATGCTTGATGATCAAGCAGGATCCAAAGATCCTTTCATATGTATAAGTACATAAAAAGAGTTATAAAATCCCCTTTTTTCTGTCGGACTTAAATTCACGCAATACCTGCGAGTATTCAGGAATAATTCTTTTCAAAATGAACTTATTTCAATGAAGCCATCGATAAATGGTTATCGTTAGAAGCTACTTCATGGATATGTAAAGCATGAGTCTGGCCAATAATTATCAAAAATATTTTTTAATACTAAAGTACAAGAGCTAGATGCGTCTTAACTTATATAAGCGGTTTCCTGTGGTTTCAACCCCATTGTTACTATTGGTCAAGACATTACATGCTACAAGTTAGCATGATATTAGCATAATAGTCTTCTTAGATAAATAGATATAGTCTATTTTTATTTAACACGGAAAAAGTTTAACAATTAGAACCCATATTTCCCTGAGATTGACACGTTCAACCAAATAAACTCTTCAGGTTTATAATATTATATAAACATTTATTTAAAAATATTACATGAATATAGAAATAAAAATCTGTGAATAGACTTATTGATAGTAACCACTTTAGTTTGGAAGACTATAAAACAGTACTGAAACTGATATCAAGAGTTATGTTCTTTTGACATAAAGGATAATTGATAAACAGGATAGAAAATATCTCCGGTTCCATTTGAGCATTTTTTTTACCCGACTGCGCCAGGAGGGTTATTAAATTTAATACTTTACCTTTCGCCCACAATACTGCTCCGTTTTGTATTCACAAAGCTAATGAAGGCAGTCATGAAAATATTAAGGTGAACACTTATATTTACAATGAATATTTAGACGTCATTTGCTATATGGAGGAAACCAAAGATCTCCCCACGAGCCTTTGTTTTATCATACTTAGGGAAAAAGGTCATCCCAATCCTTTCGTCTTTTTCAAATATCTAGGATATGCTTTTGATACGAGAAAATTTCAGGTCACACTACCAAAAATAAAAGAAACAAAATAATTTAAAAAAAAAAAAAAAAAATCACAAAGAGAAAAATCTTATTCAATGCAAAGTTTAAAAACTTATGCAAGTTTTATCGATATCTTAGCACGTACCTGTTCAGCCGTGAAGTATATAAGTATAACAGGCTGTACGAGTATACAAAACTTGAAGATTTAAAATACCGAGAATTTAAAAGAAAATAAAAAACACAAGTAAAAATTATCATTATGATAACCAAATTATTAAAATATGACTGTATAGTGGAGTCAAGCTAACAAGCATTGTCTGTAAAATTAAAGGAGATAAGTATGATCTTGAATCTCAACAATGGGGGGGGGGATTGTGTGTGGTGATGAGAGAGCTATCAATTATAGGTATCTAAAAATTATGGCTGCTTATCCTTAAAATATTTTCCAAGATAAGTCATCAGATTGACAATCAACACCGCAATTTCCTACGTCAACAGAATAACAGGGATAAAAGTTACATAGTTATACGTGACAAATGTAACTAGGTAACTTTAGCAATAATAAGCAATGGTGCTAATGCTAACCTATATGATTTTCGCTTTAGTTATTGATTCTTCAGAGAACTTTAAAGCATATCAGGAGTTTGATGTATGTATCCATTCAAATGTGGAGTACAACTTGCAAACTGTGTCTTTGTAAAATTTTGTAATAATATTTATAGTCCCCCAAACATAGATTTATTCGCTAGTCGATTAAATAATATTCATATCCTGGCATACAAATCCGAATGCTGTAAATAGTTTACAATTTCTTGTTCTGAGTTTTATTTATATGCGTTTAATTCTTTACTATGATGTAAAAACAGTCTGAAAATGCCAAGGGTTTAATGGTTGACCCACAATGGTCAACATGGCCGTGATTATTTAAAGGATTTGTGGTGTCTAAAAATCGTGATATCGGGTAACTAAAAATTTATTTTTATCTACTGATTTCAGTCGGCGCCACAAGTGCAACACCATTACCTCAGCGGCAGGGAACTCATCCGCGAGGTGATAACAAAAAGAGGTATCCCACCCCACCGTCATCTATAAAACGATGCGATAAAGGGTGGTTCATTCATTATTATTTAATTATAACATGTTTGAGGTATCAATTCCAAATATTATGAAATTCTTTACATGAATGTATAATAATAGTGCCAATAAGGAACCTTAAATTCAAACCGCTCAGCTCTTAAGTTTAATTACTAAAGAAAACATTCCCAGGAATGAAAATATTAAAAGATTCTTTATGAGGTTTTTAGTTCCGTACCCTCTCTGTCTGTGGACAGCCCCGAGATGTTTCTGGTACTTAATCTTAATAAATGATACCCCGAGGAACATTTATGATTTAAAAATAATAATACTAATAAGATATATTGTATTTATATATAAAAATGCTACCCAGCTCTCCGTACGGTCGCTGTACATATAGGGTGCAAACAAACTTTATAATAAATTAAAATGTCTAATAATGAAGGGTATGGGACCTTTCATTTAAAATTCCCGTTCCGTTCCTATAAACAGTCCTAGAATTGGATCAACCAATGCTATTTATTCCGTTTTTTGATAAAACGTTCGAAATTTGCCTTTTCACAGCACAAGCTATACAGAAACAGTTACCTGAAAATTATTGACCTTATTCATAATTCTCAAGCCTTGTATTTCATCCAACTATATTTTACGATTCATATCTCTAAAAATCTACATGTGTTATGCTAATCACGAGGATGAATCCACAATATAATTATAGATTAAACGAACTTACCTGTAAGTGAAGTTCTATCTTAATTATATGAAGGATTCATCCGAAGTGATTAGCAACCCTCCCACCCAGTAGAGACCGAACGAGTTCGGTGTACCCCTATCAATCGTAAAATATGAAGTTAATATCGGGTTAGACTCTAAACTAAATGACACGAATTGCGAGCGCAGTATCCAAGTAGACTAAACTACCCACAGCAAAAAAAAAAAAAAAAAGACTATTGAAATACTCTCAATATAGTGTGGAATGGCATGTACGAGTAGGCGATACTACATGTGTTATGCTAATCACTTCGGATGAATCCTTCATATAATTAAGATAGAACTTCACTTACAGGTAAGTTCGTTTAATCTATAAATTTTCATTACCTAATAGTCAAATACATAAAGGTGAAGCTACTCCAAAGCATAAAGTTGCTGTGTAATGATTTTGGTGTGCATTAAACAAAACAATAGTATATTTATCTATCCATCAAAATAACTGTCAAAGGCCTGTTGTTGCCGATTCAGCAAACATACCGATAAGAGTCACTTGGGCCATATTAAAGTTGACATAATTTCTAGTTGGTGGTTATTTTTAGAATAAATTTTATTATGGCAGCGTGAAGTGATTCACTTCATGAATTACAAACAATATCATCAATGAACTGATAACTCTTGTTGTTTCAAAATCGATAAAACACGGTTCGAATGTTTTCAACAGTCATTTGAAAAACAATGTGAACTCGAGAATCTCAGCAGTTTCATTTGGTTCCAGAAACAGTGCTTACAATGTCGTCATGTAGTTTTTTTCAACTCTTTTTAAATCCAGAGCTCCATCCAACTTATTACGGTAACGGAAATCCGCACAATAATATTTCATTGTTGCGCATTGTTTGTATTCAAAATAAAAGTAAAAATTGATTTATGTATTTTTTAAACAACCTTTAAAACAATGTTTGCGTATCCATAAATAAAATTGTGTTCGAGTAAGAGGCGATTTCCGTTGATTGCTTGTGATTTTTTTTTATTTAACACAGAAAAAAATGAATGTTTGGTTAAATTTGGTACATGGATAAAGTAGGTACTGCAAAACATCTAAATAGGTAAACTGTTGAATGGCTTTGGGCATTCAGACAAGTTTAACATTGGATTCTTTTTTATCCATGGTCCGTAGGCGAATAGACGTTCAAATATACCTTTTTTATAATATTTTTTAGTAGTAAAATCATCACAATAAACACGTTCTCACCTTCCGTTAGACGTAGTTTATCTCACCGGGCACGCATGTTTCGGGAGGGATGTGTCGGATGGGGAAGGAAGAAACGCCTGGGTGTCACCACTGTCCGGCATTGGTCGTGGCCATGTTGCTGGGAGAAGGCGGGACGCGTGAGGGAGAGGATAGAATCCACCTTACATCCCAGCCTCAGTGGAAGACGCCAATGGCAACGGAAATCACAGGACGATCTTTGGCCAACATAGGCGGGCATGCGGGCGGCGAATAATGAACGACTCGCTATCCGACCATGGAGTATGCCCGGGTCGACGTCTACGCGCACTTCTCAGATAACTGTGAGCAAAATGACAGGCGCCCCTTCGATGACCACAACCTGCCGGGGTCGCGGGACCACCGACTAACCGTGTCTCCAGAACGTGAAGGACACCGTGGATTTCATGCCCTGCTCTGGGTGGGAGGTCGCATTTGAAGAATTTTCCACGTCAAAAAAAACTAATGATCAGGAAGATCAGACTTGTTGACGTTCCAGGGTCACGTTACCTGATGAGATACAAAATTTAATACACCTAGGAAGCAAACCTGAAACTACAAATATGACATAAGCATAATTAGCTTGTTATGCTACTGTTGTCACACATACCTTCTATACGAGAAATGAGTCGTCTATTTCAAAACGCGGGCTAAGAGCAGGTTGGTACAAATAGAAGATTAATTATAAGTTTTTTTACTGCATGAATTGAATTAAACCGAAATATCGCAGAAGCCCATAATCATCTCATCATCTTCATTCTAATTTCTTTCCATTTTTAACCGACTTCAAAAAAAAGCAGGTTCTCAGTTCGACCTGTATGTACCTATGTATGTTTGTCCGCGATTATCTCGCGTTTGCCTGAACGGATTTTGATAAAGTTTTCAGGAAAGTATTGAAAGAAAGAAGAACCAAACAAAACAAAAAAAAAAAACTACAAAATAACTTTTCTTTCGGAAGTCGGTTGCCATTATGTCAATTGATGAAAAAAAAAAACAAAGCCTCTCTCTCCATTTTCTCTTTCTATAATTCTGCCCTATTCCAAATACAAAGAATTGTATGTTATTATAATTATAGGTATGTTGTATGTCTTCTGCTTCCATCATTTAATTACTCTTCATTCTAAAAGTCATCTCCATTTTAGCTTTAGGTACAATCCTTCTTCACACCCATTCATAGTTTTTTGTTTGTTCTCGAAACTCATAGCAATTCTCATTCGTATTGGAAAGTTTCCCACCACATTGTCCAGCGCAGAAACAAATACCGTAAACAAACCCAATATTTACTCACATTTGCTTTATTACTTTTTACCCGAAAAGCCCTGAACTTGATTTAGATTCAGTGTTTAATGTTCCAAAGTTTAGGAAACTCAACTCATTTTGATAGTCACGTATTATGTAAATATCTCATATTTCAGACTAATGTAAAACACACCACACATACGAAATATGTTCTCGTACTCACAATTTTCATTTCACTCCCTTTCGTCACGTAAAGTCGATTTTTAAAAAGTGTTCATGTTCTGGATTGAAAATTCTTTAACACGAAGGAATATGCAGTTCATTCACTAGAAGGATTTGTGCGGTGGAAAAACCGATTCGGACAACCAAATAAATCGACTTGAAGTTCTAACAACGCTCTAAATAAACGAATTAGTTCGAAGAGAGGGTTTGAAACGATTTCCGTTCACGTTTCCACGTAGTTTTCACGGTTATTGCTATGTTTTCGAGTGTTCATCTTTGCCGATATTTTTTTAAAACGATATTTTAAATCTCTGTGTACCTAAAACAATCCAATGTTATGCTTTGATACTTAAACAAGCGTCTCATTCACGGTTTGTTTATGAAAATTGAGTAATATTACAGTTGAAATAATTTGGGGAAAACCTAATAAGTACCTATTTAATAGCCTATTTTCGTAGGTCTTGGAAAACGACGCAAAAAGTTCAATTAGGACAACTTTACTTTATTAAACTAGTTCACAACATAAAATAAATGTAGCAGTTACCAAAATCTTTGTAAAACATTTTTCTCAAAAGAAACTATTTATTAAAAAAGCGCTCGCCTTAAATCAAAAAACATTTTCAAGTTCTTACACTTTTATATTTTATAAGATTCTGTCTGAAATTGCTGTAATTAATCCTTATCAGAGCGAAACTAATTTTCTATTCCATCTGGTACCGGGTATTATACATTTTGTGCAAATTTTAGGAAAGGGTTGATTTTTGTTAGAGAACATCAAAGTTGATGAGAATTTAAATTATACCTCCTTACAAATTATGCAAACGAATATCGGATGTAGACGTCTTTTTGTTAAAGGCTCTTTTAAATTTTCATAATTATTAGGTTTGGTGAAGTTTGGGACCGATTAAAATTTATTTGTCACATCTACTTTATTCCGGTTGTGTTTCGTGCTACTTCTATTAGAGTCCCATATGATCGTGTTTTTCTATGTACCTAGAAAAAACAAGGTACGTCTTATTAACCGACTTCAAGAAATGTGAATTAGATTTCGGAGATTTTAACAAATTACACCTTTTCTATGTGAGAAGTGATGGAGCGAATGTTTTGATCATTTTTTATATTTAAAATTGTACTTTTTATTGCTGCAATTCCTATTTTTATAAAGTCACAACATGTCACTGGCCTGCAAATGGCAAAAAACACAAGATAAATTGAATTTCGCGGGCTACCTCGACGCAATGATGATACTTTTTCTCGCGAGTGTAAGAAAGATTTACCCACTTTCCCCTGCGTCATGGGTAAGTTTTCAAACATTGAAATTCACATACACAAACACCCAGACCCGACCATTACTATGGGCAAATAGTTGTTCCACTAATTGCACATTAATTCATATTAATACTAAATTTTTGCGGGCATCGAACCCGCGACCGACCGAGTGTCGTCAACTGTGTTGTAAAAATGGTGAAAGTATTAAAAATACCAAAGGCTCTTTCTTAGAATAAACTAGCTTAAAATTCACAATTTTTCAGTGTATCTTATGAAAAAATACCTTTTGAGAGATGGCTCTCCTAAAACTTGTTGAAATTAAACTTGTGAAGAGGAAGCTCATTATTGCTAGTTCCTAGGATAATTTAATGATAATAATGTTACTTTAAAAATAAAAACACATTCATAGACTACATTACAATTCACTAAAATCTGGACAAAAATCTTAGACTAAGATCTATAGCTACTATTCTCAAAGACAGTGCTCGGCTGAATAATTATTTTAACAAGATTTAACACTAAGTTTGTTATGTTTTTTTAGTCGCACTTGAGACTTATCAATCACTCATAACTGCTGCGCTTAAGAAAAGTTTTACACAACTTCATAATTATGTTCAGGGTCATCATCATCAGCCTATGTATGTTCCCACTGGTGGGACACAGGCCTCCTCTATGTGAGAGGGAGTGGTCCATAATCCACCACGCGGGCCGAGTGCGGGTTGGTGAATGTCACATGTCTTTGAATTTTTGGTTCTAGGACGTGCCGGTTTCCTCACGATGTTTTCGTTCACCGTTTTGATAGCAGTGGTGATGAAATAAATTACACAAAATAATGCACCTGGCTGGGTTTGAACCCACGACCTACAACTCGTAAGTCGGGGGATACTACTCAGCCCCCGACTTACGAGTTGCGACTTACTCAGGGTACATGCATTTAAATATGAGAAATAAGTTACAGGTAGTTATTACACGGTGTGTTCCTGGAATGATATAATAATCATTTTATAGGAAAATCTATGTGAAAGGCTACAAACAAATAAAAAATAAAATTCATCTGCCTTAGTCCAAGAAAAACTCTTAGTGGTACCTAAATAGATAAGATTTTATGGTTCCAACACTTTTAGGTTCAAACATTTGAAAGCCTTAGCTGAATGCTATGCTTACCTAAGTCTAGTTTTTCATTAGTGGCAAATCCTAAGGAGAACAACTATGTACTTACGGAAATGCAATATCTCCTTTGAACGTTGCAAAAGAAATTTTCGAAATGCTTCCACATTCTTTTCGGCCACTCAAAGCAGGTAAAACTTCTAGAAAGATAAAATCTTCTACAGCAAAAGATCAGAAAGATGCGGGGAAAAGTGAATTAAATATTTTATATAATAAAAGTATGGGTTCCGTGTACTTTGGTAGGCAATTATAATAATCATTGTAGGTATGTTTGTGTCATGAGCAGTGACTATAGAATAACATTTCACAAAATTTTGTCAATGGAGTCTCTCAACCGGTACTTGACAATCGACCAATATTTATATTTACCTATATATATTTCTATCCCTTTCTAATAATTATTGTTATGAGTATCTATTTTCAGAATAAGATTCATAACAATCTTGTTACTGTTGGGAGTTCCAAGAAATCGTTTCAAATCGGGAAATATTTGGCGTTACGATAACTGTTTTGGTTAATTTTAAGACGCAACCTTAAAACTTAAGCGATAAGTTATAAGGTTGTGTATACATTGTTCGAGTAAATTTTAAGATTGATATGAATATTTATAAGGAATGGTTTTCAGTAAATATCATATTTATTTTTACCGTTTTATTTTAATAAATAGACTAGAATAATACCTGCATAGATGGGGACTTATACGTCAGATTCCTCATGAACAGAGAAACGTACTTATAAGTGATAGTTTGAGTAACTTATACGGCATACTCAAATGTCCTTTCTTTGAATATTCAAATGTTCATGTTGTGCTCCTTGAGTTATATGAGTCGAGCTACACGAATGCTTACTGAAATCTGTGTGGTACATTCTTAAAAATACCAGTTCAGACACTAACCTGCATGGTCCTCGTTTGACTTGTCCAATATAACTTTAAAAGTGCTCCCTCATCGGGAACATTCGCGTTTAATGTAATTCGATGATGAATGTTCGTCAGTCAGGGGGCTGACAAACATTCACGTACATTTAGTATAGATTTAATACATGGTGCGCATTGTGATGCTCGATTGTCTTCCGTCACTGATTTAAATGTTCGTATATTCTGTAACGTTACATTACAGGTGAATGCTCGTGGTGAGAAAGCGCCTTAAAAGAGACAGTGACTTCTGACTTTGCTTTGACTGTTTTTCTCAGATCAGACAGAGACGAAACACCAGCTTCATCTATTTTAGAAAAAAACTGAGTTTTTTTAACGGGTAAATCATCCAATGAGTCTTCCCACCCCTGCTGGGTTGAGTGAAAGGGACTTTCAGAGTCTACTTAAATCCACGATGTTCCTTCGTAAGCCCTTTACGTTCCAGGATCACGGTTGACTGTTAAGACAGTCCCGCGACTTGGCAGGCTGTGGCGCTCTATGTGCTCGACATGGTGGGCGTCTATTTTTTCAAGCAAGCCGACGACAGTGGGCACGCCGCAATTGCGGCGGTAAGACCCCTCTTTGAGGAGTGGCTGGAGAGAAGTCATGGCGTCCTGACCTACCGCTTGACGCAGGTCCTCACCGGACACGGAAGTTTCGGGAGGTACCTGTGTCTGATGCGAAAGGAGGAGACGCCTGGGTGCCACCACTGCGAAGATCGCCCGGAGGACACGGTGGAGCATACGGTGCAAGACTGCCCAGCTTGGGCGGAGCACCGACGTGTCCTCACGGCTGCGATAGGCGGAGACCTCTCGCGCCCGGCATTGGTTGCGGCCATGCTGCGGGGCGAGACGGAGTGGGAAGCGGTCAGCTCCTTCTGCGAGGCAGTAATGCTCGTCAAGGAGGAGGCAGGCCGCGAGCGAGAGAGGACAGCGTCCTCCCTCCGCCCCAGCCGCAGTGGTAGGCGCCCACGGCGACGGACGTCGCAAGATGATCTCCGGCCACCGTAGGCGCGGGCATGCGGGCAGCGAGTAAAGGGCAACTCGCTGCCCGACCAAGGACCATGCCCGGGTCGACGGCGCGTTGTGTCCCACGCGCGCCTCAAAGAGCGTCAGCATAATGACGGGGCCCCCCTCTCAGAGGGCCAAAGCCTGCCGGGGTCGCGGGATTATTCCCTAACCGTAACCCCGGAACTTAACAGGCTATGAAGGACACCGTGGATTTTAGTCAGTAGAAGTCTGACAGTCCCTCCCGCCCTGCCCGGGGTTGGAGGACTCATTTGATGATTTTACCACGCTAAAAAAAAAAAAAAAAAAAAAAAAAGCCGACGACAGTGATGTTTGAAAGTGTTTTTATTTTTAAAACCTCCTTTCATTTCAATGACAGTAATACAAATAATACAATTCTTCAGCTATAAAACATTTGTTCCTACAACCAATTCCTTCATGCCTACTGAAATAACCATGTACCATGATAAATTAAACGTATGTTAACACCGTTATTAGATTCAGATATTTATTGCTGCTATCGAATCGCAATACATCAGGATAAACGTTAATTAAACGGATCGAGGCGTACCGATCCGTTTTGTTATTAGCCCCCCGTTTATTGATGTCCGATAATTATTGAAATAAGTATTTATTACTTATCTTCTTCGGTTTGACGTGATTAATATTGCCTGTCAACATCTTCGGCCCGGGAAGATTTTTCGCTGCGTCATGGATTGGGCAGGATGCGGGTTATAATTCGAAGTGGAGATAATTTTTGTACGTACTGATTAATTATTTTTATTGATAAAGTGAAAGTACACGTGTAAGTGTATTTGTTGTAAGGAATATCCATACTTTTTCTAGCGTGGTAGAATCATTTAATGAGTCCTCCCACCCAGGGCAGGGCATTGTAAGAAATTCTGTACTGACTAAAAGCCACGGTGACCTTCAATAACTCTTTACGTTCTGGGGTTACAGTGGCTCGTTAGTCCCGCGATCCAGGAATATCACTTGATATTATAAAACTGAAAAGTTTGTTTGGTTGAAGTTGAATACTCAAGTCTCGAGAACTACTGGTTAGAATTGAAAAGTTATTCATTGAGAACGGCTGTATAACATCACGGTAAAACTAATAGGAGCTGAGCAGCGGTCTAGAAGTTTCACGATGCAAAGAAGACTGGAAAAGTGTATCAGCAAAGTATCCAAAAAAATTTCGAATGCCTCTGACTTATCAGTCATGTTATGGTTCAAGGAAAATAAAATTCTCGTTACGAAAACCTACAACTGAGTGAATATACTGAGGAATTATAATGTTCCCACTGCTGGAACACAGGCCTCCTCTCTGTGAGAGGGAGTGGGCCATAATGCCCCACGCGGGCCTAGTGCGGATTGGTGCATGTCACATGTCTTCAATTTTTTTTTTCTAGGCCATGGGTTTCCTCACGATGTTTTAATTCACCGTTTTGAGAGCAGTGATGATGAAATAAATTACACAAAGTAATGCGCCGTCGGGGTTCGAACTCTCGACCTGCAACTCGTTAGTCGGGACCAATACCACTGGGCCACCACTGCTCTCCGCAAACCTTAATAAGTGCCATCTCTGTTATAATGTTAATACTACGATTACCATCATTTTCCTCAAATACTTTGAGAACCAGTTTCGTGTTGGAAGATGCTACGCCGCGTAGCACCTTCGTAGCGATCCGTTTCATGTTGTTAATCACAGATGGCGGTATTCGCAAATATCAGTTTTCTCATAATGCATATTGTAGGATAGATATTGACGGCTTCCAAGTCTTTATCTTAGATTTTTGTATTTTAATTATAACGTACTTGAAGTATGCGTTTATTGTTATGAAAAAATTAAAAAGCGCCTTTAGTGTACTTTTTTTTGCATCTAAGTCAATTCAAAGTTCTAGTTTACTTTACGTCGCAGAATTGGGAAAAGTTATATCTTTACATATTATTATTATTATATTATAATAAAATCGTAGAGATGTCATTCCTGTACATTGAATATTTTTTTCTTTTTGTATTTTTTTCGAGATAAGGGATCGATTCTGATGCCAAATCAACTTTTTTTTTTTTTCGAAATTTTTTATGTTTTTTTTGATTTGATCTATCTCCGAAACTACTGTAAAGTTGTCGATCAAATTTTCCTCAAATATTCCTAATAATATGCTTCTGTTTATATGCTATGTATTATTACGCTATTTTTCCTGGGTGATAAGCAATTTTGAATTTTGTTGTTTTTAGATGTTTGTTGATTGTTGGAAGCTAAACCACTGGATATTATTTAGTCAATTTTTCCTCAAATATTCCTTAAACTGCTGTTCTATTAATAGGATATGTATAATTACGCTATTCCCCTTGGGGGATTAGCAATTTTATAATATGTTGATTTTCAGTCATTGTTGACATTTGTACAAGAACCGCTATTTGAAAACCACTGTCAACGTACTAGCCAGTCCGGTCGGTAACCTGCTTGACTTTCTTGCAAGGGGTCTCTGGATCAAATCTCGCAGTTTTTTTTTCTCTTTTTGAGTTTTTTTTTATTTGTCCTGAGAGTTTTAAATAATTAAAAAAAAATGTGCATACTTTTATTTCAATATTATTCGCGATTTAAAATAATTACTATTTTTTTTGAATACTTCTCTAGGATATAAATCTACACCGATTTAAATTGTAGGTAGTAAGTTGGATATTTTTTTTAATTGTAATTGTTTCGAGGTGTGGAATTTTAAAGATTAGAAAAAAAATCAGGGTTTCTATAATTTGTGTTTATTTATGTTTTGAATTGGTGCTCAAACCAGTGCATAGACATAGATTCTGTTTTAAACGACGACAAGTTGTACTCATCGAGTCAGATAAATTAGTTATTTTTTAGGTATCACGCGGTATGCTAAAGGGAGAAGAGCAATGCTATCGTATGTACGTTCAACTTGCAGCGATACTGTAAATCGACCCAAAAATGATAGTCTAATGTTTAAATAAACACGGTTCTTTGAAATTAATATCGCTCAAATAAGGACGTTTCCTATGCAAACTATGTACCTAGATATAACATTATTATTGATCTAAACTAATAATAAAAATGCAATTATGTTTGTTTTTTACCTTTTTACGCATTACTACCTACTGAATCGATCGTCCCAAAATTTTGCATATACGTTGTCAGGAGTATAGACACGGATATAAGGTATCTTACATCCCGAATAACAGAAGCTGTTTCCGAGAAAACAATTACGTTCATATTCCAGATGGCGCCACATGATCCGTATTGTTTCTCAAATTCTAAAATAACGCAAGCAAAGCCGCGGGCAAACACTAGTTATACATATAGTTGGCACCTTAGTATTTCTCTTGCGGGATCAAACTTTTTGCAAATCGACGTGATATCGATTTCGTCTAAAACTCATTATTAATAATTGAAAAATATTGTTTTCTGTTTTAGTTTGTTAGCTATGAATACACATAAAGAACTACTATATAAATATTTTAAAATTCTCCTGTAATGTTTTCTTATGACGTGTGTTTACCACGATAACAATAAACTTCTATAAATGTCACTTCCTGACCGTTAATGGATTTGTTATAAAAATATTGGGTACCTAGTTTACCTTTGCAAAATTACTT
The DNA here is from genome assembly GCA_036375495.1 of Agrotis segetum. Taxonomy (NCBI): domain Eukaryota; kingdom Metazoa; phylum Arthropoda; class Insecta; order Lepidoptera; family Noctuidae; genus Agrotis; species Agrotis segetum. Next base: position 692,328 of record JAQSVV010000297.1, read on the forward strand.
CTTCGTGAATTATTATTATATTTCTTATAACTGCGCTTTGTGGGAAAATCATCACCTTTTTCTAACATTGTTACTAACAACATTTTATCGAGTAGTGGGACATACGATAAATCATAAACTCTTTATCTTAACAATGTCTATTGTTTGAAAGTGTTCGTATTAGTCGTATTTAGCCATTATTGAGTAGCACGAGATTGCTGTAAATATAATTATGTATTCTGAGATGATAGTCTAAATAGATTTACAAACAAACGAAGGCAATTTACAATTTATCAAACGTAAACAAATTCTTATTGAGTAAGTAATGAATTACAAGTTTTTATTAGTTGTACGATATTTCTACATAATTATTATTTTTTTAAATGATGGAAATATAAAAAAAAATGTATTTGTTACCTCCTATGATAAGAAGATGCGTCTATGCTCACACTGTTGAAAAGTATCGTTTATTGAACTGTCTGTCTGTTGTTCTCTGATTTTTTTTTAATATTAACCCTTCGAGCCCCCGAGGAAAACGTTTTTCCACTAAATACTAATCGATTTTATGACTTATTTTTCCAAAAAAAAGTATTAATATCGGTTTTTGTTTTGGTGGCACAAAAACGTGCCGTTGGGGATCGGGCGGTCTTACTGTACCTTTACACAAGAGTAAACATAAAGTCGTTTTTATTTCCCAACAATTGTCCACCGAACATATTTCTAGTCTTTAGAACAGTTTCTAAAGTTTAGAAAAAATAGGTTCGGTTTTTTGCAGCATTTTTATAATTCCCTTTAGTCCTTCTTGCCTTCGACTAACTGATTCTGTTTCTCTGAGCCTGTAGCCAAACTGCAAGCGACATTCGCTAACGTTCAGCAGTCGCTAATAGATTTTCAACTTTGTACCTCATTGCATCAAGTTGAAAATCTATCAAAGATACAGATCGTTTTCGTTTGTTTCGTTCGCTATCGCTCAGCAGTCTTTACTAGATTTTCAAGTTTATGCGATGGTGTATAAAGTTGAAAATGTATTAGCGACTCCTGAACGTTAACGGTTGTCGCTTGCCATTTGGCTACAGGCTCAGAAAAGAAAACGACGCTGAAAGTGCGACGATATACTCGTAATTGTTGCGAAAATTGCACGTCTGCAACGTCCTACATTAACAAACGCCAATCGGTTTATTAATAAACGTCATAGCTGTAGTGTGGTCTGAAGCAGCTGACGATTCTACCAACTGCACTTTAGTCACATTATCTAGCCTGAAACGTGATAAACATGTCAACAGAAGGAATAAATAATAATAATAATAATGAAACCAGGCCTGAATATTTACATAACCCCATGGCCACAAGCTAAACGACGTGCGTTTTCGAGTCTCTGCTGCAAAATGAACATTTCTAAAACTTACTACCGGTAGCAAATATCTTTTTCTCACGATATAGTGACTGCAACAAATGAAATAAGTTTAAATATGCTAGTAGCGCGTAGAAGTTTGCAGGTTTTCTTGGTGCAAATGCGTCTCTGCCGCTGTGTGTAGGCAGGCATGTTCTATGTCAGACAAAAGTAAAATTATGATAGCGTGCGTATAATATGCAATGTACGGTGCAAAATCAACTGCCGAGGTGCGTGTGTCACTTGACGGATGTCACGCTCTATGTCGCATCTCCCTGGGCCCTGAACAGGGCTTAATAACATACATCTAAAAACCGATAATTACGTTAGCACTGACATGTGACTATAATTTTCTATGCATAGTAACCATTCACGTATGATTAACGAGTCGGGTACCATTTCGCTGTTGCTATCTCGATAATAATTATGTCAATAGAGGTTTTCGCACAGTACATTATGATATCAAAATATTATGAAATACTAGGACTTGATAAGGTGTGATAATGGTTTTCAAATATTGTGAAGCAAGCAAAGATTTCGTTAATTTAATATCTATAGAGAGAAGTGATGAATGAGTTGAAGTCATTTAAAATATGGTTATGGTTTTTTGGTACCTGTAGTTGGTAGTGATGTTTGAATGGATTCGTTCCTCAAAATATTATTCCACTGAATAGGTACATAAACAGACTGTCTAATTTATTTTCTCATTAGACAATTCACACATATTTGGCTATCAAATGGGTGCTAAGACAAAAAATCTATAGATACTAATAATTATCACGTTTTGTTTTCAGCAGAGAGGACAAAGAATCGGTTCATAGGCACATTGCCGTGTTAATTTTTCTGTTGGATGGCGACACACCTTTTTGTGTTGTTACCATGTTTGGTGATATCTAGGAGCATGGGAGTTTGGTATTATAATCATTTTTTGACTTGCTGAATCTGTTTATAACGAGATTGAACTAGATTTTGTTGACATAATATTTAACAAAGCAGTCATTCATCTAACATCTGTCGCTAAGTTATAAATATTGTGCAGCCTAGTACTAAGAGGAAAGATATAAGAAAATTCCCAAGGTTTGTGAAAATTATTTATTTAGTTATAGGTTTGGGTGTCTAAAACTGGACACTACCAACACTCTTGTCTGGAAGATGGTTGACGCGATGACTTAAACGCGTACTGCAAGGGTTTGTTTTACCGTAGGTAGAGCGGGAAAAGATGTTGTGGGAAAAGACCCAGGAGTGTAATGTTGTTGTAAGATAAACTAAAAATATTGACTTTTGAAGAAAAATAAGCACTAAATTCACAAGAAACGGGTAGTGTACTCTATTGAGGCACAAAACCCCATCGGCTGAAAATTCACGCATGTTTAGAGAAACGTTTATTTATTTATTTATTCAGGTTAACCAACAACTGTTTACACCAACACAATAACAGCTTATTATATAATAGGATAAAATTTAGTTTAGAGGATGGTAAGCTTCTTAGAAAACTTACCCCCTTTATTAATGACATCACTACCGAAGGGTTGAGTTCTCTCTGAAGCTGATTGTACAGACGCCAGCAGTGAACTGCTGGCGTCTGCCCGAATCTGTAAAATTTTACCAATCGAATATTAACCTTCCACTATCATGAGAAGGTTGAAAATCTATTAAAGATATTTGATAGATTGAGGTACCTAGGTTGATGTGCAGTTGGCGTCTGTACTACTATCGAAGCATGAAGCTTCGGCGGAAGTTTTGGGCATGTTTCTTAGTAGGTACTGACTCCCGATGTTTTCTCAGAACTTATGAATTCAAAACTAATGGTTACTTTTATACAGGCAGCTATTTTCGTTGACGGACTTAGTGTCGCCGCACACGAGCCACTCGCGACAGCCACAAACGCCGCCAGGAGATGCTAGAAGCAGCTACAGCGGTACTTAGCTGAAGCTCGCGACAGCCATTTATGGCGGGCGGTCAACACTTGTGGTCGTTGGCTGCTACATTTCTTAACCAATGCATTACAGAGGTGAGAGAGAGAGGGGTGCGGAAACGCGCGAGTGGCGTGTGGCGGCATTTTGTGGCCCGTGTGCACAGCCATAAGAGAGTGTACAGGGCACTTCTCGATCGAAATTGCTGGTACGTAATAAGGCATTTGGTTAGTCATCATCGAATCATCTTATTGACTACGAGTATTGACACGCAATGATGAAGAAGTACTTAAAGGCGTGTCATTTGCGTGACGCGTTAATACAGGAGTAATTAAATATGGCATACTCTCTTATAAAGATCGTTGTGAGATTTTTATAGAACAATGCCATTATAAAACAAGTGTGAAACTAAAACAAAGGTGATAACAATGATAATCTGTCGTCAAGTTATACACCTTACATTGAAAATGTTGTGGGTTTGAAACCTTGAGGAATAGCTAGAATGTTATACAAAAGGAAATGTGTCGAAAGAGATCTACATTAATAACTTAATGACAATAGTCAACAAAAGATCATCATTCACAACACAAAAGCTGTATAAAATAAAAACAATAAATAAGATATCAATAGTACCGGTAGCGTTAAAATAATCGAAAAAGTCAGAACTGAACACACGAACATAAAAACGTCATCTTTATTTTCCTTTTGTGTGCGCTCTGATACAATGTTTAACTCATTTCAGAATATAAAAGGTTATTCAGCTGAAACAGTAACAATGACGTTGTTAATAACTAGCCTTTTCCCAACTAGGTTGGGTTCGGCTTCCAGTCGAACAAGATGTAGCTGAATATCAGTATTTTATTTGGAGCGACTGCCTGTCTGAGCTCCGCCACCCAGTAACTGGGCAATACGATACCCCATCGTAAGGTAAGATTCACACCAACCGGCCGGATCCGGCGGCATTTTACAATACGGTAAAGAACATAGAAATCTATCATGAGTAAATACAGTTAATGTTTGCTTGCAAAATTATCTCCGTCGGCATTCCGCGACACGTAGCGACGTGTCCCATAAGTTGCATGCAAATATCAACTGCATGTATTTCCTGTTGATTCATTTCAATCTTCATTACCGCATTGTAAAATGCCGCCGGGCCCCGCCAGTTGGTGGGAAACGTACCTAAGACTGGTTATCAAACTTTTAGAGCTTCTAAGTAATTGTAATGACTGTCAAAGATCTACAAATGGCAGCCGGGACCAACGACTTTAGTTTGCTTTCATTCATTCTGCGAAAGGGGTATTTTGCGACGAGCCGTCAAAAAAATAACTTCCTCAATAATTACTCAACATTGCCTTTCCCTAAATTCAATGATTCACTCAAACATTCCTGATTATCTCTTACCATATTTTATGGAGCAACACTTAACATTTGACCCAATGACTCAGATCTTCATTCGTTTTTTGTTACATTATTAAAACCGTAATAAAATTAAGAGTAATTGAATCTATTATCTTTTGACATTTGAACTGATTTCATGCAGCGATTTGGACTAGATATAAATTAATTCTTCAAGAGTATTTGGAACTCACTGCCACGGTCGTTTTGAGCAGATGGGGGTCAAGTTCAAAAAGTTTTGAGGGCAATGTCAAGTCTATTTTTGGAGTGTACATGGGTGAATCATCGTGAAGTAGTCGTTTTATTATAACTGTTCTATTGCATTTCTATTAATAAAAAAGAACACAATGTTTAGTTGTCTTCTGCAATCATTTTGCTTGAAAACGTGTCGAACGTTATGTATGACTTGGCTCATTTCCTTATAAACCAGTCGTAGTACAAATAATATTACTAAAATGGGATTAATAAATCAAAAATATACCAACAGGCTAGACGCAATGCGATATTGTACCAAATTTAACCCCTTGGAACACAACGCGACGCTAGTCTACGATACCTTATAACGGTTTGGTATGCATTGAGGCGTGTGTTTTGCAATAGTCGCCTGGATATCAAAGTCGTAAGATATCAGAGCCTTTCCCGGAACATAAAGGGCTAATGAAGGACACCGTGGATTTTAGTCAGTACAAGTCTGATGACAGTCACTCCCGCCCTGCCCGGGGTAGGAGGACTCATTTGAGGATTTTACCACGCTAAAAAAAAATCAGAGCCTTACGTCGCGTTGTGTACGGAGGACCTTAAAATTCCATAGTTCCGCTGTTTTAACCATTACAAATTTTATAGATAAATTAAATTAAATAAATTCACCTAAAGAGCAAACGAATATCAATGTCATCAGTAATGTTGAACATAAAAAATATACGTGTGTTGCCTAATAAAATAGAAAGAGATATTTATATTCTGTTTTAACAATGTATTTTATTTTCTAACCACGTTTAAAGTAGTTTAAGTATTTATTTAAATCCTAATACAAGTAGGCAAGTTAGTAAGAAAAGATGGCTGAAGTACAAACTTGCACGAGGCAGAACCACAAGAAGATTACCTACTAATAAAAAAGTACTACGCAGTTTGCGAACACTATAATTTTCTTCGTAATGACCAGTGTTTTAAAATGAGTACTTACGATATTTTCTTGTGTCAACCGTGGTTGAAAAGTTCCAGTTCTTGTCTTTCTTTACTTAAGCTACAATGTTTTTTTTCTCTTTAGTTGATGTCCCTCTTCATTAAATAAATACGATAAGTAGTATTGTTTTTTTTACGTGGCAAAATTTCAAATGAGTCCTCCCACCCCTAACTGTCAGACTTGTACTGACTAAAATCCACGGTGTCCTTCGGTAGCCCTTTGTGTGCCGGAGTCGCGGTATACGTATGTCCCGCAACCGGTAGTATTGGTTTTAATATACATACGTAAATAAACACATAATTATGTAATGCCATTTTCTACAATGTGTATGTGTGTCAGACATACACATTCCTAGCGGTAAAATCAACTCGATCTATCGCAGAACAATGTTGGATAATTATGCCTTCCAATTTGTGCCAAAAACAGTAACCCTCGCTTTGCGCGTCTAGTCTGTTCTACTCACCTTTTCGATTTATGTTACCTTTATTGAACATGATCGAGAGATTACTATTTAATACTATTTCTTTAATCGTGTGCACAAAAACAACGGACATAATTATGTGTAGGTATGAATGCATGCACCTTCTTCCTGTAAAGTTTTTGTAAATGGAAGCAGCTGAACCACAAATCATATGAGTTTCCTCTACTTATATAGATATCTATATACTATATGATTATTTAATTATCACCATCCTTAAGTGACTGCTTGATCATCTAATGGGCACCGTGTTCAGAGGCACAGGTGTCAGTACTTTATTTGCATTGTTTTCTAACACTGTTTTCAATTCATTAACTCTGTAAGAGGACGGTGTGAATCGAAGTGTATTGGTTTTAACACTTTATGTTTGAGGAATCGCACGTAGGGTCCGTTCACACCGAGTTGCGACGCGGGGCGACGTGATGCGACGTAATTGGGTGTCTTCTTTCTAAGTAAAGAATGGATACGAATACAGATTGTACGAACGTAACTAACGTCAAAACCAAATTGCGAACGGATAATACCGCCACGACTGAAGTCATTTTGACGCGGCGCTAGTTTCTATGTCATAACCTTTATTTGCATTGAAAACTGAAATACTACGAATTTTCTCCATATCAAATTGAAATATTATTCATTTTTAGTTCGGGCTCGTTGTCAAAACGTCTGTCACTAAGACTGCGTTTCCACCAGAGATGTGCTAGGATGTGTAGCGAGGAAAGCTCCAGACATCCTCGCACGACACATTTCTACCGCACATCTCTGGTGGAAACGCAGCATAAGGCCGAAATCACGGACTTCGTGCTTAGAAATTAGACCGATGGAAATGTGTATTTTTTCGTGTAGTAAATATAGTTACATTTTGTGGCGCTATTAAAAGTGCGTTCAGATGACTTTGCGTTGCGTTGCGCTGCGTCTTTCGGAGACATGTGTATCTTTTCTTGTAGTAAATAATAAGGACCAATTTTCACCGAGACGCGACGCTATGCGCACTTTTCAATAGAGCGACTCTAAATCGAATCGAGGAAAATATGCCTATTTCCATATCCGTCGTGTAAGTCGCGCTGCGTCGCATATCAGTGTGTACTGACCCTAAGTCTCCTCGTAGAGGTCAAGGACATTTGGTACTTACCTACTCTTGATTTACATAACATTCGAGTTTCTGTTCGACCGCTTGGCTAACTTATGCATATGTACATATTTGCTTATTAATCTTGTGGTCTGTCTTTTTTGTCTGAAAGCTTTTGATCTTCTTTTGAATGAAAAATATAATACGTTTTCATCTCTATCTCTCTTCTGTCGCTGGCCTGCTGGAAGAAATTTCTTGTTGAAATAAGCAGTGCCTTTGTGCTCTTTTTTTCTGAATGTTATTTCTTGTATCTATGTGTTTTTGTGTACATAAATAAATAAATAATATGAATATTTTAATGAATTTGTTTTTCATAAAAAAATCTAACTAAAATAGTAGTTATATACAGAGAAGAATGGAAAAAGAAAATATGGTGCACCGTTCTCAATTGACATGGGATTTTTATTTTACGTGGTCAAATCATTGAATGAGTTTTCCCACCCAGCGCAGGACGGAGGTACTATCAGACTTGTACTGACTAAAACCCACGGTGTCCTTTAATAGCCCTTTCCATTCCAGGTAATGGTTACCTGAGGAATTTTTTTTTTTAACTTTTCAATAAATAAACATTGTGTTTTTTTTTTTTTGCTTTTAATCATTTCCGTTCCATAATTGTTTAACTTAACTCAAAGGACAGGTAGTATATTTTTTCTCGTAAAGGTTACCATTCATTTTGGTGTTATCAAGGAAATATTCTAGAAAATCTATAATTTATAAACCTATCAGTATTTACAGCAATAATTTTGTGTACCCACATAAGTACCACTTTAATATTCAATCCACAAATGTTTGACTACACACGGTATGTATGTTATATGATAATAGGTAAATAGTAGGGGCGTCAGTTAAAAATAATATATGTTTAGTTGTCTCGCCCGTATGTGTTTTGCATTGGTTAAGTACTGTGATCGTATTGATATTCATAGGTATTATTATCACGAACAATATCAAGCAAAAAAAATATATTTATACATATTTTCGATACAAAATTACAAAATTCACCTTATTCGACAGAAATGTTTTTTATTTCGCAATTACGTAATTGGCATTTTTTTTTATCCTATGTTGTCCCACTGCTGGGCAAAGGTCTCCCCCATAACCTTCCAATCTGTTCTGTGAGCGGCTTTCTCCGGCCAATCCGTCAGGAAGGTGTCTAGGTCGTCACGCCAGCGTTTCCTAGGCCTCCCTCGGCAACAACGCATTGGCAATTAGTAGAAATAAACAGTTTTATGGTTTTTCTATTCAAGTATTACTAGTCTATATATATAGACTAGTAAACGTGGTATATATCCTAATACTATTATAAAGGCGAAAGTTTGTAAGTATGGATGAATGGATGTTTGTTTACTCTTTCACGGAAAAATCACTGAACGGATAGTTGGCTAAAATTTGGTACACACATAGCTTTATAACCTGGATTAACACATAGGATAGTTTTTATCGCCGATTTTATGTTCCCGTGGGATAATTTCGAGTTGCGACCACGGGTCGGAAACGCGCTGGCAACAGCTAGTAGACGATAAAAAGTGAAAGTTACAAAAATAGTTGAAATTGTTTCAAATGGCTCCAAAGCTCCCCCTTGGCCTATGTTCAGCAGTGGACATCTTCCTGCTGATGATGATGATGATGCTGATGATTATAAATCACACGTATTTATTAACGTAAAGACTGGTGCACTATGCACATAGTGCACCAGTCCATATACCTATATGACACCACATTTCGTCAGTTATTTTCAAATCCCATTTTCATTTTTTTTTCACCCTTAACATAATTCATGATTTTTATTTTTTTTATGGCATACAGCTTGTTTCTGTTCTTTACATGTGTCTTAGCTTGGGAAAATATTAATAATAGGTCCAGTTTAACCGCAACAACTGTGGGAATAAAATACAGGACGCTGTAAAACAAAGTTCAACATTTTTTCTACTTTTTCATTTAGTTTTTTTCCGATTTAATTGTTTTTAAACTGGTTTGGACCGAGATCCGGAAAATACTATTTTTTAATAGAGCATTAAGTAGTTAGTGTAAAGATTACAGAAAAATCTTATTTGTCCACCTCACTGTATCTTAATATGTTCATAACTTTTGAAGTCTAGCAAGCATTTTTTGTGATGCCATTTGAAGAAAAGAGTTCTGCACAGTGCCCAGCGTTACTTTACATACTAAGAAAAAGAAAATAAATGGTATGTTCGGCAAACTAGGACATAGCACACTCTTAGCCCACGATAGAAGATCTCAGATTTATTGTTAACTCATACGAAATCTTCCAAGCATAGCTTACAACAGCTTACCTACTGTTCTTTTGCGACATGAACTTTCGAAGGAGTATTGCCCTTAGTCACCAAGCTAGTTACGCGGGTTGGTGACCGCTCAGCCTATACAGGTCATTTCTAAAATTATTTAATATTATGCGAACATCGAGTCCAACTATTTAGGTATATATACCCATTCATATAATTTGTCTTACGGTTGTGTCGTCATCGCTTTTATGATAATTAAGTATACAGGTATTACATGACGCTTCATTAAATAAAATAAAAAAATATATATTGTATTAAGGAATATTTATTTATTAATATAAATATAAAATCTATCTAAATAACAATTCGCTTACATACTGGCTAATACTAGAAGGCCACCTCGACAGCATCGCAACTTTAACATAAAATCACCAAGACCTTCACAAACACGTTGGAAATTCAATACATTTATAGAAAGAAGCGAAGAAAACTTATTTTAAGTTCCTTGTAAAACCAAGGAATAACAATATCATACATGGTTCCGAAAGTCTGCCGCGCAGATTCGAATTTCAGTCGAGTAACACAACTGTCACAATAATTTACAAACAATACTGCAATAAGTGCGCATTCAAGGAGAGCCTATAGGTACACGGTGCCAATTCTGACCTGGGGCTTCGACTTGAAGAGGTTAGAAGCGGTCTTGATGATGCTAATGATAGGTCTGAAGGTCGATGTTTCTTGACGTTGATAGTAAGACGTTGGGGCTGGTTGCTGGTAACTGTACTGATACTGGTTGTTGTACTGGTTGTAGAACTGGTTGCTGTACTGATAGTTGAAGGCAGGGGTGTCAGCGGAGCTGTCGGGGATGGCATTCGAGATGTAGCTGTTGCTGTTGTCCACCGTCTGGTAAGACGAGGAAGCTGTGTAGCTGGCGGCTGTAACAAGAAAGACATAACATTAAATTTATTGTATGGGACAATAAAGTTTACAATAGTATGAAGCAAAAGGATCGTAAAAAATATGAAGTGTTTAATATATGGAACTCATCTAGAGCTAACATAAAACTGTGGTTTATTTGATGTAAATCAAGTTCTGAGACAATAATAAATATTTACCGCAAAGGCCGGAGTATTTGCTCGACTCAGTGAGGCCGAAGTTGGTGCATGATGGGTAGCCCTTTTCGTAAGGCTTGGCTCCAATAACGTTTCCGCCAGGACCGTAGTTGCAGACGTAGAGTTTGGTATAACCCCGGACAGGGTCGTAGTAGAAGGTGAATCCACAGCCTACTTTGGATGTCTCGCCCCAAACCAACTAGAAAAAAAAAGAATAACGTTACAAACTCGTTCGACTTAATTCCCAAACAGGTTGGAATAAAGTAGAGCCACATAAGTCCCGCGCATGAAAGCAATAATGAATTATTATGTAATCTACGAAATTAAATATTCAATATGACACATTTGGCGGAGAATTGATATGGAGATTGGCTTTATTAATAAATTGCCGAATTTAAATTGCTAATTACCTGTGAGTAATGCCCGGTGCCGTGTCCTCCAGTGATGGCTTTGTAGCCGTAGATACGGACTTCAGCAAACCAGGCGTTGATCTGTTTGTCGAATTCGGGTTCAGAGTCAGCATTGGAGCTTGGTGGGCGAGTTGTCCAGGTGGCCGCGAGATTCTGACCCACGGGGAAGCGGCCGTCTTGGCGCTGGGAAGCAAGGTCGTGAGCTGTGATGCATTGGTCCGACCAGTGCTGAGCGCCAGCGGCCAGCCCTTCATCCCATACCTTCACAAAAAGAAACATTTTGTTAGCATACTCAATAAATTTTTAAACGTTCTGAGAACAAGGTTGTTTGTTTTTCATTAAATGTTTGACACATCGGGCAATGAACTTTTACAAGTGTCACTTATCTGTGTTTAACGGAAAGTATCAATTGACATTGTGTATTTTGTATATTTTGCACGATATGTTCTTCAGTTAAGACTGTTACATGTTGAGTCGAAATAAAAATTGTGATTGGCAAGATTTTACCTATCATCTGTGGAATTACTATTTTAATCTGACATTATATTATTATTAAAAACTTATCAATAATTATAATCTCGAATTTATCAACCGGGTAAATGTAGAAGACTAGTATAGCTATCTCAAGTATTTTAATTGAATTTATTCCAATAGTCTCGAATACCAGACAAGATATAAAAATGCCTTTGGAATAGGAGATTAAGCAATTTGCATTACTTCATTATTTAATAATAATTATTAAGTATTGGACTGATGTCACTGCTTTAGAGGTATTTTATGACCCAGTGAATTAAAATGTGTGATAAAATGTCAACGAATAATGGTTAAGATTAAGAACGTATTCATCTTCGTAAGGTTGTTTTTCGTTTGCATTTGACTTACCATTTCCATCATGTTTGCCGCTGGTGGTTGGCTGGAGACCTGTCCTAAGGCAACGGATTGCCTCAGACGATTGTGTGCGTCGACTATAGCTTGCTTCTCATACGCCGTCAATCCTCCAGATCCTAGAAAAGAAGAAAGAACAATGTAGATTTAACTTCATCAAAATTCAACTCTATTGCTAAAAATATAAGAGTGTCGTTCTATCTGAGTGTCAAGAAGACATTCTCATTGATTCGGTAAGCATTTATATTGATCTGATTTATTAGACCGGTGTCTGCTAATACAGGTTTCAGTGTCAATAAAATTTTACGACCTCGACCCATACCGATATGTAAAATAGAAGCATCTTTTTGAATAAGAACTCGTTCGCAAAATCCAGACTGGGTGGCGGCGAGGCAATATGGGTTGTTCGTTTTATATTAAGGGCACTTTATTAATTTAAATGTGCTTTAGACGCTTTTGAGTTTAATGAATAGACATTTAAATCTTCAGGCAAGATAATATTTGACTCTATTAGTCAATTAGTTTCTCGAATATACAAAATCTGCTTATTTATAAGTTTAAATTAATTATTATGTTGTGTTAATAATTAACACAACATTAATATTGTTGTGTTAATTATTATTTTTAAATGAATTATCATGAGCTTTTTGATTTAGTAAACGGCAACCGAAAGTAGACGCATTAAACTTTTGACAGTGACTGAATTTGCCAATGAAGGCCTGAAAAATTTAGATGCTGAAAATAATTAAGGAAGGGTTTGAAAGAATTAAAAGGACTTAGACTTACGTAATAATCGTTTTCCAGCAGTGCAGCTGCCTTCTGTCGTTGCGAGGAGACCTCCAATAACAAACAACACTAAGGATATCATCTTGAAGGTTCAAAAGTTAATTCACAACACTTTTATAACTGAAATAAATTCACGCGTAAAGTTGAGATTCGTAACTAAAGACTTTGTCACTTATAATTTACGAAACTTCAAACTTATTTAATATTTCCCGGTGATCCGTAGCACGATGTGCTGCGCGCTCTCCAGGCTTTAGCCGTGTGTGCGGCCAGCGGCCCACGCGTGCGCTTATGTACTCGACGACTCGTTACCATGGAGACGGAGCGACGCCGGCCGCCCGCTGCGTCTGCGCATAGCCGCTCACGCCGCTCGCTCGACACCGCTGTGCCGCACACGCTCACAATACACCCTTAATTCTCAAAACCAAAAAGATATTTAACATATTAAACCAATTTATCAACCCCCTTTTTATTCAATTTAAATAAGACTATCTTTAACAATTATGATTGGCAAACAATACCCAGGATGCTCTATTCTTCGATCGTGTATAGTCTTCAGTTACGAAATAAAGAAAGGTTATACGAACATCGGTCAGCTACTTTTTATCTGCAGTAATAATTTAAAACTCATTATGCTGCAGACGGTGTGGTTGTCAATGAAATCGAGTTCTTGTGATGTGTCCGAGCCGAACGTGGAAATATGTTGACAGATATTGGTCGGAACGGAAGTGGTCTTTAAGCGAAATTATACGCAGCTAAAAACAAGGAAAGAATAATCTGTAATCACCCTTTTTTATGTCAAAGGCTACTTAATTTTACATTTTTGGAATGAATAAGAATAATTTGCCTGCCAATGTAAATGATTCCAATCATTTTATACGTTTAGATAGGAAACCAATTATTGCTTGACGTTTGCGAAAATGTAAATAATAAAATTTAAAGTGGCATGATGATTTTTACGTCGCAGTATACTTTTTAAGTACCACATGTATTTTAAATTGTTCCACATAATTTAAGAGGCCATTATTTTTTATTTTTTTCCGATAAATGATGGTGAAATGAATCCATAACTATATTTAGATAAGATTACAATTTGGCTAATGAAGCGACGATGGTAAGTCGTTAATTTGAGCCAAAAAATTGACCAAAAAGTTTAAGGTGACAAGTTGTCTGTTAGCAACCGATCCGGTTTACCACCTGACGCGAATTTTCGTTCGATGCTTCAATATTTGCATATTAATGACTTTTATTTTATTGATTCCTTTTTTTCGAAATTCTATACTTGCTCAGGATTTTTATATTTTTAATTAAAACCAGTAACGTAGGTTTAGATGTTACGAAATTAGAATCAAGTTCAAATGATTTTATAATTTTTGAATTTACAATTATTGTCTGCGTAGCGCCACGAAATATGATACAGGAAAGTTATATGTATAGAGTTACATTAGTTATTTTTACTTTTCGACGTGTATAATTGATAAACAAAAGTATTATATTTCAGAATTTGAATCAATTAACGCTTCATGTCAATAAACATGCGAAAAGGGAAAATAAAACTAAAATAATTTGTTTCTATGGCACTTATTTCGCTAAAATATTGTAGTAGATTAATTCCTGTTATTAATTGTCAAATACTAAAAATAAATAAATCTTCTATTACGAAGGTGGAATAATTATGTTTTAAATTCACTTAAGTTTAAAGTACATACCTAAGATTCCGAAAAGTTTGTCCCATTAATTTCGCTTACAGTCGTTGAAAAATGAAACAATTATTACATCCCTCTGGTAGAATTCATGATTATCAATATGAATCAACATATTTGAAAAAAAATAATATAATAAGCTTACTTAATTTTTTTTTCTCGTTATATTTGATTTACTAATTTTGAAATTATAATACGAGTATAAACCTGTAATACATAAATAAATAGGTTGATGATACCAAAATGGTATCTATTAATATGAAAATATTATAAAAAAAATTAATGTCATGATAATTTTGTAGAGGTAGACGAGAATTTGCAATTCTAAGTATCTGCTAAGATTAGGGCCTTGGTAGTGGGCTTTCTTGACCTTGGTAAATGAGACCTCTCTAAAATTGATTCATGAGGTTCGGGTAAAAACATAAAAATAATAATAAAGATTCTATGTTAGTATCGAAGCAAGTTGTGTTCGATAGTTTATAAATCAATTAGTGAAAAGTCGCGAATTTTCAATGAATAGAATGCATGTAATGAAAATTCTTGAAGAAATTGGCGCCACCCTAAAATTTAAAAAATCATGACTACTCTACTTTAGCAAACATGTAATAAAAAAAATATAAATATAGATTAAAATTAGTTGGATGCAAAGGAACATAATTATAGATTTTTCCAACCTAGTATTAATTTTCCGAATGATCGGAAAATCCATTAAATTATTTAGGTATCCATTTATTTTTCTACCTAATATGTGGCCAAATGAATTTACGCTGATCTTTATCATAGCAAAATGACGAAAAAGATTAAACTCAAAGCAAATATCAATCACACACCTTGAAAGCGCCTCATTGACTTTTGATATTTACAGAACACACAGAAAAAGTTATAATATTTTTGTTCTTTTATTTACCTTTTTACATACCTATTATTATTATTATACTAAGACATGGTCTTTTGCAATTTGTTGCCCGACAAGTTCAAACAGAATGCTTTTCAGTCAGTCAAAGTACAATCAATGTCCATTTTACTGACTTCAGAATTTTAGTTTACCTTTTTTTAATGTGGTGAAGCCCGTACACTACGTAGGTACGTGTATTCCACAGTACGAGTAGACGAAGAAGAAGACGAAAAATGGATGGAATGTCTAGGAATGATATGAATGAAACAGGAGTGAATGATGCTGTGACGTCTGATAGGGGAGAATTAAAGAAGAAAACGTGTTGCGCCGACCCCAAGTAGAATGGGATAAGGGCAGGAAGATGATGAGTACGTCGTATCTTTATTACATGAAGTAATCGGTACTAGCTTACAACACTAGTTAGCTAGCAAATACTTGTAAGTAATGGTACGTGAGTTAATATTGAATTAAATAGAGACTGGATGTATTATTTTGACAAAAACGTTTGACTTTACTCACAAAACCGGCCAAGTGCGTGTCGGGCCACGCACAGTGTAGGGTTCCGTAGTTGCCCATCAAAATACTGCGAACTAACTAAACTGATTCGCTGAATTTAATTTTAAAAAGAAGAATTTTCAAAATCGGTCCAGGAGTCTTTGAGAAATCGGGGAAAGTATATAAGAATAAAGATTACGACGAATTTAGAACCTCCTACTTTTTTTGAATTTAGTTAAAAATAGTTGACGATTAAAACCTACCTATCCCCAAAAAACATACCTATAAAAGCTGTAAAAATAAAGTTGACAAACTTACATTTGCAGTTGTCTCCGATACATTTTGTTTAGAAAATATGAGGTCCAGGTACATTTTATAAGTTGGTCGACTATTACTCGTAAAGTTGTAAAGCCTACTTAGTCATGATAATTTTCTTCTAAACTTCGTTATATATACTACTATTGTGAATTTTTTCACATCCCCAAACATAACCGTTTAGCTGGTAGAGGGGGGGGACACTCGAATCGAGCAAAATTTAGCACTTTAAAGCTTAATATTTCACAAACGAATTTTTTTATCAAAAAATTGTTAGTGGAAACTATCATTATTTTTTTAAGACCTATTTAATGATGCCCCACACTAAGGGGTACGCGAGAAAAAAAAAATCCTCACTTTACGTGTAAGTACTGGAGGTACCCTAAAAAAAAAAATTTTACGAGATTTTATTTTACCACTTTTTTGGCACAACAAATCCGTATATTTACACCAAATTACAGCTCTCTAGTACTGTGCGTCTCTGAGCTAAACTGCGGACAGACGGACGGACGGACGGACGGACGGACGGACGGACGGACGGACATGGCGAAACTATAAGGGTTCCTTGTTGACTACGGAACCCTAAAAATGCAGTAAATAATAATACTGAGTAGAATGCGTTAAATCCCTCACGTGCACGGTTTATCTTTGATAGTAAATAACCCATAAAATTCTGTCGAACCCATCTTGAAAGTCAAAGCCAGTTCATTTGACCTTTAAATAAATAGCCTTATTAATATCATTACAGTGAAAACGTCCTGGTCTACCATCCAGGAGAGAGAATAAAAATACAAATGGAAACTTGACTCGACTCTGAAAATACCTAAGATCCTCATTTCCGTAATACACTTTTGGAATTTTAACGATAGTAAATTTAACTATTGACCTAACAACCGTCCCCAAATATAATTAAATCGTTGAGCTAAGCATAAACAACGTAACCGTATGAATGAAATGATTTTTTTATATCATTAGAAGCTCAAGTTGTGTGACTTAATAAATGTCATTAATGGTAAGCCGAAAAGAATAAATTAATCATGCGTAATAATGACAAGAGTTTTGACTGTATATCATGGTGTTAATTTTCATTTATGTTTTGTGACTTGCAGATTTAGTCATCAATCATGTAGGTGTAGCGTAAAATATAAGTCGATATAGAAATTTCCAGCACGCGTAGCATGGCGATTCAATCTCTATTCTATCATGAAAAGACAAAGTAATTTATAGTTATTTCTACACAAATCGACTGTTTTTTTGTACAAATATGACATCATTTGTACATTATTGAAGAAAATAACTTTTATTTTTCATAATTTTTACATTACCCATGCTTAAAACGATAAAAATATTTCTATGTTCTGTCATGTCTATTCCCCCGTCGACAAAACCCCTTTCTACGGCGCCATGCTACGCCTGCAGGTGGGCAAACAGTTTTCTATCCCAATGACAACAGTAGAAATTAAGTATGTTTTTTCGTTGGCGATTTTATTATTCAGTTCAAATATTGTTAATAACAAATAAAATTAGTATAAGCCATTAACAACACCGGTCTCAATATTTCAAAAACAAAAATCACAAAAAAAATATCTTGTAATTTTTCCATATTAGCGTCTCGGCGACCACGGAGAGGCAACTTTCTGACGCTGATGTATAGGTATGGAGTGAGCTCCGCGCCGCCAGACAAAGCGTCGGCCAACGCGCCACAGTATCATTGCATGAATCAAACACTTGTATTTACTCGTAATTGTGCATTGCCAGTGGCGGATTAAGAGTTTCCGAGGCCCAAAGCACAGAGCCTGTGTAGGCCCTCTATAGCTTAAATTGGGAAGGTAGAAGGTACAAAATTAAAGTTTCATCAAAATAGAAAGTGTAGTAGATATAATTTAAAACTTAAAACATTTTTTTCTTTGCTTTATCATTCAGAGCAAACGCTCAGGGAGCAGCCGCAGGGCCCTGCGGGGGTGTATGAAGGGTCAATCCCGGACCGCTTTCGCCTAGTGATTTCGGAAATGTAGATGAATCTCGATAAAATGTAGGTAAAAAATGAAACGCCAGCAGAGGATGGAGACCCCTGGAGAACAGGGGCCCCAACCGCGTGCTTGTAGTGCTTTTAGGTTAATCCGCCACTGTGTATTGCAATGAATCCCAATGTCAAAACAGGTGATTCGATATATGCGTCGTTTCCGTAAAGGTACGTTAAGTAAACTTTGCGTTAACGAAAGTATTGTTCGAGAATCAAGGTGGGTAATCTTATTGATTTGTATGTAGTTTGAGTAAAGGATCATTTATGTATAGAAAGGAGTTGATTGTTAAAGGAGACAATTTGCGCTGACCTCAAACTAATTGATTTAAAAGCAGGACAGCGCCAGATGACTTATAAATCGAATTAGTTCACCAGTTAAAATTAAAAAAATTGAGCTACATTTTTCTTTTCTTACGTATGCCAAAATTGACAAAACGATTTTTAAATTCACAATACCTACGTTACTTCTGGTTATAATTTTTCATATTATTTGTAACGATACGAGTCTCTCCTAAAAATATCTCTACCTACTTTATTTTTCAATACTCCAGAGTTTGGACTAGGTTATGATGATTTCGTTTTGTACTTGTGTATTTAAGTTTTAGGGCGAATTTAACAAATGTTCAAGAGCTGTATGAAAAAATGGAACAGCGCCTCTGGTGTGCGAAGACAGAACTTTTTTTTGCTTGAAAATTGTCAATTTGAAATTGTCAAAGTACCAGTTCTTTTAGTATTATAAATACTGACTGCCAACACTGACGGTTATTAACTAAGCCTATTTTGGTTAATTAATAAACAGTTATTGAAAATTGAGATAATTCACGGTGACCATTGCCAATATTACGTTCTCTTGCATATCAAGAAGCTTAAATAGATGCACAGGATTATGTGCTTTATAATGAATATAGTAAAGGTGATAAAAGTGTGTAAGAGTTTTGATAATTTAAATTCTATGAATTGGTCGAGTTGCGTCGTATGTTTGTTTTAGCAAAGTTTGTTCTTAATCAACATTATACATCCTGTTAACAAGTCATCTTAATTAAGGAAAATCCGCTATGTTATAATAATAAAGTTTTATTTTTCGATAGGATTCTTTATAGACATTCGCCGAATTTCTAAAATAAAATAAATTGTTATTATTTCTAAAAATAAACATTCAATAGGAAAATGTACCATTAAAAATATTGCCATATAAATAAAGTTTATTACTCACTCTTACTTCAGGTTATAATATTCGTTTTAGTAAAGAAATAATGTAGGTAGGTATGTAGGGATTTAAAAATCTAAATTACTTGTTTGACTTTTAGGCGGAGATGAATACAATCAAATAATTAGGACTTTTTGAAACATTAATGATGCGCTAAATATCTTGATAATGTTTAATAATAAATATGATTTCGTTAATAAGGAATAAATAATTGAAGAAAAAAAAGATCACTCATTTGAAATTCACTCCTTTGTGGCTATTATTCTGTTCTAAATAGAATATAATGTATTATCATGTTGATAAAATTGATGTTTGGAAAGGATTTTTTCCATTAAAAAAGTGATGAGGATGTAAAATGTTAGGATAATTGTAATAAAATAACGAAGGCTTAACGTTTGTGGTTAGTCAACTTTTTTTTCCCACGCCTCGCGGACCAAATGTGGAAGGCATTGCGGTTTTTACTTTTTACTAAGAAATTGAATCTTGAAGTGTTTGTGAAAATTGCTTCCTTTTGAGTCAATCAACTAAGAACATTAAGACATATTTATATCTTAGAAATGATTATGTGTTTCGTCATTATGCCCAGCCTTTTTCGATGGAGTCAGCTTCCTGTGTTACTGGATGCCACTGAATACCAGTCATTAAGAAGCGACACTTCATCATCATCATCATCATCTCAGCCGTAGGACGTCCACTGCTGAACATAGGCCTCCCCTTTCGATCTCCACATATACTACCAGTTGGAAGCGACCTGCATCCAGCGTCTTCCGTCTCCAGCGACATATATCTGACTTTAATAGTCTAGTAACCAGGTGATACAATACCTCGACAGGTAACCGTTAAACTGGAACATAAACGGCTATTGAAGGATCACCGTGGATTATAGTCAGTACAAGTCTGACAGTTCCTCTCGTGCCGCCCTGGGTGGGTGGGATTCATGATTATTATGAGATTTATGATTTTATCATGATAACAAAAATCCGGTATCGCATTTTTTTGAGATTGACATCGCGTTATAAGACTGATTTCAGAATTTTGGATTCTGTCTTGATTGATTGATTTTAAAATTATTCTATATTTTTATGAACGAGCTATCTGATCTTGTTAAAATTTATATCGCTTATTTGCAGTTAGGCCCGCAAGCCAGAACTGAGGCCCGCGCCATGTGAGGCCTGGGTGACAAACGTCAAGCATATCGATGTCGTGGATGGTTACCCAATTCGCGGCTAAACCTCGAACAAGCGTTGCTTCTTTAAATATCGATCCTTGATATTACGCCTTGAGGCTTTCAAATGTTATCTTCAAATACGTTCGATTTTTCGACTTCCTTTTTAGTTAATCATCTTTATGTATATTAAACATTACATACGTAAATTAATGTCTTAAGAGTGGGTATTATGCCAGGAAAAAATCAGATTTCACCCTCGCGTCTCACATGCCTCTGCTCTAGTACCAATAACAACCACGGGCGCTGTGACGACGCGCTCTGCAAAACTTCTTTGAAAAAACAAAACAACTACAGTGCCACAGTCTAACATTATGACAGTAGGTACGACTCGGCTTCACAGGCGGGGTACACACGGACGCGGTAGGGCTGCCTGCTTACAGTATTTTAATTTAGTGGAAATTATTTCTAGTTTTTTAACTGACTTCAAAAAGAAGTAGGTTATCAATTCGACGATATGTTTTTTTTTTTGTGTGTTTGTTACGCGATTACTCCGCCAATACTGGGGATCGATTTTCAAAATTCTTTTTTTGTTCGAAAGGAAATACTTCTGAAGTGGTCCCATTGTCACCATGTCAGGATATGATGATTGGATACTGGAGAAATCGAGGGCAACCCTCAAATTTTGTAGGCCTACACATCGTTTTCCGCAAATTTTATGAAGTAATTTAGGTATTTGCGTATGGTAATCATCATCTAGCCGTGAATCATGAAGCCGTGGGGCTTAGAATTACGCTCCCCCAAATCATCCCGTGGGTGTCTAAGGGACAAACCGGAGTTCGGGCAGCAGCGTCCTCCGTGTACTGCACATCCTCACTGCGATCGCCAACCCGCCTGCCAAGCGTGGCGATTAAGGCAAAAAACCCCTTTATGAAAACCACAGAAACCAGGCCCCCAGTCCCCGGCAGCTCCGCTATCCCTGGCGCGGGTAGCGGTCAAGGTAACGGTGGAGCAGGGGGTGCTAAGAATCTCCGGAAGAGATCCGGCTACCCACCCCCACGACGACTGGCCCTGGTAACACACAACATACGAACATTGAGGACTGACGAAAAGATCTGCGAGCGGGAAGAGGAGCTAAGCAAGTTACACTGGGACATTATGGGGTTATGCGAAGTCCGTAGAGAGGGGGAGGACACCGTAACCCTGAAGCCTGGTAACTTGCTCTACTACCGGGAGGGCGACCAAAAGTCCCAAGGTGGTGTCGGGTTTCTCGTTCACAGGTCCCTCGTAAACAATATAATAACCATCAACAGTGTGTCGAGCAGGGTGGTATACCTAATACTCAGAATATCCAAAAGATATTCGCTGAAGGTCATTCAGGTATACGCACCGACCTCGTCACACTCCGATGATGAAGTGGAGACTATGTATGAGGACGTAAGTAGGGCCATACATAGCTCCAAAACCCACTTCACTGTTGTTATGGCGGACTTTAACGCATAGTTGGGCAAGAAAAGCGGTGATGAGTTGAGAGTGGGGCAATTTGGATATGGGCAACGGAACCCTAGGGGACAGAGGCTGGCCGACTTTCTGGAGAAAGAGGAACTCTTCATGATGAACTCTTTCTTCCTGGCTGAGTCCCGATGGTTTCACGAGAAACGAGATAGACTTCTTCATGACCGACAAGAAACGGATATTCTGTGATGTCTCTGTGATCAACAGGGTAAAAACCGGTAGCGATCACCGAATCGTAAGAGGCTCGCTGAATATCAATGTTAAACTTGAAAGGTCCAGCCTGATGAAGTCTACGCTCCGACCTACTCGCCCCATATTCAAAACCCCGAAAGTTTTCAACTCGAGCTCTCTAATCGCTTTGCTTGCCTTGAGAACTTAGTGTCAGTGGACGAGATCAACGACAGGCTAGTGGAAACTGTCCGCACGGTAGGGTCTAAGTTTTTTAGGCCCTGCCGTAAAGATAGAACTCAGAAATTGACCGAGCAAACCTTAAACCTCATGGCTGAACGACGTTTGCTACAGTTGCAGTCTTCCGATGACGCGAAGTCATATAGGCAGCTCTACTACTGCTACTTAGATATACGTCTATTGACGTATATCTAAGTCCTTGCGACACGATCTGCGTCTCTTTAATACGAATCGTGTTAAAGAGATCATACAGCGAAACCAAGGCTCTAAAGTGTTCGCAAAGGACAAGTCTATTGGGCAAAGCGGCAAAGCCAGATGACAAAGCTGAAACGGGAGGATGGCAGCATAGCGTCGACCAAAGCAGAGGTTTTAGGCGAGATCGAGAGGTTTTATGGACAGTTATACACTTCGGTCGCAAAGCCCGTTGACAGCTTGGTAGGAGATCCAAGAGCCAAGCTGTCCCGATATTATACCGAAGATATCCCGGACATCAGTCTGTACGAGATTAGGATGGCCCTGAAGCAGCTTAAGAACAACAAGGCGCTGGGCGAGGACGGAATCACTTCAGAGCTTCTGAGAGCGGGTGGAACACCGGTACTTAAAGTCCTCCAGAAGCTTTTTAATTCCGTCCTCTTCGAGGGCAAAACGCCTGAAGCATGGAGTAGAGGTAAGGTGGGGCTGTTCTTCAAAAAAGGTGATAACAACCTATTGAAGAACTATAAGCTGTTTTCAAGGGTTATCACGAACCGTCTCGAACACAGACTTGATGACTTCCAGCCTCCCGAACAAGCCGGTTTCCGAAGAGGCTATAGTACCATAGACCACATCCATACGCTGCGGCAAGTTATACAGAAGACCGAAGAGTATAACTTGCCATTATGCTTAGCGTTTGTGGACTATGAGAAAGCCTTCGATTCGGTGGAAACATGGGCGGTACTTGAGTCACTCCAGCGATGCCGTATTGACTATCGGTACATCGAGGTGTTGAAGTGCTTGTATAATAATGCCACCATGTTGGTCCGAGTACAGGAGCAGAGCACGAAGGCGATTCCATTGAGAAGAGGCGTGAGACAGGGGGACGTTATCTCCCCGAAACTGTTTACTGCCGCAATGGAAGACGCCTTCAAGCTCCTGGAATGGCAAGGACTTGGCATCAACATCAACGGCGAATACATCACTCACCTTCGGTTTGACGACGACATCGTAGTCATGGCAAAGTCGATGGAGGAACTCAGCATGATGCACGATGGCCTCGACCGAGTTTCACAACGGGTAGGCTTGAAAATGAACATGGACAAGACGAAAATGATGTCAAATGCCAATGTTGTGCCCACCCCAGTCTCTGTTGGAAACTCGGTACTCGAAGTTGTTGACTCATATATATACTTAGGACAAGTAGTCCAGTTAGGCAGGTCCAACTTCGAGAAAGAGGTCAACCGCCGAATCCAACTCGGTTGGGCAGCGTTCGGGAAACTACGCAATGTCCTTTCGTCCGATATACTTCAGTGCCTCAAGACGAAAGTCTTCAACCAATGTGTGTTACCAGTGATGAGTTACGGCACCGAAACGTGGTCTTTCACTATCGGCCTCATCTCAAAGCTCAAAGTCGCTCAACGAGCTATGGAGAGGGCTATGCTAGGTGTTTCTCTACATGATCGAATCCGAATTGAGGAGATCCGTAGTCGAACTAAAGTCACCGATATAGCCCACCGGATTAGCAAGCTGAAGTTGCAATGGGCAGGCCATATTGCTCGCAGAGCAGATGGCCGATGGGGTTGAAAAGTGTTAGAGTGGAGACCACGGACTAGCAAGCGCAGCGTAGGACGTCCACCAGCAAGGTGGACAGACGACCTTATAAAGGTCGCCGGACAACGCTGGATGCAGGTCGCTTCCAACCGGTATCTGTGGAGATCAAAAGGGGAGGCCTATGTTCAGCAGTGGACCTCCTATGGCTGAGATGATGAATGATCATCTCATGTAGCTGAGCTGATGATGGAAGGTACAACTCCTCTAGTAAGGACTTGGCATCGACTGATTTAGTAAATTATGTTTGTGTTCGCATATCTCCGGAATTACAAGTCCGATTTAAGTAATCTTTTTTAGTTTTACTTGGTATCGTTCAACTTAGGGAATACTCCAAGTTTCATCAAAATCGGTTCAGTAGTTTTCGAGATAGGGAATGAATGAAAGAGATGTTAACGATGTTATTACCGGTGTTACGGATTACAAAATTCTAGTGCACAAAAATGATTTACATATTTTACAAGAATTGTAGTTGAATATTTAAACAAAAAAAAAAATGTAAAATAAAAACTTTAAAAAACCGCCTTCAAAAACAATTACATAAAAGGGTAAAATATCCTACAAAACTTTTCTTTCGGAAGTCGGTGGCAAAAAAGGGGTGCGTCTCATTTCATATAAAGTTATTTAATATATTTTCATTTCAATAACGTTCACATGATATAATCAACGTGAGATATACGGTTGATATAATTTCTCCACACATAATGTTTGTGTTACTCTAAAACTCATTTTATATAATTTTATTTGGTATAACGTTTAATAAAGCGAAAATCATTAAATATAACGTTTGAAACCTATAATTTTTCAGTTAATTGACCTAGGATGCAAGAGCGAGCGAAGCGAGCTCTGGACTCGGGGCACCCCGACACGGACAGGTTAGGTTCGAAGGGGATCCCCTTCGTTTTAGGTTACTTTAAACCCTGTACGCAGAAATAGGAGCCGTCGAAGATTCACGGCAGGTGGTACTATTACTAGGTACATCAGTGTTAGATACTTGCCAGGAAGTATTAGACCAAATAAGTTTTATGTCTTTTGAGCGGTATCAAAACGATTCTATATTCATTGATTGTTATGCTTATAGAAACGTCATTATAAAATTATGTCAATCGTTTATTACATTAACAGATCGTTATATCAAATAAAATTATATGTTCAGTTGTTATCTCTTGTAAGTTTTAGAGATTTCGTAGTTATATTATATATTACTTACCCGCAAAAAAGACTATAAAATTAATAAAAAAAAGTCACCAACTTCCGAAAGAAAAGTTTTGTAGGTTATTTTACCCTTTTTTGTGGTTGTTTTTGTATTGTAAATATGTATTACATTATTTCCAATTTCAAGTTGCGAATGGTGTAGAATTGTTCAATAAATATGTATAATAAACATTCCATTCAATGTATCACGTTAATGGAACATTGGGCTTAGATTGTTTATGATCGTTTAGAATTACATCAGAAAGACGTATCCTTAAGCCTCCCCACTATACCGCCACGCTGAAAGACAACCGCCACTTGCATGCATTGGTTGCCCGCGACTCTCACGTTGTTGTCGGGCAACCTAATGGAAACCCCGCTTTTAGTTGTATCGCTATTTTGAGAGAATTTGCTATTTTGAGAATTAGGCTTATACGAGAATCTACCAACATAAGAACTTGCCACCTTGCCACTATATTTGCGCGGCCTTGTTGCCATTTTATGGGAATTGAGCATTCTGGTCTTTGACTGCTGGCCTTTAAGAGAGACTAAGAGTCACTCAACGAGCAATGGAAAGAGCTTTGCTTGGAGTTTCTTTGCGGGATAAAATCCGAAACATGGACATTCGGCGAAGAACCAGAGTCACCGACGTAGCTCATAAAATTTGCAAATTGAAGTGACAATGGGCAGGCCACATTGCTCGTAGAACTGATAACCGATGGGGAAGAAAAGGTCTCGAGTAGCGACCACGGACCGGAAGACGCAGCGTAGGCAACGACATCGTGAGGGTCGCGGGCAGCCGATGTATGCAAGTGGCGAATTGTCGTTCGGCGTGGCGGTCTAAGGGGGAGGCCTATGTTCAGCAGTGGACGTCTTCCGGCTGATGATGAGCATTCTGCTCCTAAACCATAATAATATTATAACGTTAAAATATTTGTGTCGTACTAGACTTAGCATGGCGATGTATGAAATAAATGTGTTTGTATTTATAAGTATGTAACATGAATAAATCTATACAAAAACAAATCATCATTTATTTTAAGCCGACCTCATTATACAGTAATAAAAAATACTCGACCAGCAGAACAATTGACATACTGTTTATTTAGCGCGCATGTGGCAAAAGAAATTTCAAAAAAATGGTCTTCGGCTATTTGAAATTATTTCAGTCTTAAAATATTTTAGCTCTCGTATTTTTGTTGTATTATGTGTTGTTTCTCTGATTATATCAACAAAAATATTATTATTTTAATAGCCGCCGGGCGCGGTGCAAACTGTCATAGTCCTCCCGTCTCAATAGAGCGGCGCCGACTGGCAGGTGAAACAAAATGATGCCTGAAGCTAGAACCCGCGCCGCGACAAAAGTCGTTTTGACGCGGCGCTAGTGTCTATGTCATTACATCAAATTGTATTAAAAAAATGTAGTACCACGAATTTTCCGCAGACTTTCACTCGTGACGCAGATTCTAGTGTGACGCGAAATGGAAAATAGCATTCTACACGGTTTAAAAACGTCGTAAGCGCCGAATGCTAAGAACAATGATAACTTTTATTATAAACAATATTTCAAAAAAGTGCCAGACACTGCCCTCGGCTACGTAATTGTGTTCATATTGCTCTAATTTATATTTCTGTAGGACGAACCAAAATAGAATGAAATCAAAAAAACCTGAAAATTAGAGGCAACTTTGTGATCATTTTCTGTCGAGAAAAAATTGTCTTTTTATGTTTTCTGTTTGACTCTGCCCTCGCAAATATAATGAAGTTTCCCAACATATACTTTTGTTCCGAATTAAACACGATTTAGTACTCTAAAAATCCAATCCAAAATTGAAGATTTCGCTTGTAGCGCAGCCTTAACATGATTTATCCTAACTTCCTAACTTTAATTAATACATATTAATATCTCTTTATTTATTTTTTCATGCACTAGAAACATTTTCAAATATTTTCGTAAAAGTATATTAAAAATAAAAACCGTAAGAAAAAGCAGCCCACGGTATCGGGAACAAATCAAATCAAATCGTTTATTACAACTAGGCCAATTACAGGCACTTTTCAATTTTGAAAAGACATAAGATAAAACAAGAAAAAAAATAGCTATGGTGCTACAGTACCAGTCACAAGACATAAAAACTGTGAAAGTACCGTAGGTGTTTATTCCAAAGCGTAGATCTCTATGGAGAAGAATGAGCAAGAAACTCCATGGACACTCTTTAGAACAGAGTTTAAAGGAACCTCCAATGCGTGCCGTGTCAGGTCCTTGGTCCAGTTGTAAGAAAAATAAAATAGTTTAAACATTAAACATCATTCCATACATTGCCTGAACGATCCCGGCATTGTATACATTTCCTAGGTATCAGCAGCGAAGCTTCCTAACATGCCGATTCCTACCGGGTTTACTTTCGAAATATAGCAATAAATTAAGTAGTATCAATGATTTTCAATCATTAAAAAAAAATATTATTTACGAAGCTACATTACTTGTAAAAATAACAATCAAAGAAAAACACTCTAAAAATAAAACTAACAATCAAAGAAATAAACAATTTCAACTCCCGCAAAACAGAAAGGTTTGTAAGCCGCACGGCAAATCAGGAATCCCGATCATAGTTCCGCTTGTAGCGATCGTGAGCTTGACGCTACATAACACCGCTGAATTAAGGACGCTGGCAAGCCGAATGTCTCCGGCTTATGATAAGGACAGAGATATGAAATGCGTACGCCAGAACGAGATGGAATGATACTGGACTTCGTAATTTGTTTAGATAGTTTTATTTGGATGACAGATTCGCATTTGTTTTGGCTAGCCTTTTTTTATAGTTTTGAATAAATTGTTTTCAACTGTCCATTTGCATTTAATTTTGTATTGTTTTTAAAATTGATAAGTTTTGCGTAGTTAGCGCAGTAAAAACATGGTTCGTTCAGTTCAATGATAATGTTTTTTAATGTTCACCGTAAAACGGTGTATGTTAGTTAGAAGTTTTCAACTAGATGGCGTTGTGCAATTACATCACGTTTTTGAATCGCGGTGTTAAAATCTGTAGGCGATTAGTATAAGGTTTTGGGAACATAGAACTTGTTGATTGTTATAATTGGATAACCGACTACAGATAAGGTGGACAAGGAGGATACTCAAATACGATACGGGTTACGAACGAAGTATCCATGAATATTACAATGTTTTTGTTTTTTGTTCGCGGGATAACTTCGTCGTTTATGAACAGATTTTGACGATTCTTTTTTTGTTGGAAAGTAGATATTTTAAAGGTGGACCCATGATGAGAAAATCGGGGTTTGATGATAGAAGACCAAAGGAGAAGTCTAGTGGAACTTTCAAAAATCTTAGGGGCGACTAGTGTGTTTGTAAGTTTTTTTCATTAAGTATTTCAAATAAAGGTCTGGAGTATAATATCTTGATGATGGAGCCGAGAAATAGTTGAGAGAACTCCTCAACGATTCACAGCAGCTACCTTGTGTTTGAGCTTGATTAATTTGTATTGATGAGATCTTTTCACCAAGACGGGTTGCAACTGTCATTATGGGTCTGATGACGAAAACGAAGAACAGTTCAGGGAACTCCTGAACGGTTTATAGCAGCTATCTTGTATTTGGACTTAATTCATTTATAGTGATGAGAACTTTGCACCTATATGGGTTATATTATTCGATGCCTGCCGACTCCTGCCATTTTTGTTCCCATAAAAATAATTTAGTTTGGTTCAGTAGTTTTTATTTTATGAGCATTTTTAGCTTATTATGTAAGTACATGGGCGATGTTATAACCGTTGCTACGGATATTACAATTCTAGTGCCCCAAATTTGTTGTTGAATATTTAAACTAAAATGCTAAAATTAGCCCAAAGCTACAGTTACTAGGATTCACGTTTTGGTCCGGGTTCACCTTCAAAATTTTTTGCCCTGCGCCACTGCTAGGTATATAAAATGCCTGCATTGTACACATTGCCTATAATATATATCTATTACATAAACCACTCATCATCCTTATATTTTACAAATACGTTGCCAGATATGTACTCCTCCCAAAAAAACTACTGTTTTCAGGAAATACGACAATAACGTATTTTTCATAATAGATGAAACTACCTGTCGCAGAACTTATAGTTAAATTCTAAAATACTTCGAGTGAATCCGTGGGTAAAGGCTAGTGTTTCTATAATGAAGTAGAAAAATCTAGTTCGTCACCGATACCTTCGTTGATTTATAGTATTTTTAATAAAACCGTGACCTTTTTACTAAATTAAAAGCTCGTAATATGGTATAGATAATTCAAATTGATTTTGACAAATGACTTGAAGATAAGACTCATCATGATCCTTCATCCGTATGAACGTTTACGTAATCGTTTTTAATTGCTAAGATAAGGAGAGGTCATCATGTTTTACGATTTTCTATTTTAACTACCTATGGTAGTCATTAGGTGCGTCAGATTATCTGACGAGACCTTTTGCACTTAAATTAATTTGTTAGTTGACTGTGATGTTTCCGGAAAGAAATACCTTCTTTTAGGAAAGCTTACAGACTAATAATAATAAGGATAGCTGTTAATGATAAACTTCCACATAATTATGTTTGTCTATTCAGTAACAAAAATAAGGATTTATTTGTTTGTATTTTAAATTTTTAAAGCTTACAAGATTATCAAAGATTTTTCTTAAAAATATATGATTTTTTATCTTTCAATCAATCACGTCAGAACGGTTGATCGGATCTTGATCAAATTTGGCTGAAATTTAGGTTATAGTCTAGATTATCACAAGATATATTATTATCTTTCATTCCATTATATCCTTATGACTACCCAACTAGCAAAGAGATCCTATGAGCAATTACTCTTACGACTATAGATCGAAAGACAGCCGTATGAAAGATCCCATAATTCAAAAAGTCGTTTAAAAGCAGCTCTCTCGACTTTTTAGCCTTCAGCGCTTTTTAGCTCTATGAGCAACAAACCATAAGTCCTATGAAAGCTCTTTGAAAGCAACTGAATCGCTAATTTGTCGTAAGAGTAGCTTTCAGGATGCTATCTTTCGACATGTTTTTCTTACAGCATATTTATCGAGAAAACGCTGTTCATTCGACCAAATAGCACCTCAGTTACTATACCGACACTTAATGTCCTAAGATAGCTTCTCACTCGGCTTTCATGCCGCTAAATTTTTGAAGTTGAGAAAACGCTTTCAAATGATCAATTCAGCGCCAAAAGGTGCTCAAAACATAATTTGAAAGCTTTCTTACAACATATACGCCATTTTGTTACGACATCTGTGATATTAATCTAATGAAAAAGTCAGTCATATTATAATATAAATCACGAAAATATTTTGTTTATATCTAATTTTCTTTCAAATTCCTGTTTGATATTATGGATTTAACTTTTTACGCTAAGGAACCCCAAACTAACTGCAATGGCGGTCCTAGAAGTCGAAAGATGGAATCCGCATTTCCATCTCTCAGCTAAAAAGCCGAGTGAACGCTTTTTGATGATAAGTGAATTGCTAATAATGGCGAATTGAATAAATTATTAAATTAATATTATTTTAATTCATAATTTACTAAGAATTGTTACGGCCCATGAAAATATTAACTAAAATGTAAGGAATATAGACGAAAAATTTTACCCCGCACATGAAAGTAACACCTTTGAGCTAACTTTAGGTCACGAATTTTAAGACTAAATTGTATGGCACAAATAATAATGAAAAATTTAATAATTACATTGAATTATAAATTTTCTTTTCACAAACACCCATGCACAGATCGCGAGTCGATCGAGATGTCGTAAGAATGCCAGTTGGATGCATTCACTCGATGAAAGAGTCGAGAGATTGCAACCGCACTGCTATCTTACGATAAATTTGTCGAATGAAAGCGCTTCTTCCGATTAATATGATACTAAATAGCTTTCGAGTTGCCATTTTTTCTACATTCTTTCGACAATTTGGCAATTCAAAGATGATCTTACGATGTTCACAGCACTAAATAGCTGAGAGAAGTGCGCCCAAATCGCATCGAGAGAACGTGGTCGGATCCATCTCTCGACTTTTTCTCTCGATCAATAGCCGAATGAGAAACGTGCTGCTGGCATTCTTACGACGTCTTTTGCTAGTTGGGTATTTTCTAGGTGTTTTACGCCGCTGGCAACAGCTGCTGATAAAAATGATTTATCAATGAATACTGTATGTACAATCGACAAAGTTGAATCATGACCCATTTTGACAATAAATCGTTTGTATCCGTCAAATTGACAAAGATCAAAGTCGTTATCACGAATATGTATGTTTACGCGAATGTGGACCTAATTGTATTTCAAAGTCTGTTATAGGAAAATAAGTTTATGGTGGGTCATGATTCAACTTTGTCGATTGTACTTAGGATTTACTCTTTTGTAGTACTTATTTAGCTTATCTAGTAGGTTTTATATGTCAAAATTGTTGATACGCAATTTTTTTGTAGCAATTGAATGCAGATTTATTTGACAAGTACCTGATTATTTTTTATATAACAGAGATTTGTATACTTGACACAAGTTGAACATCCTTATCATGGTGCCTAATTAGCGTTTATTCTTAGCAGCTAAAGAAAAAGAGTAGACCTACTTGAGGTAGGCAAACTTAAAAAACATCGAAATAGAGGTTTTTAAAGACTTTTGTCTAAAAAGTTTTTTTTCATTTCGAGGTTGACAACCAAGGAGCCGTGTTACAAATCATAAGTCGACGTCCCACTGTTTTTTTTTTGTCAAATTATAAAAGTTACATTTATACGTATAACTTTGTATAATTTTTTGTCTAAAAGAATAGACCCGTTTTTCTACTTTCGACTAGTAATAATTTGTTATAATCTGGTATTACTCGAATCGGGGGAATTTATAGAGCAATCCTGTCCAGTTCTTTAAACACGTGTGGTGCTCTCTATGTTTGTTAATTAGTTAGGTATAATTAAAAATCGAGTTTTCTAGAATACGAGAAGACTGATATGTTAGGTCAAAGTAAGGTTGTTACTGCCCATTAGTGCCTTTGCACTGGTCTTTGGTCGTAGGGTAGCCACGCTGCGTAGCGTTGCGTAGCCACGCTGTGTAGCGTTGCGTAGCCATGCTGCGTAGACGCAATACACACACTACGTCAATTCGACTAAGACCTTTTTTCGTATTCCTTTAATACAGAGGAGACTAACAAAAACTATTATGTTTTGTTGTGTTGTTAAATTACTTGTTACTGCGAATTTTAAACACTAGTAAATGTTTTCGGAGACTATTTATTTTGAATTATCAGGAAATGTTGATTCTAAGTATAATTTTAATACATAAGCAAATTATATATTCCATTTAATTTACAAAATTTTTACAGACATGATACAGCAAACCATAGATAAATTGGTAATTTAAGATGTGACTTACTCTTCCTTCGTGATTATGGATATACAATTATGATATTATTTGTAAATTGATAACTTTCAATTTATGTAATAAATAATAGGATTTTGTGACGTCATGGAATAACCACTTTTGAACTTTGTTGGTATTCTCAGAAAAGCAAACTGCCATACGGTAAATTAATAAAGTCCCTCAATTCATTGTAATTATTTACCTATCTATCTATTTAAAAAGCTTGTCTTCCAATCATTTACCATTTCCGAAGATTTACATAATTAACGGTGTAAAAATTTAATTATTTTAATTTATGCTAGGCGATCACTAAAGATTTATCAAAGTGATGTGACAATGAATATTTATACTTCTTGGTAGCAGATGTTAAAAAGTAGGTGGACGAAATAGGATTTTTTTTATTTGGAAACTAAATGATAAATGCATTCAAGTACCGTCAAACGGGTCCCTATTCAACCCGTTTGAGGGCACAATGCATTTATCACTTGGTTTCCAAATAAATAAAATTCATTTGTTTCAGGTATAAATAGTGCATCTAAGGGTGCTTGTTCACGGCGCATGTAACCCGCGCAAGTGCCTCATCATACTCTTCTAGCTACATGCGTCGTGTACAAGCACCCCGCGGGTAGCTTGATCAAGTAGCTTGCGCATGTTACTCGCGCGGGTAACCCGCATCTTTACTTGCGCGGGTTGCATGCGCCGTGTATAAGCACCCTAACATTACAAATTCATTCAAATGGAATTTTAAAACAAATTCTGCTTAAATAATGTATTTCGGAACGGATAAGACACGTTACTTTTGTAACTTCCTAAAATAACATCGTAAACCTTAACCTTCGAAGAGTTGTGTTTAAGGTGAATTAGGTTCTAATTAATTGAATACATAGTTTATACCCTCATCTATGTAATCAATGTAGTAGGTAAACAAAACACTTGTTAGCTGTACTGCACTAAGTAAATAGGAAGGCATGTTTTCAAGTGTCATTGAATTGAAAAATCGGGCGAGGACAAAAAAATTTACACTTTTAACTGGTGTTGAATGTATTTATGTCTGTTTTTAAGAGGACATAAATGAATGACAACTTTGATAGTTTCTTTAACTAGCCTGAACAGAGGCCTTACCACGAACTCTTAACATAATCCAGTTTAGGCTGTGGGTCGCGTTAAGAGCTCGTAGTACCCTTACTCAGTCTAGTAAAAAAAAACTTTGGGAGGCCATTGCTCAGGCGTGGGACAGAATTGTCCCACTTCTGAGCAAAGGCCTCTCCCCCCATTCCTTCCTCTTCTCTCGATGATTTGCATCCTCATGCCAATTCACAAGAAAGTTTAATAAACTTTTCTTCATTTAATAACCATCCGCCCGGGTGCACGCGAGCGCTTAATGCATTGTATTAAGATTTCCCCCTTTTTGGGAACATTCCCCTATATTAAAATGTTATGAAAAATATTTAGTTTTAATTCCGCGACAAAAATCCAGGCTTGTTGCAGGATGCAGCCTGGATTTTTGTCGCGGAATTAAAACTAAATATTTTTCATAACATTTTAATGTCATGGATTTCCGCAAAGTAACGCCTGATTCCATAATTTATTCCCCTATATTTTAACATTACAGATTCAAACATTTTATTAATTAATGACGGAGGAAAATCGAGCAATGATACAACTTGGAACAGCAATGCATTTCAATTATAATTAATGAATCCAGTAGGTCGCTTACGTTACATTACACGGATGCTTGTCAATCAGGGAGGTGGTATTGTAATGGTCCTGTTGAAAACCAGCGTCGAGTACTAGCTACTCGACACTTTGCTGAACTGAACCCATTTGGCGTGGCCGTGGGACACACAAAGTTATAATTATGTTGCTTATATTTCGTTGTATGTACCTAATGTTTTACTATCTTGTTTTTCTTTTTCTTCATTTATTTGTTTACATTGTGTGTACCGCCGCGGACACCCAAATAAACGTTTTTTCTTCTTCTTCTAATGTAATGCTCATAGTCGAATACGTAATGTTACATTTCACGCGAATTATGCTCCTAGTGAGTTTAAAGTTATAAAGATGAAAATGGGAACAAAATCCTTTTATTGATTTTCACCACGCTTTGTTCCTGTACCTATATTAATCGTTACCAGAGCAAAGCCGGAGCGAGTCATTAGTTATGTATTGATAAGTATGAAAATAATATCAAACTTAACAACATTATTTTTGTATTATTTTTGTAGTACCAGTAGAGCATCATCATAACAGATTTCTCTATACAAAAATATGTTTTTATCAATTAGCAATATATTTCTTTCGATCATGCACAGTTCTTAGAAATACTTTCGATAATTACTTTTAAGTATAATCAAGATTTTTTATATAACTCTCGTCAGTTCCAAGATGTACTCGTTTAAATAAGTTCTTTCGCTGTCGTGACTTGTTTGATGCAATGAGTCATACTGTTG
This sequence comes from Agrotis segetum, assembly GCA_036375495.1. Classification (NCBI taxonomy): domain Eukaryota; kingdom Metazoa; phylum Arthropoda; class Insecta; order Lepidoptera; family Noctuidae; genus Agrotis; species Agrotis segetum. The sequence goes on from JAQSVV010000297.1 coordinate 727,806, forward strand.
ACCGACTTTGACTTTACGTCCATTGATTTGTTTTTTTTTTTTTATTAATCATATTTTGGGAAATGGTTCAGTACTTGTTCGTATAAGAAGGCAAAATCAAGGTGTAATTGTGTAGACCTAAAGGTGAATAAATGACTAACAATTACTTAATGTGATCGCGTCGATGTAGCCCGCGAAATTCAATTTTTTTTTACGTTTTTTTGCAATTTGCAGGCCAGAGACATGTTGTAACTTTATCAAAATATGAATTGCGGTAATAACGTGTATAATTTTAAATATAAAAAGGAGGTGTTAATTTGTTCCCTACATTTAAGGCCAAGCCGTGTACCTCAAGGACAAAAATACGAAATTATAGGAAAAAAATCGTAGATTTTGAAAAAAAATATGTTGTATTTATTTGGGCATTTGTACCATATGAAATTGTCGATCCAAAATGTTAAAACTTGCAACCCAAGAATTGATTTTCAATCTAGCAATGTCATACGTCTCCGACATGATGCGTTTCGTTACTTCATTTATAAACGTGTGAAAACCCAAAAATGTACTTTACAGAATTTATTTATGTATTTCAAATAAGTTATTATTACTAGTACACATATTTTGTGAATAATCATGGGAATAAGAACTTTAAAAATTGCATTTATTTCACATTTCGTATTATTTTTTGCGTTTGGTTATCTGCCGGCCAAAAGCCAGGGTTCCCGACCTAGTTCGATAGTTTTTTTCTATTGTTGTTGATATTCATTACTGTCAAAAAGCTGTCAAATAATGAAACATCGATGTCATATTTTGACGTGATTTTGACAGATGAAACAGATTGAAGCTGTCATAAACGTTTCTTTGAACGCAGTTCCGTTGCGAAGTAGTGTTTTCTCATATACTTTTATTTCTTTTTCTTTCTAGTATTGAAGGATTTTAAATACTGCTAAAAATACTAATTATTGGAAGGGATTTTAATAATAATTTGTACCTCGGTACATGGTTGGGCCGGAAAATTAACACCTCCTTTTCAAAAAATTCGCTCCATCAGCTCTCACATAGTAAAGGTGCATCATAGTTAGATTTCGGAGATTTTAACAATATGCACCCTTTCTATATGAGAGCTGATGAAGCGAATGTTTTGATCATTTGGCCAACATGTCAGTGGCCTGCAAATTGCAAAATACGTAAGGAAATTTGAATTTCGCGGGCTGGTTGGAGCATTCACCTTAACTAGATAGAGTGTAGATACACATATTACACATGAGTGAAGCTACTACTTAGTGACTAAAATATTTATTTATGCAATCTATAAATATTTTACAATTCTTGACCAAGTCATGCATTCCATTTAATAAAAACAAAACAACTTTGCAAAATAAATGCACTAAAAGAATGACCACTAAAAACAAATAAGAGCCCAGTATGGACAAACAATTTCACTGCCTTTCATGCAGTGAATCGTAATGCACGATGAATCATGGCAAATATACCACAGGTTAAAAAAATCGAGGTCATCGGCCGAGCTTCGCGAAACTTCAACTTGCCGTCGCAGCGGTAAGTTTAGTGCAGAGATGGCAAACCTTCGTACTTAGGGAATATGCAGATTGTCACGTTTGTATGTCATAAATGTATGTTTATGTAAGTATAGCGAATTGAATAAATTCTTTTCAGAGACATAAATGTATCAGATAATAATTAAAGTACATCACACTTTTTTAAGGTGGTCAAATCAAATAATTATGATTTAGATAGACTTGGTTTAGTAGTATTCATTTTCGTGAATTACCCTTTATGTTTCAGAGTTAAAGTAATAGGTGTAATTTTTGTGTGGTCGTGTAAATAATAAAATCAAAGCTCAGTGTAGGAAAAATATTATAGAACAAAAAGATATTGCACGTAGCTTTTAACTTCATAGACAATTGACGTGATATCTTAAGATTAAATTAAAGCTTTACTGGCCTATTACCACAAGCTCTTAACGCGATCCAGTTTTGGCTCTGGGAAAGAGACAGAGCTATACAAGTCGTCTAGCGCCATCTTTTTCCTACAGCCTAAACTGGATCGCGTTAAGAGCTCGTGGTAAGGCCTCTGATAATATGAGTAAGCCCTTTTTTCTTTGTCATCAATCAGTCAAAATCTGAATTACGTATTGAGAATAATTACGTAATAAGATTTCAAATGGACCGTTTTAATACAGTGCGCTAACAATTAATTTACACCTCCCATTAGTTTACTATCCCTGGCATTAAAAAAAATCAAATGTAATACTGATTTTAACAGTATTATAGTTATGTTTTATTGTCCGAAATGACTGTTAACTATTGATTCATAACTCGGTAACCCAGTTTTGAAATTTAAAAAATACTTTTATGTGCTTTGTGGTTACTATCATTACTATCGTTTTAGTCTGAGTAAGCAATATTAGTAGGTAAGTACTTGAAGGTAACTCATGCATAGATTGTGATTATATTAACTAGGTTTTGTTATTTTTTTTAACTGCAAAGTCTGCAAAGTGATCAGTGAATTGTTAAACTTTTTCAATGAACATCAACCAAGTAAACCCTTCGAATTTTGCCCCCGATTTTGTTTTTTTAACTGACTTTAAAAAAATTGCGGAGGTTTACAATTTGGATATTTATATATTTTTTAATATCATGTGTACAACACTACTCTTATCTATTTTTTAATCATGATTATTTTTTATATCATCTCATTCGCTTCTGCCATTATAGAGATCAAAAATAAAGGCACTAACTAAGTATACATATATTATATCTATGCTCGTGGTTCGTTCACACGCTCAGAAGTGGATGTTTTCAAGAAAGAATAAATCATGACAAGTCTCCATTTGGAGTAAAAACTAACTGATTTATAACGCGACCAGTAGACAGCCTGTCGCTTCACCAATTTAGTCATCTCTATGTTAATTCTACCATTTAATTTATATACCAGATCCGTTTAAACGATAAACTCACTCCAATTTATAACTCTTAACCCAGAAACTCCATATAAAATAAAATAAAAATCATATTTCATCACAAAGCCCACACAATTCGCGAATTAGTTAGAACGACGTTTAAGTTAAATATTAAAACGATATAATTTATACTTACGTACCTTTTTTTTAAAGAAAATGATTTATACACACAGTGGTACAAAAACGTCGACTTACAGAAAAAAATATTCGAAGAAACGAAACGGTTTTCGTGAGCTTCCTTTCCACGCTAGTCATAGGCTGAATATGAACAGAACTGTGGATTCATATAAACTTAATATGATTATGTTAATGTGCAATTAAAACAAATAACCTTCGCGGTTACAGTTTTAACTACCAAGATGGCACTGTGGGACGCGCGGGGTCAAAGGTGTTAACTATAACTGTCGTAGTAACTGTTTATCAGATTTTTACTATCAGAGCATGTGTCTGCATACAAAAATTAAATTATTAGTGGTTACGCTTCGTAACTTATAGTTTTCCTTATATTTTTTCAAAATCACCTAATGGCGATTGAAAGGCATTGGTTTACTGTTCCAATTTATTGATCTGTGCCATATATCGTTGATTCGGTGATTTCCTTGTGCTGTGCAGCGCGCGCGCGATGCCGCGCCGCGCCGTATAGGCAGTCTCGCTCTAACCTTGGGATCGTATGGATGCGCATGCTATGTGTGACACTAATTAGTCCCATCGCGCCCTAAAACCCCTGAACTGAACCTATATAAACTGTTATCGGCCTACCCCAGACCTATGATAGTGTGTTGTGTACTGCTGGCCAGCATAGTGTATCCAGAAAAGACCTGTGAGCTGATCATCCCGAAAGCGGACACGTGGCCGTCGCCTGCGCGCCCTTGGGATCGCTGGTCAAGGTATGTGGTGCAATTAATGAATTGGACGATCTCCTGTGCCTTTCTTCCCGATTGCGTAGTTTATTTGCCTTCAACTTTTCATGACAGAATCAGCAATTATAGCCTAGATTGCTCTAATAATCTAGGCTCAATCCGCGTGTGATTTTAGCAGAAAATTTACAACTTCTGCAGGTTATACGCACCATTTTGGTCCTTCGAGACGCATAGATTAAATTTGGGCCTTTTTACGGCCTATTGTTAAGTCTTAAAAGTCTGATTTTGAGCAAAAAACTTAGGAATTTTCAATGTTAATCGTCACACAACTCTCATCTCTAATGCTTCAGTAATAAGGGTCAAACTGCCTTGCGTTTGCAATAGGTCAACCGTTTAAATCTTTAAGTTCACTATTTAAAGCTCCGAAGAATACATTTAATTGAATATCAACGTTAATTCATATCGCTAAATACGTTTATTTTATAAATCTGTTAGTTTTCGAAGTAATTACATATTTTTTTGATCGGTTGTAAAAATTGTGGGTAGTGGGTATAAATCGTCGTACGTTGACTGTGGAATGTTCTAGTTCTGAACTTGGTCCGCGTACCCACGATTAAATTTAGTTACGCATTAGAAACTTCTACATACTTATTATGTTGGTACTAATCGAAATTTCTAAACGAATAACATTGATTGTTATGGTATGATACACATGTACCTATAGGTTCGTTAGGTTTACGCCTGTTATATTCGTATTGCACGAGCAGGTATGCTTATATGTATAGCGAGACTCAACCGCATATGATTAATTATTGCAATTAACCATATTATAATCGCGTCGCTTGTTGTTTTGTTTTGTAAGGTAACTTGATTTCTTGACAGAAACCTTCAGGTAAAATAACAGATGTGTATAAACTTTACGCGTTAATTCTCCTCAATGGAAACAGCCGTATAATTATACATATCACACCCGCACCTCACATTTGTAAACGTAATAATTATACATATAACTTATTTCAAATAGTCATCTACGCGTCTACTCGTGAGGAAACTTACTGTTTCTTACGAAATTATTTCGTTAAGAATACACTCGCATCGCTTACGAAAATAAGTTTTTATTTTTTTTCTAAGTTCAACACTTAACTTATTGTTAGTTAAGAAGCTGTAGGAACCTTCATATTACTTGTATTGAGTAAGTTAATCTCATTCAAGTAGAAGTTAGTGCAGACAAGTTTATCGCAGCGTATCCGACATAAATGCTATTATCGGGTTGTAGATAAATCTGAGTTAATCATATATATAGTATAGATGGGTACGTTCATAAGATATTTGGCGTGCTTACTATTTTAATTTATATTAGGTTTTGTTACGTGCACTCGGTTAAAGCGTTGGTAGTTTATATTTGTTTACCTTTCAATTTAATATTGTTAGGGTTTCGCGTGTACGGAAAGTTCGTTCCGTACTATTATATTAAGTTATAATATCTTTAATTGAGTAATCGGTTTCATTTGCCCCTAACCTCACTCACTGGGGTTCCGTAGAAGATAAAAGTTGGTTTAATATTATTATTTAGTGTCATATTTAACTTCTGTTCACAATGAGTGATAAGGTTAAACTTAGATTACTGGAAAGTAAACGTGACGCATATTTTGCGCGGGCTCAAAGGATTTTGGATTCAACTAAATCTTTAACTACCGAAAGATTACGCAAGGCTTTCATTGCTCAGGCAAAACAAATTGATGGATTGCGTAGTGAATTCAATGGACTAATGGACGAGATTAATCTGCTCAATTTGACATTGGATCCAACCTGTGAAGTAAGCTATGGCGCATTGCATTCATTTGATGATTTGGTCGGCGAAATAAAGTTTAGTTTATCTTCATTAACTGAGGCAAATGATTTCCAAAAACCTGGCCCGTCAGCGAGCCCTACTGCTCACCATATACAGGTTCCTAAAATCGAGCTGCCTACCTTTGACGGTGATATTCAGAGCTTTCCGTTCTTTTATGAGACGTTCAAACGTATTATACATACCAACACAGATTTATCAGATTCGGATCGCATTCATTATCTGTTGAGTTGTTTGAAAGGAAAGGCTAAGAATGTGGCCGAAGGTATTGTACCTTCTGGCAATAATTACCTTGTTGTTTGGGAGGCGCTTATCGCCAAGTACCTGGATACTCGCGCGCTCGCTACTAATTATCTAAATCAGCTGTTCTCATTGAAATCGTTCGGATCGACACCCGCTAATATTGAAAAGGGTTTCGATAAATTAACTTCTACGGTTGCGGGACTGAAACAATTGAAAATAAATAACTTAGCTGATTTTATATTTATTCATTGGGGTCTTAAGTTAATAGACTCTGATATCGCAAAACATTTTGAAATGTCGCTTCGTAATCAACAGGAGTTAGATTATGATTATTTCGTAAAGTTTGTTCGTGAACAAGTAAAAATCTTGTATCGCACCTCTCCTGCGGCTAGTAAGTCCGCCCCCGCAGGTAGTCTCCGCGCCTCATCTAAAGAATCGCAGGTGTTTGTGGCTACTGAATCAAAATGTTCGCTTTGTCATTCCACGCATAAAAACTTGTTTATGTGCAAAGCGTTTCAAAAGTTGAGCGTTGATAATAGATTTAAGTTTATAAAAGACAATAACAGATGTGGTAATTGCCTAAGTAGCCAACATACTGTCTCTAAGTGTTTATCTAAGTCAACATGTAGGAAATGCAACGGGAAGCATCATTCCTTATTGCATTTCGAGAAATCGACGCAAGCCCCTGCGCCGACGCCCGCTAGCGCCCCCGCCTCCACTTCTGCAACCGATCCAGCTGCTTCCGATCGTGTGGCGTTGTGTACGCATTCTTCTGCTCAAGTCCAGGCCACACGTAGTACGGAGGTGTTGGCTACTGCCAAGGTGTTGGTGGCGGGTAGGAAGGGTAAGGCCGTGGTGGTTAGATGTCTCTTGGACCCTGGGTCACAAAAGAATTATATAACATCGCGTTGCTGCCGTATGCTTGGTCTGACTATACACACTGACTCGATAACTACCGTTCGTGGTATTGGTGGCACGTCGCAGCCCGTTCGCGGCTCGGTGAATCTTACGTTTAGCTCGCGGTTTTGCTCGCAGCCTAAGTATGAAATAGACGCTTTAGTTTTGGACCAAATAACCGGACGGCTTCCACTGGGTCCTATAGATACGTCCGTATTAAATCATATTGATTCTAAACTACTCGCGGATGACAGCTGGGGTGTGCCAGGTAATATTGATATGTTACTTGGGGTCAAGCAGTTCGCTAAGTTATTGCGACCTGGTCACGTGACCAGCGTACCCGGTTGTCCCGACGCATTGGAGACTGTGCTCGGCTACATACTTCTAGGAGAAGCACCTATCATCGAACCTCCAACTGACACTCTGTCTTTCTTTGCGAGTTCTGTTGACAACTTCGATCTTCGTAAGTTTTGGGAGATTGAAGATGTTACTGCTTCATCCATTGGGAGTATGGATGATAAACAATGTGAAGAGTTTTATTGTAACACAATTACTCGCGCTTCAAATGGCAAGTATGTTGCAGCTTTACCACTGAAAACAGACGCGTCAGCATTGGGAAATTCTTTTAATATGGCTCGCAAGAGATTCTATAGTCTTGAACGTAAACTTAAATCCCTTCCTAACGTCAAGCTTCTTTATGATGACGTCATACGGGATTATTTAAAAAACAATTATATTTCTTTGGTGCAGAATATCGCACCTGAATGTATGTTGCCCAAACGAAATTGTAAGGAGCGAGAAATGGAATACTATATTCCTCACCATGCTGTCATTCGAGAGGATAAGGTGACCACCAAATTGCGTGTGGTCCTAGACGCCAGTGCATGTACAGATAACGGTACCTCGCTCAATGATATCCTGTACGCAGGTCCAGTCCTCCAGGCTGACCTTTTCAACATTTTATTAAATTTTAGGCTTTTTAGTGTCGCTATTTCCGCAGATGTCAAATCTATGTACCTACGTATAGGTATACGCTCACAAGATCGTTCACTACAACGTATCTTATATCGGTTTAACGAGGAAGAAGAACTTCAAATTTATCAGTTTTCAGTGCTTCCCTTTGGTTTAAAGTGTAGTCATTTTATAGCTATTCGCACTATCCAACAGTTATGTCAGGATGAAGGAGCTCGGTTGCCTCTCGCCAGGGACATTTTGCAGCGAGATATTTATATGGATGACATAGTTAGTTCTATACCTAGCAGTGCGCTAGCTATAGACTCGGCTCGTGAACTAATAAAAATATTCTCTCTCGGTGATTTTCAATTGACGAAGTGGTCTAGCAACAATGTCGATGTTCTTCGAACTATTCCAGAGTCATTACGACTTTCACAGAGCGTGGACCTCAGTAAAGATCCGACCCAGAAAATACTGGGACTTCGTTGGTTCCCTGACGAGGATTGTTTCGTATTCCAGGTTAATCCTGATGTTCGCACTTGCACTAAACGGAATATTCTTTCTTCCATCGCACGTCTTTTCGACGTTTTGGGCCTCGTTGCACCGATAATTTTATACGCCAAGCTTCTCATCAAAGAGCTTTGGCTTGTCAAACTTGGATGGGATGACGTCCCACCCCCTCGCATTGTTCGTCTGTGGGAACAGTTTCAATCTGAACTGCCAATCATCTCTGAATTGAGATTTTTGCGACATGTTGGCGTCGTAGAACGCTGTAGACTCTCACTCGTCGGTTTTGCCGACGCTAGTGAGAAGGCTTACGGTGGTTCGGTTTATGCCCACGTTGTCAGACCTGACGGTAGTATCGTGGTCTCGCTGGTGTGTGCGAAATCTAAAGTCGCACCACTGAAAGTCGTTTCGCTAGCTCGTCTCGAGTTATGCGCCGCACTCCTCTTATCAAGTGTGATAAAGCGAGTATATAACCTTTTCGCAGCTCGACACGCCATTGAGGTAGTCGTAGCTTTTTCGGATTCAACTGTAACGTTGAGTTGGATTCATTCCGCACCGCATCGATGGCACACCTTCGTAGCCAATCGTATTGCTAAGATTCATGAGAATCTTTCGGCAGATCACTTCTTCCATGTGAAAGGATCTGAAAATCCCAGTGACTGCCTCTCTCGCGGTTTAACGCCTGCCCAATTAGTGCATCATCCGTTGTGGCTAAATGGGCCGTCGTGGCTTAAACTTCCCCGCTCTGAATGGCCGATAAAACCATTCGTTTCAGGCGAGTCGCAAGAGCTTCCAGAAATGAAGCCCGTGGCTTTACCTGTTCTCTCGCACGAATGCTCTGACAGAAGTCCTCCTTCTGACAACATTTTGTACGTTTGCTCTACCAGGTTCTCGTCCTGGTTTAAATATTTAAAAACTATTTGCTTAGTTTATAAGTTTATCAAACGGCTCCCTAGCGGGCCCGTTACCGCGTCTGATTTAGAGTTCGCTGAAGCTATTGTGTGGCGATCTGTGCAGAGGATTCACTTTGAATCTGATCTCGATCGTTTAGCCCGCAATGAGTTGTGCTCTAAGCCAGTACAACGGCTTAGTCCCTTCCTTCACGAAGGACTTATCCACGTTGGAGGTCGCTTAGCAAACTCTGAGCTAGAGTTTGACTCTCGTCATCAGATCCTCCTTCCGCGTCAAGATCACATAGTGGAACTTTTAGTTTCCCACTATCATGTGACAAATTTCCACACAGGTCCAACCTTGCTCGTATCGCTCTTACGACAAAAGTATTGGATTCTGTCCGCGCGACGTATTGCACGTCACATCACCTTTAAATGTAACATTTGCTTTCGAGCAAAGCCACGACCTACCTTTCCTATAATGTCGGATTTACCACGTTGTCGCGTTGAGTCGGCTCCTAAGGCTTTCTCTCATACAGGTTGCGACTACGCGGGACCCTTCTTGGTCACGCCGGTGCGTGCTAGAGGCCAAAGGGCCAGGAAAGCGTACATCTGCCTTTTCACATGCTTGACAACTCGCGCTCTGCATCTTGAGATTGCCTCAGATCTTAGCACTGCGAGCTTTCTGTCTGCATTGAAACGCTTCCTGGCGCGTAGAGGTCCGGTTCAGTGTTTGTACACGGATAATGCTACCAATTTTATTGGAGCCAAATCCTATCTCCGAGATCTCTACCATTTCTTGGCTGAAGAGTATCGCCCCTTATGGGAAAGAGAACTTGCAGAGCATCGAATCACACTCAAACACATCCCCTGTAGAGCTCCACATTTTGGTGGTTGTTGGGAGAGTGAAGTGAAGAGTGTCAAGACGCATCTCTGCAAAGTCATCGGTCAGCAAATTCTTAGCTTTGACGAGTTTAACACTTTGCTAACTCAAGTAGAAGCTTTACTAAACTCGAGGCCTCTGTATGCGATCAGCTCAGATCCGTCAGAGCCCACTCCATTATCACCAGCGCACTTCTTGCATACGAAACCTCTTTTATTTCTTCCCGCTCGCGAAGTCAATGAAACCCGGTTACATCTTATTTCGCGATATGAATTGACTGATCGGATGGTTCAATCTTTTTGGAAGCGGTGGCGCCAAGAGTACTTGCACACCCTACAATCCAAACAAAAATGGAACACTCCTGCCAATCCAATACGGGTTGGTATGGTTGTCGTCTCCATGCAGGACAATGTGATGCCTCTGCATTGGCCGTTAGGAGTAATTCACGAGATATTTCCCGATAAAAACGGAGTTTGTAGAGTCGCATCTGTTAAGACTCAAAGCGGGATCCTTCGGAGTCGCCCGGTAATAAAGTTGTGCCCTTTGCCAACGCAATAAGTTTAGGTACCTTAATATTAAGTCTTACCGTGCACCAATGTGCAGTATTAGATTTAGTTACCACGTAGCATAGTTAGTTAAGTATTCTTATTTGTTATCTAGAGTCGCAACCGTTCTTATAGCCTTTGTGGAGTTGTGATGATATGCAATTTTATTTATTTCTCCTTGGTGTTTCGAAAGTGGGAACTTTCAAGCCGGGGAAAATGGTTACGCTTCGTAACTTATAGTTTTCCTTATATTTTTTCAAAATCACCTAATGGCGATTGAAAGGCATTGGTTTACTGTTCCAATTTATTGATCTGTGCCATATATCGTTGATTCGGTGATTTCCTTGTGCTGTGCAGCGCGCGCGCGATGCCGCGCCGCGCCGTATAGGCAGTCTCGCTCTAACCTTGGGATCGTATGGATGCGCATGCTATGTGTGACACTAATTAGTCCCATCGCGCCCTAAAACCCCTGAACTGAACCTATATAAACTGTTATCGGCCTACCCCAGACCTATGATAGTGTGTTGTGTACTGCTGGCCAGCATAGTGTATCCAGAAAAGACCTGTGAGCTGATCATCCCGAAAGCGGACACGTGGCCGTCGCCTGCGCGCCCTTGGGATCGCTGGTCAAGGTATGTGGTGCAATTAATGAATTGGACGATCTCCTGTGCCTTTCTTCCCGATTGCGTAGTTTATTTGCCTTCAACTTTTCATGACAGAATCAGCAATTATAGCCTAGATTGCTCTAATAATCTAGGCTCAATCCGCGTGTGATTTTAGCAGAAAATTTACAACTTCTGCAGGTTATACGCACCAATTAGATTGTTAATTAAGCTCTTGTTTAAGCACATTCCTTGGTATCACAAACAATTAAACATCTGTTGAACACTTGTATAAAAGAGTGTTAGGTACCTAAAAATTACCCTTATATCAACGTCAAATGCAGTTTTGAAGTTGACAGTTTATTTAGACAAGTGTTCAACAGATGTTTAACATATTTGCAGTAATACGGATTGACTTTTGGTGCTGACTCTCCTAGTCCTGGAGGTCTCCTTAACGGACCTCCACAACCCAGTAACTGGGTAATACGATACCCCATGGTAAAACTGGTTGTCAGACTTGAGAGCTTCTGACCAACAGTAACGACTGTCAAAGATCTACAAATGACAACCGGGACAAACGGCTTTACGTGCTTTCCGAGGCACGGAGGAAACTCGCTATGACAGATGGTCACCCATCCACAGACCAACCTCGACAAGTGCGGCTGTGATTATTTAGCTACGAGCTCGTCTAAAAAAAATGCCATAATGATCACGAGATGGTAAAATATAAGATGTACAGTCAACTTTTTAGGTGGTTATAGTATTTATGTATAAGTTGTAAGTTGTATATAAGTATACACCTCATTTTCCTTGACATTTTGATTTTTGGTCATTGAGCTGTCTACAAAACTCTTTTTTTTTGTGAGTATTAAAACACATAATTATGACTGTTTTAAAGCAGCAACTTTAAAAATACGATTCTCACGGTCCTTTTTAACCACCCAAGCGTTCAACGTGTTAAACTAGGATACCACAGAATTATGGTGAAGGAAAAAATTTTAAGGACATCTAGAATTGATTCATACTTTGTCGTCAATCATTAGTAGCAAGCAAATAAATTGGAATAAGCGGTTTCAATGTGAAACTTTTATGTGCATTATCTCTTTCATCTAAGTGGTTGTCTGAGTATCATCATCATCAGCCTATAATATTCCCACTGCTGGGACACAGGCCTCCTCTCTGTGAGAAGGAGTGGGCCATAATCTACCACGCGGGCCCAGTGCGGATTGGTGGATGTCACATGTCTTCGAATTTTTGGTTCTAGGACATGCCGGTTTCCTCACGATGTTTTCCTTCACCGTTTTGAGAGCAGTGGCGATGAAATAAATTACACAAAGTAATGCGCCTGGCGGGGTTCGAACCCACGACCTACAAGTCGTAAGTCGGGACCGATACCACTGCTCTACTCTCTGTCTGAGTATCTGTTCATAATATTATGAAGCTGAAGAGTTTATTTGGTTGAACGCTGATCTCAGGGAGTACTGGTTCGAATTGAAAAATATATTTGTGATGGATAGTCCATTTATCCGGGGAAGCATTAAGCTATATAACATTACGCTAGGTCTAGGAGGAGCCGTGCAGCGGGGTTAAAACCACGACGAAGAAATACTTATTGTATATTATTATGCACCGCGACGTACCAGCAGATTTCTCAGACTCCAACAAACAGATCCTTACGAGTTGTGGTGGGTATGCTCACCGGTCATTGCCCACTCAACAAACATCTGTTAACCATCAACGCGACAGACAGCCCGTTGTGCACGGGCCACCTGAACGCGGATGAAACGGCAACCCACGTGATCCTGGAATGCGAGGGCGTTGCTAACCAACGGGCACAAGACCTTGGCACTCCAAGGTCGCTCCAAGAAGCCTGTGAACGTCCCAGGAGATTTTTGAGCTTCTGTAAGGAGCTGGGTTGGCTCTATAGCCAACCGTCCCACCTCACGCATAACGGACCATATACGAGTCCAAATGCGGAAAAGGGAGCCACTAACAATATACACTGAAAATAGCGTTGAGCTCTGAACTTCTTTTACTCTGATGACGGTTGCATACGTCTGCTGCGCATTTTTTTACCATGGTATAATCATTAAATGACTCCACCCAACCAGGGCAGAGTGGGAGGGACTGTCAGATCCGTACTGATTAAAATCCTTTACGTTCCGGGGTCACAGTCTGAAAGAGGCTGAAGAAGAAGATGTGTACCTTTTTGTTTGGATCCATAAATATTTCTTTCAGCTTGGCTCATTAATTTGTGTGTCTAAATAAAAAACATAATAATATGACAGTAATTAAGGTTGAATATCTAATCTAAAAAGTAACCTATCATAAAAAACTAAAAAATAAATACCTTCTTCAAAAACAACCACAAAGAAAGTTTTATTAGATTTTTATATTCCCATTCTTGTAATTTTATTGATTTACTATAATATTTACAATCTTTTATATTTATAGCAAAAAAAAGTGTAATTTAACTTTTATGATTAGCTTAAAATTCAAAAACATAATAAATTAAAATAATATAATAAATAAAAGTACGACTTTTATGAATGTTAAACATGTCATCTGCTTTTATTATTGCATAGAAAATTATATTGAAGAGTGATAATTATTATGATTTACGATTTGTTTTTGCTAAATTCATACATTTTTATTTCAAGTTATGTGTTGAAAATGTCAGTTGCTGAACTTGAAAACTTTTAATTTTTTAATTTTCAGGTAACTAAGCCATGTATTAATTGACTAACTAATTGGTATGTGTCTAATCGTTTGCGCTGAAAAAACAATTTGAACAGCATTCATTTTTAAAAACACCAATATTTTATCGAAATCAGATGAACAATTTCAAAGGTCACCATACACATCTAAGCTGACACACTCTTCCTATTAAATTATAGTGTAGATGGTAAAAATAATGTTAGTATAGTATGGTAAACCTTGACACATTGGAGGAATTGTTTTCCTTATTTGTGACCATCGACCCTGAAGGTGAACCCTTAATTATAACTAGAATCGAATTCACTTTGTAAATCGAATCAAATAATACGTATATTTCCTGTTGGAGCACCTTCACATCCAATAAATCAGAATATCTAATGTCTATTAAAAAATGTTATTTATTTGAAGAATTTTATATGTGTATATCTAATAATTCATCTCGACTAATTTACGAGCTGTGATCATCAATTTTGTGAGATACTCGAATCTTCGTATTGTTAATATTTTTGCATTGATGATTGTTTTTAAAACTATTAACGTCATTGATATTCGTTTGATAACAAAGTCTCATGTGTGACAAATTGATAAAAATTCATTGCAAATAAATGCCCAGTTCATCTACACTTATATTATAAAGAGGAAAGATTTTTATTTTTGAGAGTTTGTATATTTGTAATGAATAAACTCAAAAACTATTATTACGATTTCAAAAATATTTTCACCTTTAGAAAGCTATATTCACCTAGAGTAACAAAAAAGGCCACAAGCGCGAAGGCAGACCTAGTAGAATTATAATTGTAAGCATTCGTATTCATGACTACGTCGTTTGTTTAATTTTCATAAGCTCAACCTATGACCACGATGTCCTGGGTTCCATTACACAGTTTTTAGTAGCAGTTAATGTGGATCTGCGCAAACCATCTTGTGAGATGCCCACAGGATGGTTTGGTTTATTCTAAAAAAAATAAAAACATAATACTTGGCAAAATGTGGGTGGTAGTGAAGAACACAACACCTTTTTATAAAGGGAGCGCCTTTGAGAGCATTCGATAGCTTTGCCACACAAAGGAGCCGCCGGCATGGCTGCTGGGTCGTTCCTGGCATTCAAGCGGTGTTTTATGTGACTGTCATAACCGGAATGATGCTTGGCCGCTTTGCGCTACTTGTGCGCCTGGCTTGCATTGCCGTCGATATAATTATGTGTACACGCTCGGCATAAACCCGGCGGCATTGCCCCCAGCATGTGCGTAGTAGCCTTAACATTATAGATTCGACTCTGAGTAACCCGCGCGAGTAACATGCGCAAGCTACTTGATCAAGCTGCCCGCGGGATGCTTTTACACGGCGCATGTAGCTTGAGCATGGAGAGGTCTTGCGCACCCTTACATTACACCCCAGTGATGCGCAAGCATGACTGCACATTAAGGCGCTCCCTCACTGCGAAGTGAAAATTATGAAGGATATTTTTTTAAGCTGTATAAAACATTCGATAAATATTTATTGACCCATAAAACCTGTGTTTATTTGCGTTGTACCTACATGCCATATATTTTAGAACTTGCGAAGTGACCGCCTACTATCATTAGCGCTGCGTTGGTCCCAGCTTTGGTATTAGCAGATCTCTTAATAGGAAAAGCTTTTAACTCCAAGGTTTGTTTATTTCCGCTTTCAAGCTTATTTTTAGCGGGGAGGACTGAATCAAAAATAGGATTTCAAGGACCTGTGACAAAAAAAGTTAATAATATAACGTGGCAAGCAGCCACGGTTTATTTTTATTTTATGAATAATATTTTTATTCCTAAATTGTCTTTTTTATATTAACTAAGAAAACTTTTGAACTTGCATGACCGTTTTCACATGGGTCGGCGGCGCGTGGCGCGCGCGCTTCAAAGAGTGTGATCTTCAAAAGTCAGCATAATGACGTAGCCCCCCTTATAGATGGCCAAAGTCTGCCGGGGTCGTGGGACTAATCTAATTACCGTGACCTTGAAACGCAAAGCCCTATTGAAGTACACTGTGGATTTTAGTCAGTACAAGTCTGACAGTCCCTTCCACCCTGCCCTGGGTCGGAGAATTCATTATTGATACCACGTGAAAAAAGAGATCGTTCTGACACAATGCACCATCTGAAAATGAATCACGTAACAAATCATGTTCTGTAATAATTTTGGCGTTTGAAAAAATAGTGTCCATGAACTTTCATGCCCACTCTTCTCCATAGAGTTCTACGCTTCGGAAAATTAAACAAAGCAAATGGTAAACCCAAAATAAAACAGCAATAAATATAAAATGTTTTCTTTTATTACATCGTAAACATTTTAACACACCCGTTGAGTATAATTAAAATGATTATAAAACAATAACCTACGTAAATAAAGATGACTCATTGGTGTCAAACTTCTTTTTATCGTGTCTTCCTATTATTTCATAGAGATACGGCATTTTGACCAATAAATATTGACTTAAAAGTTGGTCAGCTTTATGCATCTCAAATATAAATCTTCCTCTTGAATCACTCTATCTGTAGATGAAATACCGCAATAAAATCCGTTCAGTTCCACAATATCAAAAAGTCTAAAGCTTTTGTCAAACAGACAGGCGAAGTGAATGCGATCCGAAGCGTTTTTATTTGTAATGTATGGTACTGTTTAAATCCAGATGACTCGTCTTTCCATCATGGACCATGCCCATAGCCCAGGGTGTCGAGTCTGCTAATTATTAGTTAGAATGGCGCCACAATGGCGTTTCAATTTTCGAACCATTTTTTAATCAGCAGTAAAAAATGGTTCGAATAAGCACTACAATTGAAACGCCATTGTGGGGCCATTCTGACTAATAATTAGCTGACTCGACACCCAGGTCGACGGTGCGTCGTGTTGCACTTGCGCCTCTAAGGGATGTCAGGGTCTGGCGGGGCCTCTCTTAGAGGGCCAAAGCCTGCCGGGGTGCGTTTTCATTCTCATCAGTAAAACGTGACTCTTGAATAGAAAGTTCTATTGTAGTTAACACTGTGGATTTTAGTCAGTAGAAGTCTGACAGTCCCTTCTCTGGAACACAGGGTGGGAGGACTCAATTGATCATTTTACCATGGTAAAAAATAAGTCCAAAACTATGGATAATGTTAAGACTACGTTCATCACCGATTATTAGTAGTTTGTAGTACCGGTTCCTCTATTGTTAATAATAGACCTATTTGAAAGAAATGCCTGAAAATTGTAATCGTAACTCAACATCAGGTTGTATGTTAATTATTGATTCATTTGCACATGCAAAAAATTATGTATTCACATCAGTAAATTACAAAAAAACCGACGCTTCTACCTTAAGAATAGTACGTAGTAACCAAAGTTATTTCAACCCATGACTTCGCATTTTTTGCATTATATAATTAACTTAAAAATCCACATCGAAATGAAGACACATTAAGATAATTTATCATGGAACACACATTTCCTTAAATCTCACTAATGTTATAATTATTTTCATAACAGAATAAGAAAAAAAACTTTTCTGAAATGATGTACTGCAAATCAACCTTAATTGGTCCTATCATCTAAAACATAATTGTTTATTATTTATTGGGCATGCTTAATAAATAATAGACATATAATTTGTCGGAATTCAAAAACACATGTTTATTCATCACTATCATTCCTTCCTAATTTTTTAACAATTAAATAATAGATTAATTAAATAAAAATATGTTTATTAGTGTTATTGTTTGTGATATTATACGGTGATAAGGTTTTTAATAGATAATTGATGCGTGTTTCTTATATATTTGTTATTTAATAGTTGTACTTTATGTTTATTGCCCTTTTGGCTTTAATAATAATATATTACATACTGTTGCCATGACCCAGTGGCTGGGTTTAAGTAAATACGGATGCAGGTCAAAACTTGGTAAAATCACCAGTCGATATCCGTCAAGATCATTATTTTGACTTTCGTTTTATATTAATACGATAAGGTGAACGAGACTTGATCAACAAATATTTACTTACTGTTGAGATATTTCTGTTTATTATTTATCCCATCAAAAACATAAATGTGAAATGAGAGCCAAGCTCAATATCATGATATATGCCTTGGTTGTTGACTCTATTCGTTAACCAAATCTCATCCAAATCAATTCAGTAGATTTTGCGTGAAAAAGTAGCAAACATACACATGCAAATATCCCCATTTATAATATTAATCTAAATGTTATTTTATTTTTATATGTTTTTAAACATGATTATTATGAACTTTGATATCATGATTTTGATTGTTTTGATTGATGGTTGTTCATTTATATAAAAAGAATGTTTAGTTTAGTTTTCAATAACGTTTTAATTGCTTTCGTATCAAATTATACCTTTATCATTGAACAGACAATTAATCAATTTTAAAACTGGCTTTATCTACGTTTCTTGAAATATAGACTTTTTTAGCTAGGAAATTAATTTGATTGCTAATAAACCTTTTGTAAGTCTAAAAATATCTAAAATATAATGAAGCGTAACGTTCTTAAAATTTAGCAATAAATCATTTACTAATTTTGAAAATAAATTTAAATCTAAATTGACCGTATCAAATTATTTAATTATTATTTATTATTCATACATGCAATCGAACCGCATCTAAGTAAGACATTTGAATAATCTAAAGTCGGCGAGAAAACTGTTGTTTGACCTTACCTACTTTGGTCTTGTAACGTAACAAGTAACTTAATAAATTAAGTACAAAAAACGGTTATTATAGGTCATGTCTAATAACCACTCCGTTCCAAAGATTTATGATGCGATGATGGCGGAAGCATGTAAGTTATAATTATTGATATAAGTGTTAATTATATTAATCGTCAATTAAAAGGTCGTTTTTATTTATAACTTAATTTATTATTGTGTTTTGGGCCGTGACTTGTTGCTCTTTTGGTTATATGTTTACTGGTTGGATTTACTTTCTCTTTCATAGAATTGAACATACGTAATTATTTCTCGCCTTGGTTATCAGAACTGTTTATTACGTTAACAAAGAAATTACAGACATAATTTAGTAAAAAAAACTTGGACCTAATATATAATTATTTATAAATGGTTATAAAATATGTACCTATATGTACTTCTAGACTTTTAAGAAGAGCAATCATTATCAATATAACTACTAGCTTAATATTGTCTAATTTTGTAAGGAAAATGCCTCCAACAAGAGTCAAAAGGCATTGGAAATTTCAGATTCAGTCATGTATTTTTTAGAAACATTTTTTTCAGTATTTTTTTTATTTATTTAAATCACAGATGCTCTAGTAGATAACCAATTACAGAAAACTATGTTTATATACTATTATGTTTAAACTAATTGACCGTCGCGGTCGCCAACATCATTCTCATAATCAATCACATAGAAAAGCGAAAGTGATCCAATAGTCTATGTGACTGGCTTCAAACAATTTCACACATTGCATATAAAAACGCCTCGCTTCGCGTTCGCCACGCCTGTCTGTTTGACAATAGCTTTAGGGCGACATTTTTTCTCGAACATCTCGAACAATTAACATTATTTCCTCGAAGAACATAGCGGCATTTATTTCTTGTTAATTTAATACGAACGGCAACATAGCAGCTTCGTATGCCAGTGATAAATACGGACAGTAACGGTGACAGCAAAAGTTAAGGTCAGAACTTGGTCAAAAGTTCAATATGTCGAATATCCATCTGAATAAAGGACTACACGTATAATTAATCATTGTTGTTTCTTTATTAAACTGTTTAGTCTCTCGGAACAAGTAAATTAATCAAGCATTTTGAAATTTGTCTCCTTAATAGATTGTGTGATTTATTTTCGATCTTAAGTGTCATTCTGATTGAATCTATTTGCTTAGCTTAGGTGATTGTTTAAGTGTTAACCTTTGTAGTTTATTCATTTGAAATTTTAATGTTAACTTCCTCGTTCATAGTGTTATATCTTTCCTGTATGTTCTTTTGTAAATGTAAGAAAAAGTGTTACTTATTTACTTTCTGTTTTATTATTGAAGGGCAATCAGTAACGTTTTTACAACATAACAGTATTACTGCAATTTGTATATTAAGTAGGTAGTTTAATAATTGTAATAATAAAAATGTAATCCGTTTATACATATAAACTTGTGATAAAGTAAACCAGGTCTTGATAATTATTCTAAGAAATAATAATATATACCTATAGGCCCCCTTTATACCACGAGCAATTGTGAAAAATCTTGCATGTCAAGCGTCAAATATTAAAAATCCCGCGATCTCTTAAAAAAAATATATATAAAAAAAAATATTTTACTTTTTCCTTTTTTATTTATATTTTATAATTGTGAAAAATTTAATAACTTTTGATTTAGTAAATCACTGGTTTTTTCTGCTCTTTAAAATTAATTCTGGGATTTGGGGCATATCCACTTTATTTTCAGTTTTTCGCTTATCGCTGTTTGAAATCAGTGTAAGTCATGAATAACTGTAACTAATCCCGACCTATTCTCATAACTATCTGAAATGAATTCACCAAATTATGCGATGACGCAAGTCTGCATTAACTTACAAGTCTCGTTGATAGCGCTAAACTTGATCTAACATAACTCATGTATTTTTATATCTACTTTATTAGGTGTGACTCCGTTAGAAATAATCAAGTTTTTGTGTCAATTTTGGAAATGTCATAATACTAATAATAATCGACGATGACATTAATTGTTTGTATATTTATTTTATAACATACCAGCCCCTGACTCGCACGTGTTTCATCACTTGACAAAATATTGAATGAAACCGGAATTCTGTAAATGAATGTGAAAAGCGTATCAAAAACTGTTGCGCAGTTTTAAAACAACGGGGTCACACATGTACCTATGTGGAAACGAAAAGCGACTTTATTTTGTATGTAGATAAATATGTCTGATAATCTGTGAGTTAACCACGATTTAGAACCCCAACACAGTCAGATACTGTCGCAGTAAACTTTAGATGCTGGTATGAGCTGGTCATACATTGGTTTAAGGCCGGAGCAGACCAACTTGCGTAACGTAGACGTGCACGTGGACGTCCTGCGGTGTGTCCTGTCTTATACAGTTCCATACATTACAACTCAGTGGTAAGCGGTCGCTTACGCTTACGTCTACGCATACGCATTTGGTCTGCTCCAGCCTTTAGGATTGCAAAAAATTTAAAGTCATGGGAGAAGTACTTGCCTTTTTTAGAGTTGCGTACCCAAAGGGTAAAACGGGACACTATTTATAAGACTTCACTGCCTGTCTGTCACCAGGCTATAGGTATCTCATGAACCGTGATATTTCTCATACAAATCACCAATGATGTATTTCTATTGCCCCTGCGCATTTTTTCTCGGATTGATAACGGCAACAGTGGTAGCCGCTTGAAATATTCACAGAGTATTTATTTGCTTTAAGAATAAATAATTAATTTAAAAAAATATAACTAAAATTTTAAAGGCCCCATAATTTTTTTTTTGTAGATAATGGAACGAAAACCTTCGTGCGCGAACATGGCCTGCTCGCCTATGGTCGGTTTGTTTTTGTGGTAATTTCATCATATCATCTGACCCCGAGTGTAGCGGAAGGCGACTGTCAGATTCTTGCTAAATAAAAATTCACCATTTTCCTTCAGTAGCCCTTTTCGTTCCCTGGCCATGGTTACCTTACAGGCAGTCCCGCGAGGAAGCAGCAGTTGTTGCGCGAAAACTGCAGACCAGCAGGGCTAGCATGCGCAAGGCGACATTATCTCTTATTTTGTCGTTCTCGATTCGTTTGTCACTTTTCATAACATGCGCACCACGCCACGCTCGAGAAGATATCTCGTCGTGACTTCGCCTTCACGACGCGAGATAACCGATGTTACCATTTCATGAAAGTTAAGTTACCTCGCAAAATTTTATCCTGCTGACATTCTACTACTATTGACATTAAGTTTTGTTGTTTTGCTCGATTCGCGCCGTAAAAACGAATATTATTTTTATTTTAGAGAGTGAATATTATTTGTGGATTATGGATTTATATTAAACCGGCGAAATGATTATTTGTTCAATAAACTGAGCTGTCAATTGAATTTGACAACTAACATTGACATAAACTTATGACTCAATTCAGCGAATCCTCGCTAGTTTAATTTTTTTCCGTCGAAACATCGACGGAAGATTTGAAATAATTGTTAGATGGCTTTGGCATCAAAGAAATTGTAAGTATTAGATCAAAATCCCGTAACAGATGGCGGAGATGCATAATTTAGTTTATTATCACCTATTCAATGATGGCCCAGAGCAGTGGTGGCCCAGTGGTATAGGTCCCGACTTACGAGTTGTAGGTTGGGTGGGTGGGTTCGAACCCCGCCAGGCGCATTACTTTGTGTAATTTATTTCATCACCACTGCTCTCAAAACGGTGAAGGAAAACATCGTGAGGAAACCGGCATGTCCTAGAACCAAAAATTCAAAGACATGTGACATCCACCAATCCGCACTGGGCCCACAGAAATATTAAAAACAGGAGAAGTGGCAAGGAGACGTGTCCGCTACCATGTGGTTCTGAGCGCTACGCTCAGAAAGTGAAAAAATGGCCGTCACCGCGAGTTAGTCTGTTGTCAACCGCATTCGTGAAAAAAACGATTATGCCGTCTTGTTCGGTGTTTTTGTGCAAAAATAGAAACCAAAACAAATATTTTAGAAGTCATGGCATCGGGTTTCACATGTAATTACAAGTATTTTACAATATTTGTCTTAAAAATCACAAAAAACAACAAGCAGTAAAATATATCTGACTTGTACTACTGTACTTTTGTTTTCCTACATTACTCCGACGGTATTATTTTTGCAATAAATACATTGCTCTTTTACAACCACATCATTGCATCACAGAGTGACTGAACAAGCAATGTAAAACTGACATAACGATCAGCGTTGCCAGTATGATTTCCCAAAAAGGTACGGTTGGCTTTCTGAAAAGGTACGGTTTTTAACTTCAAGGTACGGTTGGGTCAGGATACTTCTGCAAGAACTAGATCAGTTGTTTTTCTTCTTCGAGTTGGCTGTCTGTGATCACAGGTTGGAAAAAAAGCGATATCGAATAGAATATTCAATGGGACATGGTAAAGTAGAACTGTACCTAGAACATTATCACCGATTGCCAATATACAACAAATTCATTTGTAAATCAATTAAAGAATAACCTCGAAGAAAAAAAGCTGATCTAGTTCTTGCAGAAGAATTCCGACACGTACGGTTTCGCTAGAATTTTGAAAAATGCTATAGTCTACTCATATTCTACAGAAAAAACAAGGTGTTTGTCAAAAAAAATGAAATAATATTATATAGGAACTAAGAAAATTCCCATTTAAGTATGTAATTTGTGCCCATATTTTAGTATCAAATGTGTCAGAAAGTTGAAAAAAGTACGAGTCTCATTATTTTCTATTAGTTTTAGTTTTATTCGTTGTTTTTTACCGTTATGGTGAACGCACATCTAGCCGCACCGCAGTCTCCGCAGTCCCCGCATTACGAATTCTTTGTATGAAGTTCTATGAAATCTCGCACACTTATAGTCCGGTCAATTTAGACATTCGAGGTTACATAAAGTCCCAGCAAGCTGAATTTCTGTGAAGTTGTTCAAAACATAATTATAAACAATGTCTAAAAGTTCCCCATCATTCCCCTGTAAGGAAAACAAAATATTCAAGGTCAAAGGTAAAAAAAAATGAGTTTTTCGCGATTTTCAGCAAAACGGTAAGTTTTATCATACAAGTACCTCAGACAAAAATTGTAGATCATAAAATTATCTATAAAAATGTGTTAATACTTTTTTTCTTACGAGCCACCGTTTCAGAGATATAACGATTCAAAAAGTTTTAAAAGTTGTTATCGTCATATGCATCTAATGAGGTAGTGTACTTAGCGCGTTTTTTTTAACGTGGTTTCCCCAGTAGGCCTACTCCACGGGTCAGTTGTGATCCTGTTTATTGTAAAACTATTGCAAAATAACGGAAATTTTCAAAGATTGGGAAAGATAAAAGCGTGCCTGTCCCTGTGTTCAATTTACTTGCATCCAAAATGAAGATGAAGAAGAAGCAGGAGAAGAAGATCAAGAAGAAGAACAAGAATTTGAAACTTACGAATGAGACGAATAAACTTCAACACTTTTTTTTCATTTAAATCGCTATTATCTTTCCCAATCTTTGAAAATTTCCGTTATTTTGTAATAGTTTTACAATAAACAGTATCACAACTGACCCGTGGAGTAGGCCTACTGGGGAAACCACGTTAAAAAAAACGCGTTAAGTACACTACCTCATTAGATGCATATGACGATAACAACTTTTATAACTTTTTGTATCGTTATATCTCTGAAACGGTGGCTCATAAGAAAAAAAGTATTAACACATTTTTATAGATAATTTTATGATCTACAATTTTTGTCTGAGGTACTTGTATGATAATACTTACCGTTTTGCTGAAAATCGCGAAAAACTCATTTTTTTTACCTTTGACCTTGAATATTTTTTTTTCCTTACAGGGGAATGATGGGGAACTTCTAGACATTGTTTATAATTATGTTTTGAACAACTTCACAAAAAATCAGCTTGCTGGGACTTTATGTAATTTCACTCACATTTTTTTGTCTAAATTGACCGGAATATTACCCGCATCGCAGTAGCCGCAGAATCGGTAAGAAAACAGACTGCGGAGACTGCGGTGCGGCTAGGTGTGCGTTCACCATTATAATGAAAAATAAATCACAAGTATAAAAAAGGTACGAAAAAGGTACGGTCTAGCCAAGGTACGGTTGTGGTACGATTGTATGATGAATAGTACGGAAAACCGTACTTTTTGGTACGGTCTGGCAACGCTGTTAACGATACCTCAATCAGCCGTAATGTCGCATGGTACGGCCGCTGGCTAGTGACGTGCTCTTGGAAATCCGACAAAGTCTATCGACAAGAAAGTCGACTGCTATTTGCTATTTTTTTTTTAATTTATTATCTTGTAATAAGGCTGGAAGGCCGATGTGGTTCATGGATTTTTACATTTTTTTATTATTTTACAGAGTATTAAATAAATGCGAAACCGAAGATGGTTAAGTAAATTAATTAATGTTTAGTTTAGTAATCTATGGACTAAATTAATAGTAATCTATACAATAAAGATAATAAAAACGGTTTCATATCGTTTTTTATTAATTTTATTTCCAAACCTTTATAATTTATCGATATATTTATCGTGAACTCTTCGATTTAGTCAAACACTGTCGAGTCCGCCCCCGTGTCCCGACGGCGACGACAACAATGATAATTGTTTTAGTGTGAGTAAATTACACGGAAAAAGTACGCTGTGGTTTAAAGAATAAGGTTTATATTTAAATGACAGAGTTTTCGACGGCGCGTGTGTGCACTTGTTCGTAGTATTGTTTTGATATACTACATGCGTAATACACATTTTGAACTCCACGCCATATCTCCTTCTTTATTATATTATCTATGGCCCACTCCCTCTCACAGAGTGAAGGCTCGTGTCCCAGCAGTGGGAACAATATAGGCTGATGATGATGATGATGAATGTTGTAATTGATTTACAAAACAAACCGTGTAAATAATGGATTTTTCAAAGTTCTAAGTTATGAAGGTAATCATAATACTATGTAACATTAATTATCTCGATGAAATGTCCTAAATGTAATGGACAAAATAAACACTATGCCAACCATAAATCAAGATTGAATGTTGACTATTCATAAAGTACAAAGTTCTGAAATTGCTGCGAAACATTATTCGTAATACGAACGAAAGTTTACTTGTCGTGTGTGTACGTAGGTACTGTACAATAATTGTGCCCTTATTAATTGAAAGAGATAGATTGAAAGTTACAAATTGAACTGTAAATAAATGTAAATGTAATCGGCTTGGAGCTTATCTATAACATAAATAGCCATAGGCTTTGTAATTCGCCAAAGGGACTGGAACTCGTTATCCCTTAGGTCAAATGGGTTGCAGACGTCGCGAATCACCTTCCTCTGTATTTTTCTTGCTTCCCTCTCCTCATACACAGATAAATGATAATTGTAGTACGGCACCGCCATTATACTTAAAAGTTCACAGAACACTGTTTTAGTCACTGTTGTCGCGATTTCTCGTGTTCGAAAACCATCGACGAGAAACTTGTCATAGGAAAATGTCAAAATTCGACTAAATATAGCGCGCATGACGACAAAAACAGGTTTGACAGAGCGACACGAGCTCTATGTCAGAACGACACGACATATTAGTGTCACCATGTTAGCTCCCATCGACAAACAGACATTATGTCGTCTCAGGACGAGATAATGTTGCGCATGTTAGCCCCTCCCATCGACAAACAGACATAAGTCGTCCCAGCACGAGATAATGTGTCGACAAAATTTTGTCAACTTGCGCATGCTAGCCCTGCAGCCGTTGCGTTAATTATAGTAAGACATTCTAATAACTACAAAAGAACACCGAAATATGGTATACTTGTTTTCAGTAGACTAGACACGTTTAAATTTAGCAAATCAGTGCTAATACTCGATGTAAACGACATTCAACTGTATTCGGTTTATCACTTCATGTTGCTGTACATTTCTGTTTTTGTAAGGAAAGTGATAATATCGTGTCAACTCAATAAGGCCATGTAAACAGTCTATTGAAAACGTTCCACTATGATGTATAATAATAATGACGTTACTAAGTAACACAGATTTAAATCGTTAGATGTGCCCTCGTGTGCCCCTCGTGGGCGGCATAGAAGGTAGTCTACAGAAAAGCGTGCTCATACCATCAACAAGCTTATCTCAGTCCGGTGCTGGGCGTAGACCTCTCCCTGCGATACAGCATCCTTCGTTTTCCAACTTTAAAATCCCGCATAATATTACGATCTCCACTCCAGAACTCCTTAGCTCTCATGGAGGCGATAGGTGGCGGCGACCTCTTGCACCCGGCGTTGGTCTAGCCCATGCTGCGGGGCGAGATGGAATAGGAAGCGTTCTTCGCTGAAGCAGTCATGCTAGTAAAGGAAAAAGCGGACGTCGTAAGGCATAGGATAGCCACTGGGCTATCCTATGCCTTACGACGTCCGCTTATGTCCTTACGACCGAGCTATCGATGTCATGGCAACTATTGGGCATGGGATGCAGACGGGGAGTAATGGGTGACTTGCTGTACGATCATAGACCATGCCCGGGTAGTGTTCCACGTACGCCTCATAGAGCTGCCGGTAATCTGACGTGCCCTTCCCTAGAAGACCAAATGTCAGAGTCACCAACATATTTACGGCATGATTTTTTAGACCCAGTTTGGAATCTAATTATCTAAATCTTCTATAAGTTATGCCACCTTATTTGTATAACTATTAGTACGAAGGTTTGTATGAAGGTTGTTGACGTTTGTAACACACGTTTATTGCTAATAATCATATTTCTCGACAAAGAAGTCTTATGTCGTTAGTGTGTCGCATTACTAGGTTTTATTTACTTAACGTTGTTTTATGACTCTGGGCTGATTTTTCAATAGTCAGATAACTCTTAGCTGAGGAATAAAAATGGCGGTTTGACATAATATATTTTCTAAAGATAAGCTGTCAAACCACCATTTTTATTCCTCAGCTATGAGCTATCCGACTATTGAAAAATCAGCCCTCTGAGTATTAGAACGACTAATTTGATGATTTTAGCTCCAAAAAAAATTTGCAACTGCTTATTTTTTTAAAGTGTTATTTGTTTACAAAAATGGCCAGCAGCTGTGACAGTCCACCTACAGAAGCACTCAGCAGGACCATGTCGTCTCATCATCATCATCATCATCAGCCTATTAATGTTCCCACTGCTGGGACACAGGCCTCCTCTCTGTGAGAGGGGATGTCGTCTGCGTAGCTAATATTATTGAGGCAGACTCCATGTGTGCTGCTGAGTTCGTCCACAAGCGCGTTCATATTTTACAGGTTAAAATGTTTCAGCGATGTCAGCCCCCCCCCTGCCTCACGCCGCACTCCAACCTGTACGGAGACGAATATGCCCCCGAACACCGAACAACGTTGAGCTAGTTCCCATAGGTACCAATATTTAAAAGTACGTGAAAGAATAGCGATAATATTTTTTTTTTCGCTCATCTCCGTGGTCACCGAAGGAGTTCTCTGTTCATGTTTCTTCATACCATTAAGAAAATCTACCAGACTTTAAATCTTCGGCAAATCATTAATGTGACCACTTCAGTTGGAAATGTGTAGGTACAATCGACAAAGTTGAATCATGACCCACCATACTTAATTTTCTTACAGAGTTTTAAATACAGTGGTTCACATTCGCGTAAAGATACATATCCATAGTAACGACTTTGACCTTTGTCAATTTGACGGATTTAAACGATTTATTGTCAAAATGGGTCATGATTCAACTTTGTCGATTGTACTTTGCATTTTTTGTCCACCTATCTTTTCAATGAGTTGGTTTAAAATTAACGAATAAAAACTGTTTCTGTTTTACTTTATTGGGCTAAAGAGTATTTTCAAAACCACGTTATGAGTATATTGATATCTCAGACCACAAAAATCGAAAAAACATAAAATCTAATGAAGCTATAAATTAAGTAAATTATGTGCATTGATCTTGAATTAATAGATACCTAGAGTTTAAAGTATTAGTACTACTAGAAAAAAAACGTTATCCAACTTAGTTTATTTTTCATAAAAAGTACTTATGGA
This sequence comes from Agrotis segetum, assembly GCA_036375495.1. Taxonomy (NCBI): domain Eukaryota; kingdom Metazoa; phylum Arthropoda; class Insecta; order Lepidoptera; family Noctuidae; genus Agrotis; species Agrotis segetum. Next base: position 756,430 of record JAQSVV010000297.1, read on the forward strand.
ATATTTTTAGTCTGGTCGCTAAGAAAAGTTATAAAATTATAGGTACGAATCTAATTATGGGAAGGTGGATTGTTGAAATCAAGTTTGTGTTGATGAAAAGGACCTAAAGGAGCGTCTATCACAAATATCTAGGTACCTAGTTTTTTACAACAATCCTGTGTCCATAAAAAAATAATCAAAATATACAAAACATTGTTAAAATTAATGAAATCATCAGAGCTTTTCGCATGAGCAGACCTATGAATTAATTATAAAGACCCTTGGCAACTGCCGAAGTAAATGTTTTACGCAACAGGTGTTTAGACAGAATGTACAAAAAAGTATTAATGATAATAAAATTACATAAAACTACAAGATTTTCTATGTAATACCGCCTAAATATTATTAATTCTCGACCGTTTGTCAGAGATTGATCATAATAATTTATTTGTTTGGATTATTTGATTATGTTTCAATGGCATTAAATCTATAAATCACTTTATTTTAAAATTCAGTGTTTCTGTCGGTTAACAATATTCTATTAATGAATTGATAAGGCGATTCTCATTACGGCACCTGTTATCCGCGCGGATGATGATATCCAATGATGTATGAAATCCGTCCGACCGACCGCGCGGAGCACTGTCATTTGTGCTATACCTAGTCCAACAGACAGGGCGAAACGAATGCGATCCGAATCCTGTCATATAAAAAAGCGAATGCGGTCTGATAGTCTATGTGACGGGCTTCAAACGATTCTATACATTACAAAAAAAAACGCTTCGGCACGCTTTTCAGTTTGACAAAGGCATAAATCTTTTGCCGCCTTTCCCCAACGCGCGGTAAATAAATAAGTTTAAATGACATCCTATGTGACAGTGTTTTTGAGGTCATTTATAAGGCTATCTATGGACATAATTATAAAGTTCAATGCACCTTTGAATGGAAGGACAGACGCATATTAAAATTTGTACATTGAAATTATTTCATTCTTTCAATGATTTTTCGGTAGCATGTGACTAACTTTGCACAGCTTCGCTTAGACATTTATGTGAATAACCTACTATGGACATGTGTAGCAGATTTGACTGATTTTAACTACCAATTGTGGTCCGAGGTCGTGCCTTAAGAAATCCCAACAATAATAATTTTTAACCCAGAATTTTACATAAAACGACTGCTTCTGACCTCCACAACCCAGTAACTGGGTACCGATGCCTCTTCGTAAGACTGGGTAACGACTGTCTAAGATCGTTATGGCAACTTGATCTATGTATGTTCAGTGAATCTAATACTTATTACATGTATTATTATGTAAAGTGCACAGGTATGCATAAGCTTATCTAAAAATAAAAATCTGATGAATATATCAGTTATCAAAGCACCTAACATTAAGTATGACTAAGCTCTGCATGAACTACGAGACCCCTTCACAAAAATCTAATAAATAATTATCATCATTTCCTCATTTTATTGTTATAAAATACAATAAACCGTCTGAATTGAGCAGTGACTCAAGATCAATGAATAAGATACTTTTATTATAATAATTAAAATATTCTGTCTGTTCCTTTGGTCTAGTAGACGCAAGCGTTTCGTCAAACAACAGATCTTGGGCTTATTTCCCAGACTGAACATTGTGTCATTGAGTTTTTAATTAAAAATAATTCGGAAGCAGCTGCGGCTAGATTTTTGCCCTAATGGTAATAAATTCGGTCGAGGGACTTATTCCATCACCGTGAACCCGGAACACAAAAAGCTATTGAAGGACACCGTGGATTTTAGTCAGTACAAGTCTGACAGTCCCTCCCGCCCTGCCCGGGGTGGGAGGACTCATATGATCGATTTACCACGTTAAACAAACGGTAATAAGTTCACCCCCTGTGATCGATATAGGAGAAATTAGTGTTTGGTCTGGTTAATGCAGGTTGTAAAAGTTCTACCCCATTTTACGAATATAACGCGGCCGCAGGAGTGAGTACAGTCAAAGTTTATTTGGAGAAAAAGCCAATATTTTATAAGAATAATGCTTTAGTTTAATTAAATGGGGGCAATAATTAGCACAGAGCTAATTATTGTCCCCATTTAATTAAACTAGGTAGAGCATTAGATAAAATATAATAAAAAAATACACGCGTTTAACATACGCTGAATGTCAAATTTATTTTATTCAAACATCGACTAAAGTGGTACAATCTATGACAATGGGATCTTAAAAAGTTTAAATTTAAATAAATTATGGTCGTATTTCGACAACTGGGCCACTACTATTATGTATAAATTATAATAATTGTTATAAAATACAATAAAATATCTATAATTGAGTAGTGACTCAGCATCAATACAAGTTACTTTTACGACATATAGTATACGTATTATCATATTTAAATTATTTGGTTTTCAATTAAGATGAGTATTATGACTAATCTTTGTAGGCGCAGACGCTCGTAAACGCTAATTGAACATTAAATATCGATTATTTCAGGGCTACCAAGACATCTTTATATACATAAAACTGTAAAACTGGTTTTGTTTAGTGCATTTGAAGTATCTACTATATTATAAGTAATGGCTTAATATTACCAAGGAAACAATGCTTGTAGACTCACGGAGAAGATGATTATTAGGATGATCTAAAATCCGTGTAATCATGGCACTTGCCACAATAATCACGTAAGTCAAGTAAGCATTTTCTTAAAGACGCTGTTTAAAAAATTCTCTGAAAACGTTTATCAAATCTTCACCAAATACTTTTTTTCTTTTTTTAAAGTACACCATTCTTGGAATTTCTCCTTTATCATGGGTGCGTTATAAACATAGAAACTCAACATAAATACCTACTTGAAAATCATACAAATATTTATTTATTCTGATTGCTTCTTCGTTCTTTAAAATCTCCTGGCATTTCCAGAAGAAAGTTGTTCTTCAGCCAATGTAGCATCTGAGACACCTTCATAAATGGCGTAGATATAATATTTTACAGCAATCTAAGAGTAAGGTGATGCAGAACCGGGTTCGTGGAACCGTCTAAACGGGTAAGCATGATCTTGGATGAAAAATAAAGGGATGTTGAAGAAACACGGTGGATTTTAGTCAGTGCAGGAAGGGGAGGACTTTACTAATGATGTTGCAAGGGAAAATTGAAGAAAAGGAAAATTTAGTTCTGTATTTTTTTTAATATCTAATAATTATATACCATTTATATTATGTTTTTTGTTTCCAAATTATAAGACTTTATAATTTTTCAGGGCAAAAAAGGGTAATGCAGAGAATTAAACAAGTTACTTGCAATCAGTACCCTTAGCACGAATTTTTACTCTTTTACTTTTCAGTATTTACAGCGTTTCATACAAGAAACGCTGGCAAGACGCTGTAAAGTAAAAGAGTGAAAACTCGTGCTAAGGGTATAGTAACAAATAATTAGCTGTGGCGCATTAGCTTTCTCAATGTTTATTTTCAACGCGGCTATGTAGATATTAATCTGAATGATGGAATGATAAATAATTTATACATGATTAAATTCTAGCAGTCTTCTAATAATAATCAAAAATAAATTATTATCATGGGAAATGTAAATAAGTTATTTTATCAGGTAGAGCAGATAGACCAGAATGGCTACTAATGTTATCGCCATGACATGTTAACTGTAATTAATTCAATGAAATAATTATTTAAATTGATTAACTGAGAGTAATTCAGTTGATCTATAGACACATCGATGAGCCCATAATTCTTCCGGCAAATGTATTTGACCTTCACCTCTTTGATGACCATATAAATCGACATACCTTTATGGTTGGAAAGATCGAGACCGTTACCTTATCTCTCATTATTTAAAACTAGTAGCACCATAGAGGACACATTATAAGGTATTTCTATGAATCTCTGCAAAAAAAAAAAATCGTATTAAAATCATCAAAAGAGTCCTCCTGCCCAGGGACGGACGGGAGGGACTATCAGACTTGTACTGAGTAAAATCTATGGTGATTCTTCAATAGCCCTTTACGTTCCAGGGTCATGGTTACCTGATGAGATAGTCCCGCGACCCCGGCAGGCTTTGGTCATCTAAAAGGGGCTCTGTCAGCATGAGCATGGTCCAGCCCAGGACCCTGACATGGTCCAAAAACAATATCTTGGAGTGTGCTTTTGTTAGCAAAGAGCTATAGGTACCCACTTTTTATATCTCCTTTTGAAAGATAGTCAACCGCTTTGCAATTAAGATTTTTTTTTTTTAATATTTTTATTTTATGTTGCTGTTCATTATTATTATCATTGTTTTTTTTTTTGTGAATTTCCAAAAATCTTAGAACAAAATATTGTTCAGTAACATTGGCTGCGTTACTGCACGAGAGGTTTTGCGCTTTTCACACGTTGTATATGTGTCATATTTTCACCGTTAAAGTGGCAAAAATGCTGCTTATGACAGAAAATTTATGAATCAATTGGATTTGCTCCTCGTCTATTAGAACGTGGACTACATTTTTGTCAATATAAGCTGAGATATTGAACCATATCTCTCCGCTATTCAGACATATCTCGCGGATATTTACATATTAATTGCCAGCACTTAAGAATTTTTATCCTTACGTAATCCGACTATATATTCGGCATGTATATGTATCAACTAAATCGGTCTCTTTATATAATAGTATAACGTGTTTTTTTAAATAATTTTATGTGCTCAATGTTAGTAGATACAAGATGAATACTGATGTTAATGAATTGCTGATTTTGCCGTTCATAGCACTTGAATGAGCATGACATACAATCATTATTTAAAACATTTTATTAATAAAATGTTTCAAATAATGATTGTAATTCATTAACATCAGTATTCATCTTGTATCTCTTGTGGGATTTATATTATGAGAGTAAACCACTTTTATCCAATTTAGCGTCTGGATTATCAACTCTAATGTACCAATTAGATTTTGTTGCTTAAGGGGGATGCTCCAACCAGCCCGCGAAATTCAATTTTTTTTTACGTTTTTTGCAATTTGCAGGCCAGTGACATGTTGTAGCTTTATAAATATATGAGTTGCGGTAATAACAAGTATAATTTTAAATATAAAAATTATCAAAAAACTGGCTCCATCAGCTCTCACATAGAAAAGGTGCATCATGTTAAAATCTCCGAAATCTAACTACGATGCACCTTTTCTATGTGAGAGCTGATGGAGCGAATATTTTGATAATTTTAATATTTAAAATTATACTTGATAATACCGCAACACATATATTTATAAAGCTACAACATGTCACTGGCCTGCAAATTGCAAAAAACGTAAAAAAAATTTGAATTTCGCGGGCTACATCGAAGCAATCACCTTAAAGCTCTTTTCAACGATTTGATCATCCGGTGCTCATTAAGAGATTATACGAGCTTGTAAATTACAATAAACTAAAGAAACGTACAGGAAATGAGACATAAAAAGTATTAGGTAACAGGTTATCTTTCCTCCTTTTACCTTTTTAGTAAAATTAGTGAAACTACATAGTTTTTTTTTTCATAAATTAAAAGGAATGGTAAAACGTGTAATCACATGTTCCTGCTAATTGAATGCTCAACGGTTCGAACGCCATATTTGTATTTGTGTTTCACTTTTGCAATACGTAAACAAACATAATACGTCTTCGGAGAATAACAATGCGTGGGAAAACAAACCACTAACACTATGTCATTGGTTTTATCTACAACCTAGATTGGTAAAAAACAGGAAAATTAGCTTTACTCATTCAAAAGTCAGATAACAGGATGTTTTGTTTATTTATTTTGTAGTGTCATGTACGTCAATCACAGAAAACTTACGAAGAAACGGCTGTCTGTGGCAGAAACGTTAACAATGATCAAATATTTTGATAAAATGAATGCGCATTTGACACTGAATAGAAATGTGCTGTGACGTAGATAGTAGTTAGCTCAAAACAGTGAATGAACGTTGGAAACAAAATGTTTACTTGTCACAAATAACAATTGAATTATCAGCACTCAGCAGTGTACGTCTGTTTGGAGAAGACAAACAGAGCTAATAATAATATTGGTCTTACTTGCGTACGATTTTTATTTGTAACAGGAAAAAAAAACATTGCAACAAAATATTTTTGATTGACGCACTGGGTAAAGAATCAAATTAATACCTGAAACTGGGCTTTAAGATTGATGAAAAATATTAGCTTTTTGTGATGTAATTAAAGAAAGAATATAAATAATTAAAGACGAACGGATAGTCCTTAAAAGTATTCAATAAAATACATAGAGCTCTTTGAGAGACCATCAGCATTATTATTAAAAAGTTACCACGATAAATAATTTGTTGACGAAAAAAAGACAAACAAACTTATCGTCCAAGTTCCAAATAAAAATCCACAACGCTAACGTAGTAACATAATAATTATTGTAAAGGGCATCGTAACCACGCAGCCATTGGCCAGACGAATCATTACCTTATTAAATAGATAGGTATATGTATTGTGAAGGTGTCAAAATAAACACATGTCCTTGTCACCAATATATTTGATAAAACATGTGTTTCTTAAAGCACTTTGTGTAGGTGTAATTGATCGTATATCACCGGTTACATTATTGTAATTCACTGATAATATTAGATTTATCTATTCATACTATTAGGATAGGAAACAAAATGACAATACAATGTAGTATTTTTAGGTTTAAAATAAAAATATTTTTTTTTTTGCCCACATTAATTTTTGTAAAGGTTACATAAAGGACAGTTTTTTGTTTATAAATTTTTCGAGTTTCATCTTTATAAACGCAACCATGAAACGTTAATGACCCTTGATGTTAAAAAGCGACCTAAGATAAATAAATAATAAAAAAATAAATTCAAAGTCTTTTAAAAAGGAACAAGAAAAGAAAATTACAAAATAGCGACGGAATTATGGGTGAATCCTGAGATTCGGCATATTTAGGTGATTCCCTTGGCGAAATTTATTTAAACAGATTTTTTATAAGTAACAATCTATATATATAAAAGAACAGGGGTTTTTCTTTTGACACGACTACAGCCGAAACCGCTTAACGCAGAAACTTGAATTTTGGACAGCATTTGCAGTCTACAATGTAGATTGGCAATAAGACGGGATTTTGCGAAAATCCTCCTCTAAGGGGGTGAAAAGGGGTGAAAACTTTTGTATGAAAAATCTTATTCCTTGGGTTTATAAACTTGAAACTTACCACGAATAAGAACATTAGTAAATAAATAAGATTGGTACCACAATTTTTTTTAAACTACCCATCCATTGGTATTCTAGGGGTTGTGAAAGTTTGTATGGGAAAATCATAACGCGTGAGCCGATGAATTTGAAAATCAGTATTTATATACTAAATAAGAAATAATCAAACACGTGTTTTTGGATTTTTCGAAAATCACCCCCCAAGTTGGTGAAAAGGGGTATTCAAGTTTTAAGGGGAGCATATTAAACCAGTAACTTAGCAATCTGAATTTTGGATGGTAGTTGCAATTTATGATGTAGGTGAGCATTAAGAAAGGATTTTGCGAAAATCTACCTCTAAGGGAGTGAAAAGGGGTGAAAACGTTTGTATGAAAAATCTTATTCCTTGGGTTTATAAACTTGAAACTTGGTACGAATATGAGTATAAGTCAATAAAAACGATGGTCATTAATAGTTTTTTTATAACTACCCTCCATTTTTGGGTTTTTCTAAATCACTCCCTAAATTGGTGAAAAGGGGTGATTAAGTTTTAAGGGAAGGATTTTACTGCTTGCTTTGATAAACTCAAAACTTGGCATAAATTATCTCTCAATTAAATAAAGGTTGTAAAATATTTGAAAAATCAATCCCTAGCGGGGTGAAAATCAGAAAATCAGTTAGTCTACTACGATTGAGTGTTTGTTCGTATTCAATTTTTTTATATTTTCCAAAAGTATCCTATAAGGAAGGTGAGCGGAAATTAAATTCACTGAGTTCGATTTTAAAACACGCGCAGACGAAGTCGCGGGCAAAGTGCTAGTGTAATATAAAATTTAACTTCATTATAAACACATTTAACCATTTGGCATCACTTTTGGCCGGATGGTTCCCAATATATTGCGTTTTAATTTTTTTTGGCCAGGGGAATCAAAAAAAGGTAGAAGAAAATCAAGTTTTATTACTATTTTAAAGTCGCCTTTAGATAATACTTATCAGTCTCGTTAACAATTTATCACTTTCAATACCCGACCATAAATAGTTAAATCACAAATTGCATTTGAAAACGTGGTCAGGGTAATCAACGAGCTAGCGAAACCAAAACCAGGGGAATCAAATACTTATGTTCATAATTTCGACCTGGACCAACGAGCGGCGTAATCTTTCTTATAGACATACGAAACTCTACCAGCAGCGCACATGCGACGGCATGGAGACAATCTTCTATAAAATTCTACTAAGATATACGAAGATTTCTGACGCGCCAGGGGAATCACTGTTTAGTCTCGGACAAACTTTATATTTTAATTTAAAAAAAAACTAACATAAATATACGTGATGTATCTTTTATAAATATATCTACAACAATCATGCTAGCTATTAGATCGCACTGTTTATTTTGTTTACGTTCTTAAGTATGAGTTTTGTTGGTATTTTGTTTGCAAAATGTGCTGCGGACGCGCCAGGGGTATCAATTTTCAGGCCTTTTAGATTTTTTTTCGACTATTTAAATCCAAATTAGACACAAAAACTATCGTGCAACAGTAAGATCATACAATATAGTAGCATAAAAAAAATATTTTGGTTTCTAATTTAAATACTACGGGTAGTTTTTTTCTTCGGACAACGTAAAATGAGCCTCTCAAGATTCACCCTTATTTCAATTGTTTTAATTTTATTGCTACACTGAGTATTCATTTCATAATTATTACGAAATCGTAAGCGATGATTCTGAACTGGCCTGTTGGTCTAGTGGTTAGTGACCCTGACTGCTATGCCGGAGGTCGTGGGTTCGATTCCCACCCTGGACAAATGTTTGTGTGATGAGCACGATCATTTGTTCTGTGTCTGGGTGTAATTTATCTATAATATGTATGTATTTAAAAATATATAAGTATGTTTATCAGTTGTCTAGTACCCATAACACAAGCTCTGCTTAGCTTGGGGCTAGATGGCGTTGTGTGATAGTTGTGGAATATTATATTATATTATATTATATTATTATATATTAAAGGGTTTTAAAATATACTTATTATATAATTTAAGGTGCTGATGATATAACAGTGATTCAAGGCTATTGAATATTAAAATTTATGATGAAAACAATGACTAATATGTACAATGTTTCGTTGATATTATAAAATATGCACGTATATGATTTCAAGCTTTGATTTAGCATTTCATCAAAAGTTGAAAAAATACAGTATTTTACTTACGGGCCAACCACCATAGAACTTGTGAATTTATTGTTTATTATAAAGTCTTTACGTGAGAAAGATAAAATTAATTAATTTATAAAAAAATAAACAGGAATAATAAAGATTCATTAGATTTGTGATACCTACACCTTAAATCAGAGAGCCCAAAAGTGGGCCTAGTGTATAATTATATTCAAAATCCCATGTAATTTATACAAAAACTAGAATCACAGCAACAAACAGTCCTCGCCGCCATCACCGTTAGGCAAACTGTCGCAAAGTTATAAATTCAGAGATTTGCTTAATTTAGAAGGTCTTTCACCGTTCACTCTTTTCATAAAATTTGAATTAAATTTTTTTATCTCCAAAAATTTAAATGTTCATTGTATTAAATGTCATTTTAATAGGCGATGACTTCACATTGAGCTTCGATTATATTTTGAATTTTTAATTTTGCTTTTACAAAGGCAGTAGTCGATTTTTACTACTATTAGAATATTGGGGACGGGACGAAATGGATGTCTTCCTAGAGAAATGGACAGAGGTGGCGTACAGTCGTGAACGTTGGAAGGAATGGAGGGAGGCTTTTGCCCAGCAGTGGGACAGTACAGGCTAATAAACACTCATGCTTTAAGACGTCATAATAGTTCATAATTTCAAGAATGGCTAATTCAAAATTTAAAAGAATGGCTACTCAATTGCTTATTTCATCCTTTCCTGATTTGCCTCTTGTAGATGCGTGGTCTATTCTATTTCTTCACAATAGTTTATTCCGCGGACATTGGTGTGGGTTACATATTTACCTCTATTACTCTAGTTCAGTGTTTCCCAAAATTGTAACATGTAACTGTTTATGTCCCAATAAAATAAAATAAAAAATAAAAATAAATCAAATAAGATATACAGAAAAAAATAAAGGGAATCGTCTATCTGAAAAGGACATGTGATGAGGAGGGATGACACCCATGTGACGAAAAAAGTGATGAGTATGAATGTTGTTGGATGGAGAGGAAGAGGAAGGCCAAAGAACAGATGCTTAGATTGTCTTCTAACGAATGATATGAAAGAAAAAAGGAGTAAATAATACTTTGATGTCTGATGGGGGGAATGGAAGAAGAAAACGTGTTGCGCTGACTCTAAGTATAATGGGATAAGGGCAGGAAGAAGAAGAGGTAGGTAGGCCACCTGTGCAATTCCAATGGCGGGGGGAGATGATGTTTCAAGATAACGGGCTTCGCTCTGTAAATGTTTCGTGCATATTCGAGATTTTGAAGAACCTTCGCGCTCATAATTCAACGATTTCTTGAACTATCGAGAAATCGTTTTTGAGCAATTGTTATTCGATCATACGTCATTCGATTTCAAGTAGTGAACCCCAATGGCGTTAAAGCCACGCCAGGCCAGCCTGTGTCCGGACCACCATCCTGTCAGAAAAATATGCCTGCCAAACTCTTCGAGTTTTATTGTTAGGTATGTAACGTAAATATTAATGTGTGTTTTAAATAATTATAATAATGCGTTATGGAATATAACTAAATGAACAAAAAATATTTTTTACGGTAGATTGCTTCCTTATTATTATGTATTATAATAAACGTAGTAAACTAATAAGTTACGCTATTTTTTCCTAACCGTTGCTAAAATTAATTTGCACGTAAACATGTTGTTACCCAATTAAAAATAAAATTTGATTGTTGAGAAAGACATTAGTTGAGATCGATCATAAAATTGTATAGGTACACAGTTTTTTTGTTAACTGTTAATTTTTTCTGAAATTTTAAGATAAAATAAACATTGAAAGAGCTGCCCGGTTTGCCAATTTGATTACAGAATCACTCGACAGTCAAATAAAATAGACGTTTGGATTTTTTTTTTTGCAGGGTGGTTAACTAACATAAAATGGCTTAACCCGACCCTGGCAGGAGCTAATCTGAGTTTCAGGTTCATCATTATCATCATCAGCCTATAATGTTCCCACTGCTGGGACACAGGCCTCCTCTCTGTGAGAGAAAGTGGGCCATAATCCACCACGCGGGCCCAGTGCGGATTGGTGAATGTCACATGTCTTCAAATTTTTGGTTCTAGGACATGCTGGTTTCCTCACGATGTTTTCCTTCACCGTTTTGAGAGCAGTGGTGATGAAATAAATTACACAAAGTAATGCGCCTGAGATGGCGGGGTTCGAACCCACGACCTACAACTTCTAAGTCGGGACCGATACCACTGGGCCACCACTGCTCTGCAATTTCAGGTTACTGACAAAAAACACTCGGTTCTTTTAATTGACCTAAGCGTTTCAAGACAGGAGACGCCTGGGTGTCACTACTGCGAAGATCGCCCGGAGGACACGGTGGAGCATACGGTGCAAGACTGCCCAGCTTGGGCGGAGCACCGGCGTGTCCTCACGGCTGCGATAGGCGGAGACCTCTCGCGCCCAGCATTGGTCGCGGCCATGCTGCGGGGCGAGACGGAGTGGGAAGCGGTCTGCTCCTTCTGTGAGGCAGTAATGCTCGTGAAGGAGGAGGCGGGCCGCGTGCGAGAGAGGACAACGTCCTCCCTCCGCCCCAGCCGCAGTGGTAGACGCCCACGGCGACGGACGTCGCTTGATAATCTCCGGCCACCGTAAGCGCGGGTATGCGGGCAGCGAGTAAAGGGCAACTCGCTGCCCGACCAAGGACCATGCCCGGGTCGACGGCGCGTTGTGTCCCACGCGCGCCTCAAAGAGCGTCAGCATAATGACGGGGCCCCCCTCTCAGAGGGCCAAAGCCTGCCGGGGTCGCGGGATTATTCCCTTACCGTAACCCCGGAACATAACAGGCTATGAAGGACACCGTGGATTTTAGTCAGTAGAAGTCTGACAGTCCCTCCCGCCCTGCCCGGGGTTGGAGGACTCATTTGATGATTTCACCACGCTAAAAAAAAAAAAAGCGTTTCAAGACGATGCCTGTATCATCTCAAAACATTTCAAATGAATTTGATGTAGATAATTGTCAGTAAAGGGTTTATTTTCAATGTAACTCAGACATTTATTTCGTAATGTTATTTCTAAGGAAAGAAAATTCAGCTGTGAGCAGTGTTCGAACCTGCGTCTTCTGGATACGTAGATACTCCACACGCCTTAACCAATTAGGCCATTGCAACCACTACGAAGCCGAATTTCTCATTCCCTTTTGTTATTTATTTCGTAATGTATGGATCTCAAATTCTTAGAACTGGGAAATTTTGCTTGCTAAATCATCTTCCTGCCCTTATCCCATTTTACTTGGGGTCGGCGCAACACGTTTTTTTCTTCCCTTCTCTCTCTCTCTTGCTTGCTAAATACTGACGAATATAATATTTGTCAGTATTCAAGTAAAAGTTTTGTTACACTTTTCAAGTTCTCCTCTTTAGCTGTAATGTATGCTCAGTTTAATTTAATAGTTAAGTGGTATGTTTTCCCGCAAATAGGTTTTTATTAACATACATTTATCCCTCAACAAAACACAAAAGAAAGTCCTGCACATAGATATTAGCTTCTGATAAAATACTACAAATCGATAGGAATTTCAAAGTTCCCATTGTGTGTTAATAAAAGTTCTGCAATGCATACATGGATGACACATAATGCAGCATACAAAGACATTTTGTTGTCCTCATTTTGACTATGGTAACTATTGTACTGTGAATAATAAACATTTACTCAAAAATGCATGTAATGTGGTCATTATTTTGACTTTGTTTGAGCAAAGTTGACCTTGCCGTTCTGTTTCAAGGAACGGCTGGCAAAGTTTTGCTGGTCGCTAAAAAAGGCGCCCAATTTGCTTTCTATCCTCGCTGTAAATGCCTCGACCTACGGCCTCAGCCTTTATCTCAGCTAGTCCATCAAGTGCTGCATGCTGACCGCGCTGGCCTGGAGCTGCGCTGTCGGCCATCATAAGCGCAACCAACAAAGTAGTCATTATGGACCGCGGCTTAGCTTAGCTTGGGACTAGATGGCGTTGTGTGATAGTTTAGAATATTATTATTATTATATTACCTTAAAAAATTAAATGTATCCAGGTGACTATATCGCAATACAAATCCACAGAGGTTCGTACACATGCACGCGTTAGTGGATACCAAAGTCGTAAGGTGTTGAAGACTTGCGCCTTGTGTACGAAGAAGGGGCAAACACATGTCTACTCCATTGACTGTATGCCAGTCTGCCGACATGGATCAGATAAAACTCTAGATAGGCGATACTGCAAAAATCCTGATGGAGAAACCCAGTTGTTTGACCATGGACTCGTGAAATCTACATTAATTTGAGGAAAAATTGTGTGGTTGTGGCTTTAATTGTTAGACTACAGAATTTGATGACAATAAACTTCGTCAGTATCCTGTCTTCCTGGTCTTTTGTTCAGACAATATAGGTGACTGAATCACTATCACACAAGAAATTGGAAATACCTTAAAATATGGCATGATTTTTACGAGTATATAGTAGGTATGTTTTTTACAATATTATTGAAAAATTTTAAAAAACTGATGTCCTAAAAATAGTAGATAATATAATGTTTGAGCTCCTTGCACCTGTTATACAGGATTTTCATGACTCAATTGTATTTTCTCTAATTAAATATTCTAAGTCTAATTTGTCTTTAAATCAGATATTGATGAATGTAACACTTAATCTATATTTTCAGGTAGATAACCGAAGCCCTCAATAAATCTGAAAATTGATTTACGAGAAGAGGGAGATAGCATGCCATGCAAAGCCATGTAGTGGGCTAGCCCACTACATGGCCGAAGACATCCATTGAGGCTGACTGAAGTCCCTCATTTATGCAAAGATAATTTATATTCATATAAAGATCAGTTACCGAAATAATGAATGCTTAGCCATTAAGGTCAGCAATGAGACAAACTCAATGCTTTTTTTCTTAGGTAAGAAAAATTCGATCCGCGGGCAGGATTTGAACCTGCGGCCTTCGGATTCAGTATATCCAACGCTCATTCCTACCCGCGGAATCCTGCCCGCGGAATCCTGCCCGCGGATCGAATTTTTCTTACCTAAGAAAATCTTTGAAATTCGCTACGCATGCGTTAATGCGTTTAACCCTCGACCCGTCGCGTGGGGTCTTTCAAAGCCCAGGGTTTAGAAAATTGGAAAATAAATAGACTTCGAATACGTTTTCGGATCTCTTACTTTAGGTACCCTCCTAAAAAGGATTACACTTCACCCTCCCACCATAAAAATTAAGCATGCGCGTGCGCCATTCGAGGTATGGACGTGTATTTCTACACAAGGCTCTCAGGGACCCCACGCGACGACTGGCGTAAGTAAATTTTTACTAGTGACTTAATAGTTTTTTTTTGTGATAATTTTTATTTTGATATATTTTGGTTCCAGGATATTTGTTATATGAGTAAAAATGGATAATAGACAAATTTATCGTATTTTAAGTTGGTTGGAAGAAGATGTGGAGGTTGTTGGTGTTGAACAGTGTGATGAAGAAAATGTTGATTATCCGGATGAAGTTAGTGAAAAAGACATGGAGTCAAAACTGGAATACAAAGAAAATGATCATTGTGAATAAATTACTCCATTAGTATCATCCATAACATCCCATGAAACTCATACCAGAGCTATGTGCACTGATAGTGTCCAAAGAAATGGTTAGGGTTACTTAGACATGAAAAGTATATATATTTTTTAATGATTTTTAGCTGATATATGGTTGATTATCATCTTTAGTTCATTGATCACAAATAATTATATAAAAGGAAGAAGTTTTCCCCTGTTTTTTATTTTTAAGTTAATTTTAAGATGACTCAGTAAAAATGTAAGAAAAAAATGTTATTTCTAATACTTTGATGTTTTTTTAATAGAAACAAATGTCTGATTTGCGATATCTTTTGTTTTTTGGTTCAATGAAGTCCTATCCAAATGCGAAACGCCAAAATAATGTCAATAATTAATGTTACAATACTAATTGGTTGATATTTATTTTTGGGGTCTCTGAAGACCCCACGCGACGGATCACGTAATAAAAAAGGCGCGACGGGTGGAGGGTTAATATTTATAAAATATTAAGGGGGATGCTCCAACCAGCCCGCGAAATTCAAATTTTTTTACGTTTTTTGCTTTTTGCAGGCCAGTGACATGTTGTAACTTTATAAATATTTGTGTTGCGCAAATAACAAGTATAATTTTAAATATAAAAAATATCAAAAAACTCGCTCCATCAGCTCTCACATAGAAAAGGTGCATCATGTTAAAATCTCCGAAATCTAACTACGATGCACCTTTTCTATGTGAGAGCTGATGGAGCGAATTTTTTTACAATTTTTATATTTAAAATTATACTTGTTATTTGCGCAACACAAATATTTATAAAGTTACAACATGTCACTGGCCTGCAAATTGCAAAAAACGTAAAAAAATTTGAATTTCGCGGGCTACATCGAAGCAATCACCTTAAACTCAATACTGTTTTGATAAAGATCTAGTGTGTGCGACAAAGATCTAGTGTGTGTGATTTATAAGTAGAATAATAAATCATCCTATTAGTCCAAAATGCGTATCAGCCTAACTTTGAAGTACCGTTGGTTACAGAAGTCAGAAGTCAATAGGTTACCGTTTATATTGTATCTAATAAATTTAAAATTAGACTGATCAACTTTATCTTGATCTGTTTTGTAATTATAACATATTTCTTGCTTAGTGTTTACGACAGCATAATTTAATGGATTTGGATTGTAACGAATCTTGTTTGAGTCGTGATCTAATTTAAAATTATAGAAGAATTTAACAGAAGATTTATTTACTTTTGAATTGAAAATTATTCTTTTTTTATTTTTAATGCATCATTATTCTGCTCCACGTGACTTGGGATCAGTGCAACACATCTTTTTCTTCTTGTCTGTCACTGCAGAGCATTTATTTCGTGCCTCAGAAATTATAATTATTATCCACATAATTGGTTATCCTCTTCTTCTCAGACCATCAATATAAAGTATAATAAAAATTTACAGTAAAATTATATAAATATACAAGTAAAATTATATAATTATACAAGCGAGCAAAAGCATGGAATCACTTATGTAATTGGGATTGATTCGAAGTAGCTCCATAAATAATGACGTTATTGGAATGAATCCAAAATCAAAAAACAGTGTAGTTTATTAGGAAATAGACCGTCGGCATAATTGATTTGAAAACTTAACACGATAAGTAAAAACAGTTTTTTATTTTTTAATATCGTGGTGATTTCTTTCGACTCCATGTTTTCATCATCATCATCTCAGCCATAGGACGTCCACTGCTGAACATGGGCCTCCCTGTTTTATTTAGTGTAAATTAAAATTCGACATGTTTTAATCAAGGATTCATAGTTAAGATAATAAAAGTTAATTTACTTTGAATCTGAGTATCAAAAGGTGAATCTGGGGACAAGGTGTCTAAAATTATCGTCTCAGAAATGGTTTGAAAAATTGAACAACACTTAGAAATCTATTAATATACTCGTATTATTAAGTTTGCTAATTAGAATCAGGATCAGCAGGTGTCTGATTCACATTGTAACGGCGTTTTTTTTTTACATGATTTACAATTTTTTATAGGATTATTTATAATTGTGGTTCAATATTACCATTTATAATTTTATTTTAATAAAGGAGGATGGCAAACTTGACGGTTTTATTATAGAATCTTTTTCCAGAAAATGGGAAGAATTTGTAATTTAATGGTAATTTTATAAATACATTATGCGCCACAAGTTTTTTTTTTTGTTATAAGTTTAAATTTGCGAGGACACGTGCGCTCTGATAAGTACCGTCAGCTACAAAAGTGGTTAAACACGTTTGACTATCACTCTCCGTCTTTCTTTCGCGGTGCGTAACTAAAAATGTACTCGCAGAGAATTTTCTAGAAGCGCCTTCTACGTTCGTACGGTCTACACGAAAATATATATTTACACAATATCCCTTAAGCGCCATTTACAATAAATGTTAAGGATAAAGAGACTCTTATTCTATACCAACCGAAATTAAAATGCAGACTTTACACTTTACCAGTTCTTTTTTCTCATTTATTATTTCCACATTGTTTTAGTTAGCATCTGATCATTAATTTACTTGTTAAACAGGTCACATAACAGATTAAACTACTAAGTTCCACATGTTGAAACACAATCAACTTAATGATACTTTCACCAAAGAATATTTTATTTATATCCAATGCCAATAAACAGATTGTTGACCTCTGTGACTAATTAATATTTGCGATTAATCGTAGAAATAGCGTGAAATAAATCTCGTTGCCGAAATTTATCTTATAATCTCAAGTTATAATGGTCAGGTGGCCAAAGCGTTATGTTTCCTTTTTATTTTGTCATTCGAAATTTACGATTAATGTTAATTTGTCCGGCGATCACGTTGTGGACACGGTACTTATGTAAATTTTCAACTGGAGCTGCAGACAGAGTGGCAACAGCGATTCAGACTGTCCACTTTGCTTATTTGCTTAAATACGTTTCGTTTACTGAGTTGTGCAAAGTTTAAAACTTCTAAGATCCTCTTAGTGATCACGTTTCACAGCATGAGGTGCATAATTGCTTATGCATAGGCTTAAATATACTATATTTAGGAATATTTCGACTAAGCGCCAATTTATGTGACATTTCGTAATGTAAGCTTTAATTTATCATAGAAAAGTCACCGAATAAATATTTTATGTAACGTGTTATATTATATGAGAACTAGGTGTTGGTAATATGATCCCATATTAATAAAAAATATATATTATTATTAGCATTTCTTTCGTATAATTTGCTACTTATATGAATGCGAATGTCTTAGAGGATGGATAGATGTTTGCTACTATTTTAAATAATACATATTATTACTATGCAAAAACTGCTGATTAAAACTTCCGAAAGGTATACAAAAACTTGAGTTATTAGTATTGCACATAGGTTTCTATAAATATTATAATTTAACTGCGAAAGTTTGTATGTATAGGTACACGATGCCATGACAATGCGGTGGCAGCGCGGTGGCGGCACGGTGGCGGTTCAGTGGCGGAGCGGTGGCGAAGGTATACACATAACGCCGGTTTCTAGTTTTTTGTTTTATAATTTTGTATAAACTTTATTTTTCTGTTGTTGTCTATTCTGTTCTCAATATTTCATGTATTTAGCTGTGGAAACTTGTAAATGGCCTTCAAATATTTATTAATTAAGAAAATTGTACAAACTAGCTGTAAGTTTCCCGAATAAGATAAAATAAAATTAAAATAAATAAAATAAAAATAAAATAAAAGCGGCGCGCGGCGTGGCGACGATGCGGCAGCAGCGCGGTGGCGACATCATGTACAGCGCTAAACAGAGATACTCGTAGTTCAATATAATGCATTAACCCATCTCGATAGCCTAATTTTTGGGACAAAAACCACGGCCATTTTAAGGCCATACACTAGCTTCTAAATAATATATAAATGCTTTTTTTGTACAATAGCTTTCATAGTTATTAATTTCGATCGAGTTATCGATTCGAATCCGTAGTTGTTTTTATATATGAATGTAAAAAAAAATCAAGATGATTACATAAACGTAGGTACTGTATATAAATACAAATTGCTTACGCATCAGCCCTTCGATATTTTTCATTGCATTTGACAAGTTGAAAATTTTCGATCGTTAATTTTTTATGAGTGTTCGGAATAGCGTTTACTTTAGCACCTTGTTAACCTTCGATGATTCTTGTCCAGTTATCTGTCGAAAAGCCACCTACCGCAGACATGCTTACGGATTCTATACATATAAAATTATCAGTAATGTATGTTTTTAATTTTTTTTGGTAATTTTTTGTTGATTTTGCAAAAGTGAGTTTTTTTTACTGTATAATTAGCTCTACCTATTTTAATGAATTTTGGTACAGACATAAATCGGGAATAATAAAGAATAATTATAAATAACTAGCTGTTGCCCCGTGGTTTCACCCTGGTTGCTCGGCTCCTAGTAGCTGTAGGGTGATGTTACCTGCCTTTATCGATAAATGGATTAAGAAACACAAAAACATTTTTTTCAATTCAAACCCGTAGTTTCTGAGATTAGCACGTTCAATCGAACAAACTCTTCAGCTGAGGGGTTTACTGAAGCCTAAGAAATTGGTGTACCTATGTTATCGTTATACGTTCTTGTATGAGAAGACCACATTATACATATTATATAAAAATTAGGTTTCTGTTTCGTACACACGGCTTCAAAGCTATACAAAACTAGTTTGTCTTGGACTCACTTTATATGATCTTTCTGCACATTGAACGGTCAGTTTATACTAGTTTTGTATGGCTTGATGTGTGGGCGTGTGTACAATAAAGGTGTTTTATGTATTTGTAGTGTAACGGAGTCGGGCACGCCGCAATTGCGGCGGTAAGACCCCTCTTTGAGGAGTGGCTGGAGAGACGTCACGGCGTCCTGACCTATCGGATGACGCAGGTCCTCACCGGACACGGAAGTTTCGGGAGGTACCTGTGCCTGATGGGGAAGGAGGAAACGCCCGGGTGCCACCACTGCGAAGATCGCCCGGAGGACACAGTAGAGCATACGGTGCAAGACTGCCCAGCTTGGGCGGTGCACCGACGTGTACTCACGGCGGCGATAGGCGAAGACCTCTCGCGCCCGGCATTGGTTGCGGCCATGCTGCGGAGCGAGACGGAGTGGGAAGCGGTCTGCTCCTTCTGCGAGGCAGTAATGCTCGTGAAGGAGGAGGCGGGCCGCGAGCGAGAGAGGACAGCGTCCTCCCTCCGCCCCAACCGCAGTGGTAGGCGCCCGCGGCGTCGGACGTCAGCAGATGATCTCCGACCAAGGACCATGCCCGGGTCGACAGCGCGTTGTGTCCCACGCGCGCCTCAAAGAGCGTCAGCATAATGACGGGACGCGGCCGGGCTCGCGGGATTATTCCCTTACCGTGACCCCGGAACATAACAGGCTATTGAAGGACACCGTGGATTTTAGAAGTCTGACAGTCCCTCCCGCCCTGCCCGGGGTTGGAGGACTCATTTGATGATTATACCACGCTAAAAAAAAAAAAGTGTAACGGAGTGGGTAACCCACCTCCTCTGTTGATTTAACCTCTTTCCATCTGAATCAAAATCGATTTTCAATTTTTTTAATTTTCATATTTCGAATGTCATTCTGTCCAAATGACAGAATGACATTCGAAACATGAACATTTTTCATCTTCAATTTTTTTTTTTGGTCAGTACAATTTTAGCAAGCGGCAGTATCTGTTGTTTCTGTTAGTATTCTCACATTGTTTTCTTTCACCATAATTATGTCATAAACGTTATCTATATATGTGACACATTACATACTTTGATATTTCTGTATTTGGATGTGGGATCAAAATATCTAATCAGTTGGATCATCTGATTTAATTGTAATGTCCGTAGTACATAGCAGCACATAGCGTAGTGTATAAATATTTGTCAAATTATTTAATTTTTATCTCTGGTTTTTCCCGAGTGTAGTTTTTAAATGATAGTGAAAGTTTTTTATTGTACTTAAACTGTATTATCCTGTCATATAGCTAAAATATTATTATTAACAGGAGTTTTAAAAATAGACAGATTTTTCTAGTTTCGTCATAATAATATGCCTGTGTCCCCACAGGCCTCCTATTTGTGAGAGGGAGTGGGCCATAATCCACCACGCGGGCCCAAAAAGATCCTCTCAAAAAGGTCGTGAAAAAGTTCTAAAGCTATTGTCAAACAGACAGGCAAAGCGAATGCGATCCGAATTCCATACATTACAAACAAAAACGCCTCGCTTCGCGATCGCCACCGCGCATGTCTGTTTGACAATAGCTAAAGTCTGGCAACTCGTAAGCGGTACCTCTGATGTTGCTGACGAAATAAGTTACCGTTTTCCATCACGCTGGCCATAAACTTGCATGTTACCTTTTTTGTCGTGGCAAGATCACACAAAATGACCACCCAGGGCTACTGTCAGACTTGTCCAGGGCGACTGTCAGACTTCTCCAAGGCGACTGCCAGACTTGTCCAGGGTGACTGTCAGACTTGTCCAGGGCGACTGTCAGACTTGTACTGACTAAATTCCACGGTGATCCTTCAATAGCTCTTAACGTGCCAGGGTCACGGTTACCTGCTAAGCCAAAGTCGCGACCCTTGCTTGTTACCGTTGTGGTATTAAAAAGCCAAACTAAACCACCTTTTGCAAAGGCAAAGTCGCGAGGTGAACTTAGTACGTAAAGCCGCGCAATTCCTTTGTGATTTTTCGGACATGACTTTACAGTACATCTCTACCGCAGTCTTACGGAGGTAAATTGACTTCCACCTCACTGTGACATGTAATTACTATTGAAGCAATTACCGGATCATTAATTACTGATATTGGAATATCTCAAATTGCACTAAATTGTCGTCTAAGATGAAGTTCGTTAGTATATCGGAATTTAGTTTGCAAAAAAAACGATGATAACATTTTCGAATAACCAAAAATGATTATTTTTTTGTTGTTATAGGTAAGTGGAACTTCATCAAGAAATCTGGCCATAACAATCAGAATAACTTTGATTTAAGATCGAGCCTACAATTCAAAAGCTTTTTGATTCAAGTGAAACTTGAATAACAATTTATTAAAAAAAAAATGTTCTATATACACTCGAGAGCAATGCATCCGGGTCACTTAAAGAATCCTAAAAATCTCGGTAAAAAGCGCGATACAGCCAGGACTGTCGGTGTGTCGCTGTCAACAGTACAAAGAGTTCTCCGACGTTACGAAGAAACTGGTTCTAACCTACGCAGACCAGGAACGGGCAGAACCAGGTGTACCACAGCACGAGAAGACCGATACTTGGTGAACACCATGCTTCGAAATCGCTTTCTCATAGGAACTGAACTCACCAATCAGTTTCGACGCCTCGGAGGAAGTAACACAAGTGCATGAACAGTAAGACGTCGGCTTGCTGAATCTAACTTAAAACCCCTTAGACCTGCAAACGGCCCTAAACTGGAGCGTGGGCATCGTATTTCAGGAATAAGATATGCCCAGAGCCATGTAAATTGGAGTATTGAAGATTGGTCAAAAGTTATGTTCTCCGACGAATCAAAATTTATGCTCTGCAAGCACGATAGAAGACACAGAGTGTATCGAAGACCAGGGGAAAGATTCAAGCAAGCATGCATCGAAGAAAAAGTAGCCTACGGTGGTGGGTCTGTACTTGTGTGGGCCGGAATTTCTTCTGAAAGTCGCACAGAGCTGGTGATCATAGAAAACGGCTCTTTAACTAGCGTAAGATATGTGGAAGAAATCCTCAATGATCACGTTGGTCCATTTATGGTCAATTTAGGTGAGGATGCTATATTTATGCATGACAATGCCCGACCTCATACAGGTAGGATTGTGAATGACTATCTTCAAGAGATGAACATTACTCGTATGGAGTGGCCAGCGCACAGCCCGGATATCAACCCGATCGAGCATGCTTGGGACGAGCTAGGCAGATGCGTAAAACAACGAAACCCTCCCCCAATCACGCTTCGTGAGCTCAAAATTACTCTTACAGAGGAATGGAATAATATTCCCCAAAATCGTAACTTGGTGTACAGCATGCCAAACCGCGTAAACGCAGTGATGGAAGCACGAGGAGGCAATACGAAGTATTAAAATTCAAGAAAATCGTAATAAAGTTCAAAAATTTTATGTTTCCTATTTTTGTTTTAAGGAGAGATCAGCAGTTTTTTTCTTTATGTAATTTTGTGTTAATAAAATGTATGGTGACTCATATTTTTTTTTACTTTTATTTAAGGAGTATTACATTGTCTATTAAATACAATTTATTGCATTAACCTATCATTTTTAGTTTCCGAGATTTTTAACATTCTTCAAGTGACCCGGATTCATTGCTCTCGAGTGTATAAGTAGATCTCTTGTACGGTACAATAAAATAAGCGTTAGTTCCATCAATATGTGAAGGGATTCACATAATATACAACGTGTATATGTGATAGCGCAAAAACTCTCGTGGGGTAACTCAGCCTGTGTTACTGAACAATGTTTGTTTTAAGACTTTTGGAAATTCGCAAAAAAATATGTTTTTTTTTTGTATAAATCCATAAAATTGAAAAAACTCAATACCGTCAAAAGATGCGACAAATAAAAGGCGAGTCGTTTTTGATTGATGATTTTTTTTTAAGGATCTTGAACTATTGTAAATCTAAATTTAGCGTTTCTCATAAAAATAAGAATGTAACACAAATCGAATAATAATCAATCATTGATCCAATCAATATGGTTGTAATTGTCAATCTTTTTTTATGAGAGGCTAAAGTAAGCATGAAACTAATTCAAAGTGAAGCTAACATTTTTTTAGGTTTTTTCATTAAATTTTTTAGATAGCAATTATAAAATTAAAAAATAATAATAATTAGAATCAGTTGTTTTGGTCTATGGTATTTGTAAGGTGTGATCATTAATTACTTTGTATAAGTACTTGGCTACTTACAAGTTACAGTATATTTAATACTTTTTGTTCATTTACGAACGCTTTGCGTAATTTTTTATATAAACTGTGAAATAATGTTAGCATAAATGTACTGTTACTATGTAATCTTTTTATGTGTCTGTTTTGTTTAAATAAAGAGCCTTAATTTTACTTAGATGGATAGTGTAGAATAGAATCTAGGCAGAATAATCAGCACTTTTTAATGGCAAAAAATTCATCCATGCCATAAATTGACATTAAGAAAATTCTCCGTTTCCATAGAAATTTCAGGTGCAGGGACGATTAAGCGGTGATGTAAACTTCTGAGTGAATAAAATGTGGTATTTCTAAACAAATAACAGTGCATCTAATTATTTTATTTTAGATTCATAATAAAATAAAAAACCGGCCAAGTGCGTGTCGGGCCACGCACAGTGTAGGGTTACGTAGTTGCCTATCAAAATACTTATGCGAACTAACTAAACTAATTCTCTGAATTTAATTTTAAAAAGAAGAATTATCAAAATCGGTCCAAGAGTCTGAGAAATCGGGGAAAATACATTAAAAAAAAAGATTAGGACGAATTTAGAACCTCACGATAAAAACCTACCTATCCCCAAAAAACATACCGTAAAAACATACCTACCTATTAAAGCTGTAAAAATAAAGTTGACAAACTTACATATTTGCAGTTGAAGAACATGTTCTCCGATACATTTTGTTTATGAAAATATGTTATCCAAGTACATTTTATAAGTTGGTCGACTATTACTCGTAAAGTTGTAAAGCCTACTTAGTCATGATAATTTTCTTTTAAACTTCGTTATATATACCTACTACTATTGTGAATTTTTTCACACCCCCAAACATAACCGTTTACCTGGTAGAGGGGGGGGGGGACACTCGAGTCGAGCAAAATTTAGCACTTTAAAGCTTAATATTTCACAAACGAATTTTTTTATTAAAAAAATATTAATGGAAACTCTCAATATTTTTTAACGACCTATTTAATGATACCCAACACAAAGGGGTACGCTAGAGAAAAAAAAAACATCCCCACTTTACGTGTACAGGAGGTACCCTAAAAAAAAAAAATACTAGATTTTATTTTACCACTTTTTTGGAACAACAAATCCGCATATTTACACCAAATTACAGCTCTCTAGTACAGTGTGTCTCTGAGCTAAACTGCGGACAGACGGACGGACGGACGGACTTGGCGAAACTACAAGGGTTCCTTGTTGACTACGGAACCCTAAAAATAGGTAATTACAGCCGCACAGGCCGATCTTCCGGGTTAAGCCGTGCTAGCCGAGGTTGGTCTGTGGATGGGTGACCATCTGTCATAGCGAGTTTCCTCCGTGCCTCGGAAAGCACGTAAAGCCGTTGGTCCCGGCTGTTATTTGTAGATCTTTGACAGTCGTTACTTGTACTCAGAAGCTGTGAAGTCTGACAACCAGTCTTACCATGGGGTATCGTATTGCCTAGTAACTGGGTTGTGGAAGTCCGACAGGCAGTCGCTCCATGTAAAATACTGACATCAATCTGTATCTGGTTCGATTGGAAGCCGACTCCAATATACGAGTATGTAGTTGGGAAAAGGCTAGGCAGATGATGAATAAAATAAAATAGGTTTCTTTTTTTGGAAATTAAAGGCTATGTTGTGTTATCAAGGTCTAAATTGCATATTAATAATTGCTGCCGCTTTAGCTTGACCCAAAACCATTAAGGTAGGTATACAAAAAATAATTTGCAATAACATTAAGGCAATTATATAGGAAAGGAAGTAGGAAAAGGGCTTGTTTTTGATCAGACTCACTGGCATTGACTTTTTAATATAATTAAAAGAAAATATTACAGTGACTCATTTTACTGTATCATTCGATTTGATAAACCACTTAATAAATGGCGTGCCTAATATTGGGTCCTGATTCTCGGGTCACAGGTTCAAGCGCAGTATCAATAATTCTTCCACTTTTTAACATTATGTGGACATTAAGTAAAACAGTATAATGATGTCAGAAGAATGACTCACTTCTTTAAAATAATAAAATTATTAACAAGATTTTACAATAAAATCGGTTATCTACACGTAGACTCTAAAATAGGCATGTTGAGGTACAATATATTATTATGACTCTATTTTAGCATTAAAAGCCATATTAAAAAGTGGGCGTGGCCCCTCAATTCGCATATGAATGAGCTAATAGTAGGACGCTCTAGAAACCACTTTGATGATATTATTTTTGTGTGTGCGTGTAAAATTTTATGACCGGCTTAGTGCGGTGACTTTTAGTCCTAAAGAAATAAAATGTCAAAGCGGTGTCGTAATTTTGTCAAAAAACTCGATATTGGATTGATGAGAAAATCAATAATCAGGGAGATAATGGCTTTGCCTTTTTATGTTGATATATCGATACCTATTCAACATTTGCGTCAAATGCAACAATCAATTTTAATAGTTTTTCTTTCAACGAGATTATATGGGACCTTAATTTAAATTAAAAAATATTAAAATGAATCATGGATACAATGTTAAAATGCAAATAAAACAGCATATGTATATAAGAAGGATTATCAGATATTCACAATAAAAGGAACACTGAACATTGTAGGTACTCGATTGGCAATAAGTCCTGCCAATACTTTGTAAACACAATACTCTTACGAAGAAGTTATCCTCACAAATATTCCACGGCAGTCCTTTGTGTTTATTTCGCATGTGCGGCGGCTGTAGGCACGTGTATCAGTGCACATGCATACGGTGTTGTGTGTATACACGGAATCAGGAGGCATGCCGTAAGAATCTTAATAAAACGCCACATAAGGAACGAGGAGATCGTGCGTAATTGTACAAAACAAGCCAATCATACGGATTTTTTGCATTTTCATGCTACTTTGACATTTATCAACACCTACGTAAACAAACACTCTTCATGAATAAAGACGTAAAGACTTTATAGGAAACGCTAACACGAACAGATAACAAGACATTTGCAAAAACCTGTAAATAGCAATCGTTGATTGATTGAAAAAGATAAATAGATACGCGTGCGTTTTTATTTTGATACAAAAAGGCGAGTCCAAAGTTTTGGCGCATTTTTTTATGGTATAAAAGTAAATAAATATAGATGTCGGAAGCGTTGGAGCGGCTTTTTTTGTTTGAACAATCATTAATTAGATGCGTTTTATTGGCTCTTTATCGATGAAGATCCTCTGATATGTGCCGAGAGACAGATTTATTACTCGTACAAGGTAATGTTTTGTCGACTCTTCCGTGTTCATGATATTTTGTGCATCATTGTTTTGTGCCTAATTTGCAAATACCTTATTAAAACACTTTAGAAATCCACATTAAAATTCTAAAAAAGGTAATTTAAAGATGTTATAAATCAATCACAGTCGTTAGAGTAGGTATGTCGATAAATAAAGTGGGCTTGGCCAGGCTTCTGATTATAATGGTCAATATACTTTGATCGGATGTCCCAGGTGTTAAAAAATAGAGTTGACATTAAACATTAGAGTATAATTTAAGGGCAGTGTTAAAAACATAAACCTCCGGCCGTTTTTGACAGACTGCTTAGCTAGAGTCTAGCTAATCAGTCTGGCAAAAAAGCCGGGACAGAGTATTATTATTAATAATTGCGCTGAAAGAGAAAGGCGTAAACATAAGACAATGAGATATGGTAAGTAATGCATATCGTCCAGTAAGTGGCAGAGAGTTCAAAGGCGACCGCCACTGAATTGATACTGTGTTCCGTTTTGTAATCGATGTGTCGCATAATTCATGAACTGACCGCATGTAGTGCTATGCTTCTTTTAGATCTGACACTAGATGACAGATTTATTGAGAAAGAGTTTCAATTTTCAATAAATAATTCATAAAATAATATTTAAAAAAAAAAACATATTTTATAATAGAAAGTTGCCAAACTATACGACAATCAGTTTGCAATTTTTGTTGATCTGACACGTATTAGAAAAAGAGATTTATTATTTATTTATTTAATGATCAAAAAGGTACATTTTAAAGTTTGTAACGTACATACTGTCCAACAAAACTATAGTACATAGTTTGTCTGTTGGATCAAAATTATAACTATACACTTATTATCTTATGAACTAATATTTGCATTTACACATACAAGCTTATGTAAAATGGTAGTTTAGGATATGTAAAATAATGTAAAGTTAAGGGAGTGTACTTAGTAGGTATTTTTTTAGATTTATCTTAAATTTATTTTTCTTTTTTTCGTCTCTGATTTCGTCTGGTAAACTGTTGAGTATGTAAGGGATACGCTTTTGTAATGTTCGGTCTCCATAGACATTATTTACTCTCGGTACTAAGATGAGAAGCTCATGCTTATTATTTTTCTGGTTAATTGTGTATTATCAATACAGACATAAGTTTTAAAATTATGAAAGACCATTTAAAAGTTCGAAAATTAGTGAGATAATTATCTCTTCTTTGTCCTAAGTAGGCGAAGGGCCTGTCAAGTCTAATCGATACATACAGCTACATGAGGAGGCATCGTCTGCAAGTGACTGTGTGAAAGGTCAGGGTAGCTCAAACTACACGGTAATTAAAGGTTATTTTTGGCGATAACCATCAGTAAAACAGTTACCTACGTGCGTGAAATAAAAACCCACTGGTTCCACTTCAACAAACCTTGGGATCCGAAAAAGCCTTGGAGTACAAAAAGTCAACGTATTCGTGAATCACTTAAGACAGAGAGTTGAGGGCTGAAGGGAACTTTTTTGTGGCCACAAACAGTTCCGTTATACTCTCCAAAATCAGCATTCAATCTAGTATCTACCTACTAAATGTTCTGCGATGTATTTATTTTGCCTTTCTCTTTAAATTTCAACTGATCCTCAAGAAATACCCAATGATAATTGTCTTTAAAGAAAACTGTCCGTGGTAACTTTCGCCTCGGAAGAGGCCCCCTCTGTGATACATCACCCTATAAATTGCACTCCCAAGAATTCCTCTCGAGTCAAGGGAACGCTGTGTGTGACTTTTTAAAGCGAGTAATGAGAACGCTTGATCGATACCCAAATAAATTCGCCAAAGTAAATGACAGTACAACAAATGATCAATTTAACACCGTTCTTGTTGAATCATCATTTATCCGTTTAACATTACAATATTACCAGCAGAGATCTGGCTGTAACTTCTGATCGAACATGTGATTATACCTCGATGTTTATAACACGAGTTTGGGATATGAACTCGGGTCTTAAAAGTGTCAGATATCGATACAATCTAAAATAATAAAAAACCACAACGAAAAGGTCAATTAAGATATTCTTTCCAGTGCAGATTTAGGTGTAGCAGACACTAATGGTACAATAATAATAATTATACGAAATCAAACTAAAACGAAATTTTTAAGTTTGCATGTGGCAAGGTAGTTAATACTGGGACTGTCAAAGCTGTCCCACTGAACGCTAGCGCAAAAATAAATCGGTCGGCGCAAATTAAAGAAACGCATTAAAAATTCTGATTTACAACCAAAATTATAATACAATGGACATTGTTAAATTTATATCTCTTTATTCAATGATCCTGCAATACATGTAAGCTTACGTGTTATTGTAAATCTCTTAAACATTTATCATCTTTGCGGAGTGTGTTTATTATGTAAAATATTTGAGTTCGTTCGCAACTTTTCTCAAAAATAATTTAAATTTACATAATGTCTTATCGTCTGAATTAAATGGCCTAAATTGAAATAGTGATGTCATCATCGCGGGCAGACGCTTTGGCGTCGAGCCGTGGTATCTACAGTTTTATTATATACCTATTAAGTTATTTTATGGTAAGTTATTTATGGTTTCATTTAGGCTTGTAGCACTATGTGACCGAGTGGTCTGATCGACTTAATAAATTCATGGTCTATAAAATATGGTGAGCCCATTAAGACAGTCATGGGAAGTAGATCTATACACTCACTAGGTTGTTATTGGAAACGAATTGGTGATTTGTGATACCCGTTTTTTTTTCATAATTTTGCTTTTTTAGTGACGACAGAATTCACTTGAAATTCAGGTTATTCAATTTTACTCAACTGGAGACAGTATGTTTCTTTAGTTATAATTTTCTTATTAATATCTATAAAATATTTAGCCTGTTAATTAGATTATAACGCAATATCTCCATTATAACGTATGTAATAAATTGATTTAATTTAGTATATTGTGTCTGCAAAGCAAAGACTTCCTTCCCTTGCGTCCTTCAATGTATTTATTACTGTATTTGCTCAATCTATAAATAATAATATAATAGGTTTTGTCCAGTTCGTCTTATCTACTGTCCAATTCTATAGTCTATGCTACTGTCTATAGTCTATGCTACTGTCCAATTCTTAAAAAAAAAAGATGATGATGATATTTAACCCTTAAAGTCGCAAAACATTTCATCGAAATAAAACATCAAAATTATTCTTGTTTATGATTATTTGACCCATAATAAGGGTAGGAAAAATAGTAAAAAAAATCGGGTGCTATTTAAACCGGCTTCTATTTAATCCTACACTGGCCACAAAATTACTTAGTCAGCCACAAACCAAATAAAGTTTCCCTATTATGTGTAAAAAAATCTACCTAAGCAGGGTCGACGAAGCCCTGCTTCGCAGGGCTTCTATTTCTGTGTACAAGGTTTAAAGGAACCTAGCCAAACCGAACTTCGGGGTGTCCCTGAAATCTTGCTAAGTAGCTGAGTTAGTAATTTTGTGGCTCGGTTTATTATTTCCCAAAAAAATCTAATTAGTTGGTCTTCTAAGATAATTAGTGTATATTATACTATACATTGCCACCAACGTCAGTAATTCTTAGTTGTAAGGGGTGTATAGTATAATATACAAAATACACTTTTGACATAGGTTGATCAAAATACTATAACGGCAAATGTGCTTCAAATTATAATAAAATAATGACAATCAGTGCTTATGATAAGCTACAAAACAATTCCTTTTAATCCCCGTAACAAAGGTGGACATTGAAATAGGTTCAACGAGTACTACCCGGGCCCTTTTTGGAATATTTGCACCTTAGATATTTTTTGTGTTTCGGACAGTGATCTTTTAGTTGAAAACCATAACGTATGCAATCTTGCCGTAGTCTACCAATAATCCTTGTGGTGTTCCATAAGTGGCATAACCACATCTCCCATCAACATGTTAATGGAAAAAAAACAACTATATCCTTTCTAAGTGCTTGTGTTGACTTTTTCGCCGAAAATGGTATATAAGTTAGTGTTATTTGCTATAACAGATATAAGGTTTTCAGGGAAAATCGATAGCAGTAGTCCACCGTCAATGAATTTCATGAAACAGCTTCCTGAAAGCCTTGATAAGACAATTCAGCTGCTTATTGAAATCTTCTCTTAATCCATTGCAAAAAATATAAGAATTTCGGTATTTTTCTTTTTTTATCCTGTTATCAGCAACTATAGGACCTCTGCATTTTCTATAATCGCATTCTGATGAAGTTTCCGGCGTAAACAGTGACGGTTTAACTGAAAGGAGGGTAGTGATACGATAGATGGTATAGCATTGAAATTGCATTGTGTATCGAAAGGAAATGCTGTCAAACGATTGATTGTGAGTGGTGTTGGATCTTTTCCGCTTTCGGAAACAGTTTTGGGGCTTCAAAAATCTAGATTCCAAGTCTAAATAAACAATAATCAATGACATCACCACCACCCATAGTTGGCAATGTATAGAATGATATACATCAAAATCAAAATATTTTTTTAGCAAACCGTCGCAATGTATAGTATGCTATACACCCAAGATTGTGGTCGTAAAAAGCTATGAAAACTTTTATATAACGTGGATAATTTAGCACTAGCAGGAGCACAATATATTTATGATTTCAATTCACAAAACACAAAACATATTTTCATAAAGAATAAGAAATTATAATAAATTTTACACTGACATAAACAGGACTCCTCCGGTATGGTGTCGCATTTATGTCAAAATTGACAAATATACTGAAGATAATACTTTCATTTATTTATTATTAAAAAGAGGAATGTTCTGAAATTCCTTTTTGGTAAAAACATTGCATTTTAAAATAATTGCTTCCTCAAAATATTTTTTTTTATTCAAGTGTATAGTATACTATGCAAAGTGACTTTAAGGGTTAATTACATGTATTTCACTATCATATTATTTTCTTACAGATTTTAAATTGTCGTTGGTTACTAGGACTTTAAAGATCTATAGACGCCACCTTTTTGACAACGCACCGTTGACGCGCGATTGTACCGATTCAGACGTGCCGGAGCCGCGCGTTTGACGCGATACAAACGACAACAAATTCTGTTTTATAAAAGCGCGCCGCGCCGTCGACGCGCGTTTCTGAAACACACGTCGACGCCGACGGCGCGCTTTTTTAAAACGTGGTGTGCTTAGGCCCTAATGTAAGTTCCATACAATTCGCTTATGCATAGACACGTGGCGTTGAATTTCTTTTTTTCATGAGTTACCATATTGCAGTCATTTGAATTAATCTAACACACGTTATGTTAATTTTACACTTTTTTTTTCCGTTATTTCTTTTTAAATGTGAAGCAGTATAAGTAAATGATTCACAATCATTTTATGGCTGGAAATCGAATTGATATTTCTTGAGGTGACATTCTTGACCCCGGAGTTTGTTTAATAAATTGCTCTATTCTTTTATTTGCCACTGTCGATATCAACATACAATAAATTATGAAGTCACGTCTGTCTTGCCCAATTTTTCACGAACATCTAATGAGTGTATAGAAGCTGCATAAATGCATAGATAATTGCTAGTTTTTTTTTTTTGATGGCAGGTGATTGAAGGCTTTGTTTCTTTTTATCAACTTCCTTGTTGTTTTATCGGAAGGATATCTTGATTAAACGATACAATTATAATTTTAAATATGAACTTTTTTGTGTGTTTCGAAACCTTTAAAGATATTATGTGAAGATGCGGATGATTGCCAAATAAAATACTCGTGATGTAAAATAAAATAACTGGTAAGGAATACAAACGAAGTCAGAGGTGAAAATATGGTGTGCAAATAACATATGTAGGAATTTATAAAGAATCTATTTTAAACACCTGAGCCATTTACTTTCATGTTTCTTTCGTGTTCGGCGGCAATTAAATAATAATATAGGGACATGCTAACAAAATGTAGAATTAAAACTGTCTAAACGTTTAGAATTTATGCGATTAGAACTATTTAATGAATATTAGTACAGGTTTACTCAAATAAATAAAATGGAAATGGCTTTATAAACTATAAAAATAAATATGATGCTTGTAATTTTTAATTAAAATGATTTATGTTATACTATTTTATGTAAAGGGTGTAACGTTGTGGATTACCAACGTTGCATTTCAAAACTATAAATAATTCATTAATATAAATTTGTAGGTATCTAGTAAATATTCTTGAATTACGTCGAGACAAAAAGTAATTTATAAGTGGGTAGTTCTAAACTGGTAGTAACAGTTATTTGACAGTTCTGTAGTGACAGAACTGTGGAATGTTCTAGCTGCGGATAAGTGAGTGGCAATGCTTATGCCGTCTCACTCTCACGCGTGCAAAGTCCAATTCCCCTTCTCTTTGAGCGAGGCATTTTGTAGCGATCAGCTGGAACGTAACACAGTACAGAAATAATTACCGCGAACGCGGGACGCAGTAATAGACGTAGTTCCTCACTATATTAGGACTATTTAATTTTGCTCGTCCCAGACTTACAGTTTTTAGTCAAATAATAAATACCTAATATATATTAATTAAATTCTGTGAAGTGTAATAACCCCGTGAAGGGTAAGCTTGCCAAACCAAACCTTTATAACTGCTAGCTATTTATTGTGTTCTATCTTTTTGTATTGAGCAGTTACCTACAGACTTATTATTTTGTGTTCTAATTTTTCTTTGTTAGGTTTTTATTCCGTTAAGCCTCGAATGTTCCATACGCTCGTAGGCCTATGAACAATGTTTTGTGTTAATGCTTCACGCTAATTTAATATTGTGTACCTGCCATGTAAACTCCGTTCTGATGATGACCAAACTCACAAACGCCTCAAGCGCCTTACGTCCTAGGCTTTCGCTTACGCTGCGAGGTCATCATCAGAGAGGATTTGCAGTGGACCTTTTATTTACCGCTGGACGTTGATTCCAGGGAACAAGATTGGGGTTTGAAATACCCATCCTCAACGTTCGTTGAGTTCGACAGCTGACTCACGCTACCGAACGTTCGAGGCCTGCGCACACTCAGCACCTAGCCGCACACAGCTGACCATCCGGCGCATCCACCATCCTGTCCCTGGGGTCTCTCTCACCTCGGGACAACTCCTCGCCCATCGCGTCTCTGCACTACGCGATAAGCCAGGACAGTACTTAGTGCGCCTACTTCCACGGAACGATTAAATACCTAGTGACGGCTGTGAACCACGACCTAAATAAATTTTATTGTAAACGTTGGTGGGTTCTTTTATTTTAACCCACCGCTAACCGTTACAAGGGTTATCTTAAAATATTTTGTCGTAACAAAAATGAAGGAGCAGTGGTGGCCCAGTGGTATCGGCCCCGACTTACGAGTTGTAGGTCGTGGGTTCGAATCCAGGCAGGCGCATTACTTTGTGTAATTTATTTCATCACCACTGCTCTGAAAACGGTGAAGGAAAACATCGTGAGGAAACCGGCATGTCCTAGAACCAAAAATTCGAAGACATGAGACATTCACCAATCCGCACTGGGCCCGCGTGGTGGATTATGGCCCACCCCCTCTCACAGAGAGGAGGCCTGTGTCCCAGCAGTGGGAACATTAATAGGCTGATGATGATGAACAAAAATGAAGACAGTCATGCTAAAAATCGCTTTAGCGATCGACCGCTGCTCAGCGTGTCGCGGATTTTCTCTCCATAAACATTTTGTATGACCAGCAAATAGTTGTTTCGGGTCTGGGTGTACGTGTATGTGAGTTTCTATGTTTGTAAACGCATCCACGACAAGGGGGAAAAACGTAGAGCGGGGCAATATCAAAAAAAAAATTGGCATGCGATTTTTTATTACCTTTGCCCCACACTAAAAATATCTTCTGCATCGTGGGTGCATTTACAGACATTTAAACTCATATATAAACAGATACCGTAATAATTATTTTGTATATCGCTACTTATATTTTTAGTATAGCTCACCCAACTTCACCGTCAAAAATTACCAGATTATGATCGAATGATGAAATAGAGGCCACATACTATTCATAAACATTGAGTTTGTTATACTTTATGTATAAACACGCTAAGCCTGGCCGCATACATCAGTTTTCCTGACCAGGAATCCTGTACCCTTAGCAGGAATTTTCACTCTTTTACTTTACAGCGTCTTTCCAGTATTACCAGCGTTACTTGTATGAAAAAATGAAACAGCGCCTCTGGTGTGCGAAGAAGGAACTAATTTTTCCTTGTAAATTGTCAATTTGAAATTGTCAAAGTTCCAGTAGTTTACGTCTCAAATACTGAAAACTCGTGCTAAGGGTACAGATCCGTTTTCTATTCGTACACAGTGAATTCATACAGGTCTGTGTGCGCTTTGTGTATGTTGTTCAATTTCATTCATCATTTCGAATTCCGAACGGAAGAAAAACTGATATTTTATGCAGCCGTCCTTATACCTTGCACCGGAAACTATGGAATGCACTCGCCCGATTAAGACAAAATAAGCTATGTAGGCGAATTCGACGGTAAGCAGAGGTGTGAATTAAGGGCCGCTCCTACGGAGAAAATAAACGTGTCAACTACTTATAATAATGAACCACAACGTTTTTAATAATTTTTTTTTTTTTTTTTAATAAAATTGAGTCGAAAATGTTTATCAAAATAAATCTGCTGGCAAGAATAATTAGCAAACATTATGGCCCCAGATTGTGAAAAATCATAATATATCAGTATCCTTAGCACGAATTTTCACTCTTTTACTTTACAGTATTTACAGCGTTTCTTGTATGAAAAAATGGAACAGCGCCTCTGGTGTGCGAAGGAGGAACTACTTTACGTCTCAAATACTGAAAATTCGTGCTAAGCTTACCTACAGGCTTCTGTCGGCAACTCTTGTTGTGTTTAATGAAAAACACTATTTTGTATAATCATTAATTACATTCTACTACACTATAATTATTTAGTGTGTATATTAATGAGTATTCGTATATTCATTAAAAAAGTAACTTAGATTATTATATTACCGCGCCATCTATAAGACCATTATATAACTGTTTAGAAGACAGTATAACTTAAATGTAACTTGTTTCAAGTTGCTCTGTTGAATCAAGTTTTTGATTTCTAAGTTGCACCGCTAGATGGCGCTTATGTCATGCGACATCTATAGGTGAAACTTTGTATCTGTCTTAGACTTTTATCCACAAGGGTGCGTTGCTTGTGTCTCTTTTGTTGAAAATCAACTGGCTTCAATTTATTTGGTTAGTGTCAGCCCGCACCAAGAGGCAACGCGGCGCGACGTGTCGCAACGATATTGGAAATGTACATCTTTTTGTGCAGTAATTAGATTTCGATTTTGAGTAGCTCTATTGAAATGTGCGCGGAGCGTCGCGTCTTGGTGTAACTTGACCCTTAGAGTAGGTAAGGTAGAAAATAATTAGGTATTCTTGATATATTAAAAAAAAAAAACTTTGAAATAAAACATTTATTCATTAGAAAACTGTTTAACTCTAAAAATACAACTATTTCTCAATAAATAAAATAACTTAAAGAACAATGAATTAACGACATTCTATAAAAACTGGGTAGCAATTCTTAATCTCCTCATCAAACACGGCCTTTGCCAGGGGCTCATGTGTATTTCTCATTTTTATGACCGTACTATTATTAAGTATAATTTCATTGAAAGGGTCTACAACGAAATTATTATACGGGTGAACTACGAAATTCTTCATCTCTTGGATTTGTTTCGCATGACCGCTGAAGAAACCTAATTCTGAGCAAATCGCTTCTAGTTCGGATTTGGTATGGTTTTGAGAGGCGTAACACTTGGAATGCCAGACGCCATGAGAACGGACTATTACTTGACCTGTTCCGTATCTGTAAAAAAAAAAAACAATATTTGTACTATACATTATAAACCTGGTTATTCTCTGTGCTATATTACGTTAGCTATACTAGTAGTGTCTTCCTGACTTTCTGATTTGTAAATAATAAATGCGAAAGTATATTTAATAAAATATCTAAACCATTCAACCGATCATCAGGCAGGGCCAGTCTGCTATTTTTATAATTTTGTCATTTGATTACAATAATTATGATTCCATTGTATTTTTTGTAAATTACGTAACCTGTAATTCATAATGTGTGATCAGTGGTCTCGTATAAGAATTGTGTTTTATCGTTATTTGAACAATATTCATGGTAGATTTCATTTACATAATTATATTTTTAAATATTACTGATTACTGTTTAATGTACTTCTGAAGTAGTAAATGGCGGAAAAAAACATTTAATTGACATTACTATTTTATGTAATTTATTTCGATGGAGTGTACCCGCGAGCTGGGTCCATAACCGATCGAAAAGATTTAATGTTCCTTGAAATTTTGGAAAAGTGTTTTGAAAAATGCGGATATCTCTTCAGCTAGTGTCAGTGATTGACCTTTGAAAAATCATATAGACGCCATTATGTTAGTAGGTTGTCTAACTTGTTACAACCAGCAATTATAAAATCAATGATAGACTCTTCTATTTGTGTCACCATTGGAAGGCCGGTGCTTGTATACAGCGCATGTAACCCGCGCAAGTAAAGGTGCGGTTTAGCCGCGCGAGTAACATGCGCAAGCTACTTGATCAAGTTACCCGCGGGCTGCTTATATGCTTATACACGGTGCATGCAACTCGCAAATGTAATGGTACGGGTTTGCGGTTTACCCACGCGAGTAACATGCGCAAGCTAATACTTGATCAAGCTACCCGCGGGGTGCTTGTATACGGCGCATGTAGCTTGAGCATGTTGAGGCACTTGCGCGGGTTACATGTATCGTGTACAAGCAAGCACCCTTACAGCAAACTTGAGGCCGTGAAGTCTTGCTCATACATTACCAGGTGTAATTGTAGATAATGTATACAATTCATAAATACTTACGGTGTGCCGTGTGGAGCGGTGAGCGCCATGCATGTTTGTTCGTCTTCTCCATTTGGACAGTCCCGAACACCGTCGCACACCGTGTCCGGAGCCACACAGTGTTCAACACCAGATCTTGATCCACATCTGCAAGGAAAATATCCAAGTTAAGTAACAAAATTTTTTTTTTTTGGAGACATTTTTTTGTAACCAGAGTTACTAAAACGGCCACTTTATACAATAATTTTCTTAATGATTCACTTTGTGCCTTTCCTTCAACGTCTTTGGCTATTCATTTACGAAGTGAATCGTTTGGGACATTGTTAAGTGGTCATTTTGGAAAAGCAGAAAATTAAATAAGTATTTAATTATGTTCGCACAACATTTTAATAGCATTTAACTTCTCAAGGGTTTTTAATATTAATTCCTTCGATAAAAGAAATCTTATGCAGTACGTACTTATACTTATAATACAAGTAATATCATTTTAAAGCACAACATCTTTTTACAAGAACTCGGCTACCTATAAACTTTTAATAAACTAAGTTGAGGTAAGCGGTCTGTACGGAGAATGCGCTCTTTGAACGTGAAGTCATGATCACCAGGCTGATCTACATACAATTCAGTTTAAGAGTAATCTGCACAATCAAAAAAGGTTAAAAACGCATGGGTAGAGACAGCTTTCTGATGATCGTACATAGGATAATTTTTATCCAGGTAAACTAGACATAGTACCTCGACTGAGAATGAATAGGGTATTTCATTTACTGCATAAATAAATTGAAAAACAGTTACCATACCTATTGAAAATAATAGACAGGTTTTTTTAACCAATAAATATTGACAAAGAAAATAACGCATCGTAATTCGGGAGTCTGCTTGTGACGTCATAACGCCTATAAAATTTTACTGACCGAGTCCGAGACCGAGTGACATTTTATGGTTTTTAGAAGCGTTGTATCTTCGTCATTTTGGGTTCACATAACAAAAGAAAAAGTACCACATATTTTTTGATAATTTTACGGTTTTCACACACAGCAGCTATAATGTAAAGATGTACAATACAGCACGATACATCTTTTTTTTTATTTTTTTATTTATTCGGACAAACTTAAATAAAAATATAACATTTATTTTCTGCCAAACTGCAGTACAGTTTGTCGGCAGATTACATCTTTCTACAGAGATTCGAAGATGTAAAAATATACATAATATAAATAAAATATAATAGCTGTCGTGTGTGGTCTCCTGACGATTCTATGGAAAGATGTAAAGAGATGTATCGTGCTATAATGTACATCTTTATATTATAGCTGCTGTGTGTGAAGCCCTTCTTTCGGACAACTTTTTTTTTAGTAAAATAGCATATTCGACCACGTAATCAAAGTAAACAATGAATGTACTCACTTGTAGTTCTTTTTCGCAAAACATTTGCAGAAAACTGGATCCTCGTCGCTCCTATCATGACAATGCAGTACACCATCACATAATCTGGAAGGCATGACGGTTGCCAAATAGTCCTTGCAAATGGTTTGACCCGGTTCATCAGTACCGTCACCACAATCATCGTGGCCATCTCTGAACAGTTCCTTTGATATGCATTTACCGTTGCGACATTTCATCTGGCCCACTGTGCATTCTGTAACGTAATGGTAATGGGAAATGTTACAAAGAAAATACTTTCGTTATACAAAAAAAAACGTAATGGTAATGGGAAATGTTACAAAACAAAATACTTTCGTTACACAAAAAAAGCTTACCAAAAAAAAAACATTAAAAAATGTATCCGACTTCAAAAATAAAAAGTATAAAATAATTTCTTTCGGAAGTCGATGGCAGAAAAGTCAATGAGATAATAAAAAAAAACAAACACATCATATGTCAGTAAAGAATGAACCCTACAAGTAGTCACATTTATGTGGATCACTAACATTTGATATAATATCACTGCCTTTTGTCACCCATCCAAAGACAGACTGCACAAAAGTGGGTTTACTTTGGTCACTGATCCAGACTGACCACGATTTGCTTGACAAGATTTTGCTTTACGTTTGTCAGCCATCCATAGATTGACGTCGGCAATAATTGCTTAGCTTTGGTAACTAATCAAGTCATCCATCATAAAATAGACGTGTTGTACTTCCTAGCATGACCGTGAACATATTCATTATAATGAGTTAAAAATATTCGGCATGCTCCCGTGTCTTGAACTTCAATGCCAGCTGGAATTTTAGCGTGGCCGTGCTGGGAAGCAGCCTTCCTGGCACGACCTGCATATCTACGGTAATTGAGAGGCACAAAATTCCTAATATTGTGTGGTATGAAATAGTTAAAATTAAAAGGAATTTATTACCATCAAAAGTTATAATGAATGTGTTCACGATCGTGCTAGGAAGTATACCACAAATAGACCTAACGTTATTAACGTTATTCTAATGGCTATCTACATATACCAACATTCAAACAATGCCAAAGAACAAAATTAATTTTGTTGTGAAACTGAGCTCAATGAGACGATATTACTAAATTAAGTGTTGGACCCGTGATGAAAAATCGTTACTACCTACTGGAGCGAACTGACCCTTTTACACCTGTGAAATATGATATTCTCAATTGAGATCCGATACACCCATGTTTATCGATAAAAAAATTACATATCATCCACAAGCTGAGATTGATATATGGACTGAAAATACGAACGTTACGTTATATGTGAAAAAATAATTTTGTTATGAATGGATATTATAATTGCTACCGAGCAACGTTACGAAATAGAAAAAAAATATTGCCGAGTTTATCATTTTTCAAAATCTGTCAATGAAATACTCGTACATAATTCATCAGAAAATTAGGGCCAGTCTCAAGAAGATACATGGTCTTTTAGTTAGCTGGTAATTCACTTCTCAGGCAAGTTTTAGAAAAAAAACTGGTTACTCTCTGTACAATACGATTTTTTTGTTGTTTGTATTGAGAGTTGTAAACAAGGATTT
Organism: Agrotis segetum; assembly: GCA_036375495.1. Taxonomy (NCBI): domain Eukaryota; kingdom Metazoa; phylum Arthropoda; class Insecta; order Lepidoptera; family Noctuidae; genus Agrotis; species Agrotis segetum. The sequence continues at coordinate 797,355 of JAQSVV010000297.1, forward strand.
CAAGAATTGGTAAGTAAAAACAAACAAACGTATTATATGAACACCCAAAAATACAAATTCACTACCACAAAGTTGACTTGGATATCAAAACAAAAGCGGTTTTGGAATTACTTTTTGCCGATGGAGCATAAAATTGCAATCATACGCATGTGGTCCGAAAGTGACGAGAGATGACATGGCAATATCATTTCAATAATCGAATCTGGTTTTATGAAGTTATGCTTACTTATATCATAATTTTAGAATAAATATTTAAAAATGATCATGATTCATGATATCCGCCAACCCCATACAATACCCATGGGATACGACACATTTTTAATAAATAGAAACAGGCTTCAAAAATATGTATGTTTTGAAAGCAGGCAATCGTATCCAGAACAGAGTGACTTGAAGTCAACATTTTTATTTAGTTCTCAGAAGGCTGATATGGAATGGGGCCATTAGTCGTAGAACTGATGACTATTCAAGTGAATATATCCTTTGTGGAGCAAACAGCATAAAAGTAAGGCCTCAATAGTGCGTTACGCCGTCGCAGCGTTGGCAGCGGAGTGACGAAGGGCAGTGTTCTACTGCTAGGGTGAACTGAGACGCTTCGCTGCTACTGCGACGGCTTGCGTACCCAGTCCCAAAAGGGTACGGTAACTCAGTTGCGTCGACGCAAAGGTCAAAAAATGCAAAATGCGTTGATCCGTAGCTACGAGTACGACGCCTGGTAGCAATTCTATGAGATTTGTTTACCAAGCATCGAGTTAAATAGTTTGTTATTAAAGAGGCTTTTATGCCAGTAATGGACTTCTGTATGTTTACGTTGATGATATAGTGAGCAGATTATTTAAAATGTATATGATTTTGTAACTTACCACATCCCTTGTGGTAAGGATCTTTGTCACACATTGTGTTTTTCCTCTCGCAGGCTTCCTCTGCTTCGTCTTTGCCGTCTTCACAATCCCTGACACCATTACAAACTTGGTTCAATGAAACGCACCGCCCTCTAACACAACGGACTCCTGCGCAGTCGTCTTCATAATCCTTGTCTATTAGCGATGCTAACGTTTTTTTACCTGCCAAAACAATTTTTTTAATTACAAATACTACCACGCCACTATCTCCAAACGGTAAAACAAAGACGATTTATAGTTTTTTTTTCATTTATGTTAGTCTCATGATTGTGACAAAAGATATATCCAGAAATTCATGCTTAGTTGTATCGCTTGTGGCTATACACCAGAGACAAAAAACTGTCTTTAATGATTTTTTTAAAATTTAATAATAGGTTTGCGTTTGACCACTATCTCGCCGGAAAGTAAACAAAGTTGTGGTCGACGGTGAATTATGCTTCCCTAGAAGTAACCTGCTAAGGCTTTACCTTACCATAGTAGTCTTTGCCTTACCATAATGATGCTTTATTTCGTTCTTTAGGTTTTCTATGTCTGTAGCATTGATGTGGTCGCCAAGTCCACATTCTCCTCGGCCATCAACGAACGTGGCTGCGGGGTACCAGCCCAGTTCTGTGTGACAGCTCACTACGCCAGCCCAGTGGCGATGAGATGTCACGCCCAGCTGTTAAAATTGTATTTAAATAATTAAATATACTTAAGGAAGAAAAGTTAAGTTGAGTGGATTTCATTATTTTACATTTTTTCGAAAAGTTTCAAATCAATGTATTACCTAATTACAAATATAATTGGAAAAAATCTTTTGCCTACGAATAGTTTTATAAATCACCTAACTTTAGAATAAAATTGTTAGTGGCCGACCGAAATTTCGGTTTCGGTTTCGGCCAGTTTTGGCCAAAAAATCTAGTTTCGGTTTCGGCCGAAACTGAGAGCTAGGCCGAAAGTTCGGTTTCGGTTTCGGCTGAAAAATCAGTTTCGGTCGGACACTAAATTGTATCATGCGAAAATTTTGATGAGTTTTTGTTACACGCCAGATGAGGCTCAGAAATAGGTCCAGAATAACTCATAGTATCATCCCGTAATACCGGGATGTCTGGATCGCATCGGCGTTTCTTTGGGATAATATTTTCGAGTTATACGCAGGTGAAGTCGCGGACAACAGCTAGTTATTTATAACTTTTTGTCATAGTACTTACTGGACAAATATTTTCACTTGATTTACGCTTGAAACAGCGGTTGCTCGGATGACAGTTTTTAATAGTTTCTTCTAGGAACACGCTTATCGTATTATTTCTGTTATCTTGACCAACTGCTACACAACTTGATTGTTGCTCTGAAGAATAACTGAAATAATAAGTACTGCATGGATATTAATCATTTCGCACACAACGGCATATTTGCAATTTAAAGTATTTAAAACAAGCTGATCATAAAAGCTGTGCTTTTGGTGACAAACGTACAGGGTGTCGAGTCTGCTAATTATTAGTCAGAATGGCGCCACAATGGCGTTTCAATTGTAGTGCTTATTCGAACCAGGCTATTTTTACTGCTGAGTAAAAAATGGTTCGAAAATTGAAACGCCATTGTGGCGCCGTTCTGACTAATAATTAGCAGACTCGACACCCTGGTCGGTAAACAGTTAGTCCAACGCGATGCAAAGAAGCCACCAATGCATTGCTACTACAACACGATATTGTCAATTTAACAAAAAATCAAAAATAAAGTACATACCCATCTACTGCATTATTTTGATAACATAAATAAGCTTTACTTAACTTATAAACAAAACTTTAGTAAAACTTACGAAGAAGAAACCACCATTGGCTTGACGAGATTGGAGTAATGTGCTGGTTTCCTTAAATGCAATAACGCCGCTTTGCTGCGATAGACATCCTTCTTGGCATCTACTTGATAAACTTGTTCGTGCAAACCGTTCATACCTTCTAAAGTTCTGTGAGATCCTAGTACAACTGTTATGTAGTGATGGGATAGTCTGAAACAATGTTATTATTAAAATTAAATGCGGTACAAATGTTTTTGGTATTTGATTGACATATTCAGGACGACGCTGATGATAAAAATTTAGTGAAGAAAAAAACTGGCCGCTTCCCAAAACAACCACGAAAAATTAAATTAAATTACTTCTTTGTTCAACACTTACGTAGAATCCCAAAGACATGAGTCGCTAACTAACACCCAAGTTAAGTTAACCAAAACTCCAGTACATCGATAATCTCCTTCGACAAACACCTTAGCAATCCAAGGCCACGTGTGATTAGTAACAGTTTCTGTTTCTCTCAAGAACATGTTATCAACCTCAGAATCTTCAAAGTTGGTAAATAGTGAATCGTCACAGAAAACATACAATGATTTGCAAGTTTTTGTTATATTTGGCACACATATTTCTTTTATAACTTGCGGCTCTTTTATAATGGTGTGTCGAGCCGTATCATTTTCAACACTTTCTTGCCTGTAGGCGAAGTGTATAGGAACTCGTTCTACAGTATCTCGTCGCATCCTTTTGTTGTCTACACTGCGTGCCGCAATTTCATCTTCTTTGAGGTTTATGTATTTTACGTTGAAGTCATTTGCTGAGCTGTAATGAAATGTCGTATAGTGTGTATTACGTTGAAATTAATTCAAAGATGAAATATTTTTTATTAGGTTTACATTACTGAGTAAACATAAATAAATGTAGAAAATGATGTATAATTAAAACAATTTGATATGAATTTCATAAAGTAAATTACTTTTTCTGCACTGGTTTGAAAATAACTACCCGACTGTTTCAAAACAAAAAGGAGGGTTACTATGTTTTGACCGGTATGTTTGTATTCAGATTCGGTGGAAAGTGGTCCAAAAATAAAACACGATTTTCACCTGAATCCTAAGTAGCGGCAAATATGCGTAGCTGCCTCTTCTTGCTGCTCAGGCGATAGTTGATCGTCACAAACAACGTGCCAATCATTCTGTCGTCTCTTCGTCAGATATCCTTGTAGGTTCACTATCGGTCTGTCGTCTAGGTCGAATTCCATTTCTTTTCCATTTGTTAGTGCAACTGAAATTAAATACAGGCTTTGAGTGAACTAAATACTCGTATCTTCTTGCAGGTATACTTCAAGTACCTAGAGTTTTGTCATGACAAGTTCACAGGAACAATTTACATAAACACATCAATGAATTTACTAGTTTCTTGAATCATTTACATATCTGGAATATTTGTCAAAATGAAACCAATTTTTAAAAGGTGCCAAATAATGTAAAACCCGGAAATGAACGGTAAAACTTTTTTCGGAGGCTGTCTATAATGTATAAAAGAAATGATTTTTTGTTACCTACTGGCTCCATTTACTTATTAAAATAATACTCACAGCAGTTCAGTTCATCTTCACCTTGTGGACATTCAGCTTTTCCATCGCACACATGTTTCTCAGGTAAGCAAATTCGGCTTTTCTGGCACAAGAAATGACCATCAGGGCAACTAACTGAAATATGAAATTATTGGATAAATATTGTAGTAGCACATGGCTTAGTACCTACTGGAAAATAACAAAAATGCTAAAATCCCAATGTGTTTTCATGGAAAACAACAAATTGTAAAGTCCTTAAACCGGAAGATGTAATGGATGGAATAAGTAAGCTTTTCCTTAAGATTTGGAAAACCATGAATCTAATTATGACTGATGCATGGTATGAAGAGAACATGACAAGCTGTTGCATAGTAATCCTACGCAGTTGGCAATTACATGAAATACTTACAGCAATCGGATTCATCCTGTCCATCAGCACAGTCTATAACTCCATCACAAATAAGTTGCTCGTCGAATGTAAGTAAAAAGTCAGTGCAGGTACAATCCAGTTCGTCAGTACCATCTTCGCAATCTGCTTTACGGTCACAACGGCGATTGTAAGGTATTGATTGTTCTATACTGAAAATTGAAAGATTCAAAGATTTAGTTGATTTAAGATCCTTTTTGCAATATACATCGTTTTATCATCTGCCTAGCATTTTCCCAACTATATTGAGGTCGGCTTTCAGTCGAACCAGATGCAGCTGATTATCAGTATTTTACATGGAGCGACTGCCTATCGGACCTCCACAACCCAGTTATCGGGTAATAAGATACCCCCATGGTAAAACTGGTTGTCAGACTTTAGAGCTTCTGACTAATAGTAACGACTGTCAAAGATCTACAAATGACAGCCGGGACCAACGGCTTTACGTATTTTCCGAGGCACGGAGGAAACTCGCTATGACAGATGGTCACCCATCCACAGACCAACCTCGGCAAGCGAGGCTTAACCCGGAGGACCGGCCTGTACGGCTGTAATTTTTAAGCCACGACCTCCTTTGTCCTCTCCACGAGCTCCTCTCGCTCCCTCTCATCGTTTTAATAAACTACTGGTTATAATTTGACTCACCGACGGCATTCAAATTCATTGGGAATACGATGCTTTCTTCTTATTTTAGCTGGCTCTAGCTCGGAAAAAACAATTTCTTCTATTTGATTTAGATTATCCTTGATTTTTGGCAATTTGTCTGATGACGAATCATCCTCATGATCGTCACTGATTGTAAAATTGTTATCATCATTTATAACTTCTGTTTCTGTGACTTCCTGGTCAGGTACTACTGAACTAGAGTTTGGAAGCAATTTTATTAAAAGACCGGATTTATTCTCATCTTTGTTATCTAGATCGTTTTCTTCCTGTATTTTAATTTGGTTCATAGGAGTTGTTGGCTCCTCCTTTTCCATAGTTTCTATTAAATCTTTATGCGTAAAGATAGACGTTGTGGTTTCTAATTTGTTTTGCAATGCGTTTTCAGTTTTATTGATCTCACTATTTGCTTCTGTAGCTTGTTTTTCTGTTGTTGTTTCTTTTAAGTGTTCTAGTACTGAAGATCCCGATTCAAGAGATTCTGCGGAAAAGTCTATAGTGATCATTTCTGTATCACCGCGGCTCGGGGAAGTTGTTTCTGTTATAATTGCATCTTTCGGATCGGAAGTTACATTTTCTTCAGATTTCATAAAAATCTCCGGACTTTCATTCATCATTTCTAGAGTTGATGCATGATCAAAGTCGGGCGTTCTGGTTTCTGTTGGTTTATTCGGTTGTGGTTGACTACTAAGATCTTCTTTGTTATCACTATCTTCTTTTTCGGTATCAATTGCTTCTTTAGTTTGTACGTGATCAATTAGACTTTCCTCATCAAAAGAGTCCAGGTTTTCAGATTCAGTCGATTCTTTTGACTGTTCGTTATCAATGGAGGTTTCCTCATTTTCAAAGTTCAGGTTTTTGGTATTAATTGATTCTTCTGGTTGTTGGTCAAACTTTTCACTTATTTGGTCACTCGTATTTTTGTTATCAGTTGATTTAATAGTTTCGTCAGTTTTAGGCTGGTGTGTCGACGTATCTTCATTAGAGTTTTTCTTAGATAGTGTTGTATGTTCTATATGTTTGTCATTGCTTGGAGGTGAGATTGTTTCCGTTTGAACTTCCTTTGACTCAATTAATTCATCTAATGAGCTATTTGGATCTACAAATATACTATCTGCTAGCGTAGAAATTGATCTACTGAAATCACATTTAGTTTCATCTTCTCCGTTTAGGCAATCTACAATCTTATCACATCTTCTTTTGAGTGGGAGACATTTTGAAATTCCTGTCTCACATCACACTTGAAACCGGGACACTCTTGTATCGGTCGTAATTTAGGCAACGTTTTGGAGGCTGAAATGAAACAAAATGTTGTAGGAGGATGAAGCTAAGATGTTTAAAAAAAACTGTATTTACATCAGATTATGACTCACATATGTGATATTTAATCCATTTTACGAATAGACTGACTCGTGTATAAACACCAGGCTCTCCTTTACGAGCGCACCCGTCTCCGTGACTTACGATCCCGGCCATGTACCATTGTTGAGAATTCAAAGGATTCCTGCATAAAAGCGGCCCTCCACTATCACCCTGAAATAATCCAAAGTGTTGTCTGTAGGCTGTTATTTATATAGATGAATAATTCAGAGACTATGTCTTAATAATAACTGAAGTAATTTATTGTAGTTAAATATTGTATTAAAGGTATTTCTCTTGCTAAAAATACAACTATCATTGTTTATGAAAGGAATTAATTAACCTTTAAAGTCACAAAACATTTCATCGAAATAAAACATCAAAATTATTCTTGTTTATGATTATTTGACCCATAATAAAGGTAGGAAAAATAGTAAAAAAAATCTAATTAGTTTGTCTTCTAAGATAATTAGTGTATATTATACTATACATCGCCACCAACGTTAGTAATTCTCAATTGTAAGGGGTGTATAGTATAATATACAAAATACACTTTTGACATAGGTTGATCAAAATACTATAACGCCAAATGTGCTTCAAATTATAATAAAATAATGACAATCAGTGCTTATGATAAGCTACAAAACAATTTCTATTAACCCTGTAACAAAGGTGGACATTGAAACAGGTACAACGAGTACTACCCTGGCCCTTTTTGCAATTGTTTGCACCTCAGATACTTTCTGTGTTTCAGAAAGTGATGTTTCGGTTGACAACTTTTGAAAGTCATAACGTCTGCAATCTTGTCGTAGTCTACCACTAATCCATGTGGTGTTCCATAAGTGGCATAACCACATCTCCCATCAACATGTTGATGGAAAAAAATCAACTATATCCTTTCTAAGTGCTTGTATTGACTTTCCGTCGAAAGTGGTATATAAGTTAGTGTTATTTGCTATAACAGGTATAAGGTCTTCAGGGAAAATCGATAGCAGTAGTCCACCGTCAATCAATTTCATGAAACAGCATCCTGAAAGCTTTGATAAGACAATTCAGCTGTTTATTGAAATCTTCTCTTAATCATTGCAAAAAAAGTAAAAATTTCGTCTTTTTATCCTGTTAACAGCAACTATAGGACCTCTACATTTTCTATGATCGCATTTTGATGAAGTTTCCGGCGTAAACAGTGACGGTTTAACTGCAAGGAGGGTAGTGATTCGATAGATGGTATAGCATTGAAATTGCATTGTGTATCGAAAGGAAATGCTGTCAGATGAGTGATTGTGAGTGGTGTTGGATCTTTTCCGCTTTCGGAAACAGTTTTGGGGCTTCAAAAATCTAGATTCCAAGTCTAAATGAAGAATCATCAGTGACATCACCACCACATTCGTTGGCATTGTATAGAATATTCAACATCAAAATCAAAATATTTTCTTAGCAAACCGTCGCAATGTATAGTATGCTATACATCCAAGATTGTGGTAGTAAAAAGCGATGAAAACTTGTATATATAACGTGGATAATTTAGCGCTAGCAGGAGCACAATATATTTGTGATTTCAATTCACAAAACACAGAACATATTTTCATAATGAATAAGAAATTTTAATAAATTTTACACTGACATAAACAGGCTTCCTCCGGTATGGTTTCGCATTTATGTCAAAATTGACATATATACTGAAGATAATACTTTCATTTATTTATTATTAAAAAGAAGAATGTTCTGAAATTCCTTTTTGGTAAAAAAAATGCATTTTAAAATAATCGTTTCCTCAAAATATTTTTTTTAATCAAATGTATAGTATACTATGCAAAGTGACTTTAAGGGTTAAGAACCTGGAATCTATAACAGGCAAAGATTTTTATCGTAATTATAATATCGGTATAGTTAAGTTTATTACGTATTAAGAAATGAGTAAACGCAGTTTTTTTAAACGTCTCATCCACTCTAGTGTTTCTCATATATCGTACGTCGTAGGTGCGTTTTGAAGCACCACTCAAAAACACAAAGACTCAGTTCCAGAACAACTATGTACTTGTAATTCATACAAATATTTATTACGAGCGAGAACCGAATATTGGCACTCAGCGCAGTAGCACGGTAATAATATCTACAGTACTTGATCATCATACAAACGGACGAAACGCGAGCTATACCTACGTGCCTCGATGTCGCGGCGCACTCGGGGCGCTGACAGTCACGGCCGTACCGTAGTGATGAACGGACGGTGTGTTGTTTTTTTAACAAAATCAGTTCATGGACATAATTTAATATGACGAGTAGGAAATATTGTGCTGTTTTTGGGTGTATGAATTCGTCAATAACGTATCCAGTCATAAGTTTTTTTTTAAATACCTGGAAACTCTGAAAAGTACTGACTATAAAATAATTTTACTTAAGTACTAGTAGATGGTAGGTAGATACATAATGTGTGACTTTTTAATGGATAAATATTTTCTATTATCTCACGAAAAAAAGGGTATTTGGATGAATAAATACAGTGAATAGAGTAAAGGAAAGTTACTGAGACGAGTTAAATAGGTAAGTTATCAGCAGTTCTGAATGAATCATGATACGGTAGGTACTTACGCTTGTGTTAAAATCCTTCCTATTCAATATACAAAGTATTTTATTTGTTTCCTGATATAAGAAAAGTATATTTACAATCACAAAACTAAATATATACAGAAAGTAGGCAAATGTAATTAAAATGCTGGAGACGGGCGTCGGATCGAACAGCCCTAGCGCATATTTACGTACCGCGTGGCTGTAGGTATTTATTTCTATCATGCGGCCGAGATCCACTACTGTAGATATTTATACTGTGGCAGTAGTCAATCGCTAAGCTACCGCGTCAACCGACCGGTAAAATAGAAAACTTATAGTTGGAGCCCACTCCCTATCACCTGTCACACCTGTGTCCCAGTAATACTATGATTAAAGGTTATACCTGGCATGCATCTCTTCCACCTTCAACTAATCCTGCACAGATTTCATTTCCAGCACGATCTTCTCTGTGTTTACAGTTTCCCCAAACAGGCACTTCTACTTCTCTCATGTGGTCAGCTAAATTAATATAAAAAGAAAAATAAATCATAAGAACATAGGTACTGTCATCATGTTTTCGTAACTTAAGTTTATTTTAAGAAAACATCTCTGATACGAAATGTTGTGAATTTCCACAAATAACATGCTTAGTCGTGATGGTTTTTTTTTTATTCTTATACTCGCACGGGTGCCCACTTGTTACCAAAAAAAAAAAAATGAAGTACCGGTCGAATCGATTTTGTACAAACTTCACGTGAACTACTCGTATCTGCTAAATAGTCCAAACAAAGCCTAAACATTTGGTTTGGATAGGTGAGTCCGTTCTTGAGTTATAAAATTACAACGAAAAGTGGCATTGATTTTTATATTTATATTGATTGATTATAGACAACATATTATTATTATTGACAATAATAGGTTAAAAAAAAATTATTGCACCGTATAAGTAATCGGAGTATCTTATCAATAAAATAAAGTCATTACTTACGGTCGGGTCCGTGTTCTGTAGTTGCTCCCCAACCAACGGATGTACACATTGTGCCAGGAGGAGGTCCCCAAAGCCAATCAGCGCCAGCCGTATCGGGCCCCGGTAAACATATCGGTCGGACCCAACGGCTGAACTGAATGGCAGGTTCGACTTTCAATAGAGAAAGATCATTTTTCATGTCGGACTGACTGTAATGTGGATTGACTATGACGTGCGTTACTTTATGACTTTGCTCTTGTGGCGAGAATGAAAAGCGACGTAGCATGCCTACTTGCACTTCGTAGTAATGGTCCCAAAATCTGTGGATTGGTTTAAAATTCTATATAGGAATAGGTTAAAGAAAAGAAAATAACCCAAAGCGGAAATAAATTAAAAAATATGGCTGTCGTTTAGCATACTGATATTTTGTGAAAAAATATATCAGACATGGCACATCCCTGCTTTACGGAGATAGTGTGTTCGTTCTATACTTATGTAATTATAAAAGTTATTAATAGTTCGTAGCAAAATATAAATTCTTACTTATGGACGCAATGAGCGGCAGACACAACCCAACTATGAGTTATAACGACTCCTCCGCAATGGAACATGCCATTCCTGTATATGGCAACCATCCAGGGCCAGGCTGCTGGTTGGCTTGGCTTTCCCCCAACCACTCTACTCTCCGTCCTTTTATTCCTCTTTGTGTCAAAATTATCCCTCTTCGATCTATAGAATTTAATTTCGTAATTTGTCTTAGTACCAGACCCCTCTACATTCCTTTTCAAACGATTGCCATAAAACATCAAAGGGTAGGGATGGTTCTTCAGTAGAAATCTTTTGTTACGCCCAAACAGATGATTTTCGATCGCGGCGTTCTAAAAATAAATAAAAAGGAATTTTAATGATCGATTCTTTTGTGACATAATCCGAGATATCTGATTCACTTGTTGGAACAGTAATAAAAAGATTTGGATTTACTTGTTATAATATTTAGTTTGCTATTTTTGGAACCAATAAAATCTCTTTTGAAGGTTTGAAGTTTTTCTATAACAGTATTATTCCAGATATATTTGGAGGAGAGACAATTGTATTTCTAAACGAAGATTTCTTCGAAGAATTTTTGTTTCGAAATTAACTCATGTAGGTAGTGAAAACTAGTTTGTTCTAAAATCGTATCTAGGTATATTACCTCTCTAAGTAGCTGTGACGTAGACTGCACTCTCGTTCCACAAAGCAAGTCGGGACACGTAACGTATACAGCTGAGGAGTTCATACAAGTGTCACTGGTTTGTATTAACCCCCAGGACCAGTGTTCAGGTAGTCAATCTTCATCATTGGATCTATTGGGACTATTTGAATGAAAGGAGGCCTGGAGAAAAAATCTTAAATTGTGATTTGTGAGGATAAGAGAGGGTGGATGGATGTCTTTTACTCTTTCACACATTTTTTTTGTGAAAAGAATGCTTTTCCATACAATATGAGAAATAAATTGGGCTCGTCAGTGTGAAAAATCTTTTTTTTTTTTTTTGAATTTCCAAAAGTTTTAGAACAAACATTGTTCAGTAACATGGGATGAGTTACCACACGGGAGGTTTTGCGCTATTAACGTTACACGTTTTATAATACTAGCTGTACCCTGTGGTTTCACTCCCGCTGCGCGACTCCGTAGCGATATCATAGCTTGACGTAATAATTATGGCCTATAGCCTACCTCGATAAATGACACCTACGGTACTTTCACAATTGTATGCCTTGTGACTGGGACTGTAGCACCATAATTATGTAGTATTTTTTTTCTCTCTCAGAAGTGTCTGTGACTGGTCTACTTAAATTAAGTGCTTTGATTTGATTTGATTTTGACAATAACAAACATACTGAATTTTGTAACCAGTACTTGGTTCCTGAGATTAGCGCCTTCAATCAAACAAACTCTTCAGTTTTATAATATCAGGCCTGTTGGTCTAGTGGTTAGTGACCCTGACTGCTATGCCGGAGGTCGTGGGTGCGATTCCCACCCAGGGCAAATGTTTGTGTGATGAGCACGATTTGTTCTTTGTCTGGATGTAATTTATCTATAATATGTATTTAATTAGAAATATATAAGTATTTTTATCAGTTGTCTAGTAGGTACCATAACCCAAGCTCTGCTTAACTTGGGACTAGATGGCGTTGTGTGATAGTTGTGGAATATTTTATTATTATTAGTATGGATGAAAGTGTAGACTTATACCTGATTATGAGGCCAGTTTCCCTTCGACAAGCGTCGTGGGCCCACATGTACGGATTCTTGCAAACCGCATACCAGTCTCCTTTGAAATTCCTGTGTAAAAATCCTTCAGTATTCGAAATGGCAAACATCTGAAAATAAATATGGACAATTTATGCAAAGTTATTTTAATCGTGTATACAGTGTTATGTTAATGAGTTTTCATTGTTTTTCATAAATAAAAGCTCAGTTTTATTGTTTATTATAATTTTAATAATATATTCTGTTTTATTTTTAGATCGGCCGAAGCGGAAATAAAAAATAGCACGGCTTAATTAAGTCCTGTAGGCGTATTTAATTTCAAAGAATTTGGGTTGTTTTTTCCTGTCTAAATGTCATCACCGATTTATTGGAACGGAAGAGATTCTGATGCAATTTTGTGTCCCCAAAGTGAAGTGAAATTGGTGTGTCTATCATCTGTCACCTACAGTTTTGATGTATTGGATGGGGGAAAACGTTTGTTTACGGACTGTGAAGATGTTTCAAATGACAATGTAATATCCGATGTCACTTTGATTAAAAAAAAGCATGCTTCGCTGTCGACCACATAATTTCTTACTATCAGGCGAGATAGCGGTCAAACGTGAATCTATTTTAAAAAAAAACAAGCAATCTTCATTTTCACGGGAAGAATTTCGCAAGTGGAACTGGATGCGGTCAAGGTATTTTAGACCGTATCACAAAACTCTTATGACACTGAACGTAGTTAAATGTTTTAATCATCATTTTTAACTCAATAATGATTAAACTGAATTGTATCATTTCATCATTATAATCAATAGGTACTATTTATTTATTTAAATGTGCTGAATGACAATAGAAACTAATGGTAAGCGTCCACAGGTCCGCATCGTGCGTATAGGACGCATCGCATCAAACGGATTTCTGTGTCAGCAGCGATCGGATTGCCGACGCGAGTATCAGCCATCGGATTGCCTATGCCCCCTTCATATCGCTTCTCCTGATTGGCATTCCGAATGACGTCATCGGTACGCATCGCATTAAGGCATTGCCGATGAGCCGGCCGTACGATGCGGATCAGTGGACGCAGTTGTATGAGTTTTCATACGAACTAAAATCCGTTACGTACGATACGTCCGATACGTGCGATGCCGACCTATGGACGCACTCCTTAAAATAACAGCCTGGATCAAATTCAAAATATACATACTGGTTTTTTCAGAAGACTCGGAGCCAGCATATTGCATTCGACTTCATCTTTGTGGTTGGGACAGTCCACGACATTGTTGCATCTTTGCTCCTTGGAGAAACAAGTGCTACGGGAGTTAATATCCAAGTCCTGACAGCTGAACATAGTTTCGCTGCAACCTAAAATTAATATTTAAAAGTCATCATCTGCCTAGCCTTTCCCAACTATATTGAGGTCGGCTTCCAGTCGAACCAGATTCAGCTGAATATCATTATTTTACATGGAGCGACTGCCAATCGGACCTCCACAACCTAGTAACTGGGAAATGCGATACCCCATGGTAAGACTGGGTGTCAGACTTATGAGCTTCTGACTAACAGTAATCACTGTCAAAGATCTACAAATGACAGCCGGGACCAACGACTTTACGTGCTTTCCGAGGCACGGAGGAAACTCGTTATGTCAGATGGTCAGCCATCCACAGACCAACCTCGGCAAGCGCGGCTTAACCCAGAAGATCGGCCTGTGCGGCTGTAATTATTTAGCCACGAGCTCCTCAATATTTAAAAGTAAGGTATTGTTTTAACTGGATAATGGTGCTAGACAAACGTGCTGTTACCGTGTTTTTTAACAGAAAGCTGGCATCTCTTGACTTTTAAGTAATTAAAAGGCCATGAGCAACGAACCGCCACTGACGACAAGCACGCTGACGCCACTGACGAAGGTTCAAGAGGTACTTGTTGCACAGAAAAAATGCATCCGAGCTATTTGTAAAATAAAACAAACAGTATGATCATGCAAGCCACATTTTCAAAAACTAAATATTTTAACGTTACCATCACTTTATATTTATGAAGCCTGTGTTTTGTAAAACAAAACATGAATTTTGTTTGTGGAAAGTAAACGTCGCTCACAAAAGTTGCAGGTGTTATCAACTAAAACAAAATTTCACAGCAAAAGCTTTTATGCAATGGCTCAAAAACTGTATAATAAGTTACCAGGTCAAGTTATCTCATGTATGAACATTAATAAATTTAAAAGGAATCTTTTCAAACTGTTAAATAATAAGGTGTATTATTCTGTTGACGAATATTTGAATGACAAATTTTAATTAGTCCGTTTTTAGGGTTCCGTAGTCAACAAGGAACCCTTATAGTTTCGCCATGTCCGTCCGTCCGTCCGTCCGTCCGTCCGTCCGTCCGTCCGTCCGTCTGTCCGCAGTTTAGCTCAGAGACGCACAGTACTAGAGAGCTGTAATTTGGTGTAAATATACGGATTTGTTGTGCCGAAAAAGTGGTAAAATAAAATCTCGTAAAATATTTTTTTTTAGGGTACCTCCAGTACTTACACGTAAAGTGAGGATTTTTAGGGTTCCGTAGTCAACAAGGAACCCTTATAGTTTCGCCATGTCCGTCCGTCCGTCCGTCCGTCCGTCTGTCCGCAGTTTAGCTCAGAGACGCACAGTACTAGAGAGCTGTAATTTGGTGTAAATATACGGATTTGTTGTGCCAAAAAAGTGGTAAAATAAAATCTCGTAAAATATTTTTTTTAGGGTACCTCCAGTACTTACACGTAAAGTGAGGATTTTTTTTTCTCGCGTACCCCTTAGTGTGGGGTATCATTAAATAGGCCTTTAAAAAATAATGATAGTTTCCATTAACAATTTTTTGATAAAAAAATTCGTTTGTGAAATATTAAGCTTTAAAGTGCTAAATTTTGCTCGATTCGAGTGTCCCCCCCCTCTATCAGCTAAACGGTTATGTTTGGGGGTGTGAAAAAATTCACAACAGTAGTACATATAACGAAGTTTAAAAGAAAATTATCATGACTAAGTAGGCTTTACAACTTTACGAGTAATAGTCGACCAACTTATAAAATGTACTTGATATCATATTTTCTTAAACAAAATGTATCGGAGACAACTGCAAATGTAAGTTTGTCAACTTTATTTTTACTTCTACAGGTATGTTTTTTGGGGATAGGTAGGTTTTTATCGTCAACTATTTTTAACTAAATTCAAAAAAAAGGAGGAGGTTCTAAATTAGTTGTAGTCTTTTTATCTTTTTCTTTTCCCCGATTTCTCAAAGACTCCTGGACCGATTTTGAAAATTCTTCTTTTTAAAATTAAATTCAGCGAATCAGTTTAGTTAGTTTGCATAAGTATTTTGATGGGCAACTACGGAACCCTACACTGTGCGTGGCCCGACACGCACTTGGCCGGTTTTTTTTTTCTCGCGTACTCCTTAGTGTGGGGTATCATTAAATAGGCCTTTAAAAAATAATGATAGTTTCCATTAACAATTTTTTGATAAAAAAAATCGTTTGTGAAATATTAAGCTTTAAAGTCCTAAATTTTGCTCCCCCCCTCTACCAGCTAAACGGTTATGTTTGGGGGTGTGAAAAAATTCACAATAGTAGTACATATAACGAAGTTTAAAAGAAAATTATCATGACTAAGTAGGCTTTACAACTTTACGGGTAATAGTCGACCAACTTATAAAATGTACTTGATATCATATTTTCTTAAACAAAATGTATCGGAGACAACTGCAAATGTAAGTTTGTCAACTTTATTTTTACAGCTTTTATAGGTATGTTTTTTGGGGATAGGTAAGTTTTTATCATCAACTATTTTTAACTAAATTCAAAAAAAGGAGGAGGTTCTAAATTCGTTGTAATTTTTTTTCTTATGTATTTTCCCCGATTTCTCAAAGACCGATTTTGAAAATTCTTCTTTTTAAAATTAAATTCAGCGAATCAGTTTACTTAGAACTACGGAACCCTACACTGTGCGTGGCCCGACACGCACTTGGCCGGTTTTTATCTTATGTGACATGTACTGAATGATTTTGATTATTGATTTTAAGATTATTAGTGACATTATTTTTTATTATGTATTGTTTGGTCCTGTTACTTTATTTTTAAATGACATCTTTTTGAAATTTGACATTCTATATTTTTTGTGATTTCACCTTCGTTGAAATAATTATGTCTTGCTTGTAAAAACCTGGTAAATTTTGTATGCCTTTTGGCGGAGCACAGCTCGGATCTTATTAATTTATGAAAACATCTACTGTATGTACCCTGTGTTCACTAAATAAATTTGATTTGATTTGATTCGACAATAAACATGAAATTAGCAAAAATTAAAACACTACTTTTTGCATCGGGGATTAAAAAAACTTATACGTCGAGCAAGAAATATCTAATTTAAAACGACTTCTCTTATCATAATATTTTCATATCTAGACGAAACTATATTGGGTCGTTTTCGTTCCCAACAGGTCCATGAGTCTATTGTTCTCAAAAATTGAACGTTGCATAAGAATGTTTGGTACAGGTAACAACAAAAACTTGATTAATAAGCTTAAAAACTGAAATAATGTTACTAACCAGCAAAAGTAAGCACTAGGCTGGCATAAGTTCGAGGTGGTTTTTATTAAAAAAAACACAATATTTCAAAGAATTCAAACACAAATGGTTTTACCATAACATCCCATTTCATCTTCTCCAAAAGGACAATCAAAGTATCCATCGCAGAGACGGGACTTGTCTACCCTCTGTTTGCAGGAGCATCTTGCTTCATCACTAACATCTATGCAGTCAACGTTGCCATCACACCATAACTTCTCATCCACACAACCATCTCCATTGAAGCAAGATACAGTGCCTCGAGGACATCGTTTTTCCAGGGATGAGTTTGCAGCGCGAGCAGTCACTGGTGGTTCAGTTCTGTAAGCGATTAAGTAAACATGAGACGATGATTCTATTTTGAACTGCAGATTTTGTTAAGATGACATAACCAAAATTAGGCTTGCCTTCAAATCAAATGGAGAAAACCTATCTTTTCCATTTCATTTAAACACGAGTCGAACAAGAAGGCCGAGCACAAACAAATAACAAACGTCTTTTATAATGCGAATAGCGAAGGAGTGTAACTCTCTGTCTGCGTCTGTGCTTATGAACGCATACAACCCTAATCTCTTCAAAGTAAGAGTGAAAAGACTTCTTCTGATGGGAAAGCTCACTCATCGTCGACCTTGTCTTTGCCACTCCTGACCTAGACTAAGGTCAAGAGCAAAAACATCGTTCATAAAAAAATATCCTATATTCACATACAGCAAGGCCACAACTTAAAATAAAACCCCAGGAGTTACATAATACGAGTATGTATTAGTAACAAATCTCTCTTGTAATTATGGCCTGTTATTAATGACCATAATCATCTCAAAAATAAACCACAATCTTGCTAATTCTATTTTGATTTAGAAAAAACACTCACGATGACGTCAAAAAGCTCATAAATATTTCAGCATCTTGGGGATGAATTTTACGTCGCCGAAACTCCACATCGCGTTCTTGGAGGTACGGAGCACGCATGGCGGGTGAGAAATACCTGAAAATTTATTAAGAAGTAGGTCAACATTCCTTATTGAAAACTAAGTAAGCAAATAATATGTATACTTTTGTAAAACTCAGTTCCATACCTGTTTTGAGGTAAGATTGGATGCTCTTCATAATGAGGAGATAAATATTCGGGAGACGGGTCATAAGCTTCTGTAAATTAATAAAACAAGTAAGAAATTAGTTGAACTTAAAAATTCATGAAAATTTTGCATCCTCATACTACCTTTTGAACGAGGATAATGTTGTTTCAATAAACGTGCCATTAGACAAGTTTCAGAAAGATGCTCAGGAGATACCGAGTGAGAATGTGATGGTACATCTGCATATGGGATAGCATCTCTTGCTTCCATGTGAAATTCAGGAACTGATTCTAATATGCTATCGAGGTGTGCCCTGGGTAAAGCTTCGCGTTTTGCAAAATCTGTGGCAGCAATATCGTTTTGTTTTGTTTTACCATCATCATTAACTTTTAGATTGATTCTGGACGAATCTTCTTTTGCTTTGGATTCATCATGGTTTTCTACTATCCTTTTCAACTTTGTCACAAAATCTTTACAGATTTCTTGTTTCTCTTCATTATTGCATAGAATATCGTGTTTTAATATTATTTCTCTAGCTTTTTGTAGTTGTTCATCATTTAAACTTAAATTCTCATCTGTTGGTGGTACGACTGGACTATTTGAGTTCCTTTTTTTTCTTTTGATCTTTCGTTCTGAATTTAACTTTTGATCGGCAGTTTCATTCTTTAGTTGGAGAAATATTTCCATGTTGTGTACTGTCACGTTGGAATTTCATTGTTTCCTGTAAGGATGATAATTTCAGTTTTTCCGGCATTATCTGTGAAACAAATCGAATTACTTAAATATCGATAGCATTATAACAGTCGACTACAAAATTATGGACTTGATAATTAAAAATTTATCTTACCATATTTATCTGATAACTTTGTTAGTAGAACGTAAGTCCCTACCCCAAAAGTTGTAAGCAATAATAGCATTACTAGTTTATGCAGTGAGGGGAGTAAACATTTGTACATTCCATTATTATCTCGATCTGAAAATGAACAGATATGTAAATTTTGAAAACTTACTATTTTCAGCTTCGTGTGATCTGGTGACTTACTACGAGGTCTTAACGCGATCCAATTTAGGCTGTGGGAAAGAGGCAGAGCTATACAAGTAGTATAGCGCCTTCTCTTTCCCACAGCCTAAGCTGGATCGTGATAAGAGTTCATGTTAGGCCACCACTACGTGCTTTTATATTTGTATATCTGCACGTTAAAAATATGTTCCTAAAAAAAACATGTTTACGCAAAATAAAAAAAAAAACTGTGCGGAAATGTTAGGTTTACTTACTACTATTTTCTGATGATGACTCGGCCAGCTCCATTGGTGGAAGGCCCAACTGGTCCCAACGTTCTTTTGTTATATTTTCACTGGTCATCTGAAATGTAATCAAATATGTACTTATTAGTAATTATTTGTACAAAATTAAGGATTTCACACACAGCATCTATAATGTAAAGATGTACATTATAGCACGATACATCTCATTACATCTTTCCAGTTGACGTTCGTGTCTCGCTGAAACTCGAATGTAAAACCAAAATTGGCCAAATAAGGCCCTTCGTCCATTATAAGACTCAAGTTTCCGATACCTTACGACTTCAGTATCCAGGCGACTCTCGCAATAGAAATGCATATACGTTCGTACACAGGCACGCGACGCGCGACGCCAATCGCGCGCTACCCATCTGCTGACATCGCGGCGACTTGAGTTTCCGCGATTTTCAAGATGGCGGAACAATTTATTTACCATTTTTAATTTTATTCACAGAATAAAGGGTTCCGTAGCATATTCTTGAATCATTTTTGGAAAGTCATTATTTTAAAACGATAGAAAAATATTTACAATCCTCTATCAAATCATAATTTTGTATGCAGTTTTATTAAAAAGTTGGGAGAGATGGTTTTTTTTTCTATTTTATTGAATATTTTTTTAAATTATGTTATAGTATTTGGATTTGGATTAATGTTAGGTTCCCAGGAAATTAACTGTGAAGGACGGACTGTCACACTTTTGATCTTATAAAGATTCCGTTTTTTTTTGAACCTTCGGAACCCTAAAATATATACTTTGATCGTCACAGTCATGTGTCAGCCATTTTATAAATTCATATTCTTGACCACCCATCATGACCTTTTGACGCGGCGCTAGTGTCTATGTCGTTACATCAAATTGCATTATAAAAATTTAGTACCTCGAATTTTCCGCGGGTCATGAGTAGTGGCGAAACTCTAGTATCGGAAACTTGCGTCGCCTCATGTACGAAGGCTCGTACACGAGGCGACGCAAGTTTCCGATACCTTACGATTTGGGTTTCCAGGCGACTATCGCAATACAAATCCATAGAGGCTCGTACACAGGTCGCGTCGCCGACATGCGTCGCCGACTCTAGTCGCTCGCTACTCATCTATCAAGATCGCCGATACCCAAGTCTTCGCGATTTTTAACCGACGAAAAATTTGTATCTATTATTTTAAAATGTATTATTAAAGTATCTGAGGTAGAAAAATATCCTTGTTTGTATCATTACAATTAATAATAATAATTGTACAATCTTACGTTTATGTATTTTGATAATATTTACTTATTTTAGTTCCATATGTGTAACTAGATGGCGTTGTTAGTTTTTCTGAATCGCGATATGGTTTCGTTACCACCAAAAGTATATAAGGACCTAAAATTCATTGATTAAATTGTCTTCGTTCAAACGAGTAAACGCTGGTCCACGACTATCACACAACGCCATCTCGTCCCAAGCTAAGCAGAGTAGACATGAGTCGTACTTGCAAAATCGCTTACCAGGGCTTACAAGTACGACTTCTTTAAAAAACCAGGTCCTAAAACCAGGGCTCGGGATACTTTCAAGTATTTTCTATCTGGATAGGAAATTGAACCTTATACACATACTAATAAGGAGCAAAATCGCTTTTAGAAATAAATACGTACTTATAGAGTATTAGACGACTAGTTTCTACTACTCTTCCAATTAAGAGGCCTGTTGGAAGAAAAAAACTTGCATAGGAAATTGAACTCTGAACTAGTGTCGTACCAAGTACCGTTATTATTATTGCAGCTTACACAGGTTCAAGGTTAAAAAAAAAAAGAATTGCATATTTTGTTCCTTAGTTCCGTATAATTAAAGTTAACTTTTCAAGCGAGTCATCTTTACAGTGAAAAGTACGAGCGAGAGCGATGTACTATTTCTTATTGCAGCGAGCGTGCTGCTCGAGACCCGAACGCGGCCGAAGTGGCCCGACGCGCGGCGTCCGATACGAGTATCATGCCACGTCACGATACAGTACGAATCAGCGAGACTCGGGTCCGGCGAGGGTCGACTAGTCGAGCCCCGACAATACTTTGAAGTCTTGCAAGTATTTCGGGTCGGTACCTGGTGTACGTACTTGGAAGAAAATACCTGGTGTAAAAACGTGGTCGCGTAAATACGTACCTTCCCTAAAGCAGAGCTTGTGGTATGGGTACTAAACAACTGATAAACATACTTATATATTTCTAAATACATAAATATATTAGATAAATTAGGGGAGGCCTATGTTCAGCAGTGGACGTCCTCCGGCTGTTGATGATGATGATGATGATGAATAGATAAATTACACCCAGACACAGAACAAATGATCGTGCTCATCAAACAAACATTAATTTGTCCTGGGTGGGAATCGAACCCACGTCCTCCGGCATAGCAGTCAGGGTCACTAACGACTAGACCAACAGGCTTGTCAAATTCAAAAGAATATTCTAATAGATAATAAGCATGGAATAAGCTTTTTTTTTAAGTGGTAAAATAATCATATTAAATGAGTCCTTCCACCCCGGGCAGGGCGGGAAGGACTGTCAGACTCGTACTAACTAAAAACCACGGTGTCCTTCAATAGAACCTCACAAAACGATAGCGCGATCTAACTCGACCATCTATCGAGCATTGTGTCAAACTTTTTGCACTTTTATAAATTATTATGGTTTCGTTACAAACATTACTACTTTAACCCAGCTTCGTCATGTACTTGCACATACGACAAAAATAAAGTAATTAAGAAAACGAAAACATTAAAAAAACCTATTCAAATCTGAAATTTGAAACCACGGTCATCATCATAGCAGTAAGCGTTAGCGTTCCAGTGCAAATAAAAGAAAACTATAAAAAAAAAGGTTGCACTCCAGGAGTGCCGGTAGAAGTGAAAACTTTTTTGTTACTATGTTTTATTTTTAATTTGAATGACGTCTTACTCATTTTCGATCAGGGTCACGTGACCCTGACGCGAGTTTTGGTCACGTGACCCTGACGCGAGTTTTAAATTTTTTACCCATTACAGAAAAAGTGTACAACGCCGCTAAAGAAGTTTTCACTTCAAAAAAACCTAGAAAAAAATTGAATAAACCTCTAAAAAACAACTGAAACACGAAAAAAGAAAAATTCTATGTTTACCTGGGGATTGAACCCATGGTCACCACCTTGGAAGTCAAAGCTTGAACAAATCGAGCTACCTTGTAGCCGGTTGGCGCGGCGAAATTATGAACCATATTCTTTCTAGATTGATTTTTTCCTCTATACGCGCCAATTTTTAATTCCAAAAATTTGAAAAAGGAATGCGCTCGTCATTTTTAAAATAGTAGCATTTTAATTTATGTTATAAGATGAACATTTTGTGTTTTGTACAATGTATTATTAAGGTTGAATATAGAATGGTGGCCGAATAGACGATTTGAGTCTTACGACTCGAGTCGCCGCTGTGTACGGACCGTGCGCGACTGGAGTCGCGCGACTTAGGTATGCGACTGGAGTATCGGATACCGGAGTTTCCTAATGGACGAAGGGCCTTAGTCTAGCTGAGACTGATCAACTAGTTAGAAAATCAAGATGATGTCGTGACACGTCATCATCTTGGTTTCAATCCAACGAAAAATCGAAAGACAGTTTTGTATTCTGATAATGTTAACTTTATTCTAGAACTTAATAATAATAATATCTCCAGATGTTGACGATAATCAAGAAATCTTTATTCATATATAATATCAAGATATCATCTCCTAACATAAAAGATCAATAAGGTGCTCGTCTATGCGGTAAGTGATCGACATTACTATATTAAATGGCGATCGTATTTTGCTGCTGTCATATTATATTGAGATAATAAAACGAAGATCATCGTCGTGTGTGACGCGCCTAATATCGGTAATGGTACATAAAATTAAGGGTCCTTGCTCCTAGCATTGGACAAAATCTACGTCCAGCAGAACGAAAAGGTAATATTAGAAAATCCCTACTAATCGGTGCCCTACTAATATTCTAAATACGAATGTGTTTGTGTCGTTTTAAAGTCTAAACGGCTGTATCGATTTTAATGAATTTTGGTACAGAGATAGATTTTACCATAAAGCACCCCCCACTACCCTAGCTAGACCAAAATACGTCTTACAAGTACGTCAAGGAAAAGTTTGAAGAGCAATAAATATCTTTTAGCTTTGTCTTTAACAAGGTTTGAATTAAATAACATTATTTTTTGTATTATTTTCACGGACGATCTCCGGCCACCGTAGGCGCGTACATTCGGGCATCGAGTAAAGGGCAACTCGCTGTCCGACCATGGACCATGCCGGCGTGTGGACGGCGCGTTGTTTTCCACGATTCCTCAAGGAGTGTCAGCATCATGACGGGGCCCCCCTGTAGAAGGCCAAAGCCTGCCGGGGTCGTGGGACTTATCTCATCCCGGAACGTAAGGGCTATTGAAGGACACCGTGGATTTTAGTCAGTACAACTGACAGTCCCTCCCGCCCTGCCAGAGGTGGGAGGACTCATTTGATTTTACCACGAAAGGCGGTGACTTTATTTTTTGTTTCATTAACTTTTTGTCACCGACTTTCGAAGGAAAAGTTTTTTTGTAGGTTATTTTGACCTTTTTTTGTGGTTGTTTTGAAGTCGGTTACATTTTTTTTTAAAGTTTTTTATTTTATCCTTTTTAGTTTCACTATTCAACCCAATTTTTTGACAAATACATAATTTTC
Organism: Agrotis segetum; assembly: GCA_036375495.1. Taxonomy (NCBI): domain Eukaryota; kingdom Metazoa; phylum Arthropoda; class Insecta; order Lepidoptera; family Noctuidae; genus Agrotis; species Agrotis segetum. The sequence goes on from JAQSVV010000297.1 coordinate 821,480, forward strand.
TTATATGTGCACTAAAATGTTGTCATCCGTAGCACCGGTAATAACAACGCCCATTTAAGTATGTACACAATGAGAACTAGGTACTTTTTTTTTTTTAGCGTGGTAAAATCATCAAATGAGTCCTCCAACCCCGGGCAGGGCGGACTGTCAGACTTCTACTGACTAAAATCCACGGTGTCCTTCATAGCCTGTTATGTTCCGGGGTTACGGTAAGGGAATAATCCCGCGACCCCGGCAGGCTTTGGCCCTCTGAGAGGGGGCCCCGTCATTATGCTGCCGCTCTTTGAGGCGCGCGTGGGACACAACGCGCCGTCTACCCGGGAGAACTAGGTACTTAAAATAAATACTACTGCACCAAACTAAATGAAAATTTTATGGGACCAAACGGCAGATTTACTGTATCGAACAAAAAAAGAATCATCGAAATCGGACTAGAAACCTCGAAGTAATCGGTAAAGACAAAGTTGGAAACTTTTAAGTTTTTGTTGATTTTTCAAAAAGTGCTAGTTCGAGTTCGATAAAAGCGGGCGGTTTTAATGGGACCATTCCGGAAGTATACTCTATCCAACAAAAAAAGAATTTTTCAAATCGGTTGTTAAACGACGGAGTTATGCCCGAACAAACATAAAAATTATATATAAACATCCGAATTGAGAACCTCCTCCTTTTGGAAGTCGGTTAATAAAATACTACAGATTCATCGACGAGCTCGATCGACCATTATTGGATCAGGTGTCATCTATTTATTAAACATGGCAAACAAAGCAGCAACAGGAAGTTTATTATACCTAAGTAGTTCCTCGCAGTAGGTGCACAATTATGCACTTGAAACTTCCCCGGCACAGGGAATCGAATTTCCGCGTCCGAGGTCAATGTAACTTTATTAAATTCATTGAAATTGAGTTATAGGCGATTTTCTGGATTTAAAGGTATATGCTTGGGTTCGTGCCGGGTTCGCGGGACTATCCTTTCAGGTAACCGTGGCTCCAGAACGTAAATGGCTATTGAAAGACACCGTGGATCCGTGGAACCGTCAGTGCGAGTCTGACAGTATCTCCCGTAGTCCCGTCCTGCCCTGATGAGACATACAATTAATTATGTTTACCACTTTTTTATCGTAGTTAAATATCACCCAGGGCGAGGCGGGAAGAACAGACAGACTTGCAATGACTAAAATCTACGGTAATCCTTCAATAGCCCTCACAGGATCATGTTTACCTGATGTGACAGCCCCACAAACCTGGATGTATAGTACCTATCGAAAAACGATGCACCATAAGAGTTATTCCACACCCGGCACCAGCGCAAATTTTGATAAGAGCTTTATGTGGAATAGTTAAGGTGCCATTAGCTCAGTTGCCATTTCAGGGGGTACGCAATGTGGAACACTTCCGCAATAGCTTTGAGACTATGCTGATTCTGCCTCAACAGTCATTTAAAAACCACGTAACCCGATTAAACTACTGAAACTGCTATCAGACAGTACAACATAATATATAGTCAACTAGGAAATTTTTGTGTGAAGACTTTCGAAAAATTCCTCCAGCGCTGAAATTTGGCATAATTATAATGAGAGTAGGTAGTAGTAATAGTAGGTGGTAGTAGTAGTAATAGTGCATCATAACTCAAAGCATGCAAAAACAAAAGACGGGAACGTAAACAAACTACCCATATTTCAATTATTTTCTTAGGAAGTGTCAATTAGATTAAACGTAAATACGTATTATACTAGTGAGTAACACTTTATTTACGTTACTTCGTCACGTTTCCTGGTATGAGATGAGTAGATAGATGCTATCATTGAGTTCGCAAACTAACTGCGCCATAATACCCAAGAAATGGCAGAATTGTAATATTAACTAATTGGCAGAATTATCTTTGGGCTCGGTAAATATTCCTTTTGCAACGTCAGCAACGCTGAGATAGTGGAAATTTATAAGCGGAGAGGAAAGAACTTGAGCGAAGAGATTATGAACCGTACTCAAATCTTACTTTTTACTGAAGCTCATGATCCTCCCTTGAAAATATATAAGCGACACCTTTGTCTGTCCTGGGTCAAGTGAAACACATCACAAAATCTATCGAGAGAAGAGTTTATCTACTTTGAAAAAATCAGCAAGGATAAAAAGGCCACCTTGGAAACATTATTATAATGTTTCCAAGGTGAAGTGAGCCCGCGGATCGAATTTTTCTTCCCTAAGAATAATCATAATAATATGGATCATGAAATGAAATATAGTGGTAGTGGTAGATGAAGTAAATAATATTAATATTCACTAGAAATAACAACTATCAGAGGGTATTTTTGTTTTTTTTGTGTGGTAATATCATCAAATGAGTCCTCCCGCCCCGGGCAGGGCGGGAGGGACTGTCAGACTTCTACTTACTAAAATCTACGGTGTCCTTCAGTAGCCTGTTATGTTCCGGGGTCACGGTAAGGAAATAATCCCGCGACCTCGGCAGACTTTGGCCCTCTGAGAGGGGGTGGCCCGTCATTATGCTGACGCTCTTTGAGGCGCGCGTGGGACACAACGCGCCGTTGACCCGGGCATGATCCATGGTCGGGCAGCGAGTTGCCTTTTACTCGCTGCCCGCATGCCCGCGCCTACGGTGGCCGGAGATCGTCTGCTGACGTCTGATGCCGCGGTTGGGGCGGAGGGAGGACGCTGTCCTCTCTCTCTCGCGGCCCGCCTCCTCCTTCACGAGCATTACTGCTACGCAGAAGGAGGCGACCGCTTCCCAATCCGTCTCGCCCCGCAGCATGGCCGCAACCAATGCCGGGCGCGAGAGGTCTCCGCCTATCGCCGCCGTGAGGACACGTCGGTGCTCTGCCCAAGCGGGGCAGTCTTGCACCGTATACTATCAGAGGGTATAAAAAGTTCTCCGTAATATTCGGACACTCATTGCTGTCAGTGTAATGTGCCCAAGAGACTAACGGCGTTGCCTAATACTTTTTTGTAAACTTATTTAAACGTCAAAAAGATAAATTGTAATACGTTAGCAGGTGCGGTATTTTTTATTTAAGCGCTGAAAGTATATTCATTATTTGAGAAACTAATTAATTTTAAATATTTACAATTACGTATGTCGTAGACAGACCGTTTAAGTAGCCAAATAATACTATGCCATACAATACTATTAAATCATGCAATCTATAAATAAAACTTCATAGGAATATGTACTTAATTCTACGCAACAAAATAATGTCATACTCGAATAAAAACGTTTACGATAAAGCGATCATGTAATACGGACCTAATAAAGGTATAAGTTCGATCACTAACAAAAATCTAGATTCACATTTTGTTCAAGAAAAATCCTCGACATTAATGCAATAAAAGCACACGTCATTAGCGCTCATTAGATGAAGACGTTTTCAAAGTTGATTGTGCATCTTGTTTTTATTAGTGATCGAAGGTATAAACTATTAAGTGTCAAAAGTACTCACGGTTTCTTTTAAAGTACCTACTAAAAGTACTTTCACTCACAATTCACAAGAACATATTTCTTTGTAAAATAACAAAGTTTAATGTCACACCACTGAGTGAGTGCATCCGGCACACTGACTCAATGTGTCAGCATGTACCTTACGATTCGCTGATCAGCAGATTTCGGGTAGAATCATATTTGTTGAGTTGACAGTTTTCGTTCGACGTAAACTTGTGAGTTTCGGAATGTGAATCGTTGTTTTAATATTTTTAACTAACTTTTAAAGAAGAGTATGTGTGCTCGTCCGCGATTATCACGTTTTTGGCTGTACTTATTTTGATGCGGTTTCAGAAAAGTGTTCGTTACATTCCGGAGAAATTTTTAAAATATAATAATAATGGATAGGAGGTTTCATGCATCAATCCGTGTTTGTTTATTTGGATTGTAGATTTTCAAAGACCCCACCATTTAAACTAAGATTTTTTTGTTGAATATGTTAACAAAAAAAAACTGTTTGAAAAAAAGGGAACCGACTACAAAAACAAACCCAAAAAGCGTAAAATAAAATCAATTTACTTTACGAATAAATGATCAATGTAGTACTACGAGTAAGTATACTAAGTAAAAAAAATTTAAAAGAATCTCTATAAATTCTTCATGGAATCTAGTTGAGCACTAAAAAAATAAATAAATTGCTATTTATTGTTTTCTCTGTTAGCTATACATCCTCTCCGACTGACATAATCAGACAAATCTATCAAAATTATTCAATAGACTTTTAACCTTTTCACAATATTGGAAAGTTAATGTCCGATTGGTATAATTTGATATATTCGGGTAGGTTGACCTGCTGGCGTCTGTACAAAATGTGGGCGCCAATGATATAAATAAAAAGAGGTAGATATCGCACTAGCACGCACAAATTGTTGAGGACAAAGTAAGACAAATTGTTGCTCTTTACTATCCCTATCTCTTTCTATCTTAATACGTTCCGCATTATCTATCGTTGTCGTAGTTTAAAATTACTATAATAACAACGCAACAATTCTGAACGCCATTCAGTATGAACATGGCGTATCTTTCTTTTTAATATCATTGGTGGGCGCAGTGTTTGGTAGTCAGAATTCTATCAAGTTTTAGCAACAATAACCTAAATTGTAGTCTGTGCAAATAAAGATAAATAAAATAAATATAAATGTTTTAACTTTGTGATAAAAAAATACGCTTCGATTGAAATGTAAGTTACATTCTATAGCGGTAAAGTCGCAGTGTCATCAAAACAATGCATGCAGCTCAAAACGATGACCCGATTATTTCGAAATATTGATTTGCACTTACATTTTTAAATCATTATACATTTGCACTCTTGCAAATTCAATTATAATGGAATTTATAAAAGTAGGTCTGTGCCAGATCAGATTTTGACGATAAGGTGTTTCTGTTTTGCAAAATTAAGACTTTTCTTTGATGTCATTTCTTAAATATTGATCTTCTAATTATACATTATAATAATCCATTTAAATGTGTTCTAGAATGTTCCCCAAAAATTAAAATTAAATATTTATTTTTTTTATTTTGTAATGTGAGATTTTACTATAAGTTTTTAGGGTTCCGTAGTCAACAAGGAACCCTTATAGTTTCGCCATGTCCGTCCGTCCGTCCGTCCGTCCGTCCGTCCGTCCGTCCGTCCGTCCGTCTGTCCGCAGTTTAGCTCAGAGACGCACAGTACTAGAGAGCTGTATTTTGGTGTAAATATACAGATTTGTTGTGCCGAAAAAGTGGTAAAATAAAATCTCGAAAAATATTTTTTTTTAGGGTACCTCCTGTACACGTAAAGTGGGAATGCTTTTTTTCTTTCTCGCGTACCCCTTAGTGTTGGGTATCATTAAATAGGTCTTTAAAAAATAATGTGAGTTTACATTAACAATTTTTTGATAAAAAGTTCGTTTGTGAAATATTAAGCTTTAAAGTGCTAAATTTTGCTCAACTCGAGTGTCCCCCCCCCCTCTACCAGCTAAACGGTTATGTTTGGGGGTGTGAAAAAATTCACAACAGTAGTATTATAACGAAATTTAAAAGAAAATTATCATGACTGAGTAGGCTTTACAACTTTACGAGTAATAGTCGACCAACTTATAAAATGTACTTGGATAATATGTTTTCTTAAGCAAAATGTATCGGAGAACATGCACTTCAACTGCAAATGTAAGTTTGTCAACTTTATTTTTACAGCTTCTATAGGTATGTTTTTTTGGGGATAGGTAAGTTTTCATCGTCAACTATTAAATAACTTCAAAAAAAGGAGGAGGTTCTAAATTCGTCGTAATCTTTTTTTTATGTATTGTCCCCAATTTCTCAAAGACTCCTGGACCGATTTTGAAAATTCTTCTTTATAAAATTAAATTCAGCGAATCAGTTTAGTTAGTTCGCATAAGTATTTTGATGGGCAACTACGGAACCCTACACTGTGCGTGGCCCGACATGCACTTGGCCGGTTTTAACTTTTTTTTTTCCTAAATGCAATTTTGAATAACTTTCAAAATTGCATTTAGGAAAAAAAGTAATGCCACTGAGATGGATTCGAAACTTAACGTTCTACGTTAAATTTCGAATCCATCTCAGTGGCATTACACACCCTTATTTCAATGGAAAAGGGACCTTATAGCCATGGTAAATGTATGTTTAAAACAACAATGTTTCAGAGAACACATCTGGCGTACTCCCCACATTACGGAGATCACAAAACTTATCTCTTCAGTAACAATTTACGATTTTTCACACTTTTATAATGATAATTAAAAAAAAAAATGAAACACTCTGAATTTGTTATTTTGTTTATTTTAACATTCAATAGTCGAGCGTGTTTGAAATACGATATCTAATTTATTTGAATATACAAGATTTTATTTTCTTTGTGATTTGCATGGAATACTTAGTAGTTTACAAAAGAATGGAGATCAATCATTTAAAGCGGACAAGGTATTGGATCACAGCCAATTAACATTAAGAAGGGCAATATAATTCTTGATAACAATGAGTAAAGCTTTTGAATAATTGTCTAAATCGAATGGTAAATGATCCTTTTATATACAACATTATTTTTGCTTATGCGAAACCCGATACACCTGTCCAATACTTTTGTGTAAAGAATCTATGTACAAAATTTTAAAACCGAATCATATAACTCAAAAAGTTATAAACTTGTATATTACCTGGTTCTCCGTTCAAAAACATGCTTATTTCGCTTATACACTCGTGATAATAGTTTGACAAAAGACACCTAACCGTATAAATACGGTGATTTTATTGTAATTAGCTGGTAATAATTATGGAGTAAAATATTTTTGAAAAAAAAATGTAACATGGTGTAAAGTTATTGGAATAGAATCAGTTACTGATTCTGAACAAACTATATTCAGGTTTCGCATACACTAAAAATAATGTTGTATTTATAACCATGCAGAAATACAAAACAAGTGTGAAAAATAAACCATATTACTTATTCATAAGAGTCTTTTCATATTGAACCCTCTTCACACTTCAGAAACAGGGCCCCCGTAAGGTCTACTGGCGCCTGTGTGCAAAAAAGGATTTTGGCGCCCCTTAAGGCATTTTGAATTATCTTTTTTTTATGGTAGATCGGTCAGTGGCGTATTTTAAAATTCAGCAACCTGGTGCTGAAAAGCTTGCGCTTCGGAACTTACCACAAAAAAAAAACCATCAAGTGCTATTCAAACTTCACACCCAGAGTTCCGTACCATCTTAGAGAAGACAAATTTCATTTTTTGTAGACCAATACAAGATTAACTAACATATGAAGCATTTGCTATTGCTATCAAAAGCGATGTCATGAAAAGCGAATGCCAAGCTTAAATGTAGCGCGAGCGAAGCGAGCGCGAAATTTTTTAGCTTTTTGGAATCGGACAAGGCAATTCTTCCTAGAAGAACGCAGTGAGCTCTAAAAGTTTAACGTTTCCGGACTTCAAGTTTTAATCTGAAATTAGTGAGATCAGATATTTGAAGTCTTTAATAGGTACTTAAAAGTAATCCTAGTTAGGTTCTCAACTTTTCTTTAAAAAATATTTGTTTTTTTTTCGTTTTTTTTTTTCTGTGCCCTTGATTTTGGCGCCCCCTAAAGGGTGGCGCCCGTGTGCATTGCACACATTGCACATATGGTAGCGGGGGCCCTGTTCAGAAAGCACATTATTTGAGAAACCGAGCTAGTTGTCACAAAATATGAATATTTGCGACGGTCTTCGCTCCTTGCGGGTAGTTGGATACCCTATCTGACAGTTTAACGAACTTCAAAAGTATCTGTCACATTTGAATGAAAATCTTTTCCTTTTTTTCCCAAAAAAAAATATTATATTTGTTTATAGTATGATCAGCGTCCTTCTCAGTGTCAACCGCTTTATTTATTTTATATTTACGTAATGATTGCCACGCACTAAGAATTTAGTACTCCTCGAAAATGCTTGCATTTTAAGTAGGTGCTTGCCTCTGGAGCCCTAACCACCGGTAGCTTGAACTGCTGCCACACCGACGGATTTTTTAGGTTTTGAAACGTACGTTTTTTTTTAATCTAAAACAAAAAAAGGTAATGATAAGTACAAAAAATGCATAAACGGAATAATTATAAAAAAAAACTTAACCACTTCCCTGTCCGATGAATCACATGTGATCCACGACTATTGTTTAGGTATTGTGTCTGCTGCGCGGACAGTGAAAGCGTTAAATTTTCTTCTCTCGTACTTAATAAAATTATGCATTGCCAATAAGTGATATTTAACAAGTATTTAGAATTTAACATAACGTAACTTATGTTAAATTCTAAATACTCAAAAATGAATATTTTGGAAGATTTTTGTACCTATTCATTTATTGTTCATTAATTTTTTTAATTCGTCATGATCACTCATATCATAAAATCGATTACTGAATAAACAGACTGTGATTTCTTGCTCTGCTTCAAAGGCTGTAGGTTCCGTTTATAGACAGTCTAGGTTTGCAATCACTTAGTAAGTTTATATTTAGACTTGCTAAGAGGCTTGAGTGCAAACATTGTCTTATGCAAAGGTGCGGTCATAAAACAAATCAATTAGCTAACAATCTGAGCCACATGTCCATTCCATTAGTTAATTGATCTTCATCCCTTTACATCCCCTGTTTAAGCATACGTCGGGTTTTACCTTAGTGAAGACGGAAAGAGGAGGCGTGTGGGGATGACATTCATGCAAGCGTGTGCGCGAATTTTTTATGGTATGCGCTATATTATAATAAAAAAGGGCATGACAAGAAACGTTCCGATTCATGTTGTCGCTAACAGACTTTCTACATTCAAAATAATTCATTTTCATAAAACAATAAAACATATTATAATAATGCGAGAATAACACGCAAAAAAAAAAAAAATTTTTAAAGTTTATTTTATGTTAACGTTAAAGTTAGAAGTAGTAAGTTGTGTGGTCACCTCTTACAAAATTATTATACATTAAGTCTGTTGTATGGGATCGAAAAATACTGGACTTTTATTTTGTATCAGGTTTTCAAACTAATAATATTTAATAACTAATAAAACGAATCAAATTCGTGAGTCACTCGTGACGTCAAAACTAGGTAAAAAGACGTGAATACTCGTATTAAAAGCTTCGTGTAATAGTCAACTGGCTTTGGTATGAAAAAAATACAGGTCTAAATATTATAATTATTTTCGAATCTAATTGTTGGTCTAGTGGTTAGTGACCCTGACTGCTATGCCGGAGGTCGTGGGTTCGATTCCCACCCAGGACAAATGTTTGTGTGATGAGCACAATCATTTGTTCTGTGTCTGGGTGTAATTTAGCTATAATATGTATGTATTTAGAAATATATAAGCATGTTTATCAGTTGTCTAGTACCCATAACACAACCATTGTTTTTCTCTTTCTATTTTTGCTGATCATTTAGTTTCTTTTTTTTTCCTGTATTCATCACGTAATTTTAATTTTAATATCTTGTTAATTTTAAGTCATAAATTAGTCTAGTGATTGTAAGTTAAAGGGGCATGCGGTGCTAACCTGTAATAAATTGTTATACTAACCCTAGATTATGGTAGATTTAAGCTTATATTTTTGTAGTATAAACAATTGTTGGTTGGCCAATAAAGAAAAATAAAAAATAAAAATAAACCTCTGCTTAGCTTGGGAGTAGATGGCGTAGTGTAGGGTTGCCAACATTTTTCTGTCTGAATATAGTATTTTTTTGCAAAAGACATAAAAAATAAAAAAAGACTAAAGTTTTATTTTTACTTATTTATAAAAACTGTATTTCTTTGCACTTCTTCCATTTTTTAAAGACGTAGGAATAGGCCATAGGCGAAGTTTTCTTTTGTTTTTCTAATTTTAGTAATGAAATGGAAACGCAAAATATAAACATTGAGCTATTGTACTAAAATATAGTATTTTCGCGTACTATATATTTCTTCAACAGTATATATAGTACGGAGACCCTAAATACAGTACAATACTATATATTATAGTACGGTTGGCAGCCCTAGCGTTGTGTGATAGTTGTGGAATATTATATTATTATTATATTATTATTATTATTAATAGACTAATTTGGAGGAGCCCGTGGCTAAGTAATAACAGCCGCACGGACCGATCTTCTGGGTAAAGCCGCGTTTGCCGAGGTTGGTCTGTGGATGGGTGACCATCTGTTATAGCGAATTTCCTCCGTGCCTCGGAAAGCCCGTAAAGCCGTTGGTCCCGGCTGTCATTTGTAGATCTTTGAGAGTCGTGAGTCGTTGCTGTTAGTCATTAAGCTCATGTCTGACAACCAATCTTACCATGGGGTATCGCATTACCCACTTTCTGGGTTGTGGAGGTACGACAGGAAATCGCTCCATGTAAAATGCTGATATTCAGCTGCATCTGGTTTGACTGGAATTCGACACCAATATAGTTGGGAAAAGGCTAGGCAGATGATGACAAACTAATTTAATTTCATGCTTCTGTCATCTTAATTGCTTTTTATTGTCATTTACGAGTATTATTTATTACAATGTTCATAATAAATGCTAAAATATGAATCACTGATTCATTTAAAATGTGAAAACAAGCATAGTTACGATAATAGTTTACTTAGGTAAATTCGAACGAATTTCTAAAAAAGTGCGCCGTAAGAAACTCTAGATTAATTCGTCTATTTAGCATTTGAGTAGGCAGGCACTTTAGCTACGAGTATAATTGTCTACTAGGCTAAAATTTCGTCTTTAATAGTTTGCTTTCGTCAGTTTTTTTAGATCTTTAATATTAAACCAAGCGATGTTTTGTATTTCGAACAATGTTACCTCTTTCTTTCAGAAAAGAAAAAGAACATTTCAGTTATATATCAATTTTGTTTTTTACATGACGGCCCGGAATCCTGAAGAACCGATGACATTTCTTCAAAAATGTCTTTCGGTGAGTTTCCTTTTTTCACAAGGAATTTAATTACTAAAATTGCGAGAATTTTCAGTTTCAGTCGACATGGTGTTGTTGCTTGTTCCAGGGTTGAAATGACACCCATTTGTTCAATTTGATTAATTAATAATCAAATTGAACAAATGGGTGTTATTTTTACTATCAATTAGTACCACAAGTAGTGCTATCAGTAACGAGATGATATCTTATCGTTAAATACCTTAGGCCGCGAACTTATCAGCCGCCCCTCGTATTTATTTATGGCATCTTTCAAATCAATCTTGGTTGTACTCTGGACGATCTCAAGCGCACCTTGAATATAAAGCCTCCAGCCAGACGTAACACTCACAACTCTTCGTCGGGACTAAGCTTCATTGCTTTTCTAGTAGCTTTGGGAATAATAACAATATTTACCAATCACACCAATTATGCTAGGCAACGCAACTCACACTTGACAGTGAATCTTCTCTTCTCCGATTCAGCTTCCAAGTTTGAGTTGCGATAGCCTTGGTAAGGCGTTTGGAGTAACCAGAAGACGCGGGTTCAAACCCCACTTGCGACTGAATTTTTATTTCCTCAAAACTCATCTTTACGATGTGCGTCGCATGCGGTTGCTCTAAACAAAGGTGCCGTAAATTTTAAAACGACTATCAACTACTGAAAGATCCGAATTCAACTAAGTTTTAAGGTGGACTTAAATACTCGTAAAATAAAATGTATAAAGACCAAAGGACGCGTTTACGAACCATTAGGCCCGTCACCTACAGTGCTACTTCAAACTTTGTTGCAAATAATTGCAACCAATCACAAACTAGTTAGTAACGCGTTAGTTAGTCGCAACGTGAAAGACCCGAACTAGAATAATGCTGTGAAATTCTGGCTATTTAAGGTTGCTTGTTTGATTAGTAGTTGAGTAAACTATAAGTTAAAATACTATTGATATTTATTATTTTTAACACTTTTAATACTTTATTTCGCACACCTAGATCTAAAGGGAGTTAACTCAAAAAAGCAGTTTTTTCAGAAAAGGCGAAAAACTGATTACTGTGTCTCTGTGCACTTCAGAAGTGTTCTGAATAGAAAAATTCTTTTATTACGCAGCTAGAACAAAGATGTTATAGAAATCTGGTGTTTATCTCAGATATTTGGGCTAAAAACTGGATTTTCGGAGTTATTTCCCTTTTGCTAGACAATTTATTTATATTTATTGGGTTATTTTGAGTTGAACCTGTGTTAGTGAATCAAGTTGTTAGTTAGCTCTCTTTTGTAGAATTACATCATCATAAACGGCGGTATTAGTCTTGGGATTTTGTGTACTCTTATCGTTATTTAGGCTTTATTAGTTGCCGTTCAGGGGCAGAATGAATAGTGTCCAATTCTCAAAATGTCCAGTGGTGCCAAAATGTCCAATTCTCAAAACGTCCAATTCCCATAATACCTAAATCTAAAAATGTTCAAGACCCAAACTATCCACAAAATGTTCAAGTTTCGAGAATGTGGTAAAATGAATTGTGCAAAAAAATCGATATTTATGACATTTTTTGATAATAATCTGTACTTTGATATTTAGGTCTTTCCATGTTACTTTTGTAGATATTTCATTTGATCACACAAAATTTCTGTCTTGCCATGGGCCACTCAGTTGATTAGGAGGTTTATGAAACACGCCATAGATTATTGAAAACATTTTTTTTACGATAAAATTATCATATTGAAACAGATTCCAATAAGATTTATGTGAAGCCAAATGCATCTCAGCAGTGGCATCCAAGCATTTCGCTGTGCTTATTCTTATAATTGTTAATAATCCGTCTGGTCCTCAATCGGACAGCGAGCTTCCCATTACTCGCAGAAAGAAGTGTCTATTTTACTTATTAGCCAACAATGGCCTGAACCACTTCTAGACGCGGGCGGTCACTGCCACCGCCTATCGCCTGCTTTAGGTCACGGCGGTACTCTGCCGAAGTCGCACAGACGTTCACCGTATCCTCCGGGCGGTCCACACAATGGTGACACCCGAGCGAATCCTCCCGTTAATGTTTTTCTGAATGTTTACTTTCATCTCGGGAAAATCGAGATTAAAGACCAGATCATAGGCTGTTGCATGTGCTCGTTCCACATGTCACACGAGTCGCTCTGTGTTGAATCACTTGTATAAATTGTCATAATGGCTCCACTGACCACTTTCAATACGTTCGGGGACCACCCGTTAAGAACCACTGCTCTAGAGATTTATGTTGCGTAGAAATTATGGAAGGAGTGACGTTTTCGATATCCTTATTTTCTATCATATTTACTACAAACCGCTCACATCTCCTATTTTCCTGCAAAAGGCCGGTACATTTATTGTACTTACTTAAAGGGTAATTTATTTAAGCAGTCATCGATGTAATATTTTTACCCGATATACGATTATTCTAGAGTAATATTTTGGGACAACCATCTAAAGAGAGCTAACTCAAAATTTTGCATTAAAAAGGGAACAAATCCATGAAAATCAAAGATGAATATAAAATTATGCGAATTTAAAAAGATCTTTATTTTCAATAGCAAAAGAGTTCAATTTAGGCAGGTCTTTAAAGAAATTTAAGAGTTTAAAATATGACTCAACAAAACAGAGTTAATTACAAATTCGAAAATGTTTCGCTAATATGGCAACAACTCAAAATGATAATAAAAAATATGTTCACCTGGCCAGCAAAATGGGTTCAATTCAAAATGTTGTATTATTTCACTCAGCAGCAACCACCTACAAAGCGTTAACTCAAAATAATACCGCTCAAAAATTCAACAATACAAGTGCAACTCAAAATAACTCCAATTTGTTTACATGGGGCACATAGACTTTGCTCATGTTTCTGATTGCAACCGGGAATGTCTCTGTTTTGGTGGGAGATTATCGGACTCGCTCATTCAACTAAAGAGATACTTGACGGCACCTAGTATCGAGTAGCAGACATATTTTTAAATCTGTTTTATTGGTCGATAGGCTTTTGGTTCGGTAATTTGATGGTGTGCATAACTCAAATTTGACAATTTTTGAGTTAACTCCCTTTAGATCTAGGTGTGCGATTTGACTACAGTGGTGGCCTACCATGACCTATGGGGGAACGCGATGATTTGTATGTGTTTATACGTTGTATGTTTCGCACAAATCTACAAATACGACGTGTAACGTTAAATGCGCAAAACCTGTCGTGGGGTAACTCAGCCCATGTTACTGAACAATGTTTGTTCTAAGACTTTTGGAAATTTAATAAAAAAACAGATTTTTCATGTTTTAAGACGTTGTAATACGGCTGCTGATCAATCAACTGGCCGTTAAGTGATATGAGTTTGTGATGATGGGCTTTATGTTAACCAAAATGTTATCTGCACTTTGGAATGTTTTTTAAAAACTGATGATAAAGGGTTTCACACACAGCAGCTATAATGTAAAGATGTACATTATAGCACGATAAATCTCATTACATCTTTCATAGAAATTGTCAGGAGACCACACACCACAGCTATAATGTATATTTTTACATCTTTGAATCTCTAGGGAAAGATGTAATGAGATGTATCGTGCTTTAATGTACATCTTTACTTTATAGCTGCTGTGTGTGAAGCCCTTTACTCACGATATGACTAGTTCAGTCTCGCGCAATAAAAACATTTGATCACGATCAAAGGTTTGAATACATGATGAACTTGGTTTTAAAAAGCTATCTAGAGAAGTTGAAGCATACTCAGCTCTAATGTACCGAGTATATTTCAATTTACATTTCAAAGAGTTTGAGCCAGGTCAGTTTTTCACAAGCTCAAAATTTTATTTTAACAAAAGTTTATGTTTCAATATTATTACTGTTTTGATTAAAAAATATTTGGCAGTCAGAATTTTCATGCCCTTAACTCTCATCAATTTTTCAATAAAGAATACTGTACTGTTTTCTTTCAAAGCGCTAACAGCTTTATTAGGCTGCTTTTCCACCAGAGATGCGCTATGTGCGCTATGTAGCTGTGCTGCGAAGATGTAAAAACTGAGCTACGAAACTGTGTGACCGTTTTCACCAATGCTACGCTATGTAGCTGTGCGGTAAGATGTGCTATGGAGATGGGTAGCTGCGATACGAAGATGCGCTGTCACAGGGTAGCTGCGCTACAAAGATGCGCTGCCACAAGGTAGCTGTGCTATGAAGATGCGTAGTCGCGCTACGAAGATGTGTTGTCACAAGGTAGCTGCGCTACGAAGATGCGTTGTCATAAGGTAGCTGCGCTACGAAGATGCGCAGCTCGAGCAATGCGATGTGCTGTCACAAGTTAGCTGCGCTATGAAGATGCGTAGCTGCGCTACGAAGATGCGCAGCTCGAGCTATGCGATGTATCTGTCGCAGGAATATGATACACCAGGGATTTGTTAAACTAACAACACGATTTTTATCATTTCCCTCAACAAATCTAGTGATTTGACAAATCCCTAAATTGGTTCAGTGATATAGCTACACCACTCGCGACGACCCGTATATAGCACGCATCCATAGCACGCAGCCATAGCACGCATCCTTACATATAAAAAACGCATCTTTTGAATCCGTTTCCACCAGTGCTGTGCTATATAAACCAATGAATGTGATTGGTGGATATCAAACGTATCCGCAGCAACGTAGCATAGCATCTCTGGTGGAAAAGCAGCCTTATACAAACAGAAATGTTAAGCATAAGCAAGATTTTTCCTTCTGTCATTGACGCAGACATATGAAAAGCATAAATCAGCTATAATGGTATTTTAACACCCAACCTTTGAAGCACTTGATGAATTCTTCAGCGTTTTTTATGAAGACGCGTCGGATACAGGTTAAAAATACATCAAACAGCGATAATCGCCTGAAGAGACTCTTGTCAAGGTGTTGGGTCAAGGGTTTGATTTATAAAAGCGGTGTTCATGGACTCGGGTTGTAATTTTCGGCGTATTCCGCATTGGGATTATGAACGCCTAGTATCTTACATTTGGAGCTATTACCAGACAAGTTATTTAGGCTGCATAAAGAACAGACTTTCACCGAAGGACAGATACGGCCCGTATCAATGATATTCTAATATACAGATATTTATACACTTACAAAACAACAGAAAAACCTGTTCTTGCCGAGCGGCAGCACATATACACACTTTTTTATTCACACATTAATTACATTTCACTATAAGTAAAAAGGATAGCTTGATAAAACGCAATAAGAAAAGAAGTGACAGCTACATAAACAAACAGCGCCACGCGTCATCAATCCCCCCGCACACACAGACATAGACTAAAAGCAATTGTCCCACATATGACATATTCTGGTGTTGCTCATAACTTAATATATCTGTTTACTAAAATATCATTGGCCCGTATCTATCCAATGCCCTTTAGGTTCCAGGAGACGGTTACCCGAAGAGAGAGTCCCGCGACCCCAGCAGGCTTCGTACCCTCTAAGAGAGGCTCTGTCAGATTGCTGACAGCTCTTTGAGAAGACATGGACATGGTCAGCTAAGATGACACTTTGATTGCATTACGCCTTACACTCAATTAATTTAGATGTCAACAGCCGATTATGCAGGATTGATTTTATGAACATAGGCTTACAAGTAACCGATTTTAGTTCAGAATGATGTTGCGAAAACACGTTGACGAGCTACATACTCGTAATATAAAATAACACCTTATCAATTACGAAATTTCAGTCTAACAATTCTAGGACGATAAAAGTTTTCCGAAGAAGCGGAAATAGGGTACAGAAAACAGTTGTTTCCTAGAACTATCTAAGAACGAACAATACTATCAATTTTATTGGAAAACTACTGTCATAAAGACTGCAATTTAAAGTAAAACAAAATGGTTTTCTTGAAGAAAACGTTTTATAAATACATCGAATAAACATGTCGCTATTCGTCACGGTTTTGAACCAACTGATACGAGGTTATGGTCATTCATTAACATGATTTGGTCAGTGGTCATGTAGAAAATTGATCGCTTTCCATTATCTATGGGCATATAAGGTAAGGGGGTTAGTAATTTTCCGCCATTTATTGTTTGACCTTGACCAACGACAGATGTTAGCGTGATTGTGAAAATATTTGGAATAAAAGTGTTTATTTGATTGCTTTAAAACTCCTCTTCAACTCTACGTAGGTAAGTTTTAATTTGAACATCTTTTCTCAAGACCGGAATGGTCATAAATGCCTTATCCAATAAAATAACATCTTTCGTGCTACAACAGTATTTTACATAAAAGTTATTTCGAAAAGGGTAATTTCAATCGCGAAATACATCTTCATTGTAACTTTTACTTCTATTAATTCAAATAAGACGTCAAACTTTTGATGTGATAAATAGTATCTATACATGAATTTGAATAGGAAGGGATGATTCATTCATCAACGCCTACTGAAAATGTCAGAATGGAGACAGTTTGCATAAGACCTCATCTTTAAACGGAAAGGAAATAATAATAATATGAATCTTGAGACTTGGATAAATGAACAATCTAACTGTTGTATAGTTAAAGTGACTTTGGAAATATTGTTTTCTGGAGATTGAATATGAAAAGCCATTAACTTTAACATATTTTGGGGATAAAATACACCAGCATACGTAGCACGACCCCGTAGAAACTGATTTTGTTGAAGATTGGCCAATATTTCTGTATGTATAGAGATTGTCTTCTTCCAAAGCAAGGCTACTTTAAAAAAAAAATGTTTCTATTCTTCAGTCATCAAAGAAATCACCTGTAGATAATATAATCCTGCCTAAGTAAGTAGAGTAACTTATATCATAGGTAAATACGAAAATATTATCCTATCCTTCCTTCACAGGAGCAAGTCGACGATGCCACGCGTCGCGGGGCTCCTACTTCAGAATGGTTTAAAAAAAATAACCTTCTTCTAACCTAAATTGTCTGAGTGAAGAAAAGAAAGAAAGAAAACTGTGTTTATTGGTATTAAAACTTAAAACTAATTCAAACCAAGAAATAAAATAAAACAAATCTTTTAATGCCAAAAGGGCCTCAGCTCAGCATAAATGCCAAGTGGCAGCACATTCAAACTCCAGTTCAGTCGCGGTACCAGCAAGTCCCGAGGCTGCACCTAGTTCTAACCGGCTAAACCTAGTTAAAACTAGGTACTTATCTTCGGTTAGAACCGAAGGTAAATAAGATACATCTAGGTCTAGCCGCATGTGGTCGGTTACACCTAGTTTTAGCCAGTTGAAAAGTATCGGGTAAAAGTCGTAAGGTATCGGAGACTTCCGTCGACTAGTGCACAAAGGGGCTTTTAGTCACATACAACTTCTGCTGTCAGCGCTCTTTTGCCTGTTCTCTTTTTCACAACTTATAATGATTGTTTATTAAAACTTTCTCACACATAAAGCAATAAAATAAGGGAGAAAAATCTACAGATAAAAATTTTGTTGCCTTTTTAGTAGCCAATGACTTTTACATTCAATTATTTTCACTATTGAGTAAGTTTATCACGAAATAATTGTTTACTCAGAATCTCCCAAAGGATCCGAAAAAAGAAAATCAATGTAACGTCACACTTTCTGAAGTCACTAATGTACTGATATTGTGTAGGGTTTCAATAACTATCATAACAAAAGTCTGTTCTATTGAATTATTTATAAGAATGGTACCAATAATAAGTAACACCTGAGTCAGACGCCTTATTTTCAGATATTTTCTATCAGTAAGGGTCAATACACACCCAAGACGCGACGCTGTGGGACACATTTCAATGAAGGGCCTAAAAATTATACTTATTTACCTACTTAGCAGAGCGGCGCTGCGCGCACATTTCGATAGCGACTCAAAATCTAACTTCATTTATTCAGTATCGTGGAGTCCCGTCGCACTGCGTCGCGTCACCGTGTGTACTGACCCTAAAAACATGTTAAAGCGTATAATAATGTGTCTTTTTATAACTTTCTTTTCAGTAACGAAGCTTTATTCCTTCAAGAAATGGCAAGAGTGTGGATATGAATTACGTGACAATGCATTATTCTCTCCTCACAGTCATATCTATATTAGTTTTGACCCTCACAGGGTGTCATGGCGATCAAAAACAGAACGATACTGATTCTTATGTGAGTCAGCTGATCGCAGATTTATGGCTGGAAGGGGCTGATGTCATCAGGATTATTTGGCGTGATTGTTCTAAGAAGGTCAGTGTTTTTTAGTCTTTCGACAATTTTCTAATTAAAACTGGGCTTAGGTACTCCAAAGATAATTGAGAATAGGGTGGGATTGCATCCTGCAACAAGCCTAGATTTTTATCGCGGAATTAAAACTAGATATTTTTCATAACATTTAATGTCATGGATTTCCGCAAAGTAACGCCTGATTCCATAATTTATTAAAGTTCAATGTAGCTATTGACAAGCATATCGATAAGCAAAGTTTTATTTAAATACCTTTGATACCGGTTCAACAAGGAATCTTTGCCACACAAGCAAATCTTTAAACGAGCAATTCTTGTATATTTATTTATACATAATCAGAATCTCGGAAACGGCTCCAAGGATTTTCATGAAAGTTACAGATTGGAAGTTTTTCGGCTCAAGGAATCGATTTATCAAGGACCCAGGTTCGAGAAAAACTCGGTTCCCAAGATATAGACATTTTAAAAACCGAGCGAAAGGTCGGTCAACCAGATATTAGTGAGATAATGTTGCACGTGCAATTACTTAAAATCATATAGGTACCGGTACCTAAACAAGGTGATAATTTTATTACAAGAACATGCACTTTTCTAACATTTTCACAGGAAAAGCTAAAGGTAGGTTGGATAGAGTGTGTCCTACTTTTCTAAAGTATACCTATTTTAAATAGATAATGAGGAGTTTCCTCCACAGCATTGTAGTAACAGTAGCCATTATGGAGCATAGTACCTATGTACTTATACGAAGAGTAGAAGCAACAGTATACTTTGCAGGACAAGTTACTAACTAAAGACATACTGGAACAGTGTGTTGGTATTTTTTGTTTATTCTTAGCTCAGATCAAAGAAATAGGCAGATAGAACGTGCAGAACACGCGAGTGGGTCCACCAAAGTTAATACAAAATCAAAATCGAACACAAAGTCGCGACAGTACCAAGCTACGCGTCGTACCAAGTTGCGCGTCGTTGTTGTTTTTTGCCAAAATAAAAAATATTCTCGTGTCTTTAACCATCGTAAAATTGTCTAAAAAAAAGCAAAACATTATGGAATGTAATATCTATTTGATTTTAAAACTCGCGTGTTTATATTTTTTTTTTACTGACTTAGTTAAGTCATCTGGTTTTGTTTCATGTGTGTATTTGTTTTATTGTTTACTTGACGACGGACATGTTGTCCTACTTTACATTTTATTGCTTGTCTCTTTTTGCGTATTTTAACATTTTTAAGTACGACAGTCGTAGGTTTCTTGATTTTTAATAAAATTGTCGGAGCGGATGAAGATTGTAAATTATCTTTTGCATTGTATAGAGTGTATTTATCTAGTATTATATAGCGTCATAGCCAGCATTGTGTGAGTACCATGTGCTTCAGATCTATCATTGACTAGAAACCTACGTCTTTCATTGACTTGAATGACTCTGGAAGTTGAGAGTATGTCATGCTCACTCAAAGGTCTCGCTGATGGTGGCGTGTATGTCGGATCATTTAGTTCCCTTCAAAATAAAACTAGCTGAATGGTGCTGATATATGTGTCATGTTCGTGAAGCGGGCGCTGTCTGTTGGGACTGGTCATCTCTTAGCTGCCACGGCTATTTTAATTATTAGTAACTTTATTTTGAATTGTCTTTTCATTTTACTATGGACACTATTAACTTGCCACATCGTTCTCACGTAATGTACCATCTGATGATGAATGATGTAACAAAAGTTTTGTAATAATTTTGGCGATTGAAAAAGAGTGTCCATGGAGTTTCTTGCTCATTCTTCTCCATAGAGATCTACGCTTTGGAATGAGCACCTACGGTACTTTCACAGTTTTTATGTCTTGTGACTGGGACTGTAGCACCATAACTATTTTTGTAATTGTTTTATTTTATGTCTTTTGACAATTCATAAGTGCCTGTAATTGGCCTAGTTGAAATAAACGTTTTGATTTTGATTTTTGATTTTGATTTTGTTCTGAGCGTTCTATCTGCCTATTTCTTTGATCTGAGATTCTTAACTAGATGTTCCACGTGGTTTAACCAGATGCTAAGCTCCTCTAGCGTAAATTAAATAGCCTAAAACTTTAAACAATGAATGGGCTTTACAACACAAAAATATTTGTTCAATTCGAACTAGTCGTTCCTGAGATGGAAATGTAAAAAAAATCTGTTACGTTTTCTTAGAAAGCTCTCGAGTCACTGTGAATAATAGTGCTTCTCACAACACAATAAGGTCCATTATAAAGGTACCCAACATTCCTAGGTAGGCCATTTCAAGGACACTTTCCTTAGAACCTTCCTCATTGTTATTTTATTGTCCAGTACACAATAAAGTAGATATTTCCCATTAAGTTTATTTGTGGACATTCAACAATGTCCTTAGACAGACCGCGATCATACCTCGTTTAAGCCTACAGTAGCCGCTCGAAATCGCCTTAATCGGGTTTGCAAACAGATGCCCGTTTATATACAAATGTATATTGGAGTATAGCGCTTTAAAGGTATTATTTTTTCCTTAAATTATAATATACTAGCGGCCCATCCCGGCTTTGCACGGGATGGGCCGCTAGTATATGATGATTATTACGTCTCTTTTTGTGTAGATATATTTGTCGGAATGAAATTAAAGCCGGAAATTAATAAGGGATCTTGTATAATATCTATCTATCAATCTTTACCAGTACGATTTAACGACGAATTTGTAGATGTCGAATCATAAGCAGCCGTCAACGGAAGCGGATCAGGGGCAGGTACTAATATCTAAGCACGAAACCCATCGTTTCGATCGACGTTTCGGGCGTTTCACATTCTTTGTCACTTGTGGTCATAAGTTTAGTTAGTGATAAATGAACTACCGATGTGTTATAAGAACTTATTGATTCAGAACTAATCGGGAAGAGAGTTCACTCATGCCCGTATTTTCGTTGACGAACTAAGAGAGTAAACTCCAGGATTGCGCTAACGATATTATAAAAATTAAAATCGATATGGAAATATAGGGTGACTGGCAATTAGTGTACAATATTTTTAATACGAGAGTAAAGCCGAAATCGTGAAAAAAATATCAGCTGTTTAGTAAATTAGGCAAACATAAATGTACTGAACAGCTGATTTTTTTCGCGATTTTAAATTTGTTCCCATTGTATAAGTTGTTGGTTATCATCAGCACAATCACGTGGGTAAGCATCGTGCACTAATTGCCAGTCATCCTATATTAAGACAGCAGTCTACAGAGTACACATCTTTTTGATGAAAAGAAAAAAAGGCTAAACTGTATTTAACCTGATTGATTGAATGATCTTTTGATCAATTTGTAACAAAAGTTCCAGAATCTTTTGTTTCTTTTTACTTCATTTATCAAACAACCTAGATAGCAGTTATTTCATTTTATCAAAAAAAATCTTTGTAGTGTAGCAGTAATTTAGAAAAATGTTAGTACGTCAAGAAAACGTCTGGTTAAATTAATTTCTTTCTCTTTTTGTTTTACTAAAATGTTTTGTTTTTGTAAAAATGATTTTCGTGTAGGTAAGCAAGGAGCTTTATACGCAAAAGTCTGTGTAATGCTGAGTTGGTTATAGTACCTTACTTAAACACCCTGAGGCAGAATTTACCTCGAGATTAATTTTCTCATTCTGGAGCACCAAAATGCTAATTTTATGAACAAATATTTATAACGCGCTGGGACTTTTAACACGTTATAAAATTATGGTTCTAAAACAATGCTTACATAAACGAAGATTTAATATGGTTTATAATTAATGCACACGTATTTGTTTTAAACCAATGAATTTATTAAAGATTTTTTTTTTCCTTTCCTAAGAAAAAAAATTCTTTCAAATTCGCTACGCATGCGTTAATGCGTTTTTTTTATTATTATTTGCCTAGCCTTTTTCCCAACTATATTGGGGCGGCGTCCAGTCAAACCAGATGCAGCTGAATATCAGTATTTTACGTGGAGCGACTGCCTATCGGACCTCCACAACCCAGTAACTGGGTAATACGATACTCCGTGGGTAAGACTGGTTGTCAGATTTTAGAGCTTCTGACTAACAGTAACGATTGCCAAAGATCTACAAATGACAGCCGGGAGCAACGGCTTTACGTGCTTTCTGAGGCACGGAGGAAACTCGCTATGACAGATGGTCACCCATCCACAGACCAACCTCGGCAAGCGCGGCTTAACCCGGAAGATCGGCCTATGCGGCTGTAATTATTTAGCCACGAGCTCAAGCAGCAGAGCATGCGTTAATGCGTTTAATATTTTAAAATATCAATGAATATATTGACAAAGATAAAAGCTTCGATATTCAGGAGTGGGATTGTGACGTCATAATGTCTCTAAAATTATCGGAACTGAGCGACGTTTTGTGATTTTTCGAAGCGTTGTATCTTCGTCATTTTGGGTTTACGTAGCAAAAGAAAAAAATACGGGTCTAATATTTTTTGATATCTGTAACTTTCGGTTTACTTTTTTAATAAAAAGCCTAGTCATAAGTGAAAATCATTTAAATCACATTGTCTCATAAGTCACGGGTGAAAACCAATTTAAGGCTTCCAAGCCAGGGGTTATCATTCATCATAAAATTTCGGAAAAAAGTGTGTTGAAATAAAAATATGTATAATTATAAACTTTACGTAACGTAAATCAAAGTTTTTTGGTTACTTGTTTTATAAGGCGCATTTCAATTACGCAAGTCTTGCATAAAAGTATGAAGTTACATTGGTTTACAAATTGCTTGACTTGACAAAAATACAATTTACAATTCGCACTACCTTCTTGCAACTTGGAACTTGTATACAGATTTGTTCAAGTTGCATACAATTTACAACTTGTATACAAGTTACATGTATAATGGAAACGCGCCATAACGACATTTCGCTGTTTTCAAGTTCTACTAACTTCATTTCAAAGTTCTAAAGACTTTTAGTAACATGTTACTTATTGTATTATCTTAACAGGTAGGAAAACATGTCATGTTAATTCAATTTTCGTTCTTCTTATTTCAAACAAAGTTACTACTGAAATAGGTAGCTTTGTTGTCTTAATATTACAAGGTAATTATCTTCTTTTGTTCAGGCTTAGGGAAGTTACACTGATTTGTTTTGTTTGATGTATCTCCTACGAGACGTAGGGATGGATGACAAAGGTCCTATACACAAGATTGGAAAATCATCATAATTATGTAAATGATCTCCCGACCAAAAAACGGTAAAGGTAACCATAACTGTGGCGTAAAGCAA
This sequence comes from Agrotis segetum, assembly GCA_036375495.1. Taxonomy (NCBI): domain Eukaryota; kingdom Metazoa; phylum Arthropoda; class Insecta; order Lepidoptera; family Noctuidae; genus Agrotis; species Agrotis segetum. The sequence goes on from JAQSVV010000297.1 coordinate 845,749, forward strand.
AGTGCGAACACCCAAGACAGAATTACTCATTTGACGATTTTACCATTCAAAAACAGAGACACTAAATGAAGACTCTTTCGTACAATAGGCGACGGAAATCTTAGATACCTTTCAACTTTGCTACCCAGCTTTGCTACCCAGCACGCGTAGCATGCGGCGTCGAAGAAACGGGTTTTGTTGACGCGAGAATAGACAAAATGACAGAACGTAAAATATTTTATCGATTTAAGCATAGCAATATTTAAAAAATAATATAGAAGAGATATGTTTCAATTCTTTAATGGTGTACAAATCATGGCATACTTGTCCAAAAACAGTCGATTTGTATAGAAATAACGATGAAATAACTTTGTCTTTTCTTGGTAGAATAGAGATAGAATCGCCATGCTACGCGTGCTGGTGACAATCGCAATACAAATCCATAGACGTTCATACACAGGCACAAGTTAGTAGTTATCAAAGTCGTAAATTATCGAAGACTTGCGTCGCTTAGTGTATGAAGCACCTAATGCGTAGGTGTATATGCAATCCCGACTTAAAAAAAATACGCAGCCGAGTTATATCTTATCCATGTTTAGTCATCCTAAATACCTATACGAAATAGAAACATTATTCGCTAGGTATGCATTTTTCTATGCCACTTGTGTTTCCCAGTATCAGTCTTTTGTGTACAGAAAATTACTTTTATCCACAGTTGGTGGACGTGAAAGATGTCATAGATCACAAGGAGTACTTCCCGAAGTTCGTAAGGTGCATGAAGAGGAAGACGCTGAGGGCTCTCGACCGGTCACTGACCCCTGACATCGTGCCCGTCGCCGATGGCATCAACTTGGTACGCTTCGAGATGGTCGACAGATCCGGCAATGTTGTTCCTGAGAATGAGACGAGGTAAGAACTTTTTTTGCTTTTTTCTTTTATTCCACGCGACTTTATCCTGTCGTAGTTTTAAAAAGACACATGCACCAGATAATAAGGGACATTTTTAACTGACTTCAAAAAGAAGGTGGTTATCAATTCGACGGCTTCGGTTGACATGTCTGGCAACATCGTGCGACACGGGTCGCCAGGGACGTCAGATGAGGTAGTGCGTTACGTTACGTCGCCGATATACATTCATATCGTGGCACATTTATCCCCTAGTGTATCCTTGGTACGTCTACAGTAAGGTCGAGATTTCACTGACCCTGAAAATAATAAATACTGTAACTCGAACTTTTAGAAAGGATTCTTTACCGACCCAAATATTTCTGACCTTATCTTAACAAACCCTATTAAGGTAAATTCACCTGTAATTATAACAAAACGCGGTGTAATTATAATAATTTCGTACAAAGCCGCTGTAATCTCATCTTCGCAACCCAATTATTAGAATATACCTTTATTGCTAGGATTCTGTCGAATTGTAAAAGCCTACCGCTGCGCGCTGTAGCTTAGGCCTTAACTATAAGATTTCCACGAAAAATGAAATTACTGATAATAATATCTTAATACAAGTTATTTTATTTAAAAAAAGTCTAAGGTACTACTATTATAAATACGAAAGTTTGGATGTTCGAAACACAATAATGTGAAACCGGCTCAATAGATTTTGATGAAGTTTACATTAACAATTGAGAGATGTTAATGCATGTTGGATGCCTTTCCTGGCTGGAGGTCTTAAATTCTTAAGACATCCACAGAAAAGTCAGTTAAGCAGTAAACCACTTCCTCTAGGTTGAACTGCGAGGTGCCAAAAATACAAACAAAAAAAATTATGGATGCCATCTTTAACGGTTGATGATGATGATGACCATTATTTTAAGTTTTCCTTGAAGAAACAGAAATAAAAAGTTAAAATTTTTATGCTGTATGCAAATAAAGCTTGTAGCTTTTAGCACTCAATTGTTTTATATCAGGTTTTCTATAGACGTAAAAGGTTAAAACCAAGTTAATAAAATGATTTATGATACAGTTTTATCTCGTTAAAATACTAGTAGACAATGACAGTAACTATACAATATACGCTAACTAACCACGTTCATTAATTACACTCCAATCTGACGTCGTAATTATGTGTCATCAAATTAATAACAAGATGGCGATAAAACAACAAATTAGTCCTTATTTAATAATATGTGGGGAAATTAATAATCATATTATTAATTTTTCGACATATTATTTAGATTTGAGCTAATTACAATTGTCAGAGATTATTCCTTACTTTAATAACCCTTTGAAGAAAAAAAAACATTTTGTGAAATATTCTAATTAGAAAAATCAAGATATCTAGTCTTATATTTCAAAGAGAAAACGTATTTAAATATAATAATCATGTCAGCATGATTAGCGCAGTGGCTGAGCGATTGGACTACTACGCTGCGTGTCGCGGGTTCGATTCCCGCACAACATATTATATTTGTATGACCTACAAGTTTTGTGTGTGTTCTGGGTCTGGGTGTTTGTGTATGTGAGTTTATATGTTTGTAAACGCACCCATGACATAGGAGAAGTTCTTACGGTGGGCATCGTTTTGTTTTAAGTAGGTATCACGTGACTGCATTTTGTTAACTGTATTTTGAATTTTTCATTTTCATTTGACAAGTCAACTGTTTTTTAATAGTGTTTATTAAACTCCCATAAAGAAACAACCAGACCCAAAACAATTCACTAGTTCATACAATAATTATCTCTGTACAATGCAGGAATCATGCCGTCAATAAATTTAAATTAAAAAAAAATGAAGCTGCCTTGCCAATTACATAAACACTGACTTATTTTATAATGTTACATCAAACATACTCGAATCTTCAATCGCATAAAAAGAAATCCACAAGTCAGACCAATGACCCTTAAGCAATTCGTCAGCGTCTTTCAAAGTCGAGACTTGTATAAAATTGCGCAACGGATTCCTATTTCTGATGTTTCTGCGAAATAACCAGCTTGTACCTAATACACCTAATAACAACAAACTAATAAAGTAACGCATCTTACTTTTCTACGTTGCAATTAATATGTAAAGTAACATTTTCACTGTGAATTCACCTTTTTTATCGTGGTAAAATCATCATAATATGAGTCCTCCCAAGGCAGGGCGGGAGAGACTGTCAGACTTGTACTGACTAAAATCCACGGTATCCTTCAGTAGCCCTTAACTCTCCGGGGTCACCCTATTCGATAGACCGCGGTCCCAGGGGCCCCGTCATTGTGCTGACACTCTTACGCTGAATATAAACCCCCGTCGAGCCGGGCATGGTCCATGGTCGGACAGCGAGTCCCCCATTACTAGCCGCTCACTAACTACTTAAATAATAACCTAAACACTAACGCTCACTAATCACTTAAATAATAACATCGTATTTTTTTTAATCTTCAAAACAACGTTTGACAAGTTTCAACAGCCCCTTTATTTACACAATTCTGCCATACACATACATATACCTTGCTCGTTCTCAATATTGTTTGAAGCCTAGTCGGTCGAGAAACAATAGGCGCGACCACACAGAGCAAGCAGGCTGCTTCAGCCGCTAGTCAGTTTCCTCGCGCGACAAATGCCCCGAGGCTGCGCGCTCTGTGTGGACACACCTAATGAGTAAAACAAACAAACCCAACGGCACCATAGCTTACACTTAAAACTTTTCCGACAGTAATAGTATTGCGCATGATTTGATTATCCTTACTTTTGTCCCAACGTAATTCCTGGTTGAATCGCTTAACAAAAGAAAAACGTTTTATTCCCGTTGAATCCCAAAAACAATTCCCGCTGGATCCCACATGCTTTAAAAAATCTGAATGCGAGTACTTTCAACGACAAAATTGCTATCAAGAATTGCGGTTTTTGAGCTTATGCTAGCCTAGTACTTTGGCAGGCCATTTAGAGTTACCTTACCCCCGCGTTGCGTGTTCACGTAGCACCAGACTGCAAAACATATATACCTTGATTTTATACTAGCCTAGTACTTTTGCTGGTTAGTGACATTCTATCAGTTTTTAAGTAAAGACTGAAACAAATTCTCAGAATGTGTCTGGTGACCGGTCTATGGAAAGCCTATGGTGGCCGGATCTTGTGCAACTTTTTTTTTTAGTAAAATTCATTAATTAGTTACTCAGAATACATCAGTAAAATAACGGTAACAGTTTTCTTCTGATATGTACACATGTTGTCAAAAAGTGGGATTCAACGGGAATTAAAAATGGGATTCATCGGGACTACCTAAAAAATGGGATCCAAAGGTTCCCACCTTTGGATCCCATTTTTTCAACGGGAATAATTCGTATTTTGTTAGGAACAAAATAATTATAGTATTGTTTTGCTAAACAATTTGTCGTAGGGATTTTAAAACTTTAAACTATAAATGTAGGGATGATAAAAATTTAAATTTAAAAGTCTCGCTTTTATATACAGGTTTCTTGAACGCTTGTTTAGTATGAAGGGCCTATGAACACCACGTTTTTTAAACGCGCTGTTGACACGTGTATTAGAAAAGCGCGTCGAGCGACGGCGCGCTTTTATCAAACAGAGCAATTTGTTGTCGTTTTTCGCGCGTCACCGGCGCGTATGTATCGTATTTGAATTTATAATACAGGTGTAAAAGGTCTACAGGCTGCGTCTGACTTTCTTGCGTATTGCGTCTAGCTAGAAACGCTTGTCAACAGTGCGTTTAAAGACGTGTAGTGCATAGATCCTAAAACGAAAGGACAAATGGCCATTATCTAATAGGACCTAGTCTAGTCTTTCATCTTCAAAGAAATTGTCTTCACAATGGGACAAAGAGTCTTTAATACCTTCGGACACGATACTAGTAGTGTTTATACTTAACTAAATCAATTTAGGTATTGAATGTTTCATCAAGTATCATTTTGCGTTAGTTTGTAATGTTATGAGTTAAAAAGCCGAGAGTTGTATGTACAACGTGTAACGTTAATGACGCAAAACCTCTCGTGGGGTAACTCAGCCCATGTTACTGAACAATGTTTGTAACAAGACTTTTGGAAATTCGCAAAAAAAAAAGATTTTTCATAGTGATGGCGCCCGATCAATTTCTCATTTTGTATAAAACTAAACGTTTTTCAGTAGCATGAGATGAGTTACCCACGAGAGGTTTTGCGCTACTTACGTTACATGTTGTATGACATTATCTTACCTCCAATACCTTTGAAAATGAAATGAGGGAATTGCCATGTCCTAGCATCTACCAACCCGCACTGCGCTCGCGTGGTGGGTTATGTATCTGGCGCACTATCTCTCACAGAGAGGAGGCCTGTGTCCCAGCAGTGGGAAATAGGCTGATGAATGAAGGTGCCTGGCTGGATTCTAACCCACGACCTACAACTTGAAGTCTGGGCCAATCCCATTGGCTGCTTCTATATATAATATATCATTGGCTGCTTCCCTCTAATATTTTGTTGTATTCTTCCCTTACATTTTGTTGTCAATTTTTCAAAAACATTTCTACGTCTAAAGCGTCCAACGAACCATAAATACGGTACATTAAATACATGGATATAAATGTCATTATTCGTTTTCCCGGGAAATTCTAAGTGAGGCTTTCACTCGAGCGTAGGTAGACGTGATAAGGCCGAATATGCTACTGTCAACTCGGGTTTCACGCGTAACTTCTATTAGATCAGAGGTACTCTACATTTGGCCTTTGATATATTATTATTAAGAATAATAACGTGAATACAGAGTACATTTTTGTTGGTATGGTTGGCGCAACTGATTGTAGATTATATATATTATGTTTTTCCGTGTTAATTTTTTTGAGGAAACAGTAAAAGCAAATGGCTTTCGTCTTGTTCATATTCTTAATTACGTCATAATTATAAAGAGTTTGCCGTATATGATTACTTCCCAGAATTTGACCCTTATTTAGCAACACTATCGAATGGTATATAGGGTCTGTTTTTTTCCTAAATCAGCAGGTTCGATTCTTGGCCAGAATTATTGATTTTTCTAAAATCAAATGATACAGTTTTAGTTTTCGTCAAAATCGGCCTCGAGATTCCTTTCAACGTTTTTTGATATTCCTCATAGTTTCGGAGATAGCCATCCACGCCCAGTTGAAAAATTCACCCTGTATACTCGTATTGCGTGATACGAATTGATGATAAGCTAGGAAACAGAGAAAATCTTTGGCAGAAGAAAATTTTATTTGGTCTGATGTCGTTATAAGTTGAACTGACGGGTGAGGTGACTAACTTATTTTGTAGAATCTACATTGGATCGGATTTCCCATCGTGTTAGAATTTTTATTTTACTGGAAAATTCTGTTTTCGAGGAATTTAGAGATCTATAATTGAAAAGAACATTAGGTATGTTATTCTTTATTCCTTTTGGTGTGTAATTTCAGATTATTATTTACTATTATAGAGACATCATGAAGTAATACTACATCACATGCTTTATCCAGTTTTTGTAGAGACTTTTGAAGATGTTTATTATGATAGATTATCAATTATAATTATTTTTGAGAACCGATCAAACAGTGACGCATTTCGTTAAAGGAGAAACCGTACAGTTTCAATATGAGGAGATGAAGACAAAATTATTAATAATACTTAATTGGTGAAAATCATCTGAAGCCACATAAGTGCTTTTTCAATGAGCCTAAAGCGTTATGGAGATAATTACTTTTGACTAGCTGAAAATAACTTGATAAGACTTTACCTACCACCCAGGGAAAGGTAAGAGAAACTGTCAGACTTGTACTGACTAAAGTCCACGGTGTCCATCGATAGCCCATTACGTATCGGAGCCACGTTTACTCGTTTCGGTACTAAATTGGGGAACATACATAAAAAAATATTACGACGAATTGAGAACCTCCTCCTTTTTTGAAGTTAGTTAAAATTAGTTGACAATAAAAACCTATCTATCCCCAAAATATAGTACCTATCCGATATCACCTTGGCAAGCGCTTCTTAAACTTCTAGATAGATCTGTGTGGTTGTTATTATTTATTCGAAAACCACTAGGCGAGATGCTCACCATTTCTTCACGAAACGTATAAAGCTTAGAGGGGTAACATAAATAAAATTGTCACGTTATTTTTCATTACAGTCCGTGGACAGAAAAGGAATTGGACGAAGGTGAATGGCGGACGCTGGCCGTACAAAGAATGGCGAAAGTACTCAGAACTCATGTCGTGAAGTTTGACTTTGATGATGGGAAAACTATTGAGAAAGGTTTGTAATATTAATAAGGTACTAATTGGATTAACGGGATAATTTTCGAGTTGTAGCGGGTGAATGGCAACATATACACAGATATCTTAAAGAAGTTGGTTAGATAAACAAAGTGAAGTTTGACTGTTTAAAATGTAGGTAATAGTTTATTAGTTACAACGCATTAGTATATAAAAGCGTTTGTTACCTGACTGTACCAGGAGGGCTATGTTTTTCAAATTGTACTTAAAAACTAAATTGGTCACAAAATTAAAATTAAATCAATCGTCAAAATGTACAAAAAATAGGCCACGGCAAGGCATAGTCATTTTTTTATTGGGAGAAACCCACCACCATTGCAACTCCTGAAAGCCAGAATCTACAGTGGCAACCACCAACAAAGCATAGTCAACGGAACCCCGCTGCGCGGCGCGGGGTTCCTATTTCAGTCTGTAGGGTTTAAAGGAAACAAATAGAATCTTTGGGTGCCCCCCCCCCCAAACTAAAACTCTTACCGACTTATAATAATCATGGCTCAGATAATAATTATGTGGTTCAGTTTTATAACATCTTTTACAGTTGAATACCGAGGTCGTCGCCGCCACCAGATGATGACGATGATGATGTTCGGCATCGTCTCCATCGGCATGGTGATGATACCCATGGGCTTCCAATTCCTCGCAGTCTTAGGAGGAAAGGCCCTACTGCTCGCCAAAATGGCCCTCATACTTGCCTCGATCCAAGGACTGAAAAAGGTAGGCATCTATACTTCTTAAACATAATCTAAAAATGGTAATTCCAGAATAAAGTCGTCCCTTTTGACGAAGTTCAGAACTAATACTTAAACAAAATGTTAATAAAGTAACGCAAGTCTTTATTAGGTTTCTACATGAAGGAGAGAGTCAAACAACTCTTCGGAGCAATATTATATTAAGTCTACAAAGTATTGTTCGAGATACTAACATAATAATACACTAATTCTTCCAAAATAACATTATAGCATCAAAAACGCAGAACTGGCAAGTTAACTCCATTCTACTAATTTCTGAAGTAATTTTATCAACTAACGGAAACAGTGATTTTACATAACATCATTCTCTTTTAGGTAGACCTTAGTAATCATGATGGCTATCATGACAGGGGGAAGGTATGAATTTCCATAATCGATCTTACTTCTTTCCTAATCACCTAACAGCAACTAGATTAACTAGATATAATAAAAATAAATCACAAGTGTAGGCTTTAACGCACCGGTACTAAAATCACCGGGATAACCCGTTAACAGATGTTCTGTTCCAGATCGCTTCAAGTCCGGTGAACTACGGTTTCTACCACTCAGGGTACCCTTACGACTATTATGAGAAGAGGAGTCGGGACGACTGGCCTCAGCCGGGAATCATGCCTGCTACCTCCCCTCCTACGTCCGTGCACAACCCCTGGATGGACACAGAAATCATAAAACGCGATAGAATACATATTTCAACTGATAAAGAACGAAAATCGAATAAAAGTCCGGAAATAATGACGTGGAAACCTGAATTACCGAAAGCTGTCAAAAAAGAATCAGAGCCGAGAATTTATCCGATTTACGCTGGGCCTTCAGACGTACCAAGCGTCTTCACTTCAATTGATGCGCCAACACCGCTCGCAGACTTGACAACTAGACCTGGCGATGTGCAAGCCGATTATGCAATCGACTTGCCGTTCAATCGATTTCGTTTTCAAAGTCCCACTACTGTCGTTTCAGCTTGATGTGTTCATTCAACTGTTTTATGCTTTGTATCATGTAGTTAGTGGTATATACTCGTATTTAGGACAAGTGCTATATCCTCATAGGCATGTTTTTTATTCTAATTATAAATAGATTAAGTTTTAAGTAGTGTGTAGTTGAAGCAATCATAAAATAAATAAAAAGTATGTACGTGTTTCTAATAGTCTTTGTCTAGTCACCTGCCTATCCCCAGAGATAAAACAGTTTGAACAATAAAACCTTCTTTTAATAAGTTTGACTCGAAAACTAATCTACGTCGTCCCACTCATGGAAAGCATTCTCCCTCGAGAATTTAGTTTCCAAAATTAAATTATATTTGACTTACGTAAAGATAAAAAGTGAGATCAAGTCATACACTATACCTCTTTTAACCTTCAGATACCAAACCAATTGTACCTCCGTATTCAGTCGAGTATGTCGACAGAGCAACGGTAGCTGAGTCACGTAACTGGCAATCAATGTAATCACTAGCTATTTCCTTGTCAAAGGAAGCGACCTCTGCACCTTGAATATATGAATGAAGTTCATCTTTGATTGGTAGTTGCAGTCCAAAGCTAAGCTAAGCACTAGACTGAATTGGGAATGTAAATTACTTTGTAAATGGAAAAACGAGTATTCTTTTAATGACTGGATAAAAGTTACCGGAAGACCGAGCTAACATAAATTATGTTCCGATTAATCTATTTTAAATTATTTTAAGGAGGCAGTGATGATCATCACGCGGGGTACCTACAAGGGAAGCAGAACACGCGGGGTAGCGATTTTGTGTCACTATTTAAAACACCGTTACTTACCCCGCGTTTTCTTTGAAAGCTTCTAGTCACATATTGTTACTTTGTATGAAATCTGTTAGTGTACAATTACAGTGGCGCGGGGCGGCCAGCGGGAGCGGGTGGCGGGTCACGAAATAGACTAGATTTCCGCTCAAACCGCCATGCCCGCTCTTAGTCAAAAACTATGTGTTTGCGTTACCCGCCAGTGGTGAATTCCCTGCACGCCCCGCTGCCACTGTAATTGCACACTTAATGAACATCAAAATAGGTTCATCGCACGACCGCGTGCATTCGTGCAAGCGGTGTTCACCGCATCTCCACGCTGTGTACAACCAAAATTATCCATTTCACCGTGTCCGCATGATCGCGCGCACCAGCTGTCTTGTGTGATAAATATTAGCTTTAGAGATTGATAATACAAAATATATGTGAGATGTCAGCTTATCCAACGCTTAAAGCCTGAATTAAGTAAGCAACAACGGAAGTATTTCATAAAATAACTTTACAATCGCATTCTTCCTCACAAAGGAGTGCCGGTAGTGGTTAGCTGTACTGTAATCTGATTGTGATTATGTTGACTGTGTCAGCAAGTATCGGTCACTTTGTAGTTGAGGAGTTAACCGCTTCATTAGAAAGGCTAATAGCTCATTTGCCTTCTAAAACGGCGTAAAGCATTTGTTGCTCACATTTACGTACATTTCGAAATATTAAAATGCACTTTGAAATTCGCTACTAAAACATGAGCTGTAAAACTGGGTACATATTTGAATATCGAAGATTAAAATATCTACGCTTAAAATATCGATGTTCAGAATATCGAAAATTAAAATATCGATTGTAACAAAATATCGAAAAATGTTACATCTACGCTTAAAACGTCGAAGATTAAAATGTCGACTGATTTAAATGTCGAATGATTCAAAATATCGAAAGACGTTATGTCGAAATTCAAAATATCAACGTTTAATACATCGCAGTTCATAATATCTAATCTCATAAACTCTACGTTAAAAATACCTACTACTTGAAATACCGAAAAAAATAACAACCTACCAAGGTAAGTCGACGGAGCCCCGCTTCGCGGGGCTCCTATTTCTGTTTGCAAGGTTTAAAGTAACCTAACATGAAGAGGATGGCGGGGTCTTTCAGACCCCGCCACCCTCTTCGAACCTAACCTGTCCGAGTCGGGGTGCCCCAAGTCCCGAGCTCGCTTCGCTCGCTCTTGCGTCCTTAGTCAATTACTACCCAACGAGGTAGCTGGACGGACTTCGGATGCCAGAGCGAGCGAAGCCAGCTCGGGACTTGGGGCACCCCGACTCGGACAGGTTAGGTTCGAAGAGGATGGCGGGGTCTGAAAGACCCCGCCATCCTCTTCTTGTTAGGTTACTTTAAACCTTGCAAACAGAAATAGGAGCCCCGCGAAGCGGGGCTCCGTCCACTAACCTTGTTAGGTTCGATATTTCGGACATTCGATAATCTGTACTTCGATATTTAGATCTTTCGATGTAACTTTTGTAGATATTTAGAATTTAGATATATTGGACGTAGATCATTTAATCAGTCGATGTTTTAAACTTTCGATATTTTAATTTTCGATTTTATGGTCATTCGATATTTACATTTTCGATATTTTGAACATCGATATTTTAAGGGTAGATATTTTAATCTTCGATATTCAAATATGTACCCGTAAAACTAACATCGTAATTTCTTATACATATAGGTATCTTATTTTAAATTATACATAGAATCTCTGCAGTTTGTATGAAATCCATCCTTTAATATTTTAAAGCTGAAAAGTTTGTTTCGTTGAATACTCTTTTTGTGCGCGCTACAACCAATAGCCCAGCAACGTGGGTGAAACCACCTGGAGTAACTAGTAATTTTAAGCATAAATTCAAATAAAATTCTTCATAGATAGGTAAACAGAAAATGGAGAGACCGCACGTAAATGGTTTGTATGCTCAAAGCTAATAGGACATAGTACAACAAAGGAAAAGTTGAAACAATTAATTCATATTTAAATTGAAAAACTAATTAGCTAATCCAGTGATTTCATTGTCCTAAATGTCCATGATAACGAGCTCCGCAGGCACGCGGACGGCGAGTAAAGGGTCACTCGCCGTCCAGTCATGAACAATGCCTGGGTTGACGGCACGACGTGATCCACGCCAATCTCAAAGAGTTGTCAGCAATCTGACGGGATCTTTACAGAGCCAAAACCTGCAGGGGTCGTGGGACTGTTTCATAAGGTAACCTTGAACGTAAAGGGCTATTTGGATGGGGAGCACCGATATGTCTGGAACTACAGCTGGTGTATTGATTTTTTTTCTTGTAGGTATTTGTTAGCCCCAGCCACTTGTTTTAAGGACAGACTAGATGGACTGGATGCGACAGGCAGAGCTGGACTCTGGGAGCAACCTGTCTAGCAGTGGATTGCGATAGGCTGAGTTAAATATGGTCTGTAACTTTCAAACTATTATAAAAAAAATTATAATAGTTTGAAAGTTATAAACGCCAAAGAGTTACTTTTGAAAAAAAGAAAACCTATAAACCTAGTTTTTTACTGTGTAGGAAGCATTCTAAAAAATCATTGAGATAGGATAACATTTTAGAGGTAGGAAAACGTTTTCTCTTTTAGTATGGACGAGCGCTCGGTAGACGATCCTCTTAAATTGTCAGCTCAATTCTTGGGTAAGAACTACATTCCAAATCACGTTACAACCCGTAGTAGTCAAGCTGCCTAGCAGTGGGTATAGCCACGGGAGCAGCTGGTAATAAAAAAATAAATAAACTTCATATTATTAGAAGTTAAAATGGTTGGTATCAAGAAGTCAATTAGGAGATTCTATTTTCATCTAAACTTTAAAGTTCTAAACGATTCATCACAGAGATTTTGGAAAGTTTTCTTAATTGATATTGTCATTAATGAAGGCCATTTATCAGCAGACATTGAAGACTGATTAAGTTTTGAAGGGCAACTTTTATTAAATCTGTAACTTTTTGATCCTAAACAAAGACCGATTTAGGGTCAACTCACACCGAAACGAGACGCTGCGCGAACATTTTAATAGAGTACCTAACTGAAAATCGAACTGTATTACCTACACAAAAAGATACATATTTCATCGATGTCGTGAAGCAGCGCGGCACAGATAACACACTAGCATTCAGCGCTTGCTTTCATAATTACTACCTACCATGATTTCTACTTACCTTTTGAAGAACCAAATTTTTGAGCATGTTAGTAATGAGAAAATAATACCTGAATGAAATTTAAATCATTAGGTAAGTTTTAAGCTATTGCATATCCTTTATCGCGGGCTCTGAGTGCGGCGACCGAATCAAGAAATTCCGTAACGAAAATAAACCTAACAACCCGCATCATCTAATGGCGCTCCCATAGCGGGAGCATTCGCGTGTAATGTAACATTATAGATTTGACTTTGAGCAATACATTACAATACTACCTGACCTGGCCCTAACTGACGAGCTATTCGCGTACATTTAGTATTGATTTTGATACAAGGTGCGCATTGTTATGCTCGATTGTCTTCCTTCACTCATGACATGTTCGAATCTGTAACGTTACTTTACAGGTGAATGCTCACGGTGAGGAAGCTCCTTAACGTCGTTTCAGTTCGGCAGACTTCGGCACGGTGTTTGTTTTCTTGACGTTTCACTTGATTGCTGAGGTTGACCATAGCCAAAAAAAAAAATTACACAAATTGATAAAAACGCCATGCAATAGCTTTACCGCGGCAGTTCCCGAGTGTCACACGCAGTTTTTTGTGTAACTTTTTAACACTTTGTTTTTTCAGTTTTCATCCCGCTTAAGATCTATATTTAGCCAACATAATTGAGGAAAGAAAGAAATAAAACTTCTTATATAACAAGTATTTGTAGTGCCTTCAGGCATATAAAACCAACCAGGGTAAAATTGTTTTTTACCTTGTTAGAAAATTCTTAGAAATTAATATAAGTGACGTCACACACAGGGCGACAGAATTCCAATCTACAGACAGTCCATTATTATGTTGCTGTTCATTTTATCCAGGGCGTGACGTCACCGACATATAGGGTGGCTGGTAATTAGTGTACGATACTTAAACACGTGATTGTGCTCATGATAACCAATAACTTATACTAATGGGAACAAACATGAAAACGAGAAAAAAAACAGCAGTTCAGTACATTTGTGTCTGCATAAGAGGAAACAGCACGGTCGTTTTTCCATACAAATGTAGTCCCCTGTTTTCTCCCTGGATAATGCCAGTAGAGCAATAATTTTTTTACAAAAAATCTATGACCACTATTGGCATGTCTCTATGTTTTTCTTTTTCCCATAAATTAATAATGAAAAGAGATATGAACATTCAAAATCCTAAAAAAATGGCCAGATTTCCCGCTGTGTTCAAATAATCAGTAAACAAATTTGACGAGATTATATAAAAAAAGGAAAACATAGGAACACGGCCAATACCTTTCTTTATTTTTTAAAGGAAAAAGTAGTGAAATCGGTTAAGTTTTGGAAGAGTAATCAGGGGACTACCAATCGTTGATTTTGTGCCATTTTTAAGGTATTTTCGGTCCAAGCTGCAGTTCTCTCCTTCGCGCTCTGTAACCCTGTTGGGGGCACTGTGCGACAGCAATAGATTTCACAAATACCTATTTTTCAATTCTCCAGCCCTTGCTGTTTCCTCTTCTGTCCGATGTATCACATGTGATCCACGACTATTGTTTAGGTATTGTGTCTGCTGCGCGGACAGTGAAAGTGTTAATGTACTGAACAGCTGATATTTTTATAAGAAAAATTGTTTGTTATCATGAGCACAATCACGTATTTAAGAATCGTACACTAATTGGCAGTCACCATATAATTATCACATATCTTCGATTTTTTGTTCTAGGACATTCCGATTTCCAAACGATGTTTTCCGTCACCACTTTGAGAGCAGTGGTTATGAAATAAATAACACAAAGTAATGCGCCTGGCGGGGTTCGAACCCACGAACAATGTAAATGGCACATTGAGTTAGTAACTGACGTCAGTGCTGGCGCCTAAAACTGACGCATGCTATTTATACGCACTCAGTATGTTGTCAGTAGGTACTGTACTGACTTGAAATCCACTATGGCAGTGCCAGGTCAGCACTGACTCGTCAGTGGACTGACGTCAGTTACTGACTCAATGTAAATCTGCCTTTATATCGCAACGACTAGTAGCCAAGTCTACACCAACACTTAAACTTTTCATACATAAGTTACTGTTAGAAATTAATTTATTGCCCTCAGGGCAGCTATTATTTATATGAGATACATCAAAAGCAATTCTAACTTGATCCGGGGATTAAATGAAAACAAAACCGTTATTATAGTTTCCATCAAAGTTGTGGTGTTTTGTATTAAAATAGACGAATATTTGACAATTACAGTTCTATGAACTAACCTCACAGTAGTGGGAGGAACAAATACCTAGTTTATTTCAATCCAGAGTACCCTTAGCACGAATTTTCAGTACTGAGACGTAAACTGGAACTTTGACAATTTCAAATTGTCAAATTTCAAAGAAAAAAATAGTTCCCTCTTCGCACACCAGAGGCGCTGTTCCATTTTTTCATACAAGAAACGCTGTAAATACTGGAAAGACGCTGTAAAGTAAAAAAGTGAAAAATTGAACTAAGGGTACTGATGGTGTACATCTAACACAGTCGATTTTAAGCGGGTAGAGCCAAATTGTAGTAGTGGCTACAGCAAAACCTTAGGGACCGAAAAAAAAACGAAAACATGAAAAAAAAAAATACTAATTCCTGCGGTAATTCAAAGTCTAGCGAAGATGCGGTTAACACTTTAGGTGTTAACCGCTAACTGGTTTGCGTTTTTCTCTTTTAAAATACAGATTATTCCACCACATCTCCTCTCCGCTTCGCTTCAGTTGACATCTGTTGACATCTGATTGGTTATTCAAACACATCTCCTCTCCTCTCCGCTTTGGTGGATACCGGGCCTTAGACTAGAAGCCGACGCTAACATAGCTGACGTATATGATTTGCAAGTTAAACAACTTTTGCCAATTTTATTTAGGTATATTTTTTGACATAATTAAAAGTGCGACTTTCGTTTCTTTTATGTAAAACTTGGCTTTTAGCCCTGGTTTTTAAACCTTATATTTTCGCCCCCTCATTTCTGTGGGCGGATGATACAGTTAAAGAATCTTAATGAAGAACATAATGGAAATGAAAAGGAAGTTATTTTTAGCACAAACGCTCGACTGCATTTGCATTATTTTAACAATAATGACTTCCTTTTGATACTTATTTAAGAAACTAAATTATGTTGTCAGTTGCAATTATTTTATTGTTTTTAATAAAGCAACAAAATCATAGCTGTAGGCCAAAATAACCATTTTGTGGAGCCCTGATACAGCGAGAAGGCGTCGCGGCAGACCTCGCAGAAGATAGCGGGACGAGCTGGACAACACCAACGATCAGAGGTACACAGGACGTGAGATAGTGGTCAAAGGAGAGCTATTACTAAGTAAAAACTTTAATAAAGAAAGGTGCCAGATACAAGCATCCATAAGGTACCTTCTTTATTAAAAGAGTACCTTCATAGAAATTTTACACTTTATATCCCTGAAAACCAAGCTAGCACACGTGGCGTATCTCTTTGAATTTGTACTACTATTATTTGTAGTAGTAACTCGGCTTTGAAATTAAATTTATTATTTATCATACTGCCAAGTCTTTAGGGAATAACAGGCGTGATGTTACGCAGAGTGGTTAAATCCCACTATTAATATTATGTGAGTATTTTCCTACAGCGTCGGACTAACAATAGTCACAGTTGAGGTAACGTTCTCTAGCCGAGCCCCAGCCTGCGTGGGCCCCCAACGGGCCTGGCTTAAGGGGCTTTTCGAAAGCCAGACAGTAGGCAGGATCTGGGGTGACGTTTAATCTCTTCCTCTCTTTATGTAAACTATGATATAAAAAAGAAAAATTTATTAAAAAAGTTGAGCCTTTGCAGGCCATCCCTAAAAACAGTTTTAAAATTGTCTAAACGTCAATAACCCGGGCTTGTGGGGAGCGGCTTGGCCCTTCCGGCCAAGTCTGGTCTTGTTTTCCTAGACATTTTAATTAATTATGTTGCTAAAATACTATGTACCTGATGAACTAGATTCTGGCTAGAGTATTTATTTATTTAATCAATTTATTGTTACTGATAACAGCTATAAAGAAGGCCCAGCGATCATAGGGGATTTCAGCATTGTTAGTTTCAGCTTAGTAGAGAGTTATTGAACCACGAATTAGCGACAATAACGTCTCAAAAGTAGTGGTTTTTTACTGTGGTATTTTACCACGATATAAAATCAAGTCGACACGTAAGCCTTGGTGCCAACCAACTTGAAAAAATAAATGTCAGCGAGGAGCTAACTACACTTTTAAATGATTACAATATAATTATTATTATAAATATACTATACTCCCACGTTTTTTTTTAAAGTATAATAATATAAGTAAGGAACAATAATTTCTATTGTTCCTTACTTATATTATTTTTTAATTTGGTGAGCATGGGCAATGTTGACAATGATGCGTAATTTTACCCCTTTATGAACTTCAATGGACACCTACGAAGTTAGGAAGACACTTACGAAGTCTTAACTTGAAAAAAAAATCTTTATTTATAGGACTAGAGCCACAGGATTGAATGCAAAATTCATATTTTTTGTATGTGGGGTAAGAATAATAATAAATAATTATAACTCATAATCACCAAAAAGTGAGTTCCGATGTTGTTGCATGCAGGTGTCGAAGTATATCCTCCCACCCAGGACGGGACGGGACTGTCAGACTTGAATCACGGTGATCCTTAAATAGTTCTTAAAGTTTTAGAATTCATAGTCACCGTTATCTAGTAAGACAGCCCTAAGACCCTGACAAAAAAAATTGTGTGTCACAGATACAGAGCCATCAAATTACCGACCCAAACGGCGTAACAGCATACGCGACCAATGTCAGCGTAAGAGGAATTCATGCTTAATAATGACATTTTGAAATTTGCGGCTGCATTTCCAATTTTGCACATCGGCAGAGCCAGGTCGGTGTGATATTATAACGTTCCAGCAAAATCAAACACACTGGCACTTTTGAATTGTCAAAAGACAAAAACAGTTCCAAAATAGTTATGTTAAACAAAAACAGTTAAAAATAGTTATGTTGCTACAGTCCCAATCACAAGACATAATAAACTGTGAAAGTACCGTAGATGCCCATTCCACGAAGTAGATCTCTATGGAGAAGAACCGGCAAGAAACTCCATGGACACTCTTTTTGATCGCCAAACCTTTGTTACATCATTCCTTTCAGATGGTACATTATGTGAGAACGATGTAGCAAGTTAAAAAGTGTCCAAAGGAAAATGTCTATGATGACAAAACTGTTTTTCATTAGCATGTGCATTCTTTAAGGCCGGTAAGTGCATGCCTATGAAGTCTGTATTTATCGGAATTGCACAATAAATCTTATAAAATGGTGATCTGTTGAAACAAACTATTTTATGTGGGTCATTGGAATGATAACGAAGACAATATTTCAAATGAATTTAATCTTACTAATATTATAAATGCGAAAGTTTGAGCATGTATGTATGTGTATGTTTGTTACTCTTTCACGCAAAAACCACTACAAGGATTGGGCAAAATTTGGTACACAGATAGTTTATACCCTGGATTAACACAAAGGATAGTTTTAATTCCGATAATTTACTGTTAGTCAGAAGCTCTAGTCTGACAACCAGTCTTACCAAGGGGTATCGTATTACCCAGTTACTGGGTTGTGGAGGTCCGACAGGCAGTCGCTCCATGTAAAATACTGATATCCAGCTGAATCTGGTTTGACTGGAAGCCGATCCCAATATAGTTGGGAAAAGGCTAGGCAGATGATGATAGTTTTAATTCCGATTTTATATTCCCGTGGGATTTACGAGTTTTAGCGGGTGAAGCCGCTGGCAACAGATAGTAATATTATAATTCTGAAGGATTGTCTGTCTGTGTTTTTTATAATGGGTAATGTTTAGAACACGGGTAGGGAAGGAGCGGTTGCCTAACCTAGTAAGTACTAATTGGGTTATGGAGGTCCATAGCCCAATTAGTACTAAGTAATACGGTACTCATTGGTTGTTCTTTCGATGGGCATTTGACTAAAAAATATATAATTGGGCCGTCAGAATTGTGGTATTTTTAATTGTAATTTTAGTATTTTTTAATTTCTCACGTAAACCAAAATTTACGAAAATACAGGGTGAATTTTTCAAGTGGGCGTGGATGGCTATTTTCGAAACTATGAGGAATATCGAAAAACGTTGAAAGGAGTCTCGAGGCCGATTTTGACAAAAACTAAAACTGCATCATTGGATTTTAGAAAAGTCTATCATCCTGGCCAGGAATCGAACCCGCTGATTTTGGGAAAAAAAATCACACCCTATATTATTACACCATTCGATAGTGTTGCTAATAAGAATCAAATTCTGGGAAGTAATCATATACAGCAAACTTAAGGAAAACGTATAACTACAAAAAAACTGATCAACCATCAAGGCAATATGGGTATTTGAAACATAAATTACCATTTCTTCTTTAAAATAATAATGTTATTTTAAGTTCAACTCCATAATTTCGTATTGCTAAGTACAGCGGGATTGTTGAGACGTCAAATCCAGTGACACATGGAAAAATTAAAATTGTATTAATTTCGAATAAATTATGGCTCAGTAGAAGTAAAGTAACATGGAAAATAGCAATTTCATAAAAATCTGCTATTTTCTTAAGTTTGCCGTACATGATTACTTCCCAGAATTTGATCCTTATCAGCAACACTATCGAATGGTGTAATAATACAGGATGCGATTTTTTTTCCAAAATCAGCGGGTTCGATTCCTGGCTAGGATGAATCATTTTTCTAAAATCCAATGATGCAGTTTTAGTTTTCGTCAAAATCGGCCTCGAGACTCCTTTCAACGTTTTTCGATATTCCTCATAGTTTCGAAAATACCCATCCACGCCCACTTGAAAAATTCACCCTGTATACCTAATGATACTTCTAAAATTGCCAATACGTCACAAGTAAGTACAGTTTTTATTTGCTTCTGACATCACGAGGCCCGGTTCTCGAATTTGCATTTAATTTATACTTAATATGCATTAATACCCAAAAAAAAAAGCGTATATAATTTTATAATAGAGCCTATTACCCTTTACGTTCCTGGACCGGGATAACTCCTTAGAACATTCTAGTCCCTGGCAATACCGCTCGTATTGCCCCGGTACGGTTGCACCCCTGGCATTATTGTCACTTTACGTCACCATTTTCTTATTGAAACTTACGGTCCGTGACAATTCTAACAATGTCCTGTGACAACTAACTAGAGCGCTTGTTGCACCGAATTCTAGCGCAAATAAACCTAATTGTTCGTAAAGGCGTTTCTAGTCAGCGCTGGCGTGGAAATTCGTGCTCTGTGTGTCTAACAAATTGAATGGAAGCACTTTGCAGGTTTTTACTTTCAAATTAGTATTTTATATAAAGCAGTTCTTAAAAAACTCGCTAAAGTAGCTGAACCCTTTTGTATCATGAAGGAACAGGGTATGGTTTTATTTTTGTTGGTGATTTAGAGAAGGCTTGACAGAGTGACATGTTAATACAACATTTCGATTACAAAATTTATGTTTACAATATAATATTATGTTTAGTTTTTTTTTATCATAATAATTATGCACTAATAATATTTGGATGAATGTTTCTTATTTTATATTATTAAAAAAATCGGCTTCGCAGGTTGTGTATTTAATCTTTCACGGTCACGTTGATCGGATTAACTTTTAGGATACTTAATTAAAACCTGGTAATTAAGAAATTCATAATTCGATTACTTTTCCATTATCTTTATCCGGTACCTATTAATATAAATCCATATAGGATTAAAAGTTACTGAATAGTTTATAGCTCATTCGTTTACTTATCTAAAATTCCTATAATGGCTTTCATAAATTGATACCTAATAGGACTATTTGACTAGGGGCTAATAAATGTAAATCGCTTTTTCAACTGGCAGCGTCCGTGTGCTACTAACAAACTGGTGCCAAAATATTTTCTTTTTGTCTACAATGTTTTTGAGCCCGGCGAGGTGTGAATCCCAACGACATTTTTTGCCTTATTAATATTTCCACTCTTTAAATATTCAGGTATATAGGTTTCGAAATGGCTAAAACACTTTTTTTTCGGGACCATAATAATCGCATCTTTAAATACGTCTGAATTCGTTCAAAACCAAAGACTTTAAAATAATTATATACGAGCAATAGACGGGACATCACGAAGAAAGTTGTGATTTAAAACTTTTTACCAATAGGTAAAAAGTCGCTCGGTCTAGTATTCGCGTTGCTATGCAACGCTAGATAGTGCTACTGACGCGCGGCATCAACCATTTTGTATGACAATTTTCGCAATGCCCATTCTATAGGTACTTTTAAATCTTTTTGTTCAAGTCTAGTTTTTCTCAGCCAGGTCTGCATTTCTGTGTTAAAGGCTAATTGAAGAAGTATTCAGCAAGTTTTCAGCGTGCCTAAAGCACTTTCGCAAAAATTCGTTGAGCTCTCCAAAATTTATCTCGGTCTGTAAGGGCTTCGGCGAAGGTGGCAGCGCGGGCGACATAGAACCGTTCTCAACCGCCCCGCTACCGCACTGCTATTCTTGGACAGCGAGAGGACTCATTTGGTGATTTATTTTGATGATTACATAATTTTGTTTCGTTAAGAATTATGTTGTTGTTTTGTCCTTTGTAAGTCCAATAAAAACCTTTTCTTCCTTTCATACAATAATGTCTATCCCGCGACGCCGCCGCCGCCGCCGGTCCACTGACCGCAAAACTCGAGGCAGAGGCTAACACTGGTACAATTCAGTCTAGTTTCCGGCACAGCTACTCTTTTCTAAATACTTTCCATCTCAGATCAAAGAAATAGGCAGATAGAAAGCTCAGAACACGCGAGTGTCTCCACCAAAGTTAATAAAAAATCAAATTGAAATACATTCCATAATGTTTTCTTTGTTTTTGAGAGCAACTTTTACGATGGTTAAAGACACGAGACGGCATATTTTGGCAAAAAACAACGACGCGCAGCTTGGTACGACGCGTAGCTTGTTTTGTATTAACTTTGATGGACCCACTCGCGTGTTCAGAGCGCTCTATCTGCATATTTCTTTGATCTGAGCTATCCATAAAGACCTTTCATAAAATCCTTCATAAATCTGATAACACATACCTACGTGGGCGAAGACTCCAAATCCATCATAAAAAGTTAGGTTGCTCTTGAACTTGTTTTTACGTGTAATTCTTTAAACATACCATTAATGAGGCAGGTTACCCAAGGGCGAACAGAATTTAATATAGGTACGTTGCCACAGCTCGCCCACGGCGGTACAGCTAAGATAACAAACAACGCAGATGTTCGAGGAAAACTGATTTTGTTATAGGCTGCCTCCTGTGTTATTTAATTTTGTTACGCATGTGAAAATTGTTTATAACTGCCGATAACAATTCATTCGGCGTCGGCGCAGCAACTTGTCATCAGTCACTTCTTTTCTAGCCATATCTATCATGGTCGCGGGACTTATTCCATCATCGTGACCCCGGAACATAAAGGGCTATTGAAGGACACCGTGGATTTTAGTCAGTACAAGTCTGACAGTCCCTCCCGCCCTGCCCGGGGTGTGAGGACTCATTTGATGATTTTACCACGTTAAAAAAAAAGCCATATCTATCATCTATTAGTCGTAATTTTTAGAAAATGCTAATGTCTTATATGAAAAGTAGACTTCTTGATTATTCTTAACGAATAGTATCAATAATATTAGTTTCTCTTATCCTACTAATAATATAAATGCGAAAGTTTGTGAGGATGTATGTATGTGTATGTAGATATGTTTGTTACTCTTTCACGCAAAAACCACTGAACGGATTTGGCTAAAATTTGGTACACAGATAGTTCATAACCTGGATTAACTCATAGGATAGTTTTTATCCCGATTTTATGTTCCCGTGGAATAATTTTCGATTTGTAGCGGGTGAAGCCGCTGGCAACAGCTAGTTAGTAATAATGTGGACAAAAATTCAATGAAATTTGGACCTAAACCTGAATTAAGGTAAGTATATTTCTGCATATGGATGAATTTTACCCGCATTGTATTATGTATCTTTTACGGCAAAACTACATTTTTGTTTGTACCTACGTTCTGAACTCCATTAAAGTGTCCACTAAGCGATTCCGATGAAGATGTCGACACGTATTGCATTCAATACATCTAACGGGGTCAACGACATAGTTCGCCTGACTCGAATGCACAATAGCAACGTCTGTGACACTTACTGAACATATAGGTATTGGAACTAATCTATACTTATTTAAACAGGGTCTTTTTTTATGTTGGCTAGCATGATCCAAATAAGTGGTAGATACACGTGCGAGAGATTGTTGAAGTGGGCGGAATACAATTCATTTCATTTGCTCAAGCACTCAATAAAATCATATTTAAAACCATGCTAAATAAACTATTCTCGAAGAACAAAAGCCTTTAGCAAACAATTTCTCGTCAAAATGAACGCTACTTTAAACTGAAATATTTTATTTATAAGGGGGTCCGTCTCACCTATACTAATCTACACTAATATTATAAAGAGGTAAGATTCGTATTTTTGTGTGTGTATGTGTGTGAGTGTAATGAATAAACTCAAAAAATGCTGTACATGAAAGTGACATTCACCCTGAGTAATATAGGCCACCCGTGCGAAACGTGTCACTAGTTTCACACAAATAATATATTTGATATAAATTATTATTTTCATTTCAATAACCCTCACGAGATATTATTATATACTACGTGAAATATACCAACGGATGATATATTGCCTTTACAGAGCACTGTATCATCTTATGTTTAAAATTTTTGTAATTACCTACATCCATATTTAAAAAGGCACTTTCTACCTGAAAAAGGTTACCAATTACCACTTTTTTAATCTAAGCGGTATCGTCATAGTCTTTGTAGATTGGACCACGTAAACTGACGAGAATACGCACATAGTTCTTTGCATAATGTTATGAATATTATGCAAGTTACTCTACGCTTGCCTTACACTACGGTTAGCAAAACAGCGTGTGCGTGGACCTAGTACAAACCAGCGGCAGCGGCAGTAAATATAAAGCGAGTTTAAACTATCATCATCATCATCAGCCTATTAATGTTCCCACTGCTGAGACACAGGCCTCTTCTCTGTGAGAGGGGGTGGGCCATAATCCACCACGCGGGCCCAGTCCGGATTGGTGAATGTCACATGTCTTCGAATTTTTGGTTCTAGGACATGCCGGTTTCCTCACGATGTATTCCTTCACCGTTTTGAGAGCAGTGGTGATGAAATAAATTACACAAAGTAATGCGCCTGCCTGGATTCAAACCCACGACCTACAACTCGTAAGTCGGGGCCGATACCACTGGGCCACCACTGCTCTAAACTATGTTGAACTTGAAGTCGTAAATAGTCTTTTGCACTGATGTTGTGATTGGCTATGTATGTGTGACACAAAGTTGCAGTTATGTTTAACGCAGCAGTTAGGACATACGAGGCGACGCCACGCGATCGGGAGTACATTGCACAACCCGACTTGGTCTCAGATAGTCGCCCTCTTAATATTGTAAAATAGGTTATGTAAGTTTGAAGAAATATAGATACACACAAAGTTTTACCTCTCCTTTTATTTACTTCGCACATACAGCGAGGTGAGATATAAATGTAGGTATATGCATACGTGGAGAAACAGCACAAAATATGGATGCTGATTGTACTTGCCCCTTTATTGAATCCTGGTTAAATATAATTGCCTTTTACTGTCTAAGGCCCCAGGATTCCGAAACGTAAAGGGCAATCAATTGAAAAAAAACAGATGACAAAGTGACATTTAAAAGAGTGTCAAACTATGCTACTCAAGTGAGTCGACTCGATTTATTCCCGTCGAATCCCACTTTTGGATAACATTTTTTAGGTATTCCCGATGAATCCCATTTTTTATTCCCGTTGAATCCCACGTTATGACAATATTATGTGTACATGTCAGAAGAAAAGTGTTACTTTTACTTTAAAGTTTATTCTCTGTTATTAATTTGTGAGTTTAACGAAAAAAAGTTCTAAAACAAAAGCAACTTTAGTTATATTTTTAAACGCAATAACGCCTGCGTCGCGTCTTCGCAAAGATATTTTTCGCAACTTTGTCGTTGAAAGTACTCGCATTCAGATTTTATAAAGCATATAGGATCCAACGGGAATAGTTTTTGGGATTCAACGGGAACAAAACGTTTTTCTTTTGTTATGGGATTCAACGGGAATACATTTTAATTACTTGTGGGATCCAACGGGAATAACATTCAATGGGAGTCAAAAATGGGATCCAACGGGAATATTTCGACGACCACGTAACGTGACTCATATTGTGACTTGACTCATGAGACGCGACTCAAACGATACACTACTCTTGTTGGGTATCGCCCGTCCATTCGTGCAGGGGTTTTTTTACTTATTCCTGTAGCTGGTAAAAGCCTTGGCGTTTAAGGAGAGCTTTAAAACATTGCAGCAAGCGCACTTAATATCGACAGATTCTTCTTGTTGATTTTGTAAGTTATTTTTGTCGTGTCATTCTCTTCTAAAATGTTCAAGAAAGTGCTGTGTAGGCGGTTACTACTACACTGAATAATAAAATAGTACAATGTTGTCGTAGTTTATTGGTAGTTTACTATAAGTGTATAATACGTGGGAGTAGTACCGTCCAAGGGCCCAAGTCTGCTATTTTTTAAAATCGTAGGATTTCATTTTCACTTTGCTAAAAGTTTGTTTTATTCATTTTCACTTTGCTTTCTACTAAATTAATTATTCAATCATACTCGTAGGTTGGTCAATGCTCTCGCCGTGAATTGAGTCGTAATGAAAATTCATTCCTGATTTATTTTTTGTATAAAATCGGCATGAGAGCCTGCGTTGTAGGTCGTGGGTTCGAACCCCGCCAGGCGTAATACTTTGTGAAATTTATTTCATCACCACTGCTCTCAAAACGGTGAAGGAAACATCGTGAGGAAACCGGCATGTCTTAGAACCAAAAATTCGAAGACATTTGTGACATCCACTAATTCGCACTGGGCCCGCGTGGTGGATTAAGGCCCACTCCTTCTCACAGAGAGGAGGCCTGTGATTCGTGCGGAAATCAAACTTGCGACCCTGGTGCAGCAGTTGATCTTTTGGAAACTGTCAATACCGAAATTGTACGAGTGGGAGAACATCTTTGCCGAGGAGTGGGCCAACGCTGAGAAAACATTCAAGTTGGTGTACAGGGAATTTTGTTGTACTTAGTACAAAAACACCCACGTTGAACAAATTAATTGAATGAACAACCTGTTTGTTCTTGATTACTGAAGAAAAAAAAAACTTATTTTTATATAAGAAAAAAACTACGTCTCTCCGATAATATTCTCTCTCTGTATTTTCCGATTTCAACAGAGCGTTCAGTTTTTCTTTTTAAATTATTTCTATTGTAAAATTAATTAATCGTTCTGTACGTTTTTATTTTATACCTACGTGAACCTGATTCGTGAAAGTCAGCATGCTGATAAAATTGGTGGGATAAGCAGCAATTACCGATATCAAACACGTTACTAGAAAAAATAATTATTATTAGTCTTTACCTCCCAAGACATCTGCCGTTTAGGCCATCTGAAGGTTGTGGAGGCCCGATAGCAGTCGCTCCACGTAAAACTGATATCAGCCGATCTGGTACGACTGGGAAACCGACACGTCAGCTGGGAAAAGGCGAACATGATAATTGCCGTTCAGGCCATTTTCAGTTTTTCCTCTCAACAAAACGGAAATTTAACCCAATGAAAGACCTATTATTATGTAGTTACGCGCTAAGAAACCAAAGTCAGCTGTGCTGTAGCTCTGTGTGAAAGATCGTTTCAGCATATGCGGGCTCCTTGGCTCTATTCTGTATTTTCCGATTTCAACAGAGCGTTCATGCTAGTTTTCTTTTGTCTAAATTACTTTTATTGTAAAATTAATTAATCGTTCTGTACTTAAGCATTTTATTACCTACCTACGTGAACCTGATTGCCAAACGAACAGAGAATACTTTTTAAGATACACATTTACCGATATACGCGTACAAGTTGAACTTTGAAATAGAGATGGTTCAAAATAAAACGTGAATCGTTCATAAGTTAACAGTGAACTGTAAGATATTCGAGAGGAATTATTAATTGTTAACTTCTTGCCACCGCTTCTGGCTATGACAGTGTTCTAAAGTTGTGGTTTTTATTATTTAACTAACGAACTTTGGGGTGCAAATTACTACTCTGTGAAATTCGATTACAAGATGAAGATCTTGAGCATAAAATGAAATTTTTAAACGATTGACGTACTTAAAGGGGGTGGGTACGTACTTAAAGGGGGTGGGTAAAGTCGAACGATCGGTAAGGCCCTCTTTGTATATTATACCGAGTGAAATCTTAAATTAAAATGAAAAAAAAAAAAATTACATAAAAAACACCCTTAGTAAACAAGCATATTATAAAATTAGAAGATTATATTCAAGATAAAAATGTTTGGAAACATGCTGGTCTTGCTCCATAGTACAATGTAGCCTGCTTAAACAGAGTCAAGCTGGTTGAAATTTGAATGCTCACACACTTATATTATTATATTTGTAAATTGTATAATTTCAATATTTTGTTAAAATGTGAACGCCATGTACCTTTTTGCTTTTTTTATTTCTTATTATTTTTTTAATTTTTGGTCTACATTTTCAAAGTACATTGCTTTGACATTAATTATTTCAAACGCTGTTAAAAATATTGTAAAACATTTTTTTCAAAAAGAGTAAAGCCTCATTTAGACGATGCAAGAACTCGAACGCGAGTTGCGTTAAATTGCGGAATTTATAGGTAGAACAAATTCAGTTAATGAAACAAATGCCGCAATGTAGTGAAACTCGCATACGAGTTCTTGCTCCGTCTAAATGGCGCTTAATTATGGAGTTTCTTGCCCATTCTTCTCCATACAACTTACCTTAGCGAATGGGTGTAGAATCAATCCCTTTCCTTCCTATTCCCTTTAAATTTAACTATCGACGTTCAAAAGTGCCTCTTTGATGGCCTAATTGGAATAAATGATTTGACTTCGACTTTGAAGAATGACTGGAGAGGCACCACGGCATACTCACCTTCCGTCTGGCGCAGGTGTTTCGGGAGATTTCTGTGTCTGTTTGGATGGAAAGAAACGCCTGGGTGTCATCACTGCGAGGATCAATTTCAATCACTCAATATTAACCGGCAATCCGTCAAAAAAAACTACAACGCAATGCTTTGTAATATAATTTAAGACTTAAATGAATGGTAGAAGACGCCTGGACCAAACGTTCGATCACTTATTTATATATAGTCCTGTATTGCATTTAACCCAACATCCTATACTAATTTTCCAAAATATTCTTCGCAGCGTTTTTGGATAAAATGACTAATAAAGTAATCATAATAACTGACTACGCACACTCAGAAAATATCGTAAAATATTTCCCTTTCTTTGCTATTATTATGGGTTCAAATTAAATACGACCCACTTATTAAATCATGAAAGTTATTCTGGACCACCTACGCATTTCTGGCAGGGATTGCCAAAAATAGAGCGAAAGGATACCAACATTAGGAATGCGTGGGTGGAACTCACACATTTATCACTTCTGCACTGTTGTGATGTCAACACAGAATTATCACCTTGTGTGGGTGTGAGAGAGAGAGATCACAGAATGAGGCGCTAAGTCTGATCTCCTGTTGAGATTTGTTTACGGATCGCCACATTATACATCGACGGTCCCTACGTACAAACGGACATGTCAAAAACCGAGGTTTTCAGGAGAGCGATTTTAATGTTCAAATCGCTCTAGAAATAATTCTATGTACAATTTTGAATATTTTTTTTCTGTAATGTTTTATTAGCTTTAGGAACTTTATAATGGTATTTATACATGTTTTCTTTTTTTTCATTTTCTTAGAAAAACTGATAGATGACTGTTTCTACGCTGATATTAAAATAAAAGAATGTCAGACATGTCTTAGATAACTTTTTATACGTAGGAAAGAAGAAATCAGTTTATAACATAGAATTTAAATAAAACGTTTTATGAAAACGTCGAACAATGCTATAGTTTTCAAACGGATATGTTAAACATCTTAAAATCACCACCGTTGGTTATAAAATATACATCGACGAAGACATATCGCTTTATACGCGGTTTCATTCATTCGAAGTGTCTATAGTTCTTGCAATGTAAATAAAGACATGTCAATTTTTTAAACGTGGTATATTCTTCAAATGAGTCCTCCCATCCACTGGGTGGAACGAAAGGGATTGACAGACTTATACTGAGTAAAATCCACGGTGTTCTTTCAATGGCCCTTAACGTTCCAGGGTCATGCTTACCTGATAAAATAGTCCCACGACCTCGGCAGGCTATGGCCCTCTATGGGGGTCCCGTCAGATTACTGATAGCTCTTTGAGGCGCGCATGGAACACGACGTTCCGTCGATCCAGGCATGGCCCATGATGGAACGGCGAGTCACCCATTACTCGCCATCGGCCCGTGCCTACGGTGGCCGGAAATCGCCTTGTGATAACCGTTGCCATGAGCGTCTCCCGCGGCGGCTGGGATTTGAGGTTGAAAGCCGGACGCGAGAGGTTGCCGCCGCCTATCGGCTCCGTGAAAACACGGCGGTCTCTGCCTAAGCGGGGCAGATCCACCGTATGCTCGACCGTGTTCTCCGGGCGTTCCGCACTCAGTCCGACACAGGAACGTACCTCCCGAAACTTCAGTCTGGTTAGGACCTGCGTCAGGCGGACGCTGTCGCCGTGGCGCGTCTTCAGTCTCTCCTCAAAGATAGTAGTCCACAAGCACCGGGAATAAGGTCCGGCTACCG
Organism: Agrotis segetum; assembly: GCA_036375495.1. Lineage (NCBI taxonomy): Eukaryota > Metazoa > Arthropoda > Insecta > Lepidoptera > Noctuidae > Agrotis > Agrotis segetum. The sequence continues at coordinate 875,496 of JAQSVV010000297.1, forward strand.
GTGGTCAGGGTTCTTGAGAGACGAACTTCCTAAAGATGCGCGCCGTGTCCAGAAGTACTGCCTTCTGAATCAAACGCTTGGCCAAGCGAGAGCCTCCTTAGATGTTGGTCAAGGCTCTTGGCAATTAAGCCATTAGCCGACACGACTATGGGCACAATGACTGCTGTTCACTTTCCATATGCCAACAACCTCGCGAGCCAGATCAAGATACTTGAATATTTATCTTTTTCTGCCTTCACGAGGTTCTAGTCATACGGATAAGTTATATAAACAACAAAACATTGCGTGACGGACGTTCCGATCGATCTATCACCACAATGTCATGCTTTTTGGCAACAATAGTTCTGTCAGTGATGATAGGTCGATCCCAATACAAAGAAAATGCCATCTTCGCGAATTGAGTCAGGTGCATACATTTTTTTTAACATTGCAGAATCATCAAACGAGTCCTCCCACCCAGGGCAGGGCAGGAGGAACTGTCAAACTTGTACTGACTAAAATCCACGGTATCCTTCAAAAGCCTTTTGCGTTCCGGGGTCACGGTAGCTCGTTGGTGCCGCGACCGGCAGGGTCAGGCGCATACTTATATTACGGCACTTCTGATATCTCAAGGTTGTACTTCAAAGCAAGTTGCTGCTGGATAATCCTGGAAACGAGGTCGTGTTTATGCAAATATTCTCCATTAATTGAATTTTGACATTGGTGTATGATCTGAAATTGATTGAAATAAATGAAATTGAATTTGAATTAGCCAGACAAGAACACCTAGAGATATTGTGTCGGATCGATTTTCTCGGACGGTGGCATGCATGACATTTATATGTCGAAACGTTTATTTTCGGTAGTTATTCGTCATCATAACATCGTCCAATTGCAAAGAAAAATTCCCAAATAGGTCACCGAAGCGAAATTTTTTATTGTTCATTAACAATCTTCTTAGCATCTAAACATACAATAAGGACATGTACACGCCCTATTGAGAAACTCCCGCCGTAAATGACGTTATGTCAGACATGACCGCGTTTGCGCGCAATTTAAAACACCGTACAAAGCGTTATGTGTAGATGTCCGCATCTACGTTACTTATTCGTTATAAATATAATACTTGTCCTCATATACGATTGGTAAATCTCGTTAACACGTTAACTGCCACTAAAAAAGTGCACATTTTCGGTATAACGCCTAATGGGGGACAATGTTAGGTTCAATTCACACTTAGACTCGACGCTGCACGCACATTTTAACAGAGCGACTCAAAAACGAACTCTATTTACTACACGGACAGCAGTACACAATTCAGTTATCACGTGACCCGTCGCGGCCGCTAGTTGAACTAAACCTTAGACAATAATAAAATTCCCAGTGAAACGGCCAATATTTTTGTTTCCTTGTAAACTCTCATGAAATGGTTCATAACAAGATTTGATTTTTAAGGCCGTTCGGTGCGTAGGCGGCTAGGTTATATAATATTACATCGTTTTAAAGGTCATAATCTTCCGTTTTATACCGACTTTTGTAATAAAAGAACATGGTAACTTTTCTTTTGACTAAGCAGTAAGCAGTTCCTGGACAGCATTTGCCTACCATGTAATTGGCAATAAGAGGTTTCAAATATTTACCACCACCTCTGCTTTTTTTTACTCCTGCATAAAATAACTTTTAGCTCCTGCCCGTGAATTTGTCTGGGTGAAGTTTTAGTTTTCTCGGACCACTCTATGTCGCATACCTGTTGGCAGCACGCGTTTCTACTTTTCCAATTTGCTAAACAAACATTGTGATGCAATTTAAAAATACTATTTATAACATATAACATGCAGGTACAGACGAAAATCACCCCCCAAACTGGTGACAAAGGGGTATTCAAGTTTTAAGGGGAGGACATTAACCACTAATTGTGATAAAGTTCAAACTGTGTTCAATGTGTCTTCATACGGTGTAGTGCCAGTAGAACGGTTGTAATGCCGGCTCCAGAATATGGCCGTGAACACCCGTGAACAGGCGCGAACGAGAATGTGGATGCTTTTCGCGGGGTTCACGGGCGTTCGCGCCTGTACCCCGATCAGTGTCGGTATTTTGTTTTTAAAACAAAGGGTTCGCGCCTCCTTCGCGCGATGTTCACGCGTACTCATCCACATTCACGGACCCGTGAACTTAATAAATTAATTTCTATTTTTTATGTTATTCTAGATCATTCCGATAGTGTGGACGGCACGACTTGTGCCGAAAATTCACGGCGAGAATTTGCGGCGCGAATTCACGGCAATATTTTAGAGCCGGCATTTAGACCGGTTGACCGAACCAATGCAACTTTTTTGTGGCAATAGTTTGGTTAATAAAAACAACTCATCTAATTACTGTCAGTACTTCGCTTCACAATGTTTGGAAAATAAAATGATTCTTATGAATTATTAGCATAGATAGATATTTTGATAAGAAAGTCAAGTTGTAGAAACTAAATACATATCTATATACGTATATTTGCGTTCTAATAAAATGAGAATTATTTGAGTACCATTTCTATTATTAACCTAATTTACATAACATTATTTAATCAGCAGTATGTCTTGTAATCACGAGATGCGAGATATTATTATGATTATTCAAAGAAATTGTTGTTATCAATTTGAAGATAGGGATTTATTTATTATCTGTTACTTTCTAGACTGGTGTAGTAATGCGACTACCTAAGATAAAATAATGGAGAGGCTAATTAGGTTAAAATTAATAAGAATCTAGGTATATTTATGGGCGGTAAAATAATCTGTAAGTAAGGTGTTATGGGTGCCCGATTTCTTAAACGTTGGGCTTTTAAAAATATAGACACACTAAAGGACACATTTTGCTATAGACTCGACTGTCAGACTCGTACTGACTAAAACGTTGTTCTTCAATAGAGTTCCTAAATATATTTCGGGGTCACGGTAATTCGTGAGACCCGCGACCCCGGCAAGCTTTGACCCTCTAAAGGGGGGCCCCGTTATAATGCTGACACACTGACACAAAGCGCCGTCGACCCGGTAGCATGGTCCATGCATGGTCAGACAGCGAGTCGCTTATGCCCGCGTCATAAGTAAGACTTGTAAAATAATTCAAATACAAAGAAAATCCTAAGATGTCATCACCTTAGAACACACACATAGTACTTAAAATTATCAATTCACAAAGCGTAGCATGTAGCAATCTCCTACGGGATCGTCTTTGTACTCGTAGCGGTCTCGTAGGCGACTCGTAGCGGTCTCGTAGCTAATTGGCTACAGCGTAGTCGGCACGATCTTACTTACAAGTGGCTCTTTACGCAATGAGCCAAGCTCTCTTTTGTACTTTCCTGAGTTTTTTTTGTCGGTTTATTGAATACCTTTGCTTCTCAATTATGGCTCCTGTATAGTTTTATTATAATAGCCTTTAATGTTCTTCTTCAGATTAAAATTGATTTTATAGGAAGTAAGATTTTGTAGAAGGCGGATCGGTGATTTTAGTCTATATTATTTTAAGTCTAGTTTTATTTGCAAATTACATTACTATTTATTTGCATATCTACTTATTAGATGTAGTGGACTGTATTGAATATTTATAAGAGGTTTACCTGGCAAGTATTTTAAAATTGTTTCCTATTCTGTTTGTTTCTAATGAGTTTCGTCAGCATTTTATAAATTTTCAAACCAAAGAAAAAGCTTCTGGCTTAATAAACCACCCTGGTAAACAAGATAATACTGGATAAGTAAGACAAATGAAGGTTTCACTTCATTACTTTATCGTAGTATATTTTTCGCCAACACTAAATATTCTGTTACTGGAATTTATACCTCCTCAATTTACTTAACCCTTAAATTGATTTTGTCCGTTTTAAAGGACACGGTATTTCCACGCGCACAGATCCTATTGTAACACTCCTAAACGCTGTGCGTGGGTGGAATGGCAGGGCCCTAGCTATGTCTTTCGCACGGGTCCATGTTCCATTGACGAAGCGATGAACGGTCACGAATAGTGATCATTTGAAAAAGTGCAACGATCAGATTTGTTAACGCTTAGTGTTTCAATTGATAATAACTGTAAGTATTATGGTTGTTTTGATTATAATGTTATATTATTAGTTAGAATATGGATAAAGGTGTAGTATTTTGACAGAACTTTTTTTAATATATCTGTATTTAGAATAAAAAACCGAGTTCATTTATAGTGTCCCACAAAACGGACCTTGCCAACTTGAAGTATACACTAGTGTATTCTTTGACTGTCCCATGTAACGGACATTGTCATTCAGGCCTTCTTGCAAGAATTCTTTTTTTTGTCCTATACAACGGACGATGCCAATTAATTGTCACTTTTAACTTGATTGTTATAATTATATTTTTTAGTTTTTCATCATATTTTATATCAGGAACATGGCTTGGCGATCAAAGAAAATCTTCTCACTATTACCTCCGGTGGAATCTGAAAAGTGCACGAAAAATACGCGCATATGACGTGGAGTTGCGGATATCAGCCGATCAAAAACATAAGCGTAAAATGAATACTAATATTTAAAAAAGATTATATACCGAAACCGTACACACAATACATCAGACTACCCCAACTTTAAGGAGCATCATGACATTCTTAGCCCCCAGCAATATTTCCAAAAAAAAATCCTCGTTATCATAGGCCTGGTCCAGACGGGTGTAATGTAATCCACCGTGTAGTGTAATGCGAATTCTATGTGTGGACGGCACTTCGAGCATCGCATGTAACACGGTTGATTACATTATGAGTTACACCTGCCTAGACCCGGCTTTAGTTGAAATGACGAATACAAATTCCGTACAAACTATGAAATGAAAATGTAAACAAATGTATGATGTGACCCAAAAAGAAAGGAACTATTATAAGGCATTGATGACTGATGGGTATTGTAGACTTAACGGCAGTTGAAGAGAGTGCTCTCAAATATAAGTACGTAATATATTCGTAAGGAGAGCTTGAAGACAGAAGAAGAACGTTCCTTCCCCATCGATGACTAAAAGCTGGCAGCAGATGGCAATATATATGCCAAAAAAAACCTAACAAATGTGTTTTAAATTTCTTTGGTGTATAATTTCTGTGCTTACGATGGCACAAACACATTTCAAGGTGTCCAATTTAATTTTATGTTAATTTTGAATTGTTAAAAATGTTCAAAATGTTTATTTTGTTCATGTACCACAACTTCACAATACACGATGTCCGTTTTATGTGACGTACTTTCATGTTCCATAACTGCACTTATAATTGACAATGTCCGTTTTATGGGACATTACAAAAACAATAAAAAAAATACAAAAATTTTGTTTTTTTTTTCTTGGTCCTCTTTTTTATCCTTATTTCAACCCATATTTGCAATTTCAACATTATACACACTAGAAATCTAAGGGTGACAATTTAAGGGTTAACTAGACCTCGCTCAAAACTTCAGAGTAAAAATAATATATTTTCAATATTATTTTTGCAGGTAAATAATTTATTTTGCTGGAAAAGCCTGCAGGCAAAGGTTTAAAATTATGTAACATCTCCGTTACAGATACAACATGGAATTATAAAATAAAACTGCTGAAAGTAATACTAAAAAATCTGATATGAAAAATGTATTTTAAATATCTAAAACGATTCATCATCATGAGCCTATCAATGTTCCCACTGCTGGGACACAGGCCTCCTCTCTGTGAGAGGGTGTGGGCCATAATCCACCACGCGGGCCCAGTGCGTATTGCTAAATGTCACGTGTCGTCGAATTTTTGGTTCTAGGGCATGCCGGTTTCCTCACGATCTTTTCCTTCACCGTTTTGAGAGCAGTGATAATGAAATAAATTACACAAAGTAATGCGCCTACCGGGATTCGAACCCACAACCTACAACTCGTAAGTCGGGCCGATACCACTGGGCCACCACTGCTCTAAAACGGTTACTTAGTAATATCCCAAATTATTCACTTCGTGAGTGTATAGCCAATCACGCAGCTGGTAATGCATCAAGTGATTCATTACGAATATTGATTAAATGGACTTTTTAGAGACACACGTGTATAGACGCAAACAAGACGAAGAAAGTGAGGATCGAAGTACGTTGTTTCAGCCTTCTCTCATTGGAAAAAACCTCACAAAAACATAAATATTATTTTACCACAAAACATAACACGCCTTTTTTTGGACATCCTTGATGGGCGTACCACACGTTCAAGCTTCACCACACTATAACTCGAAAATGATCCCACGGGAACATAAAGTCAGATTAAAAAACAGATAGGAAAAGCATATTTTTAAAATATGCTTTATCTATCCCTTTTCACGTGAAAGAATAACTAACATCCATCCATCCATCATAACAAACTTCCATATTTATAATTTAATTGTGAAAAAAGATTAGTAATATTGTCGTTGTATGTTTAAAAAACTCGACTGTAATAAATAATATTCCACAACTATCACACAACGCCATTTAGTCCTTAGCTAAGCAGAGCTTGTGTTATTGGTACTAGACAAGTGATAAACATAGTCTTATACATGTCTAAATACATAAGTATTATAGATAAATTACACCCAGACACAGAACAAATGATCGTGCTCATCACACACACATTTTCCTGGGTGGGAATCGAACCCACGAATTCCGGCATAGCAGTCTGGGTCACTAACCACTAGTACCAACAGGCCTGTCAAATAAAAACAAACCGCGAAATTCCAAAACAAAAGGTGAAATCACAAATAAAATAAAAAAATACACGACTATTTGAAACGCGAGTCGATATCAAAGGCTTTGTTTTTTAGGTAAAGCCAGTGTACCATCAGACTAGTATTTCCTCAAAGAAAGTTTCAATACGTTTTGCGTCCTGCATTTTTTCCAACAGAAAAACATAAGTAATTGAAATTGGATTCGAAGCCAGCTTTGTAGTGTATTTGTAATGAAAATAAATTTTACCTTACCGAATGTAAACCTAATTTAAAAAAAATCTTGAGCTTATTTGACTAAACTACACAATTTTTAAGAACTTGATCAAATTGCAAGTTGTTTTTCAGAACGATAACATTCTGTGATCGTTAGGGTCAATTATAAGGATGAAATCTCTCTAACAAACATAATAAATTAAATGCCATTTCGAGCCCATTTCGAGAAACTAATTAGTTAGTTTACCATTTTTTGTAAATAATTAAATTAATTTAAGATTTCCTGGTTTTCCTTTCATTTTTATCATGTTTGTTAGAGAAATTTTAATAATTGACCCTAACGATCGATGCAATAAAAGTACAGGGTATATTTTTTTTTCAGTTTTTAGCCGGTTCGATCGCCGGGGTGTGAGAGAAGAGAACTTTCGAAAATCTTTGAATGCAGTTTGATTTCTAAAAAAAAAAGTAATGTTTCCTTTGAGTAAAATTGTCTATATGCAGTATTAAGAGTACTTTCCCTCCAGGTGGCATTACAAAATTCCACCCTCTATAATAATGATGATGGACGCGAGTGCGCTGATTGTGTTCAAAAATATTCTGTACCAGCCCGCGAAATTCATTTTTTTTACGTTTTTGCAATTTGCAGGCCAGTGACATTGTGTAACTTTATTAAAATATGAATTGCGGTAATAACAAGTATAATTTAAAATAAAATCTCCGAAACTTAACTACGATGCACCTTTTCTATGTGAGAGCTGATTGAGCGATTTTTTTGATAATTTTTATATTTAAAATTATACTTGTTATTACCGCAATTCATATTTTGATAAAGTTACAACATGTCACTGGCCTGCAAATTGCAAATACCGTAAAAAATATTGAATTTCGCGGGCTACATCGACGCAATCACCTTAATAATACTTTTTCTAGCAGCCGCTACATTCGACTGATAAAAAGTCTCCTATGAGATATAGCTTTAACTAATAAATAAAGATGCAATGCACTTTAATATATCCCAGTTGAAAACCCGACTTTACGTCTTCTATACTTTAAGGATAAAACAGCTACCGTAATTTTCCTCAACTTTAGAGCTGTCACAAACAGAAGGCATTAAGACATTAGCCTTTCCTTCCTTCGTCAAGTACACTAAATATACTTTGAACTTAACACAATTGAAGATAAATAGCAGCTGTCTACGTATGCCACTTTTGTTCGTGAGTGTACGTTAATGAGGGGAATCGTAAACAGTAAAGGTCAGGGAAGGGACTTTATATAGGTAATAAATTATGCATATTTGTACCAAATGCTTACTTATTTCATTTAATATTAGTATGTTATTTCTTAAAATAAGTATGGGATAAAATAGTACATGACTTCACCAAAATAACCACCATTTTAATCAGTAACTTATAACCAAAGTCTTTACGTTCCAATGAGGACTTATTTTTGTTTATGGCGTGGTAAAATGATCAAATGAGTCCTCCCAACCAGGGCAGGGCAGGGACGCAGCAATCGCGGCGTGCCCGATTTAATTATTAGGTAAGGCATTTTTGATTGGTCGAAAACGAAGCCCCGACATTCGCGGGGCTAAATATAAATTGTGTGTACATATTGTTGTCCTTGGGGGGGTATAACTAACCAAACTACGCTTATTCCGGTGAGTGAAAGTGACAGAGCTTTACAAGTCGTCTAGCGCCATCTCGTTCAATCCCTGGAACAGGCCTGGTTTTAACCTTTTATGAAGATTTTATGTTATTTTTATTGTGTGCATTGATGTACTTGCTATGGGTTAATACCTGAAATTAACTGATTATTATTATATTATTTAACACCCCCCTGGACTAACTTAATATGAGGTAGATTAATATAGCATTATTGGTTGTGGTGGTATCGGTCCATTAACGCGGTTGGCAACAATTGGTTTGGCCAGCAAAGGGTAATCGATTTATAATAGGAATTTCTAAGTCACACAGCTTGACATTTACAGTATCAATAAACAAATGGGTCAATGGGGATTCAAATAATTTATCATAATTATTATGTGATGATAGACCTGCACTTGTTTGATCAATAGTTAGGTAGACTAACACTATTGTTAAAATCCTATTATTTTTTACAAATGTCTATTGTTAAAATCCTATTATTTTTTAAAAATGTCTAAAAAGGTTAACACGTCTTGTCTAAAAATCTGTCAATTTAATGTTGATAAAAGAGCCGTTTGGCAGTTAGACTTTTCAAACGACTTCAAAAAAAGGAAGAGGTTATCAATTCGACTGTATGTTTTTTTTATGATTATTACTTCATAACTAATTGTGATTGGGTGAACCGATTTTCATGGTTCTTTTTTTATTTGAAAGCTGGTACTTCCCGTGTGGTCACCATTTCAGGATCTGATGATTTGATCTTGGAGAAATCGAGAGCAACCCTAAAATTTTATTGGGTCACACATAGTTTTTCGCAAAACTTATGAAGTAATTTAAGTACTTGCGTATGGAAATCATCATCTCATGTAGCTGAGGTAATGATGGAAGGTACAACATTTTCTTCTCTTCCACTGGTATGAAACTAATATCAATTCAATTTGAATAAGTGGTAGGGTGGTAGGTAAGTAAATGGTTTGATTCAATTGTGGGATTTATTTATGTACGATCCACCAACTTTATGAAAAAACTTATACCCAGACAATTATTGCCGTTTGAAAAGGATTAATGAAAATATCTTGGATTTTATCTAGAGTGTACAAACAATGATAAGAACTCTCCCCCACACGCAGCCTCTATCTATACAAGTAACACTGTTGCTTAGCTATAAAGCAATAAGAAACATATTTGTAATGTGACGTATTGTCGTGGTATTTAAATACGACACGAAGAACCCAGTCAAAGTTTTATTATTATGATAAGCTGAGGAAATGAAGAGCTAAGAATCACTCAACTGAAACGTGGGAAATATTCAATGAAAGGAAGTTTCAGCATAGAGTATTGTTCAAAATTCCTGCTCTTATCAATAAATACAAATTAGACAAGTTAATTAGAAACACACTGTTCTACTCTATTATAAAATCCGTATAAATGGAACGTTCAAAATATTTGCTAATGAAAAACAAATAAGAGACACTGATAAATCCGCTCGTGCGGCAAACAGATAACACATTATAACCAGAATAATTGTACTGACAACGTGTTTCACAAACAACGGTAAAATGTATCATTTTGATTTAAAAATAATGCTTTTACCGAACATTTGTCGGTCAAAAAATATTGCTACGAACAATTTCTCAAAATAAATAGAAAGTGATTTTCGGATTGATATTCCACACAATTTACTATTATCAAATAGCTTTGAATTTAAAATAAAAAAAAATACGGAAGTGACACGAGTGTGAGAAAAAAAAAGGTAGCGCAGTACAGGGTGCGCAGTAACTCGGGCTAGCCCTATAAAGGGAAGGGAATACTCGACTCATTCACAAGTAAGCCGACGCCGACGTCACTGCAAAGTTGGGAGTACCGCACAACTTTCGGTTGTGCTCCCGAATTTTTTCGTGAAGTGTTACTTTGTGGTACTTGGACAATGAAAGCGTTCCTGTATATGGTTGCTGTGGTACTGGCGTGCGATGTCGCTAATTCTCTATTTTTACCGGTAAGTACCAGATATATTAAAAAAACTTAGAAATCTGTTAAATTTTCGATTAGACAGATTATAAATCAAAAGTGTATAGAAATAAAGTTTGGAACTTGTAAATTTTTATTTTACAAAACTTTTAGGTATTTTTTAAAAAAATAAAACTTTGAGCATTACTTTTACACGCAGTTTACACTGTAGTAAATTCTTTTACTACTTTTATAATAAAGCAGCAATTAAAATAATCTGCATGATTAATAAATAATCTCTGTTCTTATCAACTATATCTTTAGTTATAGCTCTGTTTGTAAAACGATTTAAATAATGCGTCACGTGCACGTAGTAAAACTTAAGAGTTTGTATTTAATAAAATAGTGTGTGCTAAGATTTATTTAGCGATAAATTAAATCATAAGTATGTGGTTCATCTTATGACTTTTTGAATTGTTTTTTTTTTAATCAATGTAGTAATAAATCTGCAACAGGCACATAAACTAAGGGCGACTTTCACCAAAAGTGAAACATGTTTAAAATTTTATTTAGTGTCAATTTAGTGTCAAATTCAATAGAATTTTGACACTAAATAAAATTTTAAACATGTTTAACTTTTGGTGAAAGCCCGCCTAAGAATGTATTTTTTTGTTATTTGTTAATGGATCACTCACGTTGCCATATGGCAACGCTAGTCTTTAATGGGTTAAGGTAGGTCGTTGTTTTATCGTTATGTGGTCAAAATATGATTTGAAATTCGAACGATTACGTATTTCGTTGTTTAGATTTTTTTTCAACAAACTGACAGTTCATAGGTCATACGCAAATTAATTAGGGCAATGAAATAGTGTTTCCAATTTCGAAAAAAGCATACGCAAGGAGGCAGTTATTTTACCTGTTACGAAAAGTATAATTAAATAGCAATGCTGAAATCCTATATACCTATTTGTTGAAAAACAGTTTAAACTGCGATTAATAAATATATATAAAAGTTACGGAAATGTCTTTGCTTCTCGCTCTACTAGTCGTAACAATAATTTTTTCTTCGCTTTTAGGTATATCAATACGTCTAGTGTAACAATGGCCGCTCATCTAACTTATTAAAACCCTTAATCTCTTTGTCATACTTATATTAGGCATTTCGCAATAATTTTTACACGGTTTACTGTCCGTCACTTAGTAAGCGGCAGCCGCTCTTGCCGAGCATGATTTTTGGATTGGTTACCAAATGACCATCAAACATGGCGAGTTAACTTCAAACCTCAAAAAGCACATAAAATCGTTGGTCCCAGTTGTCATTAATAGATTGTTGACAGTTGTTAGGTATTGTTAGTCAGGACACGCCGCAATTGCGGTAGCAAGACTCTTCTTTGCGAAGCAGCTGGAGAGGCGCCACGGTGTTCTCACCTTCTCCTGATACAGTCCATCACTGGACACGGATGTTTCCGGAGGTACCAGTATCTGATTGGAGAAGAAGAAACCCAAACGCTTGGGTGTCACCACTGCGAGGATCGACACGACAATCGGAGGACACGGTGGAATATACGGTGCAAGTCTGTCCCGCGAGGCCAGAGCACCGCCGTGTCCTTACAAAAACGATAGGCAGCAACCTTTAGCCCTTGGCATTGGTGGCAAGATCATGATGCAGGGCGAGAGGGAATAGAAAACAGTTGCCTCTTTCTGATAAGCAGTCATGCTTGTGAAGGAGGAGGCGGGACGTGTGTAGGAGAAGATAGCCTCCAAATCACGATCCAACCGCCGTGGGGGACGCCCACGGCTACGGACGACGCGAAAGAATTTCCTGATAACTGTCGGCGTGGGCATGCGGGCGGCAAGTAATACGTGACTTGCCGTCCCATGAGAGACCATGCCCGGTTCGACAACACGTCACGTGCTACTGTAAGAGCTATCAGCAATCTGACCCCCTAGAGCAAAAGGCTGCCGGGGTCGCCGGAATGTCTCGTTAGATAACTAAATAAGTTAATTCTTAAAAAAAATCGAATAGCATACAAGAAAAGTTCTCATATGTGTGAGTCTCTTGAGCACAATCGATCACATTGAGACCAAGTAATCGCATTAGTAAAAAAGACTAAAAACCAATGGTATGTGCCACCATTCATTCAGAGACATCGGCACTGACTGAATATGAACTTTTACTGAACAGTTTTTAAACTGTACCAGTTTAGGTTTAAACTGTACCAGTACCCTTAACACGAATTTTCAGCATTTGAGACGTAAACTGGAACTTTGACAATTTCAAATTTTCAAGGAAAAAATTGGTTCTTTCTTCGCACACCAAAGGCGCTGTTCCATTTTTCATACAAAAACGCTGTAAAGTAAAAGAGTGAACATTCGTGCTAAGGGTACAGTTTAAAAATTGTTCAGTAAAAGTTCACTTATAGAAATTAGATCTTCCCATTTAGTTTCCAGAGCGCTTATTTATTGAACCATTTATAGAACGAAAACAATTTTCTTTTTCCATTGAGGCTCGACTCAATGAAAATACTAAAATAGAATTATTGGTAGAATTTATAACACCTTATTTGATTTAGTTCTTGAAAAGATGGTCAAAAATAGCTTTAAAATACACATAGAATGTAAATTCAATGTCTCAGCTGCAAACGCTTAGCTAACTCTGAGTAAAGCCATGTACTACATGGCTTAACTCAGATTTAGCTAAGCCATGCTTCATTCAAAAAAAAATATTATTAAAAAGTTTAATGTACGTATTACTACTAGCGATTCCTTTGCTAGCATGCTTGACTGCTTCTCAAAAGGAGGTGACTGCTTCTTCCGTTTTGCCCCGCAACATGGCCTCGACCAATGCCGAGTGCAAGCAACTTAGCTTAACTTAAGTCTAAGTTCTCTGTATAGATCTTTGTCATAGGAATTTAGCAAACTAAATAAACGAAAGAGTGTCGATCTCATAATTCTGGCCTGTTGGTCTAGTGGTTAGTGACCCTGACTGCTATGCCGGAGGTCGTGGGTTCGATTCCCACCCAGGACAAATGTTTGTGTGATGAGCACGATCATTTGTTCTGTGTCTGGGTGTAATTTATCTATAATATGTATGTATTTAGAAATATATAAGTATGTTTATCAGTTGTCTAGTACCCATAACACAAGCTCTGCTTAGCTTGGGACTAGATGGCGTTGTGTGATAGTTGTGGAATATTTATTATTTATTTATTATTTATTAAGGCGCGGCCCCACCGCGGCGCCTGCTGAGCACGAGCACGCAGCGCATTTTAGGTGTCTGTATTAATTTAGTTGACAACGTGAATCTACGTTTCCACTGGAGTACCTACACACGACTATCTATATCGTTGTAAGGTGCTACTGCAAAACAGCGCTGCGGTAATCGAGCTGCACATAATCGTGGGTCATATTAACGACAACAGAAACGTAAAGCCACGTTGTCAGCATTGAGCTACGTAACCGCCTATTCGAGCAAGCTACGCGTGTATCAGTGACGTCAATTCGTGCGTAGCCTGTCCGTGAGTTGCAGTGTACACCACCACATGCATATCCTTACAAAGCGAAGCTATATACATGTGCGTAGCCTATACGTGCATCGCGTTGGAGCCGCGCCTTTAATCTAACAATATAAAAGTTTATATTTAGGGAGATTTGTTGCTCAATAAAGCAAAAATAACGAGACAGATTTGGATTAGTAGGTACATTGTTTTGGAATTAGGATCACGTTTTGGATTTTTCGACAACAACGTAATAACAAATCATGTCGCATAAGCGACCGCACATGTTGTGCTCGTTCCGACGAAATAACTGATGAACGCGCTAGACTTAATTATTTAATTATTAAACTAAATAATGATGAGTTCATTAAGTAAATAATACTATACTTCACACATACAATTCATACTTCATTATTTATGTCACTTTATTAAATAGTGAAGTGTATTACTGCCTAACTCTATATCGATCGTTTTGAGCAGTGATTTTTATACCAAAACGAGAACAACCATTCTCGAGAACCAGTCTATTAATTGGCGAAATCAACATGAAAATCAGTGCAGTAGTTTTTGAGTTTATCAGGAATAGAGACTCAGATTTCGTTCTTAAAGTTTTCACTCCAACCTAAAACGAAATGACGCTTGCCCATTCCAAGCAAGCGTCATTTCTATCTTCGCACACGTGTCGAACTACAAGTGCATAAATCAGAAGCGGGAACATAGCAAGTGCTAAGTATAAGTTGAGCCAAATGCGTTGTTCCAATATTTGATAACCACAACAGATAAAATCTTCTAAAATTTAGGTTAAAAGTGCTTCGTCCCCCTCTTTTTACTCTCGAGAAATAAAGTGAGGTGACAATGTACCACTCAACATCTTTAGTTACCAAGTTGAGGTAAAAGGAACTCAAGTTAAATAAGAAGTCCATTAACTTTGTTTATCACGGTGCTTCAATGAAAAATACATGTGACGAGTCAATAGAAAACTGTGGAAGAAAGTTGTAATGGACTAAAGCTTGCATATTTATTCAAGCTCCCTGCTCCTCCCAGCTTTGTTGTTTTGTAATGCACTAAGAAAGAAGTAGACTTGTTCTGTTAAAAAGTTCATCCTCAATGAGAAACTGAATTTGTTTATTTGAAACACTTTCAGCACGCTTAGCATGGAGCTGTAGAAACGGATTTTGTTAACGGAAAAAAAGACAAAATGACTGAACGAAGATTTTTACCGTTAAAAGCTGGAAAATGTATAAAATAAATAGAAAATAAATATAACTATTCTTCAATGGTGTACCAATCGTGTCATAAATGTGCAAAAGAAAACAGTCGATTTGTAAACAAATCACGATAAAATGATTTTGTCTGTTCATGATAGAATAGAGATAAAAATTGGTAATGATATGCGTGCTGAACCACGGGCCTTACAGACTGTTAATTTATAGAATCTTTTTTTGCACAAAACCTTATTTAAAACATATTGTTCTTTGCACAAAATGGCCGGGTCGACGGCGCGTTGTGTCCCACGCGCGCCTCAAAGAGCGTCAGCATAATGACGGGGCCCCCTCTCAGAGGGCCAAAGCCTGCCGGGGTCGCGGCATTATTCCCTTACCGTAACCCCGGAACATAACAGGCTATGAAGGACACCGTGGATTTTAGTCAGTAGAAGTCTGACAGTCCCTCCCGCCCTGCCCGGGGTTGGAGGACTCATTTGATGATTTTACCACGCTAAAAAAAAAAAAAAGCCAATACATATCTCATGAGACATAATTAATATTATTTAAGTAGTGGACATGTTATATACCTATGCTAGGTAGGAAAGGAACATCATTACCGACTCCCCTTGACTCTGGTCGTTATCGAATCGGACCAACTCGAGTAAGGACGTTGTTATCCCAGCGCATTGAAATCCATAAAAGTACCTGCTTTGTTCGAATTCCATATTCCTCCTACGGTAACTCAGATTTATCCACAGTCAAGGTAATAGTAAAATAAATTGTAGTTTTTTTCGGTGCTTGTTACCTTTTTTTTGGATTGCGGTAAAATCGTGAAATGTGTCCTCCGCAGCCAGTCCCGCCCAGGGCAGGGCGGGAGGGATTGTCAGACTTGTACTGACTAAAATCCACGATGTCTTTCAATAGACCTTTACGTTCTAGGGTCACAGTAATTCGTTAAGACTTGACTTGTAAGCTACTACGAATACCTTAAGCTTTTGTCAAACAGACAGGCGAAGCGAATGCGGTCGGAAGCGTTTTTATTGGTAATTTATGGAAGTTTTTGATTTCCGTCACATAGAAAAGAAAAAGCGATCCGATAGTCTATGTGACTGGCTTCAAACAATTCCATATTATTTAAAATGTCACTTACGCGATATCTTCCGTGATTGTTTATTTTTTTTAGGTTCCCGATATTTCGACGCTGTTGCAAGCCTGCAACAGCGAACTCAAAATAATAAACAATCACGGAAGATATCCCGTAAGTGACATTTTAAATTGCGAAAAAAACAGTGATAGCCTAAAACAGTGTTTAATTCCTTAAATTACAAACAAAAACGCATCGTTTCGCCTTCGCCACGCCTGTCTGTTTGACAATAGCTTTAATTCTTGATAAATATTTTCGGTTATTCATGTTGCTAGTTTGTATTGTATTGTATTGTATAACGGGCTGGTATCCGCAACTCCGCGTCATATGCGCGTATTTTGCGTGCGGGTGGGAAAGAAATCATTCGATACACCCCAGCATGTTGCTAGTTTATCCCCACTTCTTCTTTCCAGCCAAAACACTAGGAAGTGTCGAAGGGCGAGTCTTTTGGGTGACTGCCTTATGCAAAATTGACTCTCAAAAAGTTCTGATTTTATCAGCCTATTTAGAAAAGTAGTAAAGGAAAAGAAGTGACTACGTCTTAAGTTAATTTCTTTGTGAAAAATTAGTTAGTTTATTCGGACCATTCCGAGTCTTAGGGCGACTTTCACCAAAAGATAAACATTGTATTGTATAACGGGCTGGTATCCGCAACTCCACGTCATATGCGCGTATTTTGCGTAAAAGATAAACATAAATTTTATTTAATGTCAAAATTCTATTGAATTTTGTGCTTAAATAAAATATTAAACATGTTTAACCGTTGGTGAAAGTCGCCCTTAAATTGATTTCTAAATCTATTTAACAGCGATTAAAGACAAAATTAAGCTTGACAGCGTATCAAACTTTGTAATATTCCCGTCAATCTTGATTCTAACTTATTCAGGAATATTATTAAGCTTCACAGGACAGACAGACAGATCGACGGACATTGGCCTAATTAATAATTACGCCGATTTTCTACCATTAACATTATTGTCGGGGATATGTAGTGGCCCAGTGGTATCGGTCCCAACTTACAAGTTGTAGGTCGTGGGTTCGAACCCCGCCAGGCGCATTACTTTGTGTAATTTATTTCATCACTACTGCTCTCAAAACTGTGAAGGAAAACATCGTGCGGAAACCGACATGTCCTAGAACCAAAAATTCGAAGACCGTTGACATCTGCCAACCCGCACTTTTCCCGCGTGGTGGATTATGGCCTACTCCTTCTCACAGAAAGGAGGCCTGTGTCCCAGCAGTGGGAACATTATAGGCTGATGATGATGATGATCATTATTTTCAAATGAATCAAAACAAAATAAATTATTACTACATCATTTCTTGATTTGATTTACGAGTACATCTGTCTAAATGGATGTCATCAACCAAGATCACTATTTACGAATAAGAACGCTGAATTAAATCCTTAAACATGTTTTATGGTATTCAAATGAATAAAAGATATATCCATTAAACGAACTACATGTACCTATACAGAAATTCACGTGTTTTCCTTATAAGGGAGAAACTACACGTATTATAATAATATACGGGTCCCTAAAGTGACACATGAACACAGGCCACAAAGTTCAAACTCCTGTTTCTAACACGTCCAAAATGGACCATTAACCTTTGGTTTCAGAGTGTATGACACTTCTTAATCAGCCGGCATTGTACGGGATGCCATCTTGACGAGGTAAACTTTCGTACGCTCTAAGTCACCGTAATAGTAGCTTCACTTTTTGAAAAACTGTCTTCTACACTATGTACAATCGACAAATTAGAATCATGACCCATTTTGACAATAAATCGTTTGTATCCGTCAAATTGACAAAGATCAAAGTCGTTACCATGGATATGATTGTTTACGCAAATGTGGACCTAATTGTATTTGAATGTCTGTAGGAAAATAAGCTTATGGTGAGTCATGATTCCACTTTGTCGATTGTACCTAAAATTTTCCCTTTTTTACCTTGCCTTATACATACGGAATAAGAAGGTGGTCCTCAATTCATTGAAACCTTTTTTTATGAATTTTCTCCGATTTACCAAAAAAATCTTGGACCGGAATAGTTCATTACGATATAAATGGGGATTTTTTGTAGCCTTTGAGGCAAAACCGATTTCTGAAACAATGCAAAAATGAACCTATGAAATTAACTGTTCTTACCGAAATTGATGCCGAAAAATTCACAGTTTTTTGCCAGATATATCGGGTTCGGATCCACATGCATCTGAAAACCGTATTTTATAAGATGTAATGGCTTATCTGACCTCTACAACAGTAAGCAATGGAAATACATTACTCCTTGGTATGATTGGTAGTCAGACTTTCAATTCACTGGCCAAAGACCTCTCACCGTATAGGATACTTTGCTTTATCTCTTTTTAATTAATTGCTTTTTTTTAGCGTGGTAAAATCATCAAATAAATCCTGCCAGGGCAGAGCGAGAGGGACTGTCAGACTCGTACTGACTAAAACCCACGTCCTTAAATAGCCCTTTACGTTCCGATGTCACTGCGACTCCGGCAGGCTTTGGCCATTTAAGGGGGGGAGCTGTCGTGCCTTTCATAAGGCGCGCGTGGCACAATAACACGCCGTCGACCATGGTCGGCCAGCGAGTCGCCCATTACTCGCTGCCCGCATGCTCGCGCCTACGGTAGCCGGAGATCGTCTGCCGGAATTATGCATGATTATGTTCCAACAAGTTTTCGTCAACATTCCTGTTTACTTTATGTCCCAAAACATTAAACCTCATGCTAGGAACTCTGTAAAGACTGTAAAAGATATCGTCGAATGACAGCCGGACCGTTCTTAACGTGCTTTCCGATGTAAGGAGTAGGACTCGGTATGTAATATTATATTATGGTAACCCATCTACGGACTGACCTAAGCAAGCGAGGTTTAACTCGAAAGATCGACTGATGTGACAGTTATTAATTTACCACAAGTTCCTTAGCTTGATCTTTACTCTCATGTTATTAAATGGTACTCGTTAATATGTCAATAAATAATAAGAAAATTTAAAGAATTAGAATTATTCAAATGAACTTAACCAAGTTTGTATTTTACTTATGAAAGACCACTTAAGATCACTGTCAACAACGGGGATGACAATATAAAATTATTAATCCTAAGTTAATATTCAAGAGTTTGTAATGGATTATGAAGAGATGAGAAGGGTTTACGTGAAAAATTATGTAAAATATTGCCTAAAAACTTGTGTTTATCATAATTATAAATAATGGACTATTCGCTAATAAAATACTGGTTTTTCACATGCGACTTTGCTGGCGTTATATAGATTTCTATACGCTTTAAAGCAAATCAGAGGACCTTTAATCTTTGTTAGAATTTGTTCTACGGCATAAAGTTCAAATTTAGTACACATTACAGAGCGTTTTCATCCGTTTGCATTGTAGTCTGTAATAGATTTCCACCTTTCTGAACTTAAAAATAAAGTTGGAAATGTACTAATGACTATAGAGCGTTCTCTTTTATCGTGTGCCTAGTCTTGTGTGGCTGAGAGGCTGAATACTCATTCCTTATTCTCGATAAAATCTAAGTAAGTTAACTAAACTAAAATTTCGGAGACTTTAAAATGTTCAGATACTGCAATTTGACAAGTAATCTAACAACAAGTAAGATTCAATATCGTCTATCCGACGAAGACTTATAAACGTGAATTGAATTCGATGCGGTCATATTACATTCCTTCCATCTGATTGCAGATGCAGAAATGGCTACAACAGGTAATATGAAAGAAATGGTGATTCTTTTGTCGTAGTGATAATAGTCATTAATTTACCGTTTTGTTTTTTGTAAAATTGTATATTTGTCGAAGGCACAAAACGAGCTTTATCTGCTTATAAACATCCACCCGCAATTACTTTAGGGTGCTTATACACAGTGCATGTAACCCGCGCAAGTGAGGGTGCGGGTTACCCGCGCGAGTAACATGCGCAAGCTACTTGATCAAGTTACTCGCGTGTATTTTTAAATGTTGAAAATGACTTGAGCAAGTAAAGACGCGGGCTACTTGCGCAAGCTGTATGTACAAGTTATTTGTTTGTGGTCAAGAGTTACAGGTACCTACATGCTATTCGCGTGGTAGCTTTATGACTTAATTATCGAGTCAAGATGTCTCGAAGAACGAAAATTCTTTTAAAAACATTGTTAAAAACGTAATTTTGCCGGAATTATGGAACTTAATCACGTCTAAAACTGTTCAAGTAACATGCGCGAGTAACCCACGTCGCCGCAGAGCACGCGATTTAGTTGCGCGGGTGGCTCGCTATGGTACATGCTCAAGTCGCTGGACCCGCCCGTTTTTTAAGAGGTTCTTGAACACGGAGCATGTAGCTTGAGCATGTTGTAGCACTTGCGTGGGTTACATGCACCGTGTACAAGTACCCTTAGTTCATCCGTGATCATGGCTCTTGCAACAGTGCCTAATAAAATTGGGAACTCAAATAATTAACATGGTAAATATCGCGTTTTAAATTCTAATAATAGGTAGTGTATGTAATAAGTTTTCTCTAAAACATTGTGCCTGTTATAAAAAGTAACTTGTATATTAATTACTGTTGTATACTAATCTCAGAAATAATGTTGATTTAGTACATGATTGTTTTTGTTATCTTGTTGAATATGAAACTAGTTTTTCGTAATAAACTGAATTCGGTTTTGCAAAATAGCTGAGTTGGGAATTGTAATACCACATAATTATTATTGTTGAAAACAGTTCGAAATAGTGTTGAATTTCCAATTCAAACTCACGAACAATATAATAGATGCTTAAATTATATTTCATTTCTGTTACACAGCGTTAACCCAGCTCTCGTTTTTCGACGAACTCCTCAAATATTCAATAAGCTAGATGATTTAATAATCGCGTGAACCATATTATAAAACTGGCGAAGAATGTAAGGTTGTACTCACATTACCACTCACGGAGCACTTAAGCTTTTTATGGCCCGATGTCACTCTTGTACCAACTGTGACGACCATGGTTACCCCATTTTTCGGGCATTGAGACGTTGACATTTTTATATACATAATTTATGGAAGGAAATATTGGGTAGTTTCTTGTAAAAAAAAACAACCGACGTAGTCATTGGGTTGCTTTGTTTAGAGTGAATTGGCTGTTAACACGTCATGTCTTCTTTTCTGGTCTAGGACATGTCATTGTCGCTTGGCTCACAATAACTTACTTGGATGTTTAAAAATAATTGATACTAAGATTAAAAATATAAGATTCGACTCAAGCTCGACACGCCCCAATTCAACCATTATTGTAGACATTGTTATAGTTTATTATAAATTGATAAAAAAAACTAGAGACTCGAAAGCCTTCATATGAAATCGTTTTTTACGTATGCTTCGACTGCGACTATATAAGGCCTGCTGTCACACGTCGTCTTTCATAGGATGCATGTAACCTACAAAATATGAAGATAGGCGTATTTTACATAATATTTTGTTATGTCCACGTTGCTTCATGCTATAGTCAGTCACGCTATAAAAGGTCTCAGTTTTCTTTCAACTAGTATCGAGGAAGAACTTTTGTTGTAAAATGCATGACGAACGCAAAACGAGCGGCTGACGCGACGTTGCCGCTTCGTGGACACAGATTTCATTGTTTCTACGCAAGATATTCGCATTCGTCTTGCAATCGTCAATTAACGAAAGCGTGCGTATGACGTGCGGTTACGTGGACAATGGGCCTAAGAATACAAGATTTTTGGTCGACTGAATCGAGCTCAGCTGAGTAATTTTGTTAAGACTGGTCTACAAAGATGAGTATCGGATATAAACCTCAATCGAAATTACCTTTTTTTTTTACGTGGCAAAATCGTCAAATGAGTCCTCGAACCCCGGGCAGGGCGGGAGGGACTGTCAGACTTGTACTGACTAAAATCCACGGTGTCCTTCGGTAGTCCTTTGTGTGCCGGGGTCGCGGTATACGTATGTCCCGCAACCCCGGTAGGACTGTGGCCCTCAGCATGGCAGCGAGTTGCCCTTTACTCGTCGCCCGCATGGGGGCGCCTACGGTGGCCGGAGATCGTCCCGCGACATCCGTTGCCGTGGGCGTCTACCACTGCGGAGGAAGGCCGGTATCCTCTCCCTCAAGCGGCCCGCCTCCTCTTTCGCGAGCATGACTGCTTCGCAGAAGGAAGCGACCGCCTCCCACTCCGTCTCGCCCCGCAGCATGGCCGCAACCAATGCCGGGCGCGAGAGGTCTCCGCCTATCGCCGCAGTGAGGACACGGCGGTGCTCCGCCAGCACGTAAAACCATCTAGTAAAGTCATATTCAATTTATAATACCGATGTTGTTTGAGAGAAAGGTAATGTTCTCTTGTCACAAACACTATTTTCAAATTGACAAGATGATATTTTTATTCATCGAGGTGGTATAATAATGTTCTTAATTTGTGGTTTTAAGTCTTTTTTAGGTCTGTTCTCCTCATGTTTTTATTGATCAGTACCCTTAGCACGAGTTTTCAATATTTGAGATGTAAAGTAAACCGGAACTTTGACAATTTCAAATTGATAATTTTCAAGGAAAAAATTAGTTCCCACTTCCTTCTTCGCGCTGTTACATTTTTTTCCCACGTTTTTGTAAACTGTTTGTTTTTCATACAAGAAACGCTGTAAGTACTGGAAAGACACATTGTATAGTAAAAGAGTGAAAACTCGTGCATCGTATTTACGATCCCTAATTATTTTTTAATATGTGTCTGTTATGCGAAACTATCCAAGCACAAAAATAAACCGTTAAAAATACAACTTTTGTTATAATTTATTATGCAAAACAAATAAGATTTATTTATTTCTAAGCGATAAGTCGACTGTTCACGAGACTATAGAGATCTGGCCTTTTTCTAGACCCAGAAAATAAGCGTTGCAATACAATGTGGTAATGCTGTGTTCTGGGCTGGGCACTAGTTTCCCCCTTGGGGGACCCCTACGTGCTTTCGAAAGTTGTTGGTTCGATTTTTATACCACGGTACAATATCGAACTCGGTACTATTAGGATTTTATTTATAGATAATATACAGTATTATTGTTTTATAATAAGTCAACCAATAATGTAATAAATAAAAAGTAGGTACTTTTTGAAATAAGTTGATGATTATTATACTTTGCAAATACCTAATTTAATTAAGCACCGCCCGTTTTTTTATATTTTTTCATAAATTCTTTAAGTATTCGTAAGAAATACTGTTGCGTGGGTATATTCTCAAATACCGCCAACGCGGACTTTTCCTTGTTCTTTGTCACTCAAATATATTTTTTTCCATCATATTAAGTAGAAGACCTGTGAAAGAAAAACAGGTGTTCAACCATGGCATCTTAAAGCCAGAGTATTTGCAATGAGGGAACGAGGTGCGTGAAAGGGACAGAGCTATACGACTTGTATAGGTCTGTCTCTTTCACTCACTGGAACTACTTTGGATAGACGTTATGGTAGGCCACCAGGTGTAATATCGTCACTTTACGAGAATAATTCATTCAGGAACGAAACATACTCATTCCATAAAATTTTCATATAAATTTATTGAATACTTATTTCGCGAATAAAGCCGTGAAACGCCTTTAGACTCTTACTGCGAAGTAAAGAATAATTTAAAAAGACCTGTACCCTTAGGGTCGATTTATACTAGCGCAGAGTCAAAGCGCATCGAAGCGTATTTCTAAAACTTGAGCTAAGGTTGAAATTGTTATGTTCAGTTTTAGAAATTTGCTTCGATGCGCTTCGACTCTGCGCTAGTATAAATCGACCCTTAGCACGAGTTTTCAGTATTTGAGACGTATAGTAAACTGGAACTTTGACAATTTAAATTGATAATTTTCAAGGATAAAATTAGTTCCATCTTCGCATACCAGAGGCGCTGTTCCATTTTTCCATAGAAAGAAAGAAAGAAAAAACGTTTATTGGCACATGCCACAAGTACACACAGTATTATGAAAAGACACAAACCAAAGATAACTTAAACCTAAACAATAAGATGAAGCCAAAATAAAAAACAAAAAAACATGTAGGGTATATTTACACTGTGTGACTCACGGCTGCGCCAATTAGGCCCATTTCAGCATAATGTCGGACAACTAAAGGTGCCCGACGCTGGTTTTCAAATGAACCTAAACACCATACAAGAAACGCTGTAAATATCTACTGGAAAGAAGCTGTAAAGTAAAAGAGTGAAAACTCGAGCTAAGGGTACTGAATGAATTATTTACTTGCAGGTGCTCTGGTTGCAATTACGAATCTACGTAATTAGTCTAGTCCGTCAGATGAGTGTTAGATAATGGATACTTATTTTTTCTTTTGTTGAATTAATTCATAATTAGGTATTGTTTACAAAGATGAAACGAATTACATTCGAGAGTGTGGGCTCGTGACGTCAGTAGCTAGTCAAAACTCTACTTGCTTGCGACGTATTGGTATTTCTTATAGTGTTTTATCTTCATCAATGTTTACGTAACAAAAGAAAAAAGATGTGTCAAATATTTTTTGATGATCTAACTGGATCTAATTTTAAGATTTTTTCAGTCAAACACCATTTGGAAGCAGAGAGAGAGATATAATTATTTGATTATTTAAAATAGTACGTAAACTCATGCCCTTGTCATGGGACAGGAAGGAGGCCAAAACTTCAGAACGAGGTAGCGTTCTTATGATCGCTATGATCCTTACATTTCTACTTATTCCGCATCGTCTGTTCTCATAATAAGTGATACAGTATGGCCGGTTGCGAGCTAGACAATGTGATTTTTCTCAGGAACCTCAATAACATTAAGGTTAGTTAATCAGTTTATCTCCTTCCGTCACATCATCATCATCTCAGCCATAGGGCGTCCACTGCTGAACATAGGCCTTCCCTTTTGATCTCCAATTATACCGGTTGGAAGCGACCTGCATCCAGCGTCTTCCGGCGATCTTTATAAGGTCGTCTGTCCACCTTGCTGGTGGACGTCCTGCGCTGCGCTTGCTATTCCGTATTCTCCACTCTAATACTTTTCGACCCCATCGGCCATCTGCTCTGCGAGCAATATGGCCTGCCCATTGCCACTTCAGCTTGCTAATCCGGTGGGATATATCGGTGATTTTAGTTCGTCTACGAATCTCCTCATTTCGGATTCGATCACGTAGAGAAACACCGAGCATAGCCCTCTCCATACTCGTAGCTCGTTGAACGACTCTGAGCTTTCAGATGAGGCCGATAGTGAAAGACCACGTTTCGGTGCCGTAACTCATCACTGGTAACACACATTGGTTGAAGACACTCACATAATTATGCCTTTTGTCAGTAACGTCTCTTAACTGTAAGTATTTACTACTCGTCCTATTCCTTCCATTATTATTTTACGCTCTTAAATTAAGTTAATTTCATGATTACAAGAAGCTTTATTCCGTTAGTAAACCACTGAATTTGGAACAAAGTTTATCATTTATTCACACATTCATTTATTCGACTTCAATTTTCAAAAGCTACAACTTTGCGTAGAAATTTTGGCAGAAGCATCATGAGACTGTGATTACCGAACAAGGCTTTTACGAAAATTGGTTCAATCCATTGATTATTTCCGTGACTTTTTTCAAATTACGCTTAATCGTAAGATTATTTATTTATTTATTAGAAAAGTACAGCCACATCACATACATTTAACAATAAAATTTATAATTTATAATAAGAACGGTCTGATGATCGTGAAAAAAATGAAAAAACATAATAATTTAAAACATTAAAAATAATTTGTCATATTGTCTTTATAATTTTTATAAAGATAAAATTATCGATTTTGGTTCGTTTTGTGATTTTAAAGATTTAAACTATTTGGTTTTTAAAAGCTATTTTAGCAATCAGTAACGCATGCATTTTTTTTCTACTATACATTGAAGCAAGAAATGGTTGCCGATTCTTTTATAAAATATAAATTAATTCCACGTATCAGCACATGTATCAGTTTTAATTAAGTCAGGACTGTGCTAACTAAAAACGAAAATACTAGTTAAAGCTAACGAAAAAACTTCAGCTACAAATAAAAAAAAAAGCTCCAATATATGCGTTCTATAGAACTGCATTCATTGGTTTATGTTTTCGGTTTCCAGCTTTTATTAAATCATGTTTTTTGCGAAATGGATTCCAAACATGAACAGTATTTGTGACCAACGTACGTTGGTCCCTAAATAAGTTGGTCCCAAATATTGGTCGTGCGTTCATTGGTGTTAGTGTTTGTTCGGGTCAAACAGTAATGTTGGTTTAATCCACTCGAGAGATGTGTAACGATCGAGTTTATTTTGATAACGATTCTGGTGACTTTGTAACTTATTTGGATTTTGGATAATATAGAGATAAGATTTAATGTGAAAATTGAATCCAATGTGAAGGAAATGAGAATTAAATAAGAGTTTCAAAGTGATTTAATTTATTAAAAATGTAGGTATCAATTTTTTTTAAATTTTATTTTCTTGTAGCATATTTAATGCGGCCTTTGTAACCATCGCGAGATGTTATGTAAAAGTAAAATTCAATATTCCATCGTATTCGTAAAAATGTTCGATTGATGAAGACGGTCTTGATAACATTACTACTCGGAGACTACTAATAGTAAAATAAACACAAACTAATGTTATATTCAAATTTACACAAAAATCTAACCATAATGAAATTTAAACTCAATTAAACATCTTGCAGAACTCTATCGGCCCGTTCAAGCGAGCGGTAAAATTAAATGTCTATAGAAGTGTTTGAAACACGCCACGACTCGCCGCCAGTGTGCTGTGTGCCTGTCAGACTCATACTGACTAAAATCCACGGTGTCTTTCAATAGCCCTTTACGGGTCACGGTAATTCGTTAGTCCCGCGACCCCGTCAGGCTTTGGCCCTCTGTAGAGAGGCCCCGTCATGTGGAAATGTTGAATGGGATAGAAGTACGAGTATCTGTGACAAAATACAGGTTATCTGTGTGCAAAATCCGTTCAATAGTTTTTAATAATCAAATACAGTTTTAGAATTCGCGTACTTACAAAGTAATTGAATGTCTATCTCGTGTGTTTCTCCACTCACCGCTTTCAAAAGTTCACAAACTTAGCTATTCATTAAGTTCTGCATTTTCAAACATGCTATAACTATCCTACCTACCTTTCTTACCAAATAAGACAACGTTATTACACCTAGTTCCCTTTATATCAGAAGTTCCTTCAACTTCACAGTAACTTGAAACGGCTCAGTTACATTATATCAAAGACCTAAGGCTACGTCCGCACTTTCAGGTGGCTTACTTAAGAGGATAGAATAGCTGCTGCCATTTCAAAAAATAGATATTTAGAAAAACTCGTACTGTCCCTCTCATGCGTTGAAAAAACCCCGATCGTGCCAACCAGCTCGCGACTGACGGTAAGTATTTTTTATATGAAATTTGTCTCTCGGGAGAAAACGTTTTTCACATACTAAATCACGACCAATCTCTAAGATTCTAGTGCCAATCGTTTCAGAATATTATATTCTAGGTTTGTAGGTTTTGTTTTTTTTCTTAAACTTCTTTGTTTTTTAAATACAAAGGTTTTACTTCAATGAAGATTTTGTCATAAAAAATAAAACTTTTAGGCCTGTAACTTTCAAACTATTATAAATTTTGAAAAAAAGAAAACCCATATACCTAGTTTTTTACTGTGTCAGATGCATTCTAAAAAATCATTGAGATAGGATAACATCTAGGGGGAGGAAAACGTTTTCTCTTTTTGTATGGACGAGCGCTCGGTAGACGATCGTCTTAACACCTATAAACATAGCCTTGCGAGTAAGAGAGTAGAGTGAAAGGAACGTTCTAGAATTTTCATCCCCAGCACTGCGAGCTTGATATCTTCACTAGTTTCCCTCTCCGTGTATCCTAGCAACTAACCAGATGTTAAGTCACAAGAGTCTAAGCGCTTAGAAAGGCACTTGTCAGTGCGTACGTAGCCTAAGAACTTAGTTCTATGTTGCTTTGTAGATGAGATGTTCCTAGTGAAGCAAAGCTTTACCCTTTCTCCAATTCTTGTGAAAACTAACAGCACATTGTTGGTTTTGTTTCTGCCTCTAGCCTAAGCTTCGGACAGGCATGATAAAGAAAAATTCCTTCTAGATTACGGACCCTCAAAAAAACATGGATAAAAATGTGATGAACATGACTTAAAGAAAAAATTACGTCACTCGTGCCGTCTTTGGGTTTTTCAAGACTGACAGGTCCCCTCATATCTGTATGGTTCTTTCTTCAAAAGGCCATCTCAGACATTTACCTACATGGTCCTCTTATGACTTGACCAATAATAAGGTCTGGGTCTTAAAAGAGACAGTGACCTCCTTTTCAATGTAGTCAGGTAAGAAACACCGGCCTCATTTTTGCACTTATAAACTACATATTTTACTTATTTACTAAGTAGGTACTCGTCCGGGGGGAAGACCAGTTTTTCGGGCCGGTGCACCCTGGGATGCGGGCAAAAACTCTTCCTTAGGCACAGTGTGCCTAAGTGGTCTCTTTTCCCGTATGCGAATAGCGTGTCGTGTGGACGCTCCAACCGTGTCCCTCTGATTAGCAGAGGGCACAGCGGCGGAGCGGGCTTGCGGACGGTGAGTGATGGGTACGAGTAGCTCACCGTCCGACCAAGGACCAAGCCCGGGTCGGTGGCGCGTCGTGTTTCGCGCCAAATACCTGCTGGGGTCGCGGGTTTTTTCTTAACCCAGGATATCGTGGCCCCGGAACGTAAAGGGCATAGGAAGGAACACGGGTGGATTTTAGTCAGTAAGAGTCTGACAGTCCCTTCCGCCCCACCCAGGGCGGGAGGACGCATTTGATGATTTTACCGCCTAAAAAAAAAAAGTAGGTACTCGTAAAAATAAATTATCAATATTTTCATCATAATATTTCATTTCATCATGATTAACGCAGTTCTATGTACTTTTATTCGGGTTTTACTTGATAACGAAATTCCCTATGTGGTTCAGATTAGTGAGTTCAGATTTTTTGATATGAAAAGTTATTTTTATGTCTCCCTGATTTTAGGTAGGTACTAGGATAAAACGGACCCGAATAAAAGTGGGATCACATTCTACATAATTATAATACAAGCTTATAAAGAAGAAACATAATCTCACTTTGAACGCAGCTAGCTACGTAGCTCGTTTTATTTATTGGAGTTACCTATACTTACTAATAAATTACAATTATATTTCGAATCTTGCTTAGCAATTTGAAACCCGACTTTTTTCTGTTTTTTTTTTTTACGTAATTAGGATGGAAATGGGTCTAAAATATTCCTTTTACAGAAAGTAAATCCACATTGAATCGAAACCAAAACAATTTTGTAAAGCTGATTTCTAAACTTCAAAAAGAAACTGCCTTTTATACAGATCTCACTAAAATATTTTATTCAATGAGTATTTATTAGGATCGGATCTGTTCAATCGCCGTTATCCAGTTTAATCAAGTACCCTTCTTTGAATCACCAACCAAAATGTCCAACAAAAAATTCTCTAAAGTTTTAAAACGTAAATTGTTTTCTTTTTTTTATAAAGAGCCATCTGAAATTTCAAAGCTTAGGACGGCATTTCACATTTGAATAATTCCGAAAAAAAAAATCTTTGCGAAGAGACTGGGTGAAAATTAGAATTTATGTAGAGTGCAATGCATTTTATACTTGAGCAATTTTATGCATTCGTTTCTAGACGAATATTTTCACGTCCTTTCTGAGACATTGAAAGGAACAGATAAAAGTTGCGACGCTGCGTTTACAGTTATTTTACCTAACACAGCAGCAAGTCAACAGGAACTTTCCACGTAAGAAAATAAAGATCATTTAAATTTTGAATTACATCTTGAAAGTTAAAGTTAGTCCTTTGAACTGTTTTTTGAAAAAAACTCCAACCAAACGTAGTAAAACCATCAAATGGGTCCTCCCAGGTCCGGATGGGAGGGACTGTTAGTCCCTAACTGATTAAAATCCAGGGTAATCCTTAGATACTCGTAGGTGTTCAACACATTATTCTAATTCTTTTTAGTTTATGAGCGTTTTATTTATCCAAAGTTCATTCAAAATCAAATCGTTTATTTCAAGAAGGCTAGTTACAGGCACTTTTGAATTGTCAAAAGACAAAACTAAAATAAAATAGTTTAAAAATAGTTACGGTGCTACAGTCCCAGTCACAAGACGTAAAAACTGTGAAAGTACTGTAGATGCCCAATCATTAGTTTACAATCCATAGTTTCGAGTTAAGTATCATTAAAATGATGATGAAGGGAACAAGCGAGTGACGTCATCAATACGATTCGCATGTAGTTTCATGTCAAAAACATGACTCGTCCGCTGAATTAACACCCCATTTCACGAGTTTCCGCTTCATTTACTACATGAATATTTAATAATGTGGTTGTAGCCCCATATCCGAATGATGAAACCAATCAGAGAAGAGAAGAGTAGGTTTTTGAATTACCAAATAACTGATTTGGTTTCTTATGTTATTTATCAATAAACAGTCAGGTGAATTTTTTTTTTTCAATCCTATGTATGGAGGCTACCCCCAAAATTGGTTTTTGTTTTTTTTTTTGTGTGAAAATCTTAATGCGGTTTGCATAAGACATCTACTTACCAAGTTTCAACAGGATAGCTTTTATACTTTCGTCAAAAAGTGGCTGAGACATACGGACGGACAGACAGACATGACGAATCTATAAGGGTTCCGTTTTATGAACCGGTTTTATAACCGGCTGCGCCTCAATCTAAGCAGCAAGGGGATAAGCAGGAACCTATCCAAAGGGATCTGCCTCAGCAGGGTCCAATGAAAGACCAGTGTGACAAGGACGGTTTTGTCAAAGTTGAGAAGAAGAGGAGAAAGCCTACTTGTCGGAACCAGCGCGGTATCGCACCGACCGGACCGAATCCCGCAGAACCAGCGACGCTGTTGTACGTGTCCCGACTGCACACACAAAGGTCATTTTTCACTTTCTAAAGATCGACGTGCAGTTTAAATCAATAGTTTTTTATACATTGCCTGGACGCATGTATTGTTTACGTATTCATAACTATTGTATTCAATACCTCATTTAGTTACATACACAGGTTGCCGGTAACATGCTCATTATTGGCTGTAGCCTTTTTTTAGCGTGACAAAATCATCAAATGAGTCCTCCCGTCCAGGGCGGGACAAGAGGGACTGTCAGACTTGTACTGACTGATGTTCCTTCAATAGCCCTTTATGTACTAGGGTCACGGTTACCGAGTGAGACAGTCCCAAGACTATTGGCTGTAGCCTGGAGGCAACTACAATGTACCATAATAAGCTTGTCATGTGAGCATAATACAAACAGTATTGTGTGAACACCCTAGCAAGTAATACAGGAAATAAGAAAAACACTAGTGACGGCAGACATTTATTGAATTACCGGTATACTCATATTTACTAGATAAAGCGCGGAACGTACTACATGCACACTTGCCCCGTAATGAAATGCAAACATTAATAAATTTTAAAGTTACACAGAGTTTGGTAACTACATAAATTAGACTTCCAAATTAACTTTCTGTCTATATATTTCTAATGATTATCAGGATATGACCGGCCTGTTGGTCTAGTGGTTAGTGACCCTGACTGCTATGCCGGAGGTCGTGGGCTCGATCCCCACCCAGAACAAATGTTTGTGTAATGAGCACGATCATTTTTGTTCTGTGTCTGGGTGTAATTTATCTATAACTAGCGACCCGCCCCGGCTTCGCACGGGTGCAATGCTGATACTAAATACACTACAGAAAAACTGTGAGCGTTGTATATAAAAACATAGCGGCCCGCTCTGGCTTCGCACGGGTATAAATTAAATACCCTATGTGATTAAAATCGATCCAGTAGTTTTGATTTATTCATTACTGCCCGTGGCCCGCACGCGTTAAATTTGAAGTAAACAATCCTCCTTTCCCTATACCATGAAGATTTCCTGCTATCTTTGGAATATCTAAATTCATACACTACATTTTTACTTATTTACTTTTTACATTTTTAACTATTTATTTTATTTTTACAAAATATTACAGAATCACTACATAGTATAAAACAAAGTCGCTCTTGCCGCACCGGGCGCCCGGCCGGTACCGCCGCAAACGCTACGTCCCGCAATTTTAAAATCTGTAATATCTTCGAAAATGTTCACTTAAATCATACGGTGTAAAGGGCCATATAGAACTATATTAAATGAACAATGTATTCAAGGTATTTTATTGGTTAAGGATTAATGCTGTATTGGTTAAAATCGCTTCAAAATTTAGACATTATTTGTCGTAAAAAGTAAATGACAAAAAAAAAGTTATTGTGGGTTATCCATAAGAGATAGACATATACCATCACGGACTTTTCTGTAGACCTTTTCAATGTGTACAATACTTAGTACATTATTTTGATAAAACTCGTAGGGTTCAGCCTGCGTTTGCAATGTAGGCGGAAAAAATGTAATTATTTACGACATCACATTAGAAACCTCAAAAATAACAGTACTTCTCCACTATTTAATGGATGTTATTATACATAATTATAAACCTTCATCTTGAATCACTCTATCTATTAAAAAAACCGCATCAAAATCCGTTGCGGAGTTTCAAAGATTTAAACATACAAAGGGACATAGGGACAGAAAAAGCGACTTTGTTTTATACTATGTAGTGATGATAGTGATAGTGATATTTATGTATTTAGAAATTATACAAGGATGTTTATCAGTTATCTAGTACCCATAACACAAGCTCTGCTTAGCTAGTGACTAGATCCCCACCGTCGTATCTCCACGTTGTCGTCGTGGTGGGGCTTTTAAACTAAGAGGGATACACCGGGGAAAGGCGCGCCGCCTGGAGGATCGAGCAGTTAGCTCGAGCTTTCAGGCGGCGCGGGCCCAGTCGTCTGAGACTGGGTCAGGGGGGGAAATGCTCACTTCCGGTACGCGTCTAGTCTATAGACGTAACCGTGAAGTGAGCCGGGGAGGGAAAATGGGTAGTAGGGACAGAGGAACTCACCTCTTTAAAAAAGTGAAAAAACAATATGGAAATGAAGTGCTTAAAAGAATCACTACCCCAGGCGGGTACCAGCTCAGCTGGAGAATCCCGCACCGGCTCCGGCCGGTCTGTCCCTTCGTATTCTGGGGGGGACAATAATCACTTTTATCCCGTTTTTGCTCCGGCAGTCGCCGCATTGAGCCAGGGAGGCTCACGTGCCCGTGAGGAGGAGTCACTGGACTTGTCCAGTACGTCCGACTCACCGGCACCGAACACCGAGCGGGCACAGAGTGCCGCTCCGAAAAAGAAGGGGGCGATGGTGCTTGAGTCGGACTCCGACTCGGCATCAGACGCCGTGAGCTTCCGGAGCATAGTCTCCGGAAGCGCAGCGAAGAGCGACGAGGGGGGCGCAAACAGGAGGTCCGAGTTCCTGAAGCGCCCCAGGGAAGAAATCTCGTCGTCGGAGGAAGGACTTGTCTCGGCCCGTAAGATCCCCACGAGCGTGCGGGGTAAAGGCCGAGGCAAGTCCTCGGGAAGGGGGCCCCCCTCTGGAGAGCCCAACACGAGTTTGGCCTCGAATGAGGCCAAACTGGCAGAGGCTGTGGAAGCCGCCATTCGCACCGTCGCCCTGAAGCGAAAACGCAGTAGTAAGGAGGGTGCGATCGGCGAAGCCACGGCCTTAATCATGGCGGCCACGCGGATTCACGGCGGGGCTCCGGCTGCAAGGGACGATATGTCCGAACTGCGGTCGGAGGTCACCCGCTTGACTGCCGCCATGACGGAGCTCCAGAGGGAGAACGCCGCCCTCAGGTCAGACCTGGCTGGCCTTCGGGCGGCTGGCCGTCGGGAGGCGCCGAACAGGGACTGCTAAGGCGGGGAGCGCCAAAGAGAAGGCCGGCCCGCACCAGAGGAGAACGCAGTGCTGACTCTGGTGCGGCAGGAGCTGGCGGCATTTAATCAGCGGTTCTCCGTATTGGAGAGCCGCGTGCTGCGACCCCCGCTGGCGGCGTCCTCGTACGCGGCGGTGGCCGCGTCGAAGCCGCCCCCAAGCAAGGCACCCCCGGCGAAGACGGCCACGGCAAAGACGGCCACGGCGAAAACGGCCCCTTCAAAAACGGCCCCTTCAAAGACGGCCTCGGCAAAGCCTAGCCAGGCGACGCCGTCAAAGTCCGTCCAAGCCGACCTCGACCCCGACACCTGCGGGGCCGGCACGGTCGGCTTCTAAAAAGAAGGGCGCCCAGGCCCAGGCCAACCCAGCCCAGCCTCCTCCAAAGACTCCCCCGGCCAGCGCCGACTGGCAAGTGGCCGGGGAGAAGAGGAAGGCTGCCAACAAGGCCAGGTCCTCGAGGCGAAGGGAGAGACGGCGGCGGCGCAAAGAGCGCGACGTTGCGGCGCGATTGCGCGCCCCTAAGACCGCGGCTGTAGTGATTACACTGCAGCCGGACGCGGCTAAGAGGGGCGTGTCATACCGTGACGTGCTAGCCAAGGCGCGGGAGGCGGTGAACCTCGCGGAGCTCGGCATCGCCGGGGGCCTCCGACTGCGGGTCACCGCAACGGGGGCTCGGATGCTGGAGCTCCCGGGTGCAGCCAGTGGCCCTACCGCTGACGCTCTAGCCGAAAGGCTCAGAGCGTCCTTAAACGCGGAGGAGGCCCGAGTGTCCAGGCCCACCAAGCGCGCAGACGTGCGCATATTGGGTCTGGACGACTCTGTGACGGCGGAGGATGTAGTGGCTGCCGTGGCCAGGACTGGGGGGTGCCCTCCCGATCAGGTGAGGGTGGGCGCCCTCCGTCCTGGCTTCGCGGGGTTGCAGACCGTTACGGTTAGCTGCCCCGTGTCGGCGGCCAAGAAGCTAGAAGAGGGCCGAAGGCTCCTGGTTGGTTGGGTGGCTGCCCAGGTAAAGGTCCTGGAGCCCAGACCGATGAGGTGCTTCCGCTGCCAAGTGGGCAACCACGCGGCGTGCGTGTGCACCTCGGAGGTAGACCGCAGCGACAGGTGCTTCCGCTGCGGCCAGCCCGGTCACAAGGCCGGCTCGTGCTCTGCCCCGCCGCACTGCTTCGCATGTGCGGCGGCTGGCAAGCCGGCCGATCACCGGGCTGGGGGCAGGGCCTGCGCCCCACCCACCAAGGCCAGGGGCAGAGGTAAGCCCTCTGCCGCCGCCGACCATTGTTTTCACCGCCACTCCCGCCGCCGCTGCCGCCGCTCCCGCCGCCGCCGCCGCCGCCGCCGTGGCCACGCCCTCGAGGAGGGCCCTGGAGGAGGACGCAATGGATTCAGATTAATGTCTCCATTGCGCTTCCTCCAGGCGAACATCAACCACTGCGCCGCTGCTCAGGATCTTTTGCTCCAGAGCATGGCGCAGTGGTTGATCAACGTCGCCGTGGTCGCCGAGCCGTATTTTGTCCTGCCCAGGAATGACTGGGTAGCGGACCTGGACGGCTCGGTGACCCTAATTTCGTCGGCCGCCGCCGGTACCCCGCCCCTCGATCGTGTCGAGAGAGGGCACGGGATTGTCGCAGCCCGGTTCGGGGAGATCGCCGTGGTAGGCGTTTACTTCTCCCCGAACCGATCTATCGCCGAGTTCCAAGACTCCCTAGAGGAGCTGGGAGACGTCGTCGTCGCCCTCGGTTCCCTCCCCGCGCTCGTCCTGGGGGACTTCAACGCCAAAAGTCCGGCTTGGGGTTCCCGGAGCACGGACTGCTATCGGGGCAGGAGGCTCGAGCGCTGGGCCCGTGCGCATGGCCTGGTGATCGAGAACCGGGGTTCCGTCCCCACGTGCGTGCGGTGGACGGGCGAGTCGGTGGTAGACGTAACGTTTGCCAGCGCCGCCCTGTCACCGCGCGTCACCGACTGGCGTGTTGTGGAGGAGGTGGAGACCTATTCCGACCACCGGTATATCCGGTTCGACGTCTCCACCCAGACCTCAGACGCGCCGGTCTCAAGTGGACGGAACCTAAGTGGTCCGCGATGGGCGCTGAAGCAGCTGGACCGGGAGCTATTCCTGGAAGCCTCGATCGTGCAGGCCTGGGTGTCACCACCGGACAGGCCTGCCGACGTAGACGACGAGGCTGAGTGGTTCCGGGAGGCCATGTCGGAGATCTGTGACGTGGCCATGCCCCGGGTCCGGCAAGGACGCGCCCGGCGTCAGCTGTACTGGTGGTCAAGCGAGTTGGCAGCGCTGCGCGAAGCGTGCGTTGCTGCGCGCCGCCGGTACACCAGATTCCGCAGGCGCCGCACCCGACCTCCGGATGCGGCGACTGTAGAGGCGGAGCTGCACGAGGGCTACAGGGCAGCGAAGACCGCCCTCCGCGACGCGATCTGGCGGGCCAAGGAATTGGCCCGCGAGGAGATGCTGGGGACTCTGGACGGGGACCCATGGGGCCGCCCCTACAAGTGGGTGCGAGAAAAGCTCCGCCCCTGGGCTCCCCCGTTGACGCAGAGTCTCCGGCCTCAGTTCGTGGAGGACGTGGTGAGCGCCCTGTTCCCTTCGCGAGGGGAGGAGTATGCTCCCCCGCCCATGGCTCCGTCTCCGACGGAATCTGAGGAGGAAGCTGACGCAAACGCGGATCACAGCGACGACGACGTCTACGACGCTCCAGAGGTGACCGAGGTAGACCTGAGAGTGGCGGTACAACGGCTCAAAGCCAAAAATACCGCCCCAGGACCCGACGGCCTGCCAGGAAAAGCCTGGGTCCTGGCCTTCGGGACTCTCGGGCCTCGACTAGGGGGGCTCTTAAGCGCGTGCCTGGAGAGGGGCCGGTTCCCGCTTCGTTGGAAGACGGGGAAACTGGTCCTGATCCAGAAGTCCGGGCGCCCTGCGGACTCTCCGTCCGCATTCCGGCCCATCGTGCTGCTCGACGAGGTGGGCAAGCTCTTTGAGAGAGTAATTGCAGACCGCCTCGCCGGGCACCTGAATCGAGTGGGTCCGAACCTGTCGGAGAGCCAGTTCGGCTTCCGCAGGGGGCGCTCGACGGTGGACGCAATCATGCGCGTGAGAGCCCTCACGACGGGGGATGCAGTGGCCCGGGGCAGGGTCGTCTTGGCGGTGTCTCTGGACATCACCAATGCCTTCAACACCCTGCCCTGGAGTTGCATCAGGGAGGCACTCCGGTATCACCGGGTGCCGACCTACCTCCGCCGAATAGTCGAGGACTACCTGACGGACAGAGCCGTCATCTACCCCGGTCACCGGGGAGAGTGGAACCGGCGAGAGATGTCGTGCGGTGTTCCACAGGGTTCGGTCCTGGGACCGCCCTTGTGGAACATCGGTTACGACTGGGTGCTGCGCAGCGACCTCCCTGACGGCGTCAGCGTAATTTGTTACGCTGACGACACGCTCGTCCTTGCACAGGGAGAGTCGCACCAGGCGGCGGCCGACGTGGCGACGGAAGCGGTCGCGACAGTCGTTCAGAGGATCCGGCGGTTGGGACTCGAGGTGGCGCTGCACAAGACGGAGGCCATGTGTTTTCATGGCCGCCGTAACGCGCCACAGTCGAGTTACAGCATTACGGTGGAAGGAGTTCCAATCGGCGTACAGGGGACGATGAAGTACCTGGGACTCGTCCTCGACAGCCGGTGGAACTTCAGGGAGCATTTCCTGAGTTTGGCCCCAAAGCTGAACCGTACAGCAGCCGCCCTCAGGCGACTGCTGCCCAATCTCAGCGGGCCAAACGCTTCCTGCCGTAGGCTGTACGCTGGCGTCGTGCGGTCCATGGCCCTCTACGGGGCCCCTGTGTGGGCCCTGAGCATCCGGACGCGACCACAGAAGCTGGTCGCATGCCAGAGGGTCATGGCTATCCGAATGATCCGGGGATACCGCACGATTGCCGGCGAATCGGCCAACCTGCTTGCCGGATTGCTGCCTTGGGATCTGGAGGCGACTGCC
This sequence comes from Agrotis segetum, assembly GCA_036375495.1. Classification (NCBI taxonomy): domain Eukaryota; kingdom Metazoa; phylum Arthropoda; class Insecta; order Lepidoptera; family Noctuidae; genus Agrotis; species Agrotis segetum. The sequence continues at coordinate 913,708 of JAQSVV010000297.1, forward strand.
CTCCAGCGCGTCTATGAGTGGCGCGTGGAGGCGCAGCGCCGGGGCGTGACCCCGCTGCCTCGCGAAGTCGAGGCGCGGCGCGAAGACCTCCGGCGCGATCTCAGGGCAGTATGGAAGGAACGACTGTCGCGACCGACGGCCGGGCACGCCGCAATTGCGGCGGTAAGACCCCTCTTTGAGGAGTGGCTGGAGAGAAGTCATGGCGTCCTGACCTACCGCTTGACGCAGGTCCTCACCGGACACGGAAGTTTCGGGAGGTACCTGTGTCTGATGCGAAAGGAGGAGACGCCTGGGTGCCACCACTGCGAAGATCGCCCGGAGGACACGGTGGAGCATACGGTGCAAGACTGCCCAGCTTGGGCGGAGCACCGACGTGTCCTCACGGCTGCGATAGGCGGAGACCTCTCGCGCCCGGCATTGGTTGCGGCCATGCTGCGGGGCGAGACGGAGTGGGAAGCGGTCAGCTCCTTCTGCGAGGCAGTAATGCTCGTCAAGGAGGAGGCAGGCCGCGAGCGAGAGAGGACAGCGTCCTCCCTCCGCCCCAGCCGCAGTGGTAGGCGCCCACGGCGACGGACGTCGCAAGATGATCTCCGGCCACCGTAGGCGCGGGCATGCGGGCAGCGAGTAAAGGGCAACTCGCTGCCCGACCAAGGACCATGCCCGGGTCGACGGCGCGTTGTGTCCCACGCGCGCCTCAAAGAGCGTCAGCATAATGACGGGGCCCCCCTCTCAGAGGGCCAAAGCCTGCCGGGGTCGCGGGATTATTCCCTAACCGTAACCCCGGAACCTAACAGGCTATGAAGGACACCGTGGATTTTAGTCAGTAGAAGTCTGACAGTCCCTCCCGCCCTGCCCGGGGTTGGAGGACTCATTTGATGATTTTACCACGCTAAAAAAAAAAAAAAAAAAAAAAAAAAAAAAAAAGCTAGTGACTAGATGGCGTTGCGTGATAGTTGTGGAATATTATTGTGGTGATAAATGACAGCCAAAATTACGAGACACAGAATACGGTCTCTGTATGTATTAGATTTACCTACTCAGTCATGAATCGACATTATTTTTTTTTTATTTTTTTTCTGACTATCGCTTCTTTTAACTTTTAGTTAGTACGTGAACAGTAATGTTGCAAGTATCAACATTGTCCACGTTTTTTTTAATATTAAAGAAAATAAATGGCTAAACACTTTTGCTTTCACTATTACTTGAATGAAATTTTGATAAAAACTAGGGGTTGAATTTGGACAAAGAAAAGATTACCAATGTACTGAGTTCCACGTTCAACCCTCAAGGGTTGAATGTGGAAACGTTTAAGGGTCGAACGCGGAAGAGGGTAGAAAATCTTAGGGATTGAACGCGGATCAAACCATTACCTATTTCTTTGTATTTTGTAGCATGTAGGCGATACTTTGGTGTGCAGTCTACAGCCGTAATTATTCACTCACACCAAGCTATTAATACTATTAAACCATCCAAATTCATATCCGATTACTCCTACGCAGTAAATCAACGGCTAACACCGTTAATCTGAAGCTATGTCAGTCCGGAATGACTGACATGGACAATTTGCTTCGCGTCGAGAACTGACAGACGAGTTTGCAATGATTTAGTAAAGACGACAAGATTCGGTCAGTCACCGGTGAACGTGACCAAATTCCAATCCGACAGCCACCCTCGTTATTTGGCAGAATTTGTCAGTTTTCGTGTATTTTAAGTATTGGGTTTGTTGTCAAGCATTTTGTTTTTTATAAGATCTCATCAATTTGAATCTTTTGAATCTTTCGGGGATTTCTTTTGAAAAGACGGGATTTATTTTTCTTTGATTAATTTTATAATATCATGGGACCAAACCATCATGTGAGAAAAAAAATACACACCTACATGATGTGATTTGATTGCCAAGTCTTGGAAAATAAAAATACGTAACCAGAAATTACTCCTGAAAGTAATTTAAAAAAATCTACAACGAATTAAGATCGGCAAATAAAAACTCAATGTGTTATAGATTAATGTGATATGAAAAAAATAATTGTCTATGAAAATGTATACTTGTTGATAGCACAATTCGGAATTTGAATCATCAATCAAATGACGTACTATCAAAAACGCGATTCTCTCTTATTTTATAACACACTGTGACGTCACTAACTTGATAGCTGAATTGTTTTACTTTTTATTGATTTTAGAGCTATCTAAGTTAAACGTTATATGAAAGTTAAAAAAAAAACTAATTATATTATTAATTTGAGACTGTAAAATATAGAATATTATCAGAGATATTGTGTTAGGAATTATTATTTAATAGTTTCAAATATCTAATCTAACATGTTCTTGTCAGGTTCTAAGTATATTGATAACGTATTTAAATACAGATCTAATAGCTGCTACACACCTTACGATAAATCGACAAGTGTGTATAGCCCGGTATATAATACACAACAACGATTTATCGTAGCGATCTGACTGCGCAGTCGGTTTGCGCACTGTACGATTTATCGAATAGATTTTAATCCTTGCTACGATGGCTTGTACCAAACAAAAAAACTGTTCCGGTATTTGTACATACGTTCGATAACACTGCGAAAATGAACTGTGCATTTCGTTTGCGCAGTTTTATCTTTGCCGTATATACCGGCCATAGAGAAAAATTGATATAGAATCTCATACACACTTGTCGATTTATCGTAAGGTGTGTAGCATAATTGGTACATTACGAAGTGCCGTGTTAGCTGTAATACCTATACAAGTTTCTTCAACAAACCGAGCTGCAACTAGATTATGTATGGAGTTCCGAACAGTCCAGTAACTCCGCCTTCATAATGTTTTAATTAAAGCTTTTCCTGCGGTATTACGGGCAAATCCTTTACTCCGCACAATAAATACTGTAGCTCATTGTTTTTGCCTGTAGCTTACAGAGATTCTACTAAGAAATCTTAATTAGAATACAAAGAGAATGTGCTAAAGGTAGCAACAATATATGGATTAGATTTAATGGAAATTTTCTTTTTTTTTATGTACGTTCCCCACACAAGTAATCATTTCTTTTCACAAAGACAGACTTTATTCTTACTTGTTCTGTACTTTAATACTTCAAACTTCATTTTGCAGTTACCAGTTAAAAATAAAAAGGAAACAGCGATGGCATAATGTCATCGATGTAGGTTCGATCGATGGCATGCACCATAAGTGTAAGTACAAAGATGTTTACTCATCGTACACGGTATGCGCACAGGCATAAGAGTTTACCAAAAATAAAGTTTGTTATACCATTATCTACCGCATAATGTAAAATAAAAGTAAGTAAATTAATATAAGCGATATCTATTTCAATTCATTTTCAGCCAATCTTCCGGGTTTAAGCCGCGCTTGCCGAAGTTAGTCTGTGGATGGGTGACCATGTGTCATAGCGAGTTTAAACCTTGCACCCAGAAATGTCCCGGAAGCGGGGCTCCGTTGAGCCAGCGTGACAGGTAGTAATCAGTTATTTGACTTAGGATGCAAGAGCGAGCGAAGCGAGCTTGGGACTTGTGCACCCCGATCTTTGACAGGTTAGGTGTTAGGTTACTTTAAACCCTGTACGCAGAAATAGGAGCCCCGAAGCGGGGCTCCGTCGAAGATTCACGGCAGGTGGTACTATTTACTAGGTACATCAGTGTTAGATTACTTGCCAGGAAGAAAAAAAAAAATTAGACCAAATAAGTTTTATGTCTTTTGAGCGGTATACAAAACGATTTTATATTCATTGATTGATAAGCTTATAGAAATTAGTCATTATAAAATTATGTCAATCGTTTATTATATTAAGAGATCGTTATATCAAATAAAATTATATATTCAGTTGTTATCTCTTGTAAGTTTTAGAGATTTTGTAGTTATATCATATATTATATTACTTACCCAAGTTTAAGTATAAAGATGTTTACTCATCGTATACGGTATACGCACAGGCATAAGGGTGTTACTATGGTTTGTTTCACCATATCTACTGCATAAAGTAAACTACAAATAAATTAATAAAAGCGATATCTATTTTATTTAAATTCAGCCGATTTTCCGGGTTACGCCGCGCTTGCCGAGGTTAGTCTGTGGATGGGTGACCATGTGTCATAGCGAGTTTCCTCCGTGCGTCGGAAAGCACGTAAAGCCGTTGGCCTCGGTTGTCATTTGTAGATAGATCTTTGAGCCTATTGGCCTTGTTTTGTTCTGTCTCCTGCTTGCATAGAGGGAAGTGGAAACATAATTTTCCTACTCCTCCACTATTCTTTTCTAATTAATTTCGTTGCAGGATCCAAGACAGGTAAATTCGTAGAGCCTCATTGTCTCGGTGCTTTTCTGGTGGTTGCCACTGTTGATTCTGGCTCTCAGGAGTTGCAGTGGTTTGGGAATAGTGTGGAGGGTTTGTCCCAAAAATAAAAAAAGATGATGATATAAATTCAGTATCCATTAGCGGCTGCTTCCCAAAAAAGATTTTACAAAAGACGTGCAAGACACGCGAAAAATAGTGTGCTTTTCCACTGCAAAAATATCCTTTGACAGTTGTTTTTGCTTTTGTTAGTTTGACGCGCAAAAGTCTTGATTGACAGCTTAGCGGATCCATTATCGGTTAACACTGTATATTTTAACACCTTACGTTTCTTTATTGAGACTGATGTTTCCCAAGTGGATATCTTTGGACTTAAAAGGAATAGCTTTCTGAAAAAAACGCTGACTCAGCAACCTTAATGAATAACATATTGCCTAGGGAGTTAATATTTTCTGGGACTAATTAATGATGTACTAATTTTTCTTTGTAAAACGAAAATAATGCCTTCTTTAATTAATTAATTAACTGTGACATTTACTAAGTTCAAGTATCATTTATAATGACGGGGCCCCCTCTCAGAAGGCCAAAGCCGGGGTCGCGTGACTTATTCCATCACCGTGACCCCGGAACATAAAGGGCTATTGAAGGACACCGTGTATTTTAGTCAGTACGAGTTTGACAGTCCCTCCCGCCCTGCCCGGGGTGGGAGGACTCATTTGATAATTTTACCACGTTAAAAAAAAAGTTCAATTATTATTTAGAAAATAAGTAAACTACTGTTTGCATCTGTAACCACGTAGTTCATTTAAACATGTAACGGATTCTGATGCGTTTCGCAATATTATTCAGATCCTTTTCGAAAAAGTACCGTATAAATTTGGCAGTTTAGCCCAATTAAAGTGAGTTACCAAAATATATTTTCAATCGTAGTAAAATCATCAAATGAGCCCCATTCAAGGTGGAACGGGAGGAACTATCGGACTTGTACTGACTAAAATCCACGGTGATCCTTCAATAGCCCTTTGCGTTCCGGGGCCACGGGTACCTATAAGAAACGTCCCGCAACCCCGGCCGGCAGCCGTGCCGTGCGCGCAGCTTCATCTTTGTGATCTTTGATATTCGACGTAAAAACCGTTGGACATTTTAACTTGTAGATATAAAATTATTTTCAATTTATGTCAAATGGACATTTTTTCACTTGATCTAGATAGGTAACAAAAATTTTGACTTTTTTACATAATGACATGTAGGAATTTTAGCACTTGGACGAAATTTACCATAATTCATAAAAATCATCATGTTTGCCATGATCGCGGGTTGACTGAGTCAACCCGCGATCATGGCGCTTGCAACAGCGTCGAAATATCGGGAACTCAAACAATTCAATAATCACGGAAGATATCCCGTAAGTGACATTTTAAATTTAGAGACAAACCGTGAAAGCTTAAAACAGTGTTTAATCATCATGTTCTTAATAAAATTACATAATTAAATAAAACTTACACTAACTTAATAATATAATGCGTTTCAGCATTCAGATGCGAGATTTGTAAACATTATGCGGCCAAATCCAGAATCTGCGTACAGATCAACCACAAATACCCTACTAATGTGGGATATTTCCTTTGTAACCCAATAAACTGACCATAATTATAATGGATGTATAAACGTAGTTTATTGGGCACCAACGTTTGTCCTTTTCTACCACTCACTGCGACATAAACGTACTTTTATTTGATGTATGAGGAAAGAAAAATTTCAGATGGCAAGTGGAATTCGAACCCGCGTCTTCTGGATAGGTTGGATAGGATAGTTGGTTAAGGCGTCTGGAGTACCTAACTCCAGACGCCTTAACCAACTAGGCCATTGCTTAGTACTTTTAATTATTACTGAGTCTTGCCACGTTAAATTGTTAGTATAATTTCACTGTTAATTCTAGCCTGGTCAAGGAATAAAGAACACAGATTTAGCTTTCGTAACTTTGCTTGGGATAGTTAGGAAGTAAACATATCAAAAGACCCCGCCGTTAGTGCTTAAATAAAATAAAACTTCTTGAATAACATGAAAGTTACTTAAAAAAAAAAAGTGTAAAATAAACATTATATTTCGTAAAGTTACTAAGTCGGTTTTATTTTTCATCAAAACAGTTTTGTATTTAACCTTTTTAGCGGGTATAGAGGTAATATTAATAGTGATTGCGTAAACTAATCATATTAAACACGATAGCAGCAATCGCCGATTTCCTGTCTTTCATTTAAGATTTCTCTCTTTTACTCCAAGATCCCGTCATCTCTACCCTTAGCACGAGTTTTCACTCTTTTACTTTACAGCGTCTTTCCAGTATTTACAGCGTTTCTTGTATGAAAAAATGGAACAGCGCCTCTGGTGTGCGAAGATGGAACAATTTTTTTCCTTGAAAACTGTTAATTTGAAATTGTCATAGTTCCTATTTACTTTACGTCTCATATACGCGGGACTTATTCCATCACCGTGACCCCGGAACATAAATGGCTATTGAAGGACACCGTGGATTTTAGTCAGTACGAGTTTGACAGCCCCTCCCGCCCTACCCGGGGTGGGAGGACTCATTTAATGATTTTACACGGATCCCATCATAATTACTATAGAATCATCTCTAAAGTATACTCTTTCAAACATGAAAGGAATTTTACAAATTGGTCCAGGCTTCATCGAGAAATCTAAAATATCCTGCTCCTTCTTTCTAAGTCGATTAAATAATAAAAGCAACCCAATTTTATAAATGTTTGAACGGAAAATTAAATGAAAACGGCTTCGTTTCTAACTACATAAGAAACAAAACGGCTTTTCATTAAATTTTTCGTTCAAACATCGACTTACTTATTCCTAAATACCTGTACGGTAAATTAGTATAACCGGGATTTTACGAGCTCTGTGCCAAAACTCCTATACATTATTCAAGAGCAATCCAAATGGAAATGTACCGACAGACGTACTAGCAACTTTAAGTTACATAAACAGTAGCTACTGTAATACAAGCTGCCCCGCACTAAATTTAGGATAAAGTAATAATATCTGGTTGACAGAGCTTTGCTCGGTTTTTTGTTTTTGGCCCTCATCGGTCATTCGTTATAGATGAAGCTTCTTAAAACGACGTTTTTAAAATGTCTATATCTTGGGAACCGAGCTTTTCTCGAACCTGGGACCTTGATAAATCGATTCCTTGAGCCGAAAAATCCCTAATCTGTAGCTTTCATGAAAATCCTTGGAGCCGTTTCCGAGAGCCTGATTATATTATAAATAAAAATATTCAAGAATTGCTCGTTTAAAGATATTAGATGAGATAGAAGGTTCTATACTTCTGTAATATATTATAGAAATAGGCCACCAAGCTGACCAACTTCTTCCATCTATAAGTCATCCTGCCCAGGGTGGCGGTGAAATAACCATCACGCTCTTATGCTATTGTCAAACAGACAGGCGAAGCGAACGCGATCCGAAGTGTTTTTATTTAATGTATGGAATTATTTGAATCCAGCCACAAAGAAAAGCGAAAGCGATCTGATATTCTATGTGATGGACTTCAAATACATTACAAACAAAAACGCTTCGCGTTCGCCACACCTGTCTGTTTGACAATAGTTTTATTGACAAAATATTCACCCTGTTTCTTCAAATGCCCTTTGTGATGTAGCGACGGTCCTTTAGTAGCTATCAGCTGTTGAGATGTTTATCAGTAACTAACTGTTGCCAGCGACTTCACCCGCTACAACTCCAAATTATCTCACAGGGACATAAAATCAGGATAAAAACTATCCTATGTGTTAATCCAGGTTAGAAACTGTGTTCCAACTTTCATCTAAACTCGTTCAGTGGTTTTTGCTTCAAAGAGTAATAAACATCCATCTATCCAAACAAACTTTCACGTCTGTAATGTTAGTAGTAAGTAGGATAGGATAGTAGGTAATAGGATGGGGTAGTAGCCGATTCTGTAGTTCCTGTGTGCTCCGCCGCCGCCGCTCGAGATATTTAAAAAAATTCGTTAAAATTAATCAACTAAATTATCGTGCGTCGTTTATTATGTTTGTCTATAAGGTATGTATTCTATTGGCCCAAATAGCCTGAAACAAAGAGGTTATAGTTTTTATTATAGGATAGTAGAAAGTAGGAAATAGGAAGTACGGTAGTAGAAAGTAGTATTTACATTTTATACTCGTTGTTACATTTTATGTTTGTTTTAAAATAATAACGAAACACTGACCCTCATACATATTTTAATTATCCTCTCGTTTTAAAAACCCATCAGATATTTTTTCAATATTCCAAAATCAAAACGCATGGTTTAGAAAGCAAATTGCTTTGGCATTAATCCGTGCATAGGTTTTTATTACTTTAAGCTAGGTATCGCCCGTGTCATGTCAACCAAAACCATTGTTTCCGTTAATTACTTTCAAACTTCAATTTTGTTCATTCAACGAGGTTTTGTACTGGGACTTGTGAAAATAACACCACTAGAAAAATTCCTCGTCTATTTTAGACTACAAATTAACTGTATAATATTAGGTATGTCTAGGATTGCGGTCCTCACAATCTTTTGAGTCCATCTCAAAGCTTTGTATGCATTGTGGACATGAAAAGAATTTCTCGCCACAAGGATCGTTTGTGTGTGATTCACGTAGTGGACACATAAATGTGGCTACCCTACATTTAAAATCACTCTTCTATGAACATTTATCTTGACTTACAAGTTGCATTTTGTGCCTCAAATCCTACAAAATTAGAAAGGTTTGAGTTTCATAATGTCTTTTCCTGAATCGTTTATCAACTAGGTGTAGTTTTAGTGATTTTAGTATTTATACATACGTCACACAATTAATGTCGGCAGCAAATATTTCCCACTGAAGAATAATTATTTTACTTCCTAACTAATATTATAAACGTGAAACTTTGTTTGGATGGATGTTTGTTACTCTATCACACAAAAACTTAAAACACAGTTTATAATCTGGATACAGGATAATTTTCGAGTTGTAGCGAGTGAAACTGCTGGCAACAGCAAGTTATCAATTATTAGTTCAGTAATTTTCCTTCTAGGGGTGAAGTGTTTTGGCACTTGTCTAGTCATTTGTGATGAGTGAAAGATGCGTAGTCTCTCACCTTTCACTCATCCTCTCATGACTATAGTCGGCCAAGTAGGAACGTTTTTAGCAGTCATTATCGACTGTTTCAAGCTGCGACTGCAGCAAACTACTTCTACACGTACGCTGAACCTCTTCAGCCGTCGCGACTGTTTCGGGCGGTTGGCTTCGCGGTGAAATAGTGCGGTCAAGCAGTCGTCAGGCATACATTGTATCTCCCGCAGTTACATACGTCCGTACTCTTCATTTCATGTCGCGCGTGACTCTTTTTGTTGAGCAAAACGATACTGAATGCTGCAAGTTATAAGTTGGGCACCTCAAGGGTTGAATTCCACATTTCACTGCACGAGTACTCCGTGTATGTTGATCACTGCCAAACTGCTTAAGCCTTAAGGTATAATGTAATGCCGGCTTGAGCATACTCTTTACATACGGGAGGACTAATTTGATGATTTTATCAAGCTAAAAAAAAACATTTGTATTTTGTTTCCATTGATTTCACGATAGTTACCCGTTTGAACAATATCCTCTTCTGATTGTAAGCGACGATGTCCTTTCCTAGAAAAATAACCTATTGTGTTGTATTGTGTTTCAAATCTTTCTTCTATTTCATCATTATCATCATATCAGCCCGGAATCACCCACTGCTGGGCATAGGCCTCCCCCTTTTTCTGCCACATCTCTCGGTTCTGTGCCTCTCTCATCTATTTATTCCCCGCGATCTTGACGATATCGTCAACCCAACGGGCTTTTGGGCGGCCCTGGTTTCTTTGGCCGAACCTAGGCCACCATTCGGTCAAAACCTTACTCCATTTGTCATCTCTGCGTCCAGCCAGATGCCCTGCCCAGCTCCACTTCTTTTATTTACCTATAGTTATAGGCATCTTCAATTCAATTCTCTTTGTCATTAGTGTCAGCTCTTATTAGTGTCAGGAGTGTCTCAAGGGAACTATCCATCGAACTGACTAATCGCTTTGGACATGCAAATATTAATTAGGTTAAGAAGCGACACCGCGTGTTGTGACGTTATGACCACTCTTTCATTTTAACCAGTTTTAAAACCGAAAATCTAATGTTTATTGGTATTCTTCTCTTTCATCATCATCATCATCAGCCGGAGGACGTCCACTGCTGAACATAGGCCTCCCCCTTAGACCGCCACGCTGAACGACAATTCGCCACTTGCATCCATCGGCTGCCCGCGACCCTCACGATGTCGTCGGTCCACCTAGTGGGAGGCCTGCCTACGCTGCGTTTTCCGGTCTGTGGTCGCCACTCGAGAACTTTTCTTCCCCATCGGTTGTCAGTTCTACGAGGGATGTGGCCTGCCCATTGCCACTCCTCTTGCAAATTTTAAGAGCTATGTCAGTGACTTTGGTTCTTCGCCGAATATCCATGTTCCGGATTTTATTCCGCAAAGAAACTCCGAGCATAGCTCTTTCCATTGCTCGTTGAGTGCCTCTTAGTCTCTCTAAAAGGCCAGCAGTAAAGGACCACGTTTCGGAGCCATAAATATATCATCACTGGCAACACACACTGGTCAAACACCCTTGTCTTGAGACACTGTGGGATTCTCGATGAGAAGATATTACATAGCTTCCCAAACGCTGCCCATCCGAGTTGGATTCGTCTCTTTGCCTTTTAGTAATTAATCTAATGCACGAATCAATTTTTTTTTCTCTTGCCTAATCTGTCCCACTCCTGAGCAAAGGCCTCCCCCCATTCCTTCCACTTCTCTCGATGGTGTGCCTCCTCACGCCAGTTCACTAGGAAAGAAGGTGTTCCGGATCTGGGTGTTTGTGTATGTGAGTTACTATGTTTGTAAACGCAACCACGACACAGGAGAAAATTCTAGTATGAGATGACGTTTTTTTTTTTATATTTGCTAAAAAAAAAAACAAAAGAAAATGACCTATCAAATATTATGAAATAGTAACAAGTCAATCTCCAATATAGTCGAGTCTGCGTATCTTCGATAGTGTGTTCTATAATCTCTTATGTTATAATTATGAGCCTTTACAACGCACTATGGAAAATGGTAGAACAAGCGCATATCAAAAATGCTTTTTACGAATATCACAATTTGGCTAATATGGCTATTTTATTAGGTTGTCTATGGTAGCCATACACCATACTGCCTATTTGTCAATTCGGCATAAAACTGCCAATTTGCTCAAATAGAATTGAACGTGTATGGGGGTGGAATGCCAATTTGATGGCATGACATGCCAATTTTGATAGGTCATCAAATCGTTTTTGACACAACGTCAAATCGGCAGCAGTGATGCCATCTTAGCAACTTCATAGATAGTTAGCTAATTTTATAAAGGTGCTTTTTTTTTTTTTTTTTTTTTTTAGCGTGGTAAAATCATCAAATGAGTCCTCCAACCCCGGGCAGGGCGGGAGAGACTGTCAGACTTCTACTGACTAAAATCCACGGTGTCCTTCATAGCCTGTTTACGTTCCGGGTTACGGTTAGGGAATAATCCCGCGACCCCGGCAGGCTTTGGCCCTCTGAGAGGGGGGCCCCGTCATTATGCTGACGCTCTTTGAGGCGCGCGTGGGACACAACGCGCCGTCGACCCGGGCATGGTCCTTGGTCGGGCAGCGAGTTGCCCTTTACTCGCTGCCCGCATGCCCGCGCCTACGGTGGCCGGAGATCATCTTGCGACGTCCGTCGCCGTGGGCGCCTACCACTGCGGCTGTTATAAAGGTGCTAGAAAAAAAGCTAAAAAGTGTAACTTGTGGCTAAACTTTTTAGCTACTTTTCTACAGGGACGGTTAGGCCACGTTCACACGGCGATTATTTTCCCGTATACCGTACACGAGATTTTATCGAATAGAGTTGACCAGTTTTAGGACAACTTTGCACGGTACACGGTAAAATATTATATTTCTCAAACACGGGATTTTCCCGTATGAACGCCGTTTAAACTATTTTTAAGTTTTCATTTGTGAACTGTTATTACTGCTCTATTCGATAAAATCTTGTATACAGTATACGGGAAAATAATCGCCATGTGAACGTGGCCATACCAGGAAAACTGAGGCTTTTCGCACACACATGGATCGCATGTACACTCGAAAAAAAAAAGAGTTATTCATTTTATTTTAAACCAAAATACGATTGAAAACTTGAGAGGTGTCAAGGGACCACGAAAGCAAGTTAAAAAAAGGTTCATGCTATTTTCGACCTTATTGACATTTATGCAAACACCTGATTTTAATGAAGGAGCAATATTAACGAATGAGAATGTGAGAAAAACAAACTAAATTTTAAATGTCGATAAGGTCGAAAATCGCTTGCACCACTTTTTTAACTTGCAATCCTTAAACAAATGTTTTCCGACCTTCAAGCGATTTTCGACCTTATTGACAACGATGCAAACACCGGATTTTAATGAAGAAGCAATGTTAACGAATGAGAATGTGAGAAAAACAAACTAAATTTTAAATGTCGATAAGGTCGAAAATCGCTTGCACCACTTTTTTAACTTGCAATTCTTAAGCAAATGTTTTCCGACCTTCAAGCGATTTTCGACCTTATTGACAACGATGCAAACACCGGATTTTAATGAAGGAGCAATGTTAACGAATGAGAATGTGAGAAAAACAAACTAAATTTTAATGTCGATGAGGTCGAAAATCGCTTGCACCACTTTTTTTAACTTGCTATCCTTAAGCTAGTATTTTCCGACCTTCAAGCGATTTTCGACCTTATTGACAATGATGCAAACACCAGATTTTAATGAAGGAGCAATGTTAACGAATAAGAATGTGAGAAAAACAAACTAAATTTTTAATGTCGATAAGGTCGAAAATCGCTTGCACCACTTTTTTTAATCTAATTCGATAGTCTCATGATGAAATGAAAAGGTGCTAGAAATTGTAGCTGTCGTCACCGAATAATAGCCAGATCTAGTTGCTGAGTTGGCATCACTGGTGCAGATTTGAAGTTGTGACAAATCTATCGTATCGATAGGCAGGATGGTGTATGGTGTATATGGACGAACTGCCGATTTGAAACAATTGCAAGCGTCAATTAAAAAACAATTGCAAATATCGATAGGCAGGATGGTGTATGCCTACTATAATAGTCAAATTATAATATTCATTAGGATTTTTTCACATAACACGCGAAATTATTATTTCTTTCAAAGATAGAAATGTATAGAAGACAGAAGTGCCAAACTCAAGTCTTTGCGTATACATGTTTCAATACCATATTGTGAAAAAAATACTTGGTACAGATGTGCAGTATTATACATTTTTAGAAAGGTTATTTTATGCTTTTTGCGATGCAACTTAAGGATTTAAAAAGTAAAGAAAAATATTTCAGTAATTACTTAAAAAGTGACATACCTTATTTTTCACTTAATTTTTTTATTTCGTCGAAGGTTTTCAGTGTTACCCACGTCTGCCCACGCGCTACTTTTTGTGTTAACTAGTAGTCTAACTATTCATAAATAGAATTCAAAGAAAATCAGCTGCGGATATTTGCGGTTTTAGAAGATATGAGAAAAAAACTGATAAAAGTCAGAACCCGAAAATTGGTATCTTTTGCGGTTTACAGACTACGGGCTTTACGAGTTTGAGTTTGAGTACACAGAAGCTCATCTTGTCGAAGAGTTAAGAACTGTTGACACTCAAAAGATATTAGATACCTATCTCAAGTAAGTGGAACGACTCAGACCAGACGAAGATTTTTTCCGATACGGAAGCATTGAGTGTTTTTATAGATTTGGTCCATATAGATACTCCATCTGGTTCCACATGCACGATATGTGAGGTTACTCCACGGCTAATGAGTGACCTATCGAAAGCAACTGCCAGACCTGAAAACAAGAACGCCTACCAATACGGATTGTCCACCTTACATGCCTAGATTCGCTGCATGGAAATGTTATGCATATTTCCTTTATTCTTTTGTTTAAGACTTGGTCTGCGTTAACTTAGGAAAGTAAGAGATTAAAAAAAGAAAAGAAAGAACTATTTCAAAAGCGTTTCAGGGAGGAGTTGGGATTAATCGTCGACAAACCTCGGCAATACGAACGAACATACGACTTCATGAGAAGATGTCTTTAAAACGATTTTATACACGTCAGATCCTTAAATAAATGCCATTTCGAGCCCAATTCGAGCACCTAATTAGTTAGTTTACCATTTTTTGTAAATAATTAAATTAATTTGAGATTTCCTGGTTTTCCTTTCATTTAATTTATCATGTTTGTTAGAGAGATTTCATCCTTATAATTGACCCTAACGATCGATGCAATAAAAGTACAGGGTATAACTTTTTCAGATTTTAGCCGGTTCGATTCCCGGGTGTCGAAGAGAATTTTCGAAAAATTTTGAATGCAGTTTGCTTTCTATTTAAAAATAAAGGAATGTTTCCTTTGAGTAAAATTTTCTATCTGCAGTATTAAGAGTACTTTCCCTCCAGATGGCATTACAAAATTTTACCCTATACACAAAGTGTATATATATTTTGTTTACTTTGCTTGTTGTAATTAACCATGGTCTAATATTTTTAGTCATTATAAACTTGTATTCCACTTGAAATAAATTGTTAACTTTATTTTTTTCGTGATTTTTTCCTATTTCTTTCATTTTATGCAAAAAAACATACATAAATATACAAGAAAACACTATAAACTACACACCATTCGAATCTCCAAACCTTACTGCATATTTGTGCCAAATTTCATCACGATACGACAAAAATTCATGAAATTACAGATTTTTGATCCGAAACAGACCAATATTTTCCATAGTGCAACGTGACCATGAACAAGTGGGTACCTATAAGAGTTGATTGATTCACTTGGTATATCACTATCAGGCCCCCAAAAGTCCTGTTAAATTTCGACCCAGACATCCTCTAACAGATATTAGTTATAACTAACATTAAAATGTAAAGTAGAAACATCCTTATTACAACATAAAAAAGGTAAAATTTTCTTTGTTTACAGGCCAAAGAGTATGGACAAAGGAGTTCTGCATCAGCACTATCACGGTTTTCAAGGATACGGCGACTGCCTAGACCAGCTCATCGTGTTATCAATCCTGATGAAGGTAAAAATATTGCATATTATCATTATTTCGCGGCAGACGGCCACTGGCTACTGTATATGGTACAGTCACGAGCAATAACATGTATATACTTAACAAAATTCAAACGCAATTTACTCGTGAACTACTGGTTTCCACTTTGAAAAAAGACCCTATTTCGTGATAGTATGGCTTCCAAAATATAAGTATAATGAAAAGGCAAAAGTTTAATCAATATGATAGCAGAAAATCGCTTTTGAATACTGCATAGTGTATACATGCTATTGCTCGTGTCTGTACATGCGCGGGCATGCCAACGAGCGAGTAACGAGTGAATATTATATGAAAAAACAGAATTCAGATTTAGTTAGGCCCGTAAAGCGGAAACAGTCCCACGACCCCAGGAAAGATTACGAACTCGTAGCCTCCTCCACTTAACCTTACAATTAACTAAATCGTAATAAAATTGACAGAATAAATTGATTCCTTTATATTATAGTAAATATTCCATATCATCACACAACGCCATCTAGTCCCAAGCTAAGCAGAGCTTGTGTTATGTGTACTAGACAACTTTACTGATAAACATACTTATATATTTCTAAATACATAAATATTATAGATAAATTACACCCAGACACAAAACAAATGATCGTGCTCATCATGCACAGACATGACATTTGTCCTGAGTGGAAATCGAACCCACGACTTCCGGCATTATAGTGGTCAGGGTCACTAACCACTTGCTTATTCTTTATTAAATACATAAAATATGAAATTTTCGCAGATTGTTTCCTGGTTACGTCGGAAGAAGGGGAGTTATTTTTTAAATCACCGTCCAGATGAACCGATTGTGTGCGGCATCTACATGATAGCCGAGCCTGATAAAAGAATCGAGGTCATCTTTAACTACCTCGATGTACCCTGCGAGAATGGAGGATTGGTCGCGGTAAGTTTACTAAGAACGAAAATATGACTTTTATTATCATTAGTTCGGATCTACTGAGGCGGACCGCGAGAGGCAGAGGACAGCGTCCTACTTCCGCACCAACCGCAGTGGTAGACGCTCGCATGGCGTCGGACGTCGGCAGACGATCTCTGGCCACCGTAGGCGCAGGCTTGCGGACAGCGAGTAAAGGGCTACTCGCTGTCCGATAGACCATGCCCGGGTCGACGGCGCGTCGCGTTCCACGCGCGCCTCAATGAGCGTCAGAATAATGACGGGGCTCCCTCTTAGAGGGCCAAAGCCTGCCGGGGTCGCGGGACTTATTTCATTACCGTGATCCCGGAACATAAAGGGCTATTGAAGGACACCGTGGATTTTAGTCAATACAAGTCTGACAGTCCCTCCCGCACTGCCCGGGGAGGGAGGACTCATTTAATGATTTTACCACGTCAAAAAAATAAAAAAGGCGCTCGTTGGTATCTTCAACAGCATATTTTAAGTAATATTTAAGGTGAATTTTCAGTTACCCATAAATTACTTCGTCGATTGTAAGAAAATCCGTTGGGTAAGTAATAGCAATTATCATCATCAGCCATAAATGTTCCCACTGCTGGGACACAGGCCTCGTCTCTGTGAGGGGGAGTGGGCCATTAAAAAATCACGTGGGTCCAGTGCGGGTTAGCGGATATAGCAATATTTTATTATATGAAGGGAAAATCTTGGTGCTTTTACTCGTCGAGAATTAATTTATAAAATTTTGCTGGAAATTATATACCTACTTATTAAAAATACGCTTCGAGGAAAAAAGTATAAAAACGAAACCCTTCAAAAAACGGAGATATTTGAAAAAAAATCGATAAAAAATTTAAACCCCTAATTGGCCTTTATGTTACTGAATGAAATATTTTAGTTCTGAAATTATAATTCTGCTTTATTATCAATATTTTAGGCAGGCAGATCTGGGGTCATCCCACATGAATTGGAAAGTTAAGGACATGATGTTAAATTCTATTCACATTTCACATAAATTCAAACTTCTGTGATAAATATTCTGATCCTTTTTTTCATAATTATTGTTGAAATCATCAAAAGAGTCCGTTCAACCAGGGCAGGACGGGAAGGACTGTCAGACTTGTTCTGACTAAAATGCATGGTGTTCTTCAATTTAGCTTACCACGTTACTCGTTAGTCCCATAACCCCGTCACACTTTGGCCCTTTAAGTCATTTTGCTGACAGCTTCATGAGGCACGTGTGGTACTATACGACGCGACGCCGACCACCCTAACTTTAATTTTGTAAGGGCCTGTATGTTATGACCATAATTTAGAAGCCTATAAAGCGTCAACAAAATTAAGTAAACTCGTTAACAAAAATGATTAAAATAACTCCATAACGGATGAAGTATTAAGTCTGAAAACGTCGTAAACTTTTATAACAATAAAGTGGTTAAGAAAACTTTAATTGAATTTTTTTGCGGGCTGTACCCGCTGGTGTTAGTTATTACGTTGTAGCTTGCCTAGATCAGCTGTTTTCGCTAGACTTTATTAATTTTACAGGCCATTGAAAGCGGTTTTGCTTAGATCTTGACTTTGCTCTGCTCTGATTTAAGATAATGTTGCCATAACCTTAATCTTACGGCTCTATCTTGGCGTTTAGATTATTTGAATCAGGTAACATTACGCAACGTAAAGGGTACTTTTCCATTTTTAAGGGAACTAGTTGTCTTAATTTTTTTAATTAATTATAGGTTTTTTGAGTGGCCTTGAGTGGATCGGAAGTTACTGTCTGACTCTTACTGATTAAAAATCCACCACCATCAGTAGTCCTTTGGGATTCAGAATCATGGTTACCTTTACAGAATTCCGCGAATTTACTATAACTTTGTTGTAAAAAAATGGGTTTAAAGCGCAACGAGCGATTTCCTTTATGAAAAATAGAGTTCACGTTAAAATATGCAACGGATTGATTTAGTCTCAACCTGTATGCACAAATTCAATAAAAAACACGCCTGTCATTTAAAAAAGTAAAAAAAAAAGTTCTACAAAAAAACGTAGCTTGCAATCCCCGATGGGCAGTAGTGTAAAAATAACCAAATCCATCTTCAAGTATAATAAAAATAACTTTATTTCAGTGGGTGGACGGCTGGGAGTTGAATGGCCAGGTGTGGCCAGCGGACACGTGGGACGACGACCGAGTGGTGGAGTCCTGTGACCAGAGACCAGCGCGGAAGCTGGTCTCCAGACAAAATGCTGCCTTAGTGCAGTACCGAGTACCTGCAAGGGGGAAGGGATTTGCTGTTACTGTACGACACTTGAAGAACTCTAAACGTAAGTTTTTTGCCTATATCACCTCCTTTTTTATCATTCCACTCCCCGAGGGCAGGACGGGAACTGTCAGACTCGTACCTACTGACTAAAATCCACGCTGTTACTTCAATAGCCTTTTACGTTTCACTGTCACGGTAACCTGATAATGCAGTCCCGCGATGCCTATGTTCCCTCCTGCGGTATTATCTTTTTTGTGGAAAGAAGGGCTAGGAAATGATGGATGGACCGCGTGAAGGATGATAATAGCACGGAAGGAGGTGACAATTGAAACAACTCAACTGTCGCCTCCTCCTCTTTCATGAACTGGTGATCAGGGAAAAATAAACTATCTCTATCTCTTTTCTATAATTTTTTTTCACTCAAAAGTTTTTTCTTGCTTATAAGTTGTTTGAAATAGGTTATCCAAGTCAAAATGTTACAGTTTTATTAATAGACTGTATATAAATAACTATCAATTCCCAAATGACTTCGAAACCGAACTAAATTTTCTAACTTACGTAACAAAAGTTAATCCAAATGGCTGAAACTAAATCAAATAGCTTTATCACATGTCATAAACGGCTACATATAAACGAATTAACAAAACTTATGTTACTTAACTTTCCTTATCTCTTCAGATGGCTATAAACATAAGTTTACTTTCACCAAACACATCATGCTTGTATTACAGCGCAGTTACGTTTTTTTTAGCGTGGTAAAAATAATAATCAATTGAGTCCGCCCACCCAGGGCAGGGCAGGAGATACTATCAGACTGTACTGACTAAAATTCGGTGTCCTTCAATAACGTTCCAGGTTATTTTCACCTGATGAGACAGTCAGACACGACCCGGCCAGTCAGATGACCTGTGGCCTGAGTTTCTTACAGTCCATTTAACAACTGGCCATTTATTTTTGACTTGTAGACCTGGAAAGAAAATGTGTTTCATAAAACTACTTTAAAAAAAAAAACAAAAAAGTTAACTAAATAAGAAATACTGCTACAAGATATGTTATACAAGAAAAATACTTATAAAAGTTTGTGTACGCCTATGACTGTACATTTTTGTTTACCTCGAAGCAGAAAAAATTAGTTAGTCAACTCTCGGTGTTTCTAACTTATTTTAAAAGTTTTACTTATTAAAATGCCAGCAACATGGCGACACTTTACCCATAAGTTGCTGTTTCTTGAAATTAATTTTGAATACCCATCTTTTAGTAAGATTATACAACGATTAACATACTTTCCAAAATGACTGAGTACTTGCTGTTTACCACGGGTTTATTCGCTTCTTAGTTTGAAATGTTCAACAATTTATTTTTCGTGTGAGAATGTGGCCATCCTCTGATAATAGGCAGACATGACTCACCCTTATTTAAGTTATTCATTCATGTATCATTTTTAATTCTGTATTAATATTTTTTATACACATGTTTAAGCAAATAAAAAAATCTATTCTATTCTAATAAATTAATCATAGTAAATTAACCCGCCTTTGGGAACACCACAGTCCTCTTCTAAATTACCACGAGCGAAATCGCGCGGAAAAGCTAGTATCCAAATACACGCCCTCGCCGTCAGTAAAATTCGTGTACCTAACATTTTGCAATGTTTGTTCAAATATCGGAACTGTTTTTATAAGTTATGAGTACGAATAACTGGTATTTCTGGCACTGGAACTGTGGGCAGTGGCTAAATATTTGATATTGCATATGGACATCGAACGAACTAGGTACATTTGTATAAAAATGTATGCGTGCCCTCTCGAAATTGATCCAATTTTGAATGAAATGTACGTAACGGAATATATTTACTTCGGAGATTAGATTTTTCATCAATTGGAGATGTATGTTTGTTAAGGTCGTATGTCAAGTACCCATATAATATGTACCTATGTACATCATAGTGAACGTTAATCGAATCTTTAACACAGATTAAAGCCTTTGACAGGCGAGGCGAATGCGATCCGAAGCGTTTTTATTTGTTATGTATGGAATTGTTTGAATCCAGTCACATAGCTAGAGTGGAGACCACGGACTAGCAAGCGCAGCGTAGGACGTCCACCAACAAGGTGGACAGACGATCTTATAAAGGTCGCCGGAAGACGCTGGATGCAGGTCGCTTCCAACCGGTGTATCTGGAGATCTAAAGGGCAGGCATATGTTCAGCAGTGGACGACCTATGGCTGAGATGATGATGATGATGATGAGTCACATAGAAAAACGAACTCTTTTCATAAGACACTTTAAACCATCAGCCACCTTTCTAGGTCATCTCGTCACCTTTTTTCTGGATCGGCCAAGACTGCGGCTACCAGCTTTCACCCAGCGGCCATTATGCATGCGGCTGACTTGGCCCGATGACTTACCAAGTAAAAAAGGGGCCTTTTACTAAGTGGTGTAATCATCAAATGAGTCTGCCAGCCCAGGGCCTGTCAAACTCGTAACTGTATAATATCCACAGTGTCCCTACAAAATAGCCCTTTTCCATAATAATAATAATATTTAATAATAATATTTCACAACTATCACACAACGCCATCTAGACCCAAGCTAAGCAGAGCTTGTATTATGGGTACTAGACAACTGATAAACATACTTATATATTTCTAAATACATACATATTATACTCGTAGATAAATTACACCCAGACACAGAACAAATGATCGTGCTCATCACACAAACATTTGTCCTGGGTGGGAATCGAACCCACGACCTCCGGCGTAGCAGTCAGGGTCACTAACCACTAGACCAACAGGCCAGTCAGTTTTCCATGGTTTCCTGATAAGATAGTCCCGAGAACCCAACTAGAAAAGGGCCTCATAAATTATTTTTTCTATTTGATATTGAACACACACACAATAAAGATTTTGTTGAGTATGTCCACACCAAAAGAGTTACCAACATTTTCTGGGCGAAAGCATAATCTGTTTCAAACGCCTAGCTGTCAAACAATACATTCTTAGTCTTCACTTCCCACAACTGACACTTACCGGGTGTAAGGGGCATCAACGCACAAACGGATACCACGGGTCCAGGACATGATTCGAGACCCCCCAGTGTTGGAATTTTTCGTCGGTTTTCCTAATTTTCCAGTATCGCAGTACCTGTAGTACCCCGGCTCACTATAAGGCCCCTCGCCCACGAGCGACTTTTTGTAGCGATGCAGTCGCGATGCTGACGCGCGTAGCATCGATTCAGATGCGATGCTGTCGCTAGCTGTGTGCCCTCGCCCACGGGACCAGATTCAGTCGCGATGCAAACGCGATTCGGTCGCGATGCAAACGCGATTCGGTCGCGATGCAAAAATTCCTTGGATCAGTACAGTTGCAAGATGGACGCCGTTGAGGCAACATTAGTCACACTCCCACCCCCCTCCGACCTCTCTACCGATGTCATTCCACGCGGTCGCGCGTTTGTATCGATACAATCGCGATGCAGTAGCGCGTTGCAAATGCGACACTCGCGTTAGAAGCGATGCTGTAGCGCGTTGCAAATGCGACACTCGCGTTAGAAGCGATGCTGTAGCGCGTTTGCTAAACGCGCTACAGCATCGCTGCAAAAAGTCGCCGTGGGCGAGGGGCCTAAGAAAAAAAATTAAGTATTAAAAAATTAGGAAAAGACCGACGAAAAATTCTAACACGGGGGGCGACCAAAATCATGTTCTGGACCCATGGTATCCGTTTGTGTGTCGATATCCCTTACACCCTGTATAATGGACATCATTAAGGTCAGTGTGGTCACCCAGCTTTATCGTCACCGCTAATTTCTTCTTAAACCAGTACATTACCCACAGCATTTACCAGACCCACCCAACTAGCACCGAACGATAAGTTAATGTTTTCACTAGAACTTTTTCTCTCTTCGTTTGTTTTATGACTTACATTAACATTGCGAAGATGAACTACGAGAGTATCCTGAGAATAAAACTACAAGAAGTAACTTGATGATCTCGCTTAGTCTAGGAAACTGCTAATGTTATAATAAAGGATCTAGTGTAAGTAGGATGCTTTTGTTATTTTCTACCAAATTCAACCCGCGGTTTCGTCTTTTTTAAGGGTAAATGTTTTTTTTTTTTTTTGTTGTGATGTCGTCCATCTTCTCTTGCCGCTCTAAGTAGAGCGGACCGAGACTGTCAGACATGTACTAGTTTAGAAACAGGTTCCAGATCAGAGGACACCTTACCAATATTCCCGCAACTTCGGCTGACCGACTCATGCAAAAATCATAAAAAGAATCGACCGAAAAATGACTTAAGCTTACCGTTGTGCACGTGCAAAGAATTAAGAGCGAGGTCTTTCATCAGTATTCAAACTATTCGTTAAAACTTAAATAACAGTTATTTTCTTTACTTTTTTAAAAACGTTGCCCCACACTAGGAATTTCTCTTGTTTATGTGGGTGCATTTACAAACATAGAAACTCACATGTACACAAACACCCTGACCCGGACAACTACTTACAGATCATAAGTATTTGTTCAATGCGGGGATCGAACCCGCGACACGCTGCGCAGCAGTCGATCGCTCATCCACTGCGCCAACCGTATCGTCTTTTCCTATGGCGGGTTTCCCTGCCAAGCTGACCGCACGCGGATGGTCAAGGCTGATGGGTCACTATACTATGTAGTAAGGTAGCATTTCTGAGTAATGCTGACCGCTCAGACGGCCGCTTACTACGTAGCATATACGTACGGCACTCGTGCAGTAGTGGCTTGCCGATTCTTATGCTTGCTCGCACTAAAGATGACCCATCAGCGCTGACCATCCGCGTGCGGTCAGCGTGACAGGAAAACCCTGCCTTTAGTGTGGCCCCCGCATTAGTAGACGAAGTTTTGGTGGCAATCGAATTAACGGTTTGGCAGCGCACAAAATACGCACAGACACATTTAATTTCAATAAATTATTAAAATTATATCTTCTTATTACTTATGAACCCCATAACATATTCATAACAGCAAAACTCTAGTTTCCGCAAGGTTGGAGGTCATAACGTAGAAGTTTTGAATAAACTGTAGACTTCAGCAGAGTGAAAGGAAGTGGGTGTATGTTCGAGAGTGTAAAACAGCGTACTGGGAACAAGTTTCTTCATAGAAATATTAGTTCTTCAAAAACTGTTTATAGTGGAGCTATTTTAAAATTGCTAATAACCTATTAGATTTTTAAAAAAGTCTGTTTTCTTGTTGGCTACTTCATCATAATCACTAGCCTTTAATGTTCCCACTGCTAGGACACAGGCCTCCTCTTTTGTGAAAGGGATTGGGCCATAATTCACCACGCGTGCCCGGTGCTAGTTGGCAGATGTCACATGTCTTCGAATTTTTGGTTCTAGGACATGCCATGCCATGCCGTCTCTTCACAATGTTTTCCTTCCCCGTTTTGAAAGCAGTGGTGATGAAATAAATTACACAAAATAATGCACCTAGCGGATTTGGAACCCCGGCCTATAACTCTTAAGTCGGGCCCGATACCCCTGGGCCACCACTGCTCTCTACAGTAGCTACATACATCGTGTTAAAAACACTTCATTCGATTTTCGATTCGTCAAACCAAATCGACGCAAGACATCTTGTAGTATCTCGAAAAGTGGAACTTTACACCAGAGCCAAAAAACTATTTAAAAATTCATAACCCGCAAAATAGCTGAAGTCGAGAGGTGATTTTTGGAACATAATTATATTTCTTATAATACTCGTACATAATATAATGAAATTTTTCGATAACACTAAAGTTCCAAATTTGGTAAACATGAGTTTTTGCGAGGCGATATTACATCAATTGCTTTTTCAATTTTAGTCATCAATGTTGCTGTATCTTGGTCATAGACATCATTGACATCAAAATATTTTTTGTGAGAAATATGGGTCTGTATTCACATCGTCTCGTACCTATATTATGTAGTTGAACAACGACAATACAAAGTTTTACCACACTTTAGGTCAGCCTATTGAAACCGGCAAACCTTACTATATTTTTGAGTCAGCTCATCATAATTTGAGAGCCGAGGTTTTGTCTGGACGCATATATAGGTTTATTCGATTTGCTCTAGCTGTACAGAATGAGGTTTAACGGAATATCTATTCCAATATTATAAAGCTGAAGACGAAGAGCTTGTTTGTTGAACGCGCTAATCTCAGGAACTACGGGTTCAAATTGAAAAAAAGCTTTTTATATCGGATAGTCTATTTATCGAGGAAGGCCAAGGCAAAGGCTATGTAACATAACGCTACGACCAATAGGAGAGGAGCAGTGAGCAAAAGCGCGGGGAACATATTGCGACCACAAATGAATGTACGTCTAAAATTGTATGTATCCGAGCAAATATGTGCAGACATTACCCCGACATAAATAACCTAGAGAAGTCCATACCAGCTTCATTTATCGACTTCTACAAACTTCAATAAACGCGAAAATGAAACAGAAAATCACCTGTCTCTTTTTCTACAGCTTGCAACGTGATGCTGTTTGGTGCTGAAGGCGTGTACACTCTCCGGAACCATGGTGAGACCGGCAATTGTTCCATGCTGGCCGTGTCTCCTGCCACAGTCCAAGTACTGGACCTCAACGTGGGCGTCACCATCAAGAAGGGACGACTCATTGAAATGGAAACTGGGACCATTCACCACGTAAGTTCAATAGTTCTTAAAAAAAAAATAGAATCAGGCGTTTCTTTGCGAAAATCCATGGCATTAAATGTTATGAAAAATACCTAGTTTCAATAAAAAAAAAATCAGGCTTGATGCAGGATTCAAAAACATGCCATGCATGTTTTCCCATGCATGGCATGTTTTTCCGTTTTTCTTGCCCGTGTGCATATGCATGAAAGCGGGAGGGTGGTAATTGCATCCTGCATCAATCCTGGATTTTTGTCGCAAAACTTAAACTAGAAATTTTTCAAAACATTTAGTCAATAGTTCTTCATAATCATCGTAGTCTAATTTTGTATAGAAACTTTTTGGTTTTCGAATGAATGTTATTATAGGTTTCGCAATGTTTGGTTAGGGCACTTGAATTATTATGAGAACGAAAGTTAGTTATCATTCAATTTATTAAAAGGAATAATACAGTCCTGTTTTCCTTTGGTGTTACAAATTTCGATTTTTAAAATCATTGGAAAATTATAATAGGTTATACAACTCTTGTATAACGTAAACTACCTAATTACAATCATGTCTTATAAGGAAGTGAATATCTGGTTGACCGAGCTTTGCTCGGTTTTTAAAATGTCTATATCTTGCGAACCGAGCTTTTCTCGAACCTGGGACTTTGATAAATCGATTCCTTGAGCCGAAAAACCCCTAATCTGTAACTTTCATGAAAATGCTTGGAGCCGTTTCCGAGATCCTGATTATATATAAATATACAAGAATTGCTCGTTTAAAGATATTAGATAAGTGCTTTGTCCCTTTTCACACACTTTTGCAAAGATTTGACTTAGCTCCTAGACATATTGGAATGTTGTTCCGCTACAAGTTTCACATACACATTATTTTAATAAACGCCAGCCGGCAATAGCCCACGCAACATAATTTATGAAACAATTAGTGGCCACCAGTGGTTTTCGTGTGACACAATGATAGACAGACGCGGTATGGAGCATTGTTTCATGGAATTGGGAGATGGTCCATCCGTTTCGCAAATATTTTGTCAATTTGAAATGTGGAAAATTGTAGGACAATGATAGGTTGTTTTGAGAAAATCTAATTATGTAGGTAGTTCATCGGTTAGATCACCAAAAACTATTAAACTTTATTTTTTTGTTAAATTAATGGCGTTGCGACGTTTTTAAACTTCACGAGTCCCAACTCTTGAGTTTTGATGCGTCATAATTATCTTCCTAAATATTCATCGGTTTCACAAAAGAAAAATGCGTGCCTATTCTTTTTCAAAACTTCAAGTAACAGAATTAAATGAATGCAATTTATTGATCCTGTCAATATGCTATTTTTTTAATAAACATGTCTAAACTGTCTATGTGAAAAAAGGTCATGAATTGGCACAGTAATTTAGACAGTTTAAGCGAGTTATGGTCATCTACCAAAACGAACTAAGCTCGCGCGGTGGGTTACAGCTCATTCCTTAAGACAGAGAGGAGACTTGTGTCCCAGCAGGTGGCCTAACATGACGCCAGAATGGTAGGCCCAATGTGAGAACGAGATGGCGCTAGACAACTTGTATAGCTATGTCTCTTTCCCACACTGAAACTACTAAGCTCTCACTGTGAGAGGCCATGGTAGGCGACCAGTGATAGGTTGTTACCGGTACAGACTATCACCCAAAATCATCAAATAAGTCCTCCCGCCCTGCACTGGGGGACTGTCAGACTTGTACTGACTAAAATCCACGGTGTCCTTCAGTGGAAGGGCTACTATGTTCCGGGGTCACGGTAATGGAATAAGTCCTGCGACCCCGGCAGGGTTCGGCCCTCTAGAGCCCCGTCATCATGCTGACACTCTTTGAGGCGCGCGTGGAACACAACGCGCCGTCGACCTGGGCATGGTCCATGGTCGGACAGCGAGTCGTCCATTACTCGCCGCCCGCATGCCCGCGCCTACGGTGGCCGGAGATCGTCTTGCGTCGTCCATCGCGCAGACTATTACGCATACAGAGCTTTTGTTTAATGTTAATGTATGAAAATTCATCTGTAATTATTCAAGTCATCCGTCGAATGAAACACCAAATTGAATGAGAGTAAATTACAGTCTTACAATGTTAAATGGCGTTATGAAATTGCTAATCATAATTCTACTTCAAGTCAATTATTCGCAGAAATTGCTTTTATGTGAATGAAAGCTAAGACATCTATATTTACATAATAATAACTGTCGAGATTAACCCTAGTGATACAATTTCGTGATAATTGAAGTTCAAAAACAAGTTAAACTTTATTAAAAGGCTCATCAAAGTAAACCAATCTATTTTGTGAGTTAGTAGCTGTAATTGGCGTATTTCGTTGAACATTTTGGATATTGTTTGAATATTTTCGCTTTATTTTGATTTCTTTTTATTTCAAAAACCGGCTTTTTCACTACACCACTTCATTTTGGATTGTTCTGTTCTTCTTTAATTTTTGTTAGCGCGTATAAAAAACGATTTAAGAAGTTTGCATGTTGGTCGTCTTATAAATGAAAATATAATAAATGAAATAAATTAAAATATAATAATCATCATGCTTAGGTACGGGGTATTGGACCTTGAATATGTAAATACAGGCGAATTACACGAAATTCTAATAGCATTCAGAATTTGTAATTTCAACCGCAAATCAACTAGGACATAGCCACAACTGTAACTACCACAATAAGCCTAACGTTACAATTCCATTGTAATTTTAGGCTTATTCTGTTTAATATGACTATAACGGGTACTGTGACACACACATAATGAAACCAAGATGTTCCTTTATATTGCGATAAATTTCAAACAGATGAAGCAGACATGTGCTAGAGTGGAGACTGCGAATGGACAAATGTATTTTAGGACGCCCTGTGGCATTATCTTCTTATCATGTCGATGACAATCTAAGGCCCATTGTCTACGTAACCGCACGCTTTCGTCAATTGACGATTGCAAGACGAATGCTTGCATCTTGCGTAGAAACAATGAAATCTGTGTCCACGAAGCGGCAAAAATGCATGACGAACACAAAACGAGCGGCTGATGCGACGTTGCCTCTTCGTGAGACCCACGATAATTTATAGGTGATAAATTTCTTGTGTTAGGCAGTGTAAAAAATAAAAACTAATTTTCCAGAATTTTGGAAAAAAAAATGTTTTTTAGTAACTAATACATTTTGGTACTGTTATTTTAGGGTGCCCTACTTCTGAATGAAACAACGGAACACTTAAATGATCACTCGTGTGTCCTGTTTTCACAGTAATTTTTTTTGTATTATGTACATATTTTATTTAATCGAATACTATATTTACATTACCCTTACCACGAATTTTTAGTATTTGAGACGTAAAGTAAATTGGAACTTTGACAATTTCAAATTGTCAATTTTCAAGGAAAAAACTAGTTCCCTTTTTGCACACCGGAGGCGAGCCGCATTTCATTTTTTCATACAAGAAACGCTGCAAATAATGGAAAGACGCTGTAAAGTAAAAGAGTGAAAATTCGTGCTAAGGGTACTGTATATATTTGCCTCCCTTCATATTTCTTTCTCAATTATATATCTCGATGTCTCAAATCGAGCTTTATAGAATCGTGTTGTATAAGAATAGGCGTGTGGTCTAAATATTTTCTGTCCAGCCCGGCTTAGTTCATACCAGAGTTCAGATCGGGAATTCTAGGAATGTATTGACGGTTCAGTTGCTTGGTACGATGGCTAAGGAATGTGACGACAAATCTATCGAGTAAAATGGCTCTTATAGACATTGTTTTGATACAAAGAGATTTAAAAGAACCACTTTAGAGCGGGCATTGGGAAAATTGACATACAAAATTGTTGATGCCGTGCGTCAGTAGCACTATTTAGCGTTGCATAGCAACGCGACTACTAGATTGAGCGACTTTTTACCTAGTGGTAAAAAGTTTTGGATCACAACTTTCTTCGTGATGTCCCGTCTATTGCTCGTATATAGTTTAACATCTTTGTTTTGATCATACAATTTTGGAACTTCTCTAAGAAATAAGCACTACTTTTGTAGTCTTAATTTCTATCTTATTGTTTTTATTTCTTACATTGTTGTGTTTGATGGTGGGTCAGGTTGAATTATTATAATCCACCTTATACGTATTAAAATACAATTCGCGTGAACATACATGTCTATGGTAACGATATGATCTTTGTTATTTTGACGCATTCAAGCGATTTATAATGAACATGTGAGTCTAGATTCTGTTGATTTTACAAAAATGTATAGCGATTTTGTTTTCCACAGTGCACAAAGCGCGGCTTAACTGATTACCTGGACATTGGAGGTGCCAACGGACTCGACCACACCAAAATGGAGGTCCATGACAGTGTGTGTGGACTCGACTCTAATGAAGGTAATAATATAATATCTGGATGACCGAGCTTCGCTCAGTTTTTCAAATTTCTATATCTTGGGAACCGAGCTTTTCGCGAACCTGGGACCTTGATAAATCGATTCCTTGAGTCGAAAAACCCCTAATCTGTAACTTTCGTGAAAATCCTTGGAGCCGTTTCCGAGATCCTGATTATATATAAATAAATATACAAGAATTGCTCGTTTAAAGATATAAGATTAGTTACATGCAGTCAGTTCACTGCATTACTTGACTCTTTTTCCTCTCCTGTTATCTGTGTCTATCTCTGTACCAACATTCATTAAAATCGATCTAGTAGTTTAGGCATGACAATATAATAAACAAAATTACCTACGTTCACAATTTTTACATCAATAAGGATACGGATGAGTGTATTAATCTTTCTCCTCCATAGTATATTTATTTTTTTATCACTATTATCAAATGCTTATTCCATCAGGGCAGGACAGGAGGGACTGTCAGACTTCTGCTGACTAAAATCCACGGTAATCCTTTAATAGCCTTACGTTCTGGTGAAATAGTCCCACAGTCCCGACCCCTGCAGCTTTTGACCCATTAAGGGGAGCTCCTTCAGTATTCTCCTCCATATTTAACTTTGTTTTCATCTGAGTAAAAAAATTACAGGGTGGAATTTTGTTATGCCACCTGGAGGGAAAGTACTCTTTATACTACAGATAGAAAATTTTACTCATAGGAAACATTCCTTTATTTTTGAAAGAATAGAAAGCAAACTGCATTCAAAGATTTTCGAAAATTCTCTTCTCCCACACCCGGGAATGGAACCGGCTAAAATCTGAAAAAATTATACCCTGTACTTTTATCGCATCGATCTTTAAGGTCAAATAAAAGGATGAAATCTCTCTAACAAACATGATAGGTATATTAAATGAAAAAAATAACTAATAAGTTAGTTTACTTACCATTTTATGTAAATAATTAAAATAAATTTAAGATTTCCTGGTTTTCCTTTTATTTAATTAAAAAATAAATGAATGTTTCCTTTGAGTAAAATTTTCTATCTGCAGTATTAAAAGTACCTACTTTCCCTCCAGGTGGCATTACAAAATTCCACCCTGTATATATTTGTATATATAGAAATAGTAGTTTTCCCTTGTGTGGTACCCGGAAAAATAAGGTACCTTGTAAGAAAATACGGCACTTTCATCTTCAATTCTCGGCGACAAAGAGCGAAGTCTCAAAGCGAAACGTATTTTAGATTTCCTTATAAATTAATAGTGATAGGTAACGCTATCCATATTCCAAACATATCGATGCCTATGAATAAGGGCAATTGTCAATTTTCCAATAGAGACTCTACAAGGAAGTAAGAGAGCCCTATATGAAATACCAGCGGTCATGTTTATACAGAAGAAATTTACTATTCTCTTTATTAAACATGGATGCACGGCAGTCTCCGGGGTCGCGGGACTGCCTTATCAGGTGACTGGAAACCCGGGAACGTAAAAGGCTATTGAAGGATCAGCATAGATTTGATTCAGCACGAGTCTGCCTAGGGGATACATACGTAACCTCAACAATCACTTCCTTAACTGTTGACATTCTGAATTGTTGAGATTTTGATTCGTTGGTCTTACGGTGTTGTTGTTTTAACTGTTGAGATTTTGATTGTTGAGGTCACGTATGTATCCCGTCTGGCAGTGTGATAATTTCACCACAATAATAAAACGAAAAGAGGAACTATGACTGGAAAAAAATTGTACCTCGTTCCACTAGAGGCGCTTTTTCATTGTCCGTACAATAAACGCCATAAATACTTTTAAGTACGCAGTAGCTAAAATACGGAAATGTGCTAACACTGATATTTCTAAAATCCCTAATAATACTGTCACTCAAGTGGGCCGATAAGCAATAAATGTCCAAGTTACTGATTTGCAATGTAGAAAAATACATAAAAAGTTTCAGCTAATTTTATACGCATAACATGATTGTGAATTTCCCAAATAAATAACGTTCAAGGAGAACGTTACCCAAATTGCTTTTCTGTCAACTTAAACCCTTTATTGCTTTTTATTGCCCTTCGAAATTTAAAAGACCGAAACAGTTTATTGCATGTTGTAATATGCAAATGTGTAGTAAAAAGTTATTGAAAGGGCTTCTTTTTCAGCGCGCCGTCCGACGTTCATCGCTTGCGAGGACACCGTTGTCCGACTGGTGTCCAGTGGACGTTACCACAACTCTGCGACCCTCGCCTTCGCCCCCCTTCCCCTGGAAGACCTGGAACACGCTGACCTCATGTGCGGCTTAAACGACCTCTAAATGAAAATACGCGCTCATTGAAAAGTAGCCTCTCGACTATGGCTCCAGGGATGACATTTGAATGCAAGATTAATTTATTTGAAAATTCACGTTCTACGAGTTCAATCGTTTTGGTACGTGAAGTCTAAACTGACCGTTTTTTATTGTTTAAATAAAAAAACTTCTTTATTCGTAATTTAACTGAATGGATGTAGATAGAATAGAGTACATATTTTAAAACTGACGTTAATACGACTATATTTATCGCTACTCTGTAATGACGGTAGAGTATCTGTATTAGAAATTATAAGTCTTAGATTAGATTAATCAATCAATCATTGATCAGAGAAAGTTTGCACTTTGGGCTTAGCCTGTCGACGTCGTCTTAGGCGCAAACTTTAATCAAACAATTAGTCTCTGTTATAGGTAAGTTGCAATACTTAGCGTCGATGCCAGATTGCGACAGGACCCTTCACTGGACGCGCCCTCGCATCCAATCAGGGGATCAGACGCAATAACGGTCACAAATTAATACCAAACTATGTAACTTTTTCCTGAATTTTATCAAAACCGTGTCAGTTTTTTTAGACATAAGTTAATATTACACATCTTAATGTAGCATTAAGAAACTAATAAGGTAATAAGTTTCCCGTAATGTTGCGTAGTTTGTGTGTTACCGAAATAAAAATAAAAATTTATTACCAAATTCAGTATCACTATTCTAGTCATGCATTAAGACGATCGCGTTAAATGTTAACGCTCTAGCTATTTGTCAATAAATAAATGTACATGATGATTGATGTTTTATTTTTACTTAACCTCCCCATTACACCTAACACCACACTCTAACATTATAGTCAGCCAGCTGTAATCTAAAAGTTTTAACTTAAAAAAACAATGCACTTCAAATTAAGCAAATTAGAGCCGGCTCACTAGAAACTTTTTTGAAACTTTTTGTCACCGTGACCAAAATATTCAAGTCCAATGTACCGGTCGCTATTTATAAGTTATTTTGTCACCATAATCAGCGCACTCCCATATCGTCATTACACTCGGCGAGGAAATAAAAAGTCGCCACGGCAAAAAAGTTACTAGTTGCTGACATTAGTCTCAGGTTCTTTTGATGCTGACTGTAATTGCACTTTTCCTTTGAACCTATTTTTTGTGATGCCGCTCCTCGTAACGATGCCTCATCGACAACACTACGCACACGATAAGTAACTCTCAACTCGTACGCACTGATAAGTGCTACGACTATATTACGATCTGCTACGACAAAGCTACGAGCTGCTACGAGGTGCTACGACAATTCTACGAAGCCGCTACGACGAGTCAACGACCTATATTCGCACTCCAATAAATTATTTAATATTCTTCTGCCGCGTTAATGTACAGGTGGCAAGCGCCACTACCAAGGAAGGTCCTGAGTTTAAGGGCCTTCGCGCCTTTTAAGCCGTAAAAACGTTACATTCTAAAGCATACTCCTAATTAACGGCTGGGTGTAAAGATTGAAAAAAAAATATGTTGAATGTATATTCATGTGCAACAATGTGAGTAAATTTTATTTTCTTATGACAAATAGTTGAACTGTAAAAAAATGTTTAACAACACGCTATTTTGTTCAAATAAATGCTCACTCCTTCTAAACGGCTTCATTCATTTAAAATATTTTTGAATGTATCAATCGGTGTTAAAATTTACTACAAAGTGAGTAACGCTCATGTAAATCAGTCAGTATTTTACAAAGAATATGTTGAAAATTGAGATTTCCACATATAAAAACCGGGCGAAGGCGGGTTTTTGCAGCTGTTTCTGCCTCGCTGCATAGTCTATGATATCATTTTGAGGTATCGCACCGTGAGTAGTCGCTGCGCCCCCGCAAGGGGGCGCGGCTGGCGGGTATGGACAGAGTCCTTGTTCCCGCGGAAGCGGGGTGTTGTGCTCACAACAGCGGGCACACGCGCTGGGGCGGCGATATAGCCTTGGTATCCTACGGGCGCGCGTGCTGTGAGGCGCGCGCCAGGTTGTGTAGCTGCTCGTTGTTGTTTGCAGGCGCGCCAGAGGTATCGCAGTACGCTCGGGACATATTAATATGTGCGGTGCAGATATGAAAGTGTGCGTTTAGCTCCGCCTGAATGTTCAAGGTCATTGAGGGTACTATGCGCCTTAATACCCGAATCGGAAAGTTGCTACGACAACGTTTCGATCTGCTACGACACAGCTACGAGCTGCTACGACTACGCTACGAGCTGCTACGACAATTCTACGAAGCCGCTACGACGAGTCAACGACATAATAATTATAATCACATTCCAATAAATTATTTACAATTATTTTACCGTTATTCTGTATTCGTTAGTCCCACGACCCCAAGTCCCGACCCCAATAAGATTCTGATACCAAAAAAGAAGCCTTTTCAGACTTGCGCACTTACACACGTATAAATACCTACATTAATAGGTACACACACAGTCACACACACTTTTTCCCGACTCGACTGCGCGACGCAAAGTAGGGTAATGTGTTTATGTTGATTATATTATTATTTCTAATTTTTTTTTAATTTATTTAATATTAAAATCAGATTTCTACCTTAAAATTTTGGACATGTAAACTTATTATTATTATTTACTCTATTGTGAAGGGAAGGAAATGATCTTCAGGATACAGTATTATGCAATAGCAACTTTTTCTACCGTTCTAAACAATTCAATTCAAAGTTACCGCTTCTAAGGGCGACTTTCACCAAAAGTTAAACATGTTTAAAATTTTATTTAGTGTCAATTTAGTGTCAAATTCAATAGAATTTTGACACTAAATAAAATTTTAAACATGTTTAACTTTTGGTGAAAGCCCGCCTAAAACTTCTACTATTACTCAATAGTAGGTAGGAACTTTTACTAACAACGACCTCTGTAAACCTTATACGGAACCAATGAATGCGACTCCCTGACGATATTCGCCATTTTTGAAATCCCTAGGAACCTGTTCTGATACAAAGTTGTTAGAAAAACATAGATGTCGCTGCAAACCGGAAAGAATGCCAATCGATGTACAGTTTCCGGGTTCGGAACAAAGTGTAATAACGTAGGTATTACGTTTTCAGAAATTTTCAATTTTGGATTGGATTTGAAAAGTTTTGGTACTTTTCAAATCCAATCTTAAATTGAAAATTTCTGTCGTTCGTGTCTAATTCGATAGAAAACGATCACAAAGTTACCGAAGCTAAGTCACATACTGTAATTAATATTAGGTAAACTGTGGCACTGCAATACCCTTAGCACGAATTTTCAGTATTTGAGACGTAAAGTAAACTGAAACTTTAACAATTTCAAGGAAAAAGTTAGTTCTTTCTTCGCACACCAGAGGCGCTGTTCCATTTTTTCATACAAAAACGCTATAAGTACTGGAAAGACGCAGTAGAGTGTAAAATAAAAGAGTGAAAATTCGTGCTAAGGGTACAGTTATTTTGTTTTTTCAAAGAAGTTTTGTAGAGCGCGTCGTCACAGCGCCCGTGGTTGTTATTGGTACTAGAGCAAAGGGGGGGTAAAATCTGATTTTTTTGTGGTATTACGCCTGCTCTGAAGTTTTGAAATTTTTTCACGTGAGAATACGACGCGACGGTTGTAAATATTTCTTCTATATTTTTGTTTCAATGCTCAGCTCACTAGCCTACTAGAAATCTGCAAATATTTTGTATGTACTCCGTTTTGAAATCTGCCTGAAGCCTGTTCTCATGTGCATGTACCTACTATTGCACTAGAAGCTTGAGATACTAGAATGCGCCCTCTATCGACCAGACAAAGCATTAAGTCGGCCTCGAATATCACTTAAGGCTAGTCTTCTAACGAAAGCGACCTCTGCCGGCGCGAATATAGCGAATGAAAACATAAAATACAAATCCTCATAAACCTTTCTGCATAATTGTCAACAATAGTTTATTCTTTTTAACAAAGATATTTAGAAGAACCTATAGAGCGACCATTGGGTAAATTGTTGATGCCGTGCGTCAGTAGCACTATTTAGCATTGCATGGTAACGCGACTACTAGACTGAGCGACTTTTTACCTAGTGGTAAAAAGTTTTGGATAACAACTTTCTTCGTGATGTCCCGTCTATTGCTCGTATATACCCAGTTTAATGTCTTTGGTTTTTAATAATCTTTGAGTAATCGAGAAGCAACCTAACAACAGAATAAAAAACAACGATTTTAATTAAATTTTATTGAGTAATTTTTTGGATAGAGATAATAAACAAATACTTATTTAAAAGCAATATATACCACTATTGTGTAACAGTATTCTGACAAAAATAGTTTATTCCCGCTACAGTGAAATAAATATTCGTGCAACTGTACAAACGAATTTACGTAATAATAAAATAGGTATACTAGATTTTTTTTCGACATTCAAATTCTATGACAATAAGAACTAATATCGAGAGTAATTTTAACGTTAATTTTAAGATGAACGTATAAAGAAAAACAAGGTTATAAAAACGTTGTTTTATAATTTCACCTACAGAAAGCGTTAGGGCACACGACACCATGATCCAACATATAAAACACATATTGTCGACGTCATTCGCATTTAGTATCAGTGATAAAACAAATAAGTGCACACTCATGTATACACACATTTAAATTAGCACCTAATTTGTAAAGCAGTATCTACTATTATCGTTTGCATAACAGATATAAGCTTTTACACAAATAACATTAAACATTTATTTTATCTAACAAATAATACCATTGTAGATTTTCCTAATTGACTACACATTTAAGAGCTGTTTTACATACATACAGTGTTACTGATTATTGTTACTTTACGCATATATTTTCAGATTCATAGTGTGGATAGTCTGCCTATATATGTAGATAGATAAGAAAAAACAAGAGTCCAGTATTAGTTACATAAAATTCTAATGGCAATCACATCAATTCTAAGTCTTATATACTATGCTATACACTACGCCTAATGAGTAGCTTATTTAACAAATATATTAACAGACAGTACGTATCAATATCGTCTCATACAGCGATAGGATGTAGGGTTCACCCTACATATACCTTAATGATAGATCTATGTGTGAAAACTAAAATTTTAGGCCTATTGAAAACAAATGATAAAGAGGTATCTTAGTTCCCGGTAGTACGATAAAGAAGCCACATTGACCGTGTTCTTTGGAAAGAGATAATTTGCAAGTTTCGGCTTCATCATCAGCCTTTATTTCCACTGCTGGACATAATATTATGCTTCTCGTAACATGCGCCACTAAGACCCGGTCTTGAACTCGTTTAGGTTCACTTTCTTGATCCAGTCTCTACTGGCTACCTTTCGCAGATCGTCACTACACAACATACGTTTGCCTATTCGCAGTCTTCACTCAAGGACACTTCCACCCCAATGGTTGTTTGTTCTGCTAGAGATGGGGCCAGCCCACTGCTACGTGAGCT
This sequence comes from Agrotis segetum, assembly GCA_036375495.1. Classification (NCBI taxonomy): domain Eukaryota; kingdom Metazoa; phylum Arthropoda; class Insecta; order Lepidoptera; family Noctuidae; genus Agrotis; species Agrotis segetum. The sequence continues at coordinate 951,153 of JAQSVV010000297.1, forward strand.
TACTAATTCTTTAAAATAGGTATGTGAGCAACTTTTTGCTCTGACGGATCACCTCTTTCCGGATTTCATCGTCCCATATTGGCTCGCTGAGTGACTTTAAACTTTTGTAGTAGCCTCATCCTAATACAAGCAATTTATTTGCTTAAAAGGATTCTCCCCAGTGTAACTAGAATAAGTTATTTATGTTGAAGCAATAAACATTTTTGATTTGATTTTGAAGTCTTTACTGGTAGGATGCACACAGTGTAAGGCCCGGCGCTCACTATCGGCAAAATCAAAGCATTTTTTAATTCCAGTAGGCCAGTTACAAGCACTTTTGAATTGTCAAAGATAAATAAAAATGTAAATATACACTAAAAAGTTATGGTGCTACAGTCCCAGTCACAAGATATAAAAACTGTGAAAGTACCGTAGATACCCGTTCCAAGAAGTAGATCTTTATGGATAAGAACAGGCAAGAAACTGCATGGACACTCTTTAAAGTATGGACACGCAATAAAGTAGGAATTTCCATGATATAATATGAACGTAGTAACAAAAATACCGGTTCGGTATGCTGCATCGGTATATTCTACTTTATTGCCATGAAGTAACATAACATAACATAATAATAATAACATTCCACAACTATCACACAACGCCATCTAGTCCCAAGCTAAGCAGAGCTTGTGTTATGGGTACTAGACAACTGATAAACATACTTAAATATTTCTAAATACATACATAATTATTATAGATAAATTACACCCAGACACAGAACAAATGATCATGCTCATCACACAAACATTTGTCCTGGGTGGGAATCGAACCCACGACCTCCGGCATAGCAGTCAGGTTCACTAACCACTAGACCAACAGGCCAGTCAAAGTAAAAGTTAATGTTTAATGCTTTTTATCACCTAAAATCCTCAGCCGCGCCGATGCCGATAGTGGGCGCCGGGCCTAAAGCCCGGATTGGTTATTCAAACACATCTCCTCTCCTCTCCGCTTTGGTGAATACCGACCAGTGATAAACGACATACAAGTATTAAGTGACATAGATAATAACGCTATACGGAGGGTAAACAACCAGATTTTCTCTTTCTCAAAGGCGCGGTCAATCCGTATTCTGTTTTTGCCGGGAACTATAAATTGTTCCATTTATTTTCTAACTACAGTCGGTATTTTTTTATTTATTGTTTATGAAAAAAATATCTATTTTACACTTTTTTTTAACTAAAGATGTTTTCAGTTTTTTTTCTTGATAAATATTAATCACAAACAGTTCGTGTAATATTTATTTTTTGCATTAGTTTATTTTAAACAGCATAAGGGCTAATTGCACATATAAGTTTGACACAGGTAAGTAACAAGAATTTATTTTAATAAATATATTTTGCAGTTAAGTTCAAAAGTTAAACCGTGTTTAAAATTAAGTGCAATACTCCCTTTATAATAAGACAAATGTGAATAAAACGTATTTCCTATTTATATTTCTACAAAATATATAATATAAGTATATTATAAAATAATTTTCTATAAACTTTTAAAGTAATATTTTGGTTAAAACAGATCTTAACATTATTTGAAATTGCTACTTATCATACAATCCTTATTTAGATCACTTTACATCTTATTCTTACTAATTAAAGCTATCCCATACAACTTCTCAAATTGTGCTTAATTCAACAAGAAAGCGAGTGTTGTGCACATTTGCCAATGTTAGTATATTTCCTATATTTTGTTATTACAATCCATACACTGTCTGGGGTAGAAATAATGTAAAGGTGGATTACCAAATGATGAAACTACTTCGTGCTTATAAAAAGGACTTAGTGTATTTAGGATAGTTCGGAATACATTACAGTTAAGGAAAAGGGTTATCTCGATGTGATTCAGTTCTAAATCAACATATTTCTTGTCATTTTGTGTAAGCATGGTCACTTTCTTCCAATAGTCCACCGCTTTTTCATCTTGTTCAAGGATAGTAATTGACGATCGCATAGGTATAAATATTTTACCGCTAACGTTTCTTTAGTACAAATATTATGTTAAAAGTATAAAATTGTTACTAAGTTCATAAGATAATTTTTCACTTAAAGCATTATTAAGCTACAAATTACGTACTGTTCGGAATTCACGGCTATTGTGAAGACGAATACGTTCCTGTATATAATTTCCTCATAGATATGTTTTACATTAGTGATATGTATATTGATTTTGATATGAAAGGAAAACGTACTTAACTGGTGTTAACAATAAGTATCAGAATCGTGTGGCTTAGTTTTACTAAATTGATATACGGTATATTGTGCTTTGCCTATCAAATACAATAAGTAAGGTACAGATAAGTCTACTCAGCGCTCAGAATATCGCAATCTATTCTAAAGAAGGGACTATTCACAAAATATACTATTATCTGTTCGAAGTCATAAGAATTTGGAGTTCATAAGATCCTCAAGTGGTACGAATTATTAGCGTCCTAAATACAATAGTAGTAAATATATTGATAAAAATTCATCTCACAGTATACACTCGACTTCTATATTACCATTTAATATATAAAATCGTAAAATTTTGCTACGAATAAGATATGTCATTTTGCTATTTAAGCAGAGGCACACTTTGATATGTATAGTGATTTTTATCAAACTGTCGTGTGTGAAAGCTTCGCTTTAACAATGAAAGCCGACGTATAAATACTTTCTCTAAGTATAACTTACGTTATTATATACGCACAGGTATTATAATAATCCGCCGACATTTATTATTTTCATACTCATAACATGAAATACACATTAACTAAATATATGAAACATCAAACATACGAAACAACTAGTTACAGGAACATCGTAAACTAAATTATTTAACATTCAACATACTTTTTTCTACGATATTATTATGATACAGAAAATGAAATATATAATAATCAGCTTTTACATAACGTCCTTCCTTCACTTTCCACGTACAAAATCACATCACGATTTCACTTTAAAAAGTTTCATTTTGCAACGTTCCATGTAATGTTCATTTTACTAATTTCACGTTCCACACACCAGTTTACTTAAGATTGTGATAAAATATATTTAATTAATACAACAATTACTTCTAGTACTTTAGTAGCCCATATTAAAATTCGAAATGCAATACTCATCTAAGTTTTCATAAACATTTATAAAAAGACAGTTTTAATGGGACAAAATTGTACCTAGTTCAAAATCGTCTCAATTAAACTGTAATTTAATAATTATTCGTGAAGTAAAACATTTATTTGCATTTTTATTGTACTAGTTTGTATAAATAATCTGTCTACTCTTTCCTACTGCGTAAATATTCATTTGACTGGCTCAAGTGCGCTGCCATGCCCTGTTTACAACGCGACAGTGGTGGCGAGGGTTGTCAACAGGACTATGGGCAGTGTGGTGCCCGCGACGCTGCTGTAAGGACCGGTGACTGCCCCGTCACAAGGCATGTGTTCCAGTTCTGAAAAAATAACAGAAATGTCATTAACAAACATTTTTTTTAATAATACGAGTACATACCAATTACACACATTCCTTTATATGGTAACGTGAATACATAAGTTAGACACCATTAGAAAGCGGTCATTTTGTGTAACATTAAGTCACTTAATATTACCTATGCCCTTAATATTTTTCATAAAATTTAAAACAGTAACCACAACAATACTCAACTCAGACAATGAGTCTTAAGATAGACTTAATTGTAAGTTAAAACTGACGCCGCAGCCTTAAAATATGGTCTTAACAAATACGTAAGTGAATAATAAAACTCTACTGTAGTTCAGAACTTGCTTAAAGTTACTGTAGTAGAAGTTTTAACGCCTTGAATGTACAATTTTACTAACACTTTTAAATCGTGTAGTGGTCACTTAAAAGTTTTACATTAGTCTCTTGGATGATAGTTTTTGAGTTAACAGACGCATGTAAGGATTACAAGATGAGGACAAGGACAACTAATAATAAAGAAGTTTTGTCTAGTCAAGAATTCTAAGCTTTAGTAAGTCCAGTGTAAGTTGGAAACCAATACCCTTAGCGCGAATTTTCAGTATTTAAGACGTAAAGTAAACTGGAATTTTGACAATTTCAAATTGACAGTTTTCAAGGAAAAAATTAGTTCCTTCTTCGCATTGACCAGAGGCACAATACCATTTTTCAAACAATAGTCGCTGTAAATCACTGTGAATTCATCGTAAAGTAAAAGAGTGAAAATTCGTGCTAAGGGTACTTACTGGTTCTGGCACTTTGTGCTAGACTAAACTATTTTATTTTGTTTTTTTTTTATTTCTTGTTTCTGAAAGTTTATAGATAATGTAATCCATAATGTTCAGAGTTTTATATTTTTTGAAAAAAACACTTTATGAGAGGTTTCTACCTGAAAATAACTCTAGAACTTTTTCAAGGTTAAATTACTTAAGAACAACAAATCCAGCATAAATTCTCACAAAAAACTGTATAATTAAGTACTCATCGGATTACATTGACACCAAAAAAAAATAGGATTCCTTCCGTAAAACTGATTCAAAAGTAAGAAATAGTAAAAAAGTAAAACAAAACTAGTAGAAGGATAAGAAATCAACACAAGTCTTTAGGTGTGCGTGCAATTACAGTAACTACCGTTCAAACGCTGCAATTTTGTCATGATAACCAACTTTGCCTGCTTTGTTTCAATGCACGACGCGCGACCTTTTTTGGGGATAACGCGGCGTAGAACTGTCGACAGGATGGATGCGTCGAAAAGGCCAAGTAATGTTGGTGTTGGGCATCATGGCAAAGTTGCAGGGTTTGACTGTACTGGGTTTCATACCATTGAGCTTATTGAGGAAGTCATTCCAGAAGGCGCAAGCGGAGGCGCGGGGTCCACGGGGCCCGGCGGGGCCGCTGGTCCCGTCAGCGGTGTACGTGTAGTAGTGCGGCGACGAGCGCGAGTACAGCGGCCACTTCTCGTCTGGCTTGTGAGGTTTACTGGAAAACATTGAAAAAAAGAAATTAGTTACAGTTACACTTTTATAATGCGGACAACGAAGGAGTGGAACTCTCTGCCTGCGTCTGTTTTTCCCAACGACGATTTAATACTAGACTCCGCATACACGATCTAAGGAACAAAACCTATTCTGTCAACTCGCTGAGGTACTACGTAAGCGAGGGGGATGGGGTACTGCGTTGTGATTGGCTAACTCACAGTCTGTTCTATCTCAACGTATGTTTACGGCTCACAGGAGTGGTTGAAATGAGACGGATGTAAGACTTTTTTGCCTAATGTGTTGACAGACATCGGTGGTGTTATTAGGAGTCTAGTATTATATCGTCGTTGGTGTTTCCAAACGCATACAACCCTAATCTTTTCAAAGTGAGAGTGAACAGGCTTCTTTTGGTTCCATCTTCGACCTTGTCTTAGTCACTCCTGACCTAGATTAAGGTCAAGAGCAAATACATTGCACATTAAAAAAAACACTATGAAATGTAGTAGATAGATAGATTCCAATTGGCAACACAGTTGGTGCAGTGGACGATCGACCAATCTGACACATCTTACAGAGCTCGATAGGGCCAAATGTCTGCCAGGGTTGCCAGGCCTTAGTATAGCCCTGTACTTGTTATTGCCGCGAATGATATTTTGATAAAGTTTCAACATGTCCCTGGCCTGCAAATTGCAAAAAACGTAAGAAAATTTGAATTTCGCGGGCTGGTTGGAGCATTCACCTAAATGTAAGTAGAATTTAAAGTCACCCTTACTTATATTAATAGCCATGGCGTTAACTTGAAACTATGTCACGGATGTACCGGTAGGCCCTCGAGTGCTATCGGTTACGTTGATGAATGGGCTTATCGATCCCAAAGATTATCGAACCGTTTAAGCCAGTTACTTGATACTTGTTTGGACGTCAAACCCTAAGACACGTAAGAACGCATTTCCAGTTGGTAAGACTTGCATGCTAGTATGACGTCACATTTGCGTAAGGGTGCTTGTACACGGCGCATGTAACCTGCGCAAGTGCCTCATCATGCTCAAGCCACATGCACCGTGTACACCCCGCGGGTAGCTTGATCAAGTAGCTTGCGCATGTTACTCGCGTGGGTAACCCGCACGTTTACTAGCTCAAATTGGAAAAATGATTTCGAAAGTGAGAAAAATGCTAGCAGGTTATACTTTTATACAATTGGCGAGATTCTCAATTAAATAGTTTGGGAATGGTTGCGCGTTCAATTTGTTCATCACTTGAAGCAGTTGAAGAAAAAGGTACAAGTTCGAACTACCTACTTGTAACTTGTATGGAGGTTTGTGCAATTTGCATACAAGTTGAAACTTGTGTACAAGTAACTTGTATAACGGAAACGCGCCTTAAAGGTGGTAACCCCCGAAGGTTGGGAGCAGGGACATCCTTTTTTTAAATCCCATGTTGACACTAGTTGTTCCCAGCAGTTGGAATATTATAGGCCGATTAAAATTATTGTCGTCTTCTAATGTAGTCACATTCAGCCAACATTTCTTTTTGTACGTTTTGGGTGCATATCGAAGACTAATAGAGAAAGAGGTTTGCCAACAATAGGAATACTAAATCGATGTTTCATTTAAGCCTGATTTTGAAAAAAAAAGAATTGTTTTTAGAAAGTTTTATTCAGTATAGTTCATAATCTGCCTAGCTTTTTCCCAACTATATTAGGGTCGGCTTCCAGTCGAACCAAATGCAGCTGAATATCAGTAGTTTATATGAAGCGACTGCCTATCGGACCTCCACAACCAGTAACTGGGTAATACGATACACTACGGTAAGACTTTTAGAGCTTCTGACTAATAGTAACGACTGTCAAAGATCTACAAATGACAGCAAGGAACAACGACTTAACGTGATTTCAGAGGCACAGAGGAAACTCGCTATGACATAATTATTATGCCAATCTCCTAAGAGAAAGGTTATAGTCTTGATTATTCGAGTGAAACCGCTGGTAATAGCTAATATAGGTACATAATTATTTTGAAAATTAATGCTGCAGTATTTTCGACGTATCACAGGTTGCTGCTGAGCCATTTGAGGTAGTATGGGCTCTTAACCCTCGACCCGTCGCGTGGGGTCTTTCAAAGCCCAGGGTTTAGAAAATTGGAAAATAAATAGACTTAGAATACGTTTTCGGATCTCTTACTTTAGGTACCCTCCTAAAAAGGATTACACTTCACCCTCCCACCATAAAAATTAAGCATGCGCGTGCGCCCTTCGAGGTATGGACGTGTATATTTTACACAAGGCTCTCAGGGACCCCACGCGACGTTTATTGTGTGGAAAATAAAGAAACACCTGTAGTATCAATGATATTATAAGTAAATATAATATCATTGTAGTATGAAGAAATATTTTTTCCATCAAATTAATAGCAGAGCAGTGGTGGCCCAGTATTATCGGTCCCAACTTACGAGTTGTAGGTCATAGGTTCAAACCTCGCCAGGCGCATTATTTTGTGTAAGTAATTTATTTCATCACAACTGCTCTCAAAACGGTGAAGGAAAACATCGTGAGAAAACCGGCATGTCCTAGAACCAAAAATTCGTCGACATGATTGTGACATCCATCAATCCATTAACGCGTGGTCTTATTTCCCTCTTACAGAGAAGAGGCCTGCTTCCCAGCATGGGAACATTAAAGGCTGATGATGATGATGATGATGATCAAATCAACATCAAAGTTCTCGTTTAGAACACAAATAAATAAAAGTTGCAGTAGAGCCTCGGCCTACATCTCTCCTAGCATATCGGACAGTCGCCTCACATAGTCATTTTAAATTCAGATCAATATTCCAAACTTAGAATAGTCAGTTTAGTTCAAACTGAAACTTTGTACCTATAAAAGGGCTTCACACACAGCAGCTTTAATGTAAAGATAGTATATTAAAGCACGATACACCTCATTGCATTTCTCCATAGGCATTCCAAGATATGAAAATATACATTATAGCTGTCATTGAAAGATGTAATGAGATGTATCGTGCTATAATGTACATGTTTACATTATAGCTGCTGTGTGTGAAGTCCTGCGTCCCAGCAGTGGGAACATTAATAAGCTGATGATGATGATGATGATGATGAATATACTTATTAATGACGAAGGAAACTTACCCGGTGAGCGCAAATCTGGTGAAAGACTGCATGATGTGTGCAGCTAGGTCACGTTCCCTGGTGTGGTATTGAAGGGACATGTTCAGTGGGTGCCCGAAGACATACTCCATCTCGTCACCGTGCATCACGCCCATCCATTCGCCCCACAGGCTCGTACTTGTGCGCTAGAAATGTATGAAAAAGGTAAGGTTTAGGAAAGAGTTTATAACTGACAAAGTTTAAACAGTATGTCCGTGGTACCATAAAAACTTTTAAGCCTCCTCTTCACAATCGGCTATGATGGCCGTGTTTGCCGAACAGAAGGAGACGGCGCTATACCAGAAAGCAAGATGCAAATAATTCTATCTCGATTCTTAGTATAGCGCCGTCTCCTTCTGTTCGGCAAACACGGCCATCATGGCCGATTGTGAAGAGGAGGCTTTAAACGTCTGTTGAACACTTGTCTAAAAAAAATTCAGATTATGACGTTGAAATAAGGTCCGTTTTTCAGTCACACTTTTTTTAGACAAGTTTTCAACAGATGTTTAAGTTTTTTAGTAAGGCTGTGTATGTTATTCGAATGTACAACATGAAAAATACAAATAAAATTATACATAATTTTATTGTGTTTCTGTTTGTCATAGGTGCACCATAATAAGTTGCACAATTTTTTTCCATTTCACACTAGTTACAAAATATTATTTTTATCAGACTTATTCCACATACGAGTATTATTATTGATGAAAGAAAGAGTAAAATAAGGTAAAACTGACTATCTGCCATATTGAGTGAAAAAGAGATTTATTTGAATCTTTATTGAGTATATCTCTAACTGGAGTACCATAGAAAAACTTCATCGTAAGTACCTAGCGAAATCATTTCAATAACCATTCACAATAAAATTATCGTGTACCCTTTTTTAACAAACCCTCAATTTATCTCATCAGCTCTCAGAAAACACACACACACAAACACAAGGGGCAAATAATTTTTGATAGGTGGTGAAATTACTAACTAAATACAAAATGTACTACGTTTGAAGTTTTGTTGACATTTCCCATAACAAGCACAGCCACTGTGAATGTTAAAATAAATTGACCATCAGTATGTATGTGATAGAATTGAAGTTTAACTGCACCTATTATGGATATTGAAGGTTTCTGCTCGTCAATTTACGACCATCATGTATGATTTCTGTACACTTTTATAGCATTTCACGGAAGGTAGGTACGCAGAAGGGACTTATTTCTGTGATGTGTAGAAAAGTTTTGGATAAGCAGAAAAAGTTTTTTTTTAAGAATGAATTACTATTATTTTTAAACTAATATGTAGAAAAAAACCCAATTTTACAATATCAACTACTGTAATTATATTTCAAAAAAGATTAAACATCTACTCGTACCAATCAATTCTTATTAAGGGAAAACGCATACTGTAAGAAATTACTGACAGAAAATTCTAATGCACAATGCACTCCGCTTATTATCAAAAATTTTGATCCGGTAACTTTCGCAATACATAATATTTATGAGTGGCTTCCGCCAAGTATCGGAAATGGACGATCCGTCAGAATTTTTCTTAGTGAGTTAATTACACCGGCGCGAAACGAAATAGACTAGATATCCGCTCAAACTGGGCCCGCACTTGGTGCACCTTAGTCAAAAAGTATGTGTTTGCGTTACCCGCCAGCGGATTCCGCTGCCCGCCTGCCACTGTAATTGCACACTTACCAATGATATAATAAAGAACTAGCACTACGCCCGCGACTTCGTCCGCGTAATTTCCGAACTTTGCCTTTGTGAATTTCTAATCCCGGCCACCCTCTATATGGGATACTGTTGGAAAAACGAAATCAATAAACAAAAATTCTATCAACCGCAATATTGCGTCTTGTAACACCTATATAAAAATTTAAGACTCCTAACTATCAACCGCAATATTGCTCAAACTTTTAACTGTCGAATTTCGTATCATCCTCTCTTAAGAATCTATATCCAAGAAACCAGCAATGTTGAGTCTCTAGTTACAAACTACGAGTTGTAGGTCCTAAGGTTTCGAACCAGTAAAATTCCGTCTTGTGAGAATTTAGGTCCTAAAACAATCCCCATGCTGAGAAAGTCCTAGGTGTAGCAACAAATCAGTACAAACTGTCATGTCCCATAAACATTCCCTTACATGTAGAATTCCAGAAAACCGCCTTGGTGTATTTGCGTCATAAAAGAACAACCTTGCAAGAGAGTAATGCTCCCAGCATTTGTATTAAACGAAGTTTTATACAATATATCAACCCTTAGAATCAACCCCTTGGTGAATCTATTATTAACAACACCCCGCAACTACGCCCAAAAAAGAATCTCTATGCAAAGTTTGAGTTTCCAAACTATCGATTGAAAAAGTTCAGGGGTCGACATTTCGCAAAACCGTCTTAGTGAACATTTAGGTCTTAAAAAAAGCCCCTCGCAAAATTCGAGACGCCTAGTATTATGTAGTAAGTTTAACTAAGTTTTCACACAAACTTCAAACCCCTTCGGGGTATTCGTCGCAAAATTAAGCCATGGTCTGCATCTAATCCTATAAAGGAACCCGATGCGAAAAATTTGAGGCTATCACATTGTATAATAGAGTCTTCATACGCCGTCTCAACCCCAATAACAAACCCCTCAGGGGTCGGATTTACAAAATCTGTTGAACATGGTTCGATCTAAAAAAATAGAATGAACCTGTAAAAATTTCAGCTCCTCGCTCTTATATTGACAAAGTTTCATAAAACTGTCAAGTTTTTTAAACAACCTCTTTGGGATCGAATTTCAACAAAATCCCGTACGTATTTTATTACTTACGTCCAAAAAAGAACCCCTATGTAAAAATTTTCTTCCATATCAACCCCAAACAACAACCCTTTATCGAATTATCTCAAAATTTCCACCTTGGTGACGCATTATTATTTGAAAAGACCACCATGCAAATTTGAGACGCCTAGCACTTGTACTAAAAAAGTTTCATTAAACTATCGACCCCAAAAACAAAATATCTGATTTCACAAAATCCCGTCATAGTGTGCATCTACGTTCTAAAAAGACATCATGCAAAAATTTTCCTAAAACCTGTAGTAGCGAAGTTTCATACAAACTATCAACCCTTCATTAACACAACCCACTTAGGGGCCGAATTTCGCAAAATCAGTTCTTAGTGCTCACCTACGTGGTATAAGGGTTTATGCCAAATTTCAAAATTCTAGGCCCTAAATACGGTTTGGGTGTGCGTTTCAGATCAGTCAGTTTTTTGAATTTTATAATAGCATATAGCCACTGTGAAGATACGACCATTTTCATACTAAATGGCGTTCAGCATTTCGTTGCGTTGTTGAATTTAAGTCTAACTTAGATGTATACAGTAATTTAAAACTACGACACGATAGATAATACGGAACGTATAAGATAGAAAGAGGAGCTAGTTTTGTGATGTGTGCCCTTGAAAAGTGGACTAACTAGAGTATTAAGTGACATACGGATTATTTGTCTCTGTCACGCAGCAGATTGCCATCCTATTATTATCCTTTTCGAACCATTACGTCTAATCGAAATTTATTTGAAAATGAGGAATAACTCGTAAAAAAAACTACAAAATTGATATGCACACCAATAGACTTGCTTATTATGTCACTCCACAACTCTTAATTTTCTTGGAACCATAGTATTTATGCAGTTTCTGAAGACACAACTTGTCGTTTTTGTTACACTGGCCGCGCACTCAGCGTTACCTCGCTCGCTGTTGTAATCCGACTAAATCAAGGGTGCAACAATTGTGTTACATTAGTCAAAAACATGTTTTGCGTGCTAGTGCGATATCTACCTCTTTTTATTTATAATATCATTGACACTTACAGTGTGCGGTTTCTAATGCAAAATGTATTCGGAACCATCAGAATAATTCTGACGAAAGAAAATATTTGTAGTGTTTCAAAAATTTTCTTTAGACAAAAAAAAAATCTGATATTAAATTTTCTGTTTTCACTATATTTATACAAATCCATAACATCCGAGTACTCAAGATAATGTTGAATCGCTATGTCACTAACAAAAGCTACTGCCAAGAACAGAAAGGGTATGATTTTCTTTGATTACACCACGATTTATGTCCTAACCCAGCCTGAGCTGTAAATTGCTAATTCCGAACTTAGCGTCGACATCGCGAAACGTTGGGGTTTGATTGAGCCTTAATGGCGTTCCAGACTAAACCGCATGGTGGTTTCATTTGTTCGTACCATGACGAGACGTTGCTATATTGTTGTTTACATCAAATTCTGGTTAAAATATTACTTGGATTACAACGGTAAATCATTATTCGGGCAACAGAGCCCATAACAACAACAACTTATCCTAAATATATAACAATGAAAGTTTATACATAATATTATGTTGGTAACGCAAAGACAACAGAAAATTATTATTATATTTAATATTTTCAATTGTTATAGGTATTGTGTTTAGTTACTAAAATCTATAATACAGAAAACATTTATATCGACGGCGAAGTGCCAATTACTCCTAACTAACAATTTTCACGAAATTCACTTTTTTAGCGTTTTGAATTTAAAGGCGTTATTCGCATGTTTTTATGAAACCTCCTAAGTCGTATTTTTTGTTTTTACAACATTGATTTTATTGACACTTCTCGCCTCTCGAGCCGGAACAAATTGACGGTAAAAAAAACATTATTCGAAATAATAGAATGAAATGCAAAAGTCAGCCCGGCTAAATTCATTAAAATACTAAACCCTTTTGAAAAACGTGATCACTATCTTTTGGACTTTTTTTATTAAATAGAAGTCTCCCACTACCTACCTATAAATTTGTTTTGTACCGTGAGTGCGCTCATAAACATTTAAACTCACATACACAAACACGCATACCCGAAACAACTACTTGTCTTAAATTATACAAATATTTGCTGAAGACGGATCCCTACTTGCGACAAGCAGCACAGCAGTCCAATTTCACAGCCATTTGTAGTTTTATTTTAGTCACCATTAAAAATATCAGATTTACCAAACGTTCTTTTGACGTCAGAAAAGATCGTTTTACTTGAAACTGAGTCGCAAAAAGATCAATAACTAACAAATAACATCCTACATAGCTAACTTGAAAAACAGGTAGGAGGACCCTTTAATATTAATTAAGAGATTCACCTAAAAACAGGTTGGTATGTTTACACGAATTTCGAAACAATAGCAAAAGCTTTGAAGGTGCTGGACTTAAGCATTCAGTACTAACAGAACATCGAGCATTCGGCGATTTTAATTTTATCTAACTAAACATAAAAAATCGAGCAGAGCCACGAACATTTCTCGATTATTCTGGCGAACGTTCTTGTCAATGGTCATCAAAAATAAACAAACGAGTCAGTACGAGTTAATGAGTTGGACACTCATTGGACAGTGCAGCGGCCTTACCATGAGCTCTTAACGCGATACAGTTAAGGCTGTGGGAAAGAGACAGAAATAAATAAGTCGTCTAGCGCCATCTCTTTCCCACAGCCTATACTGATTCACGTTAAGAGCTCGTGGTAAGGCCTCTGGGCGGGATGATCTTACCACCATTATTTATTTTAATTATCTATTAATCATTATGTTTCTGAATTGTCTTTGTTTTAATTTTCTACTATGGACACTTTTAACTTGCTACATCGTTCTCACACAATGTACAATCTCAAAATTAATGATGTCACAAAGGTTTTTGCAATAATTTAAAAAAACTAATTGACAGTCGGTTCCGCAAAAAGCTCGTCAGAATGCTCGTTAAAACACTCATGTTTTACTGTAATGTAACATGCTCAATAAATGTTCAAGTTTATCAGCACCTTAACATGAATAATTAAGAAAGCTTTACGTAAAATCAATATTGACGCACGAGTTCTCAATCAACGAGGGCGTTTGTGAACGAAACCAATCAGAATGGATCCAATTTCTACATATCTTAGGTTACCCTATTATAAACCCACACAAATTGGATTCGATTCTGAAGAAATTTTGTTCGTCTTCGGTTTTGTTGATGAAATTCGTTCAAAATAGACCCAATTAATGTAATTATCATCAGATCTTTCTTTTACGTGTGGCTTCCTCTCGGGTGTCAGAGTTGATTCCGCTCGCTTCTGGTGACACACAACAGGCTTCTGACTAGACTTTGAAAAGATATTTATTATATTTCCTCGCGATAAACTGAGAAAGTAGCGAAGTGTGGATTGAATTGATCATCAGATGTCATTATAAAAAAAAATCAGTATAACACTAGCAATGCTGGCAATCAAAATTAAAATATTCCCTATCCTGCCAGCTCATCAAAATGAACAAACATTTAATTGCAATTTGCTCTGATAAGCTATTGAAATGCAATTCAGTGGAAACGGAATCAAATCAATAAATTTTCGGTTCAGCGTTTTTAACCAAAATAAGTTGCTTGCATTAAAATAATGAATAAACCACTGATTGATGGTTGGCAACATTGATTAATTGTTGCTGTGGCTTGGCTAAATCATTATTATTATAATATTATGATTCTGGGTTAAGGCGTGCTTGCCAATGTTGGTCTATGTGACCATCTGTCATAACGAGTTTCCTAAGTGGCTCGGATAGAACGTAAAGCCGATGGTCCCGGCTGTCATTTGTAGATCTTTGGCGTCGATACTGTTCATCAGAAGCTGTAAAGACTGACAACTGTCGGTCTTACCATGGGGTATCGTTTGCCCAGTTTTTGGGTTGTGGAGATCCGACAGGCAGTTGCTCCATGTAAAATATCTGGTTCGATTGGAAGCCGAACCCAATATACTTAGTTGGGAAAAGGCTAGGCAGATGATGAATTGCAGTGGCACTTATAAACAACAGAAAATTAAATAAGTGGCAGTAAGTTTGAGAGGACGTAGTCATTAATTAAGCCTTTGGAAATCCCAGGTACATGGCAAAGTCATATCATAAGTCATAATATTACACTAGCTGTGCCCGCGACTTTGTTCGCGTGGATATCGGAACTTAACAATTTACCTATTTTTTATCAAATTGACACAGTTTAATACAACCATTCATCCCCTATTTCATCCCCTTGGGGGTAGAATTGAGCAAAATCCTTTAACGGTTGCCTAGGTACGTCAATAACATCTACCTGCATGCCGAATTTCAGCCCGATCCGTCCAGTGGTTTGGGCTGTGCGTTCATAGATCACTATACCAAGTCAGTCACCTTTGAGTTTATATTTAGATAGAAGATAATCTTGGATTTATAATATTGAGTATGTCCAGATTTAGTCTCGATTCTTCACCAATTATCGATGTTAGTAATGTCCAAGGTAGGAAAGTACATACTAGATGGCATTGGTGAATGCCATTGCCCGGGTTTGAAATGAAATGATTAAAAATTATATTGGAATGGGACATTACTTCAATTCTAAACTCACAGAGTCTTATGAAGACAAAACAGTCTGGAGTGCCTACTGTAAACCACACATTTTGCGAAAGCAGCTAATTAAACATAGCTTTTACAAATTCTGGCATTCCAACAGTTCATATAACTTCGGGTAGAAATAACACCAAGTGTTTGTAAAGGCAGTTTAAATGAGTGAAATTAAACACGACTCGAATTAAGTGCGTGAATGTTCGTTTGAAAGCCACTGTTGGACTAAGTACAGAGGTATGCATAAAAATTTTGAGCTAGACATGAAATAGACTCAGTCAGTCTACTTTGGGGCTTACCCGGCAAATAATACTTCGTTACCTTGACGTAGGTTAGGTACTCGTATATTTAATCAGTCATGGAACTATTTTTAGGCTATGTTTTGTCTGCTCAATATTATGTTATGTCTGTCTGTTTACTAAACTGCCTGTTGGTCTCATAGTCGTAAGCGCGACTGCTGAGCGTACGGTCCTGGGTTCGACTGGTTCGAACATGGCCCACTTTTTAACAGGTATGTTTTTGGTAGGATTAAGTATATACCTACAGACTGAATTTTCTAACTTGGCATGGATGGCTACATCCGTTATTCTAAGGACGATTTTGTAAACTGCTGGTTTGATAATTTATTTATTTATAAGGTACACCAACAGCAAAACATACAAATGTAGTAATTGAAAACAAAAATTTAAACTTATGTGCTAGTATGTAAGCCAATGATACTTGAATTCTAAAATGTATAGTATTGGCAAGTTTCAATGAAAAACCAATGCTATTATTGACCTTAAATCAAAAAGAACATTCGGCCAGGAACCAGAGATTATTCAGAAAAAAGAATATTACTAACGTAAATGGATAAAATCCTACTAATGTCTTAATGTGGATAAGTTTTCATGTTTCTTTCAGCTTACAAAGACAAAGCTTCTTTGTGCTAAAGATAATTTCACAACGACATCTGGTAGTTCGAAATAAAAGCATTACTTTGACCTCTTTTGTGTTTTGCGGAACAAGGAACGATGGTACAGTCAACATCAAAAGTCGCTGACCACTTTCAGAATTTCAAAATTTTGAAACTCTGAATGTGGTCTGCAACTTTTGATGCTGACTGTACATTTATGATAGTTTTGGTTTTTAACCGACTTCCAAAAGGAGGAGGTTCTCAATTCGGATGTTTGATACAGTACAGTAGATAGTAGTACAGTACATACATGATTTTTTTGTTCGGTACAGAGCTTAACTGCTATTTGGTCCTATAAAATTTTCATTTAGTTTAGTGCAGTAGTTTTTATTTTTAGTTTTTATACATGGGCATTGTTATTACCGGTGCTACGGATTACTAAATTGAAATGCACATTTAAGAAAATTATGTATGACAATAATTTTGGTTGAATAGTGAAACTAAAAAGGATAAAATAAAAAACTTTTTCCAAAAAGACGTAACCGACTTCAAAATAACCACAAAAAAGTACAAAATAAGCTACAAAAAAACTTTTCCTTCGAAAGTCGATGACAAAAAGTCAATGAAACAAAAAATAAAGTCACCGACTTTCGAAAGAAAAGTTTTTAACTTTGGTGGAGACACTCGCGTCTTCTGAGCGTTCTATCTGCCTATCTTTGATCTGAGAGAATTAAACTAAAGTTAGATTGCAAAATGGCTCAGTTGTAGCTCACTCATATACTCAAAATACTCCAGTTCGAACCTCAAACGCTACTAATTGACAATACCTTAATGGAAATTGTATCTAACATAATTAACCGATGGACCGGCCAACTGGATCAATCTAATTTAAACCTAGAAAGCCCTCATCAATATAAAATTAGGTTATCTAACTTCAGCTTGTGCTAGAAAACGATTTTTTACATAGTTTTGTAGTTTAGAGATCTTTCGATATTTTATTTTCTTTACTGTACCCTTATCACGAGTTTTCACTACTTTACTTTACAGTGTCTTTTCAGTATTTAGGTGACATCGTCCCTAATCGGCAATTCCTTGTTTCTATTTGAAAATGTAAAAGTTTCAGTTTACGTCAGAATAACTGAAAACTCTGGCCTGAGAAAGTTCTCTTCACAAAAAAAAAAATGTGTATATTTCTATCCATAGAAAAGAGACTTTGAAGTAAAAAGATTCAATAAAGTTACTTTTCTGTTACGGACGCTCTCATTATGTATTTTTCCCGCTGTCGTAGCATTTTTCATGTTGCCTGAATCGATAAATGTTTTTTTTTTTTTTCAATTTGAACCATATTAGTACTTTCTAAGGTTATGCAAACAAACAAATTATTCTATACCTTTGTTCGAATTCCATTGAAGGTTTAACATGGATCTCATTAGAAGTTGTCAAGAACAAAAGACCAAAAAAACATTTTTTAAATTATTAATTGGATGTAACGAATTTTTCAATCCCTCGCTCAAACTTAAATAGTAAAAAATATTTGACACGTATTTGTCCTTTTGTCACGTAGACTAAAATTGACGAAGATACTCGTAAAACTGCCGATTATGTCACAAGCAAGTATCAATGTTTCCCACGTTTTTATGAACTCACTTTCTTGTTTGTTTATTTTTTTGTCGTTCCGGTTGGACTATTGCAACTCAATTTTGAGGCACTTCCCGATAAGCTAGTTGGCTGAAATTTTGCACACGCTCTGATAACAATACATGACTAGCTAAGAAACGTCATAACAAATCCAATATGGCGGCCTCCCCAAGATGGCGGACGGGCTGTTTGAAATCCACCCCCAGGATATGGGTATCAGATGAAAGGGGTTATTTTCTTATTTTTAGGACATTTAAAAACGCGGGTTTTTAGATTTTTTTAATCTATTAATTTATTTGCTTCTGAGGTAACGAGTCCCCCACTCTCGAATTTTAATGCGTTATATTATTATCTTTGTATATATGTATGCATTGATGTAAAAAAATTAAAAATTACTTATCAATATTATTTTTAAAAACTCTAACTGACGTTCCAAGGTAAATTCCCCAATTACTCGCCGTCCGCATGGCACAAGAATGGGGTGTAAGTCCAAGATTGGCAAAGAAAAGTAGCCATTTTCTTTTCAATTAACTTTTGGCTTCAGGATAAGTTGTTAAAGGCGTAGGAAGGAGCGCAGTTTCCTAATCTGATTCTATGTTCTCGTTTCCTATCTATAAACTTTCACATTGTCAAAACAAAGTTCGCTCAGCCATGATGCCATTTACGCCACCGCCGTGCCAAGTTATATTGACATTAAATAGTTCAAATTCAATCATAAGCAGTTTAAAGGTCATAATAGTTAGAAATGGCGGAAGGGTGTTCCGCCATTTGTAACTTTTATGACCTTTTGAATTCCCACCAAAGTTCTTTTAACTTTGTTTTTCAGTCAAGTTTGAAAAGGTCACTCGTATCAGGGACGTGACCCTGGAACGTAAATTGTGTTATCGAGGAACACTTCAAAATAAGTACACAATCACGGAAGATATCTTTCCGCTCCTCATCAGTGACATTTAAAAAATACATGATAGAAAAAGTTATGTTTTGTCAACTCGTATAATTATGATTTAGGAAGTATGAACAAAAAATAATTTAGTATAAGCGCAAAATAAAATCAAGTTGAAAGTTTTCTGTTAAGCTTACAGATTTGATATGTATGTATGCTTGATTATATGTGTTTACTTTTGAATATTACTTCAGAATGAATCAGTATGTTATGTTCTAGAAAATAAATTTGGATTAACATAGATTTTTTCCTTTTACTATTCAATGTAAAAGTCATTAATTTGTTATGTTATGCTGTAAATGTTCAACGACATTAAAGAATGAAACCTACAAATTACATATCAAAACCAATAATTTACTAAAAAGCTACGCACTGAATTTCACACCTATGACTGTCAGTCAAACATTCGAACTGTTAGCTGTGTTATATGTAGGTCAAAATCCCTGATTAATGATAAAGAAAATCACATCCTTAGTTCACAAGATAGGTACCTAATCGTAGATAAGGTAATTACTCCGTTACGGTCCACAAACGAGGGGCCTTAATTGTTGCCACATTAGTTCGGCAGTCAACGGATACCCCAACATAAAACAAAGCTAACTTTTGAATTTAAGCCTTAAAAACAATTCCCTTGTGCTTAGTAACGTTTTTAGACGCAGACATTAAATTAAAAGCGGTCGTTTGGTACGTGAGGGCCTTTTAATAATGCAGGCGGTCGGCAGCCAACATTATGCGTTGTCATGCATGAGTGTGACGTAGGTAGCCATCTAAAGCTACCCTGTATCCACCCATGTACTCGCGAAAGGTCAACGCGTACACAAAGTAGCATACCTTCCCTACATAACTTCACAGGAACTACCGAATATAGGTTATCTTACGCACTTAAAATATCACTGTCTCTCGCAGTTCGCATGTCATTTGACATTTTCGCATTTTGTATGAACATATTGTACCAGGTAAGATCGTACAATATTAACGTTGAAAAAGGTTTATCACCTAACAAATAGCCAACCTACGCACACGTCATAACAATGCGTATCGAAGAATAACCGTGATTTATTTCTGGGACACATTCTGAACTAATCTGTGCTGTGTCTTACATAATTTGTAGGAAAAGAAGCTGTATTTTTTGAAGATTAGGCTACAAAACAAATTGAACATCTAAAATGCCTCCGGAGTGTGTGTAATCTGGCGGCATATTCGCTGAAAAGTCTTCGTACGACGTCTTAATCGTTTCGCCGTGCGAGGGAAATACGAATGTAGGTCGAGGTCACACAAAATTGAATAATGAATGCGAATTCTACATGTGTGTTTCAAGTTTTTCTTTCTGCGAAATACGTGGAAAAAATGTTTCTAGGTTCGTTACGGGAAGGTTATTTTTGAGTTGATTTTAGATAGTTAAACACTTTTGGATTAGCCAGTCTATCTCGATAATTATGAATCATTTTAGTTTCTAACCACCTTGATATTGTCCTAGTCCTAATGTTTGCTTATTTCATATCTATTTTAAAAGGAGAAGTGAATTTGTTTGTTTGTTTTTTCACGCCGAAATCGCTGAATTGATTTACATTATTTAAAAATCAGTTATTTACTTATAATCCCACATAATACGCCTTTACTCTCTCACTGCCAAAGACTTCCCAGCCCTGTTTTTACCTCTTGAATGTTGGGCTATGTTGAACGACTTACGCGAATAATGAACCAAGCACCATCTAAAAGTTAGAAGTATCAACAGACGTGAAGTGGTTATGAATTTTGCTAACCAACTTGTTAGCAGGAATCAAGTTCGCCTCTCCGTAATATTTTTATTTCAAATTAGGTTATCGCTTGTCAAGCGTTCTATTGGCAGAGTAAACGTTGTTACTGTCCGCCTACATACGTCGTTTTTGTGGAATTATTGATACTAGCAGTCGGCGCGGATCGGCTTTTTTATGGTGGTAAAATCTTCAAATGAGTCTTCCCACACAGGGCATAAAGGGAATGACTGTCAGACTTGAACTGACTAAAATCCACGAGTGATCCTTCAGATAGCCCTTTATGAAAAAAAAGGGAGACAAACGCGGACAAACATGCATACAAACATACATACAGGTCGATCTGAGAACCTACTTTTTTTTAAGTAGGTGAAAAAGGTGTTTTTTTTAGTCGAGTATAGACACCGCGCTACGAATGAAGTAATTTTGACATGGATGGCGCTAGTTTCTTTTTCAAATTGCTTTAAAGTACTGTAGTACCACGAATCTTCCGCAGGACTTTAGTCGTGCCGCGGAATCTAGGGTCTACAACTCTATTTACAAAATTGAAGGTTGAGAAAGAGATCATTAATTTATCATCTTCCAGTCCTTGTTCCATTTTACTTGATGTCAGCGCAATTATCCCCCCTGTCAGACGTCAAAGCATCATTGACTCCTAGATTGAGAAAAAGGAGCCTTACCACGAGCTCTTAACGCGATCCAGTTTAGGCTCTGGGAAAGAGACAGAGCTATACAAGTCGTCTAGCGCCATCTCTTTCCCACAGCATAAACTGAATCAATCTCTATCAATCTGGGTTAAGAGCTCGTAGTAAGGCCTCAGATACACAAACTAACTTTTCCTTCATGACTTAAAAGGCTCACAGTAATGTTGTTCATTAATAACCAAGGGTACAATGAACCCGTATCATCAAGATAATGTATGGAAACTTCCTGTAAAGCTCCTCGTAAAACCCCATTTTTTTAGGGTTCCGTAGTCAACAAGGAACCCTTATAGTTTCGCCATGTCCGTCCGTCCGTCCGTCTGTCCGCAGTTTAGCTCAGAGACGCACAGTACTAGAGAGCTGTAATTTGGTGTAAATATACGGATTTGTTGTGCCGAAAAAGAGGTAAAATAAAATCTCAAAAAATATTTTTTTTAGGGTACCTCCTGAACATGTAAAGTGGGGATGTTATTTTTTTTCACGTACCCCTTAGTGTACTTATCACTAAATAGGTCTTTAAAAAATATTGATAGTTTCCATTGACAATTTTTTGATAAAAAAATTAGTTTTTGAAATATTAAGCTTAAAGTGTTAAATTTTGCTTGACTCGAGTGTCCCCCCCCTCTACCAGCTAAACGGTTATGTTTGGGGGTGTGAAAAAAATCACAATAGTAGTATATATAACGAAGTTTAAAAGAAAATTGTCATGACTAAGTAGGCTTTACAACTTTACCAGTGATAGTCGACCAACTTATAAAATGTACTTGGGTTACATATTTTCTTAAACAAAATGTATCGGATTCAACTACAAATGTAAGTTTGTCAACTTTATTTTTACAGCTTTAATAGGTATGTTTTTACGGTATGTTTTTGGGGATAGGTAGGTTTTTATCGTCAACAACTAACTTCAAAAAAAGGGGTGGTTCTAAATTCGTATTTTCCCCGATTTCTCAAAGACTCCTGGACCGATTTTGAAAATTCTTCTTTTTAAAATTAAATTCAGCGAATCAGTTTAGTTAGTTCCATAAGTATTTTAATGAGCAACTACGGAACCCTACACTGTGCGTGGCCCGACACGCACTTGGCCGGTTTTTTAAATCTCAACAAGAATCATAGCTGATGGCATATACTTTAATACCTGCCATAATGGGGAAAAATATCTATGTATGTAAATTTTTATAATTATTATAACCGCTTTCGAAAACCGTTGCGTACACTACGGCAGGAATAGGTTTTTGACTGCCCGCTATAATAATTCCCTTGGGCAGAGAGTCGCCTGAAAGCTGACATATTTTTTTTTCCTTTTCTTACGAAACCAAAATTGACGAAGAAATCACGATATTATCTAATTTTAAAATTGACAATACTCCACAACACAGAAGAGTTTTTTTTAATATTTTGATGTTTACTGATCAAAAAGGATACTTTCGCAATAAAACCAATTGAATATTAGTTTTTCCACGCATTTTAATTGTATTTAGATAGGATTATTTCGTTTAACGCAATTTATGCAAAAAATAAGAAAAAATATTTCACTACTTATGCATGTTTCATGACAGTTCATAACTCGGAAACGTGACGTTTTACGAGGTTTTGCCGCTTACATTTTATATTTGTATTGATGTGAATTATCGAATTTATCAATGTCATGTCATTTGTGAACGCCGTTTTGAAAAAATATCAAAATGGCGGATGCCACCTGGTACACGGCCCATACAAAAAATTTCAAAACCCTTTTTATTTTAGTATGAAACTACATCAAAATTTGTCGGCACGTTAGAATAAACATACGCCATCCAATTTGTAACACAAGCAGCGATGCAACGTCTACCTTCCAGTAATAATATTGTGCACCTCATGTAGGTTTGTTTACACGGTAGAATTTCAAATGTTAACATTTCTGAACACTATAAATTTAATTCCGTGAACTAGTGTAATAAAACAGAGAGCTCATAATGTACTCGTACACTAACTTCAAGCGCTGCCCGCTGTGTGCAACTTAAAGTAGGATCGTGTTAAACATTAATGTAATAGTGTTGTAGGAAGTTTTGAGTAAAAAAGGTAACATGGTCAAAAGATAGACTAGATTTGTTAAGAATTTTGTGCATTTAAACATAAAAATTGGCTAAGGGCGAGTCGAACTCGTATCGTCGTCATCTATAAAAAAATCAAGCTTGTTGTATAGAGCCTCCCTAAAACATTAATTTTATTTTAATGACATGTATCTGTTTTTGAAGTAAATAACAGTCTGTGAATATTTCAAGCCAACCTATTGCCGTTATGAATATCGAGAAAAAAAATCACGTTTGTTGCCCCTTAAATATTTTATAGTATTTGTTAGAGCCTATGCACACTATTACACACCGCGTTTTTTAAACGCGCCGCGCCGGTGCAGCGCGTTTGACGCGATACGCACGCTAGTCAGACGCAGCCTAGAATGAATGACAACAAACTGATCTGATGAAAACGTGGTGTGTATAAGCTCTATTATAGCGGCAACAGAATAACATAATCTATGAAAATTTCGACTGTCTAATTATTACGGTTAATGAGCATGATATTGCCTGGTGACAGACGGACAGACGAACAGACGAATAGCGAAGTTTTGGTAAGTAAAATGTACCGATAAATACAATATGTTCTTTTTTAAATCCTTCTTTGCTCTTGAACACTAAACAAAATGAAACGTCATTTTAGATTATGCAGTCTTTTTTAAATTATTAATCCGATTTTCTAACCAAAACAAAAACTATTCTGTAAATATAGTACTCCGCATCCAATCCATTATTCCACTATCTAAGGACGAAAAGGCAATTCCGCTTTCAGTACACCGAAGCGTGGAACACAAATCGATTGTTTTAATGCCCCCATCTAAGATATAGAGGAAATAAAGCTATAAAGTGAAATAGACGCATTGTCGGGAGCAGAAATGGAACGGCGACGGGTCACAACCGAAAATAGCTTGTTGTTAATCTGTGACCTTTGACTTCCCGACCAGACCTGACCCATGCCTAATTTATTAAAGGTGCCTACAGCCGTTTGTTACGGACATCTACACGTCGTCGTCTGGTTTGCTACTTATCTCATGTTAATTTTAGTGTGGACCTTGAAACGACAAGGTTTTAATCGCTTTTTGACTGTTGGGTTATTTGATGCAATGTCTTTTCGAGACTGACGAATAGGGTGACTTTGAATCTAGCGTAAGGGTTACCAAAGAGGAAGAGTGAGCATGGAACGTAGGGGGATGGAGGAAACGATGGATTTTAATCAGTACGAGTCTGACAGTCCTTCGTACCTAGTACGCCCTTGGTAACTAGGGCAAGAGGACTCATTTGATGATTTTCTAACTAAAAAAAAAGATTACCAAAGAAGAATTGTGGAGTTTTTCTCAGTAGTGGCACAAAAATGCTTATTACTAAACGCTAATAAATAGCACCTAGACGTACATATCGACAAACGCGAGTAAATTAACTAAAAGCAATTACTTACCCATCTTCAATAATTATTTATCGATAATGAAGGATCCTATCCACAGACTTCAAAGGAACAAACTAAGTTACTTATTATTCAAAATGTTTTATAGCAGAAGCCAGAGGGCTAGTTTGTTTGTGTGCCCTGACTTGACCTACAAAGCGGTTTTGATGCCGTGCCGCCACTGTCCGTCAAATCGTTATTTCGACGACAAATTGTGAGCTCGGTCGATCCGTTCCGGCCAGCTAACTTCTTGATTTATAGTCGGCCATTTATCTCGATATTCTTATATCGGGATCATTGTGGACTCTTTTTGCATACTAAGTGGACTTGCAGATTCGAGGTCCGCGATTTTCTTTGAGATTTTCGTGTTTTTTATCGAATTACTTACATGGGAGAAATCTGTTTAGTAAAATATATAAATGAACAACCTCTGATATTTCTAGAAATAAGACTTCAATCCCATCTAACCGTTTATTGCTCGTGGTACTATATACCAAGCAATGCAGTAGTAACACGGGTTTTTTTTATTTACCCAAGGTACTACTCATTTATTTTATATTATAGATTAATAAAATTATACACCGTTCTCTGTATTATCTTCCGTATCCCATCTCCTTGTACCTTACAACAATTTTTTTTTTTAGTTTTTTTAACCATGAAATGAGTCCTCTCGCAATGGATGGAGTGGAAGGGACTATCGGACTCGTAGTGACTAAAATCTACCGTGTTCCTTCAATTTTTTGCCATTTTCATTTCAAGGTCACGGTCAGTCCCGCTTCAACGGCAACTTAAACAAGGAGTACTATGGATGGATAAATTAAAATTTCCCGTGGTACTACTCGTACCAAGCGATCTGGTAGTACCACGGGAAATTTTAATTTATCCATGCAATAAACGCATCTAACAGACTCAAAAAAGAAACTTTCTTTAAAAAACATTACTTTGGCATGACGGTAACCTATTGAATTTTAATGATTTTATTAACAACCGGATATCATTCGTTTTATCACGATTTTATTGTTGGTTCGTCCCGAAGTCACACAAGCAAATATGTACATGAACGTGACAAGATAACCCTTTCATTGCTTTCACGATATCCTTCAAACAAATAACTATCAAAGCGTCAAATATAAAAAAAGGATTCTATCTCCTTGAATTTGTGCAAAAAAAAAGAAAATAAGTCAACCAAAAGAGTTTTTACCGCTTCAAAGGAGAAAAGGTCACCTCAGTTATAGTGGCTACCTATCTACCTGTAATATTTGGGGTTGGGAACAACATGGTTTTTTATCCGAGACCTCTTAAAACTCGTATCAAGTTAGACGAGTGGACCATTTGCTAAATATTTCTAGAAGCGGATTAAGATAGTAAGACGGGCTATTTCGTCTTTGCACGTGTATAATATACAAATTTATAATATGTGTTAGTAGGTACCCCCTACTAACAGTACTTAGTAAAAGACTGAGATTTTTTCATGTTTGAAGGATTTAATAAAGGTTTTACAGGTGTGTACCTAGGTGTGGTTGCATGGGAAACCCGCCACCCGTCTTGTTGGTAAAAGAATCGAAGATCTTAACATCGTCTAAGACCAATTTTGGACAAAAACACAACAGAGCCTGTAGCCCTGTAGCCAAACGGCAAGCGACAATCACTAACGTTCAGCAGTCGCTAATACTTTTTCAACTTTATACCCCATTGCATAAATTTAAAAATCTATCAAAGATTACAGATCATTTTCGTTTGTTTCGTTCGCTATCGCTCAGCAGGCTTTACTAGATGTTCATCTTTATGTAATCTATATACTCGTATATAAAAGAACAGGGGTTTTTCTTTTGACTCGACTACAGCCGAAACCGCTAAACGCAGAAACTTGAATTTTGGTCAGCATTTGCAGTCTACCATGTAGATTGGCAATAAGACGGGATTTTGCGAAAATCCTCCTCTAAGGGGGTGAAAAGGGGTGAAAACTTTTGTATGAAAAATCTTATTCTTTGGGTTTATAAACTTGAAACTCACCACGAATAAGAACACCAGTAAATAAATAAGATTACCACCACATTTTATTTAAAACTACCCTCCATTGGTAATCTAGACGATGTTAAAGTTTGTATGGGAAAATCATAACGCGTGAGCCAATGAATTTGAAAATCAGTATTTATATACTTAAGAAAAAACGGAAAGAAACACGTGTTTTTGGATTTTTCGAAAATCACCCCCCAAGTTGGTGAAAAGGGGTATTCAAGTTTTAAAGGGGGGATTTTAAACCACTAAACGCAGAACTCTGAATTTTTGATGGTAGTTGCAATTTATTATGTAGGTGAGCATTAAGAAAGGATTTTGCGAAAATCTACCTTTAAGGGGGTGAAAAGGGGTGAAAACGTTTCTATGAAAAATCTTATTCCTTGGGTTCATCAACTTGAAACTTGGTACGAATATGAGTATAAGTAAATAAAAAAGATGGACATTATTCTTTTTTCAAAACTACCCTCCATTTTTGGGTTTTTCTAAAATCACCCCCCAAATTGGTGAAAAGAGTAAATTTTAAAAAGGGAAGGATTTTACAGCTTGCTTCGATGAACTCAAAACTGGGTATAAAGTATCTCTCAATCGAATAAAAGATGCGTAGGTAATAACCCCTAGCGGGGTGAAAATCGGAAAATCAGTTGTCTTCTACGATTGATCGTTTGTATTGTATAGAATAGGCTCCAAAACTACTAGAGCATTTTTAGATTTTCCAAAAGTATCCTATAAGTAGGGTGAGCGGGAATTAAATTCACTGAGTTTGAAGTTAGGAACACGCGCAGACGAAGTCGCGGGCAAAGTGCTAGTGGGATATAAAGTTGAAAATGTATTAGCGACTTCTGATCGTTAGTTATTATCGCTTGCCGTTTGGGTATAGGGCCAATAGTACATAAAATTACTAACTTTTGCTAGCGAGTGTGCTCATTCATTAATGGTTTATGTTACTCAGTGAAAATGTAGCATTCTAATTTATATTATTAATTCGAATTTTTGTAAATGGTCCAATAGTTTTTGAGTTTACTCGTTTATTACAGACGCACACAAATAAAAAGTAAACTTTTCTCTTGATAATACATTATTATTAGTATAGATGGAAGATATAGATTATTCACGTTGACCTCGGCACCAATTTACGAATTCACAATTCATGTGCCTCTTCGTTTGCGATTCAGCATCGATCTAGTGAGTTTAATAGTTAATCAGTTGGTGTTATTTCTGAACGGCCGGTTGATGAATTAGTGGTCACAACCTATCTAGTCTGTGGTGGCCACGTACACGAATATTAATAAAGAGTTTTCATTGGGATAATTTATTTTACGACACTGTTTCAGGCGATTTTAGCTCGTGAATATTGGTTAGTGGGTAGGTAGGTCAACAGTAACTATACATCTGCCGTTATAATTTGTAATATTATAATGAATTGTTCTATAACTAACAAAACATAAGATATCTGGATAAAACACCATTATTTTTTAAAAAAATATAGCATAACTATAATCCGCTAATAAGTCTGACAACCAGTCTTACCATGGGGTATCGTTTTACCAAGTTGTTGTGTGTGTGTGGAGGTCCGATAGGCAGTCGCTCCATGTAAAATACTGATATTCAGCTGCATCTGGTTCGACTGTAAGCCGACCCCAATATACATAGTTGGTAAAAGGCAGGCCGATGAGATATTCCGCTAATAACAGATCAGGAAAATTCAACTGCAACCAAGAGCCAGTATTTCACCCGAAATCACCCATAATTGGACTATTCAAGGTCACAAGCTTAACTTCACATACCTACCCACATTTTTGACTAGAGACAAACGTGAGAAAAATTCTGACGCCCACAATGGGAGCATGTTGAGTGGTTATTCTACAGAATTGAATGACAAAGGGAGTAAAACTACGCGAGGGTGGAGTGAGATGCCCGGACAATAGCCAGATGTCGGTGCAATTGAATACCGCACTTGACGGGTCCATGAAATATGTATTGGATCCATCGTGGTGTTGTGGTTGGAATAAACGTGACTTGGGTACGGCTTGAGCTTCATGTCAGAGTAATGTATATGAGAGTACCTATCTATAGTAAGTAGTCATCGATTTGGTGCATGAACTGGTTTGGTTTTTTTTTTAGCGTGGTAGAATCGTCAAATGAGTCCTTCCACCCCGGGCAGGGCGGGAGGGACTGTGAGACTAGTACTGAATAAAATCCACGGTGTCCTTCACTAGCACTATATGTTCCGGGGTCACGGTAATGAGATAAGTCCCACGACCCCGGCAGGCTTCGGCCGTCGGGGCCTTTGGCCCTCTTGCCCCGTCATTTTGCTGACGCTCTTTGGCGCGCGCGTGGAACACAACGCGCTGTTGACTCGGGCATGGTCCATGGTCGGACAACGTGTTGCTTTTACTCGCTGCCCGTATGCCCGCGCTTACGGTGGCCGGAGATCGTCTTGTGACGTCCGTCGCCGTGGGCGTCCACCACCGCGGTTAGGGCGAAAGGAGAACATTGTCACGTGTCCCGCCTCCTCCTTCGCGAGTATGACTGCTTCGCAGAAGGAGGCGACAGCGACAAACCAGGAAAAGTTGGAAAGAGGTTGGAAAGAGTTTTAAATCCATTTATTGATGAAACATCTCGCTACTTTGTCTGACTATTCGGTTGCGATTGGTCCTAATGGTTGGTTGGTCGGTGAATTAGCAGTCCGCTTCGTGATAACCAAGGAGCGTACAATTTCTCAACATCTGGAATATTCCAGTCAACACAAAGAAGAGGCTTTTCCTTGAATTAGGCACCCGCTGACTGGACTAGAAACTGACCTTAATTTTTTAGCAAATCCTGATGCATACGACATTTTACACTCATAGTGTTGTATTGAATCCAGAGTTAGTGTCAGTTGTGGTCGATTGTGGCTATATTAGCGTAGTTTTGCATAGCTAGGTTTCTTCAAACATCAGCCATGATGCGAGATTTCATCTCTTTGCATCTTAGAAACAGCAAACAGCAAGTAAAGTGGTGAAAATTTAAGTGGTAAATCGTAGTCTTCGAGAAAATCAAGGGTTAAGAGAAAGAAAATGATCTACTCGTACATCTATTCATTCTCTGAGACCTAAAAATTCACCGAGCAAGCCTTTGCGAAAATTGCGTCTATATTTTAGTTCCCTAAAAGAGTTTTAATAGACCTTTCTGGAACAATCTAATTTCATGTTATATGAGAGACTAGTTTGCTCGTCCGAAGTTTTATCGAGAGAAAAGTTTTCGTTACCGCCGCAGGTATTGCCGGCCTATTATGGAGCAGGTGCTGGAACGTTTTAGGTACGCGTCACATACAGGTTTGAGTCATAAAGTGGGTTTCTAAGTAGCTTGTATGAAAAACTGGCTTAAAACTTTTTTTACGACATTATTTCTTTATACGAGTAAGCCCTTCCTACATAAATTTAAAAAATAAATAAACAGATGAGCAATCAACACAATTAAATAGGCTAATAAAAAATTTACAAAAATTTAAATTTGAATTTTTTGAATCTGTCAGACTAGTACGATGTATAAATATTTCAAGATGTCAAGAGAGGTGAATTTTTTTTTGAAATCCTTCAATGCAAAAATAAAATTACTTATTCTTCAACAGACAGTACACAATCAAGTACTTCACAGTCCGGAGCCGTATCCACATTATGTCGGCACACATTTTTGTTTTCTTTCTTCATAAATCTTGAAGTCCACGTGCTTATAGGAGATGTTTCAATTTTAAATGGCGCTCCGGCCATAACATATACATTTTACCAAAGCTTGGAAAATGACGCCTGAATAGAATAAAGTAACATTTATTCATTATATTAAATAGTAATAATATTTCACAAGTATCACACAACGCCATCTAGTCCCAAGATAAGCAGAGTGTTAAGGGTACTAGGCTACTGATAAACATACTTATATAATTATTTTTAAATACCTACATAAAATAATAGATAAATTACAACCAGACACAGAACAAATGATCGCGCTCATCACACAAACATTTGTCCTGAGTGGGAATCGAACAAACAAATGGATTTTACGCACAAGATAAAAATAAAAAAATGTTTGACGTTTGTCCTAAGAGGTGTAACAGTGGGGTACTATGACAAGAAACCTCCACGTGCGCCCGTGGACTGAAAGACCAGTTTTTCGGGCCAGTGCACCATGGGATGCGGGCAAAAACTCTTCGAATGCGAATAGCCTGTCGTGTGGACGCTCCAACGCGTGTCCCTCTGATCAGCAGAAGGCACAGCGGCGGAGCGGGCTTGCGGACGGTGAGTAATGGGTAGCTCGCCGTCCGACCAAGGTCCAAGCCCGG
This sequence comes from Agrotis segetum, assembly GCA_036375495.1. NCBI lineage: Eukaryota > Metazoa > Arthropoda > Insecta > Lepidoptera > Noctuidae > Agrotis > Agrotis segetum. The sequence continues at coordinate 982,424 of JAQSVV010000297.1, forward strand.
GTCGGTGGCGCGTCGCTTTTCACGCCAAAAGCCTGCTGGGGTCACGGGTTTCTTCGTAACCCAGGATACCGTGGCCCCGGAATGTAAAGAATATAGGAAGGAACCCGAATTTGTGGTATTTTTTCCTCGTTTTTTGTATTATGTACTTCTGATGGCAGAAAATGAAACATCTCCTTTATTTAACAACTACGTTTTAAAAGAAAGCAAATTAATTAACCCTCTTTGCCGTGCAAAAACATTAACGCTACGTTATAATAAAGTAGTATCTTAGTTTATATAACAAAGAATAATGGACACTGCGTAACCACGTAGCGGTCATATTATTTCTTGTTCTCTCTTTGTCAACATAATCAAACATTGTTCGTCATTATCATCTGTCTTCCGTTATCCCAAATTATTTGGGGTCGGCACACTGTTCTTTCTTTTTCGTGACCCACTTACTTCTCTACAAAGCGAAGTACCATACGTTTCAACTAAGAACAGGATGACCTTTTCGCCATGTTGCGATGTGACGTCATTCACGCTTTTCTAATACTAACTAAATAAACAAAAGTTATTGTGAAAATAACATTGAAAATATTATTATCGATCATTTAAATTCAATTGATTGAAAATAAATAGATTTTTTCTTACTTAATAAAACTTGTCATAATAAGGCACCAAAATCACTAAAATTATTCTAAATTAAAACGTAAGATCGATATTTTAATTAAAATTTTATATTTTTTATTGACAGAAAATATAAACAAAACGACAGACTGTAGAAAGATTTTTATTGTCTTAAGCTGGATCAATTGTTCAGTCTACGGGTGGTACAATAATCGGGCAAAAAAAAATGTCGACTTTCATAATTATAAATAGGTAACTTTGTCTATTCTTAGTAGTATAGAGTATAGAGTTGGCTATTTTACGCGTACAGCTATCTAGGAATAAGAGAGACGGTTTTTAATCTTATTTAGAATATCCCGCCCCTGGCAGTTTTACATGTTGTTTTTTTTTTTAACTTCAATAAGTTTTAGGGTGTTTCCCCAGTAGGCAAACTGTCAGCAGCCGACTGAGTGAACAGCAAAGAGGCGAACTGTTTGTCCCTTCGTACACGGCGGACGCAAGTCTCCGATACTTTGCGACTATGACATCCATTGACGCGTGCCTGAGTACGAACCTCTATGGAATTTAATTGCGATAATCACCTGGATACCAAAGTCGTAAACTATCGGAGGCTAGTGTAGGTATGAAGGGGCTTTGAGTTGCTGCAGTCTATCAGATTGAAGTTCGTTGATGTGTTAAAAACCGCATCCAAATCCATTCATCATCATCAGCCTATAAATGTTCCCACTGCTGGGACACAGTCCTCCTCTCTGTGAGAGGGAGTGGGCCATAATCCACCAAGCGGGCCCAGTGCGGGGTTGGTGGATGTTACATGTCTTCGAATTTTCGGTTCTAGGACATGCCGGTTTCCTCACGATGTTTTCCTTCATCGTTTTGAGAGCAGTGGGGATGAAACAATTACACAAAGTAATGCCGGGCCAAAAAAGGGCCCGATACCACTCGACCACCACTGCTCCAAATCCATTGCGAACTTTAAATTGCAGTCCCATAAAAACAACGGGAACGAAAATATATGACTTTCCTTTATTACATTATTTATAGAAAAAGATAAAACCATTTCCACAGTGTTCCGTCACTAAAACAATAATGTCAAAGTCAATAAAGTAGGTTGAAATCACATTAATAAACTGAATGACCTACATAATTTGAGATCCGTTTATAGGCACCTGGTTTCCCTACCTATAATTATATTCGTTGTACAAATTGGTATCTATCCAGTCGGGGTAGTGTTGCATATGTATCGTTTCATCGATTTTGAGTAACAACAGGGTCAGAAGAAATAAAAGACAGCCACAATCTATGACTAAAAACCACCCTATTCTTTCAATTGACGTTTACGTTCCAGGGCCGTGGTATCCTCTTGAGATGTCCCCGCGATCCTTTTTTGGTTACATCAAATTAATGAGCCTTGAGTGGAGTAACAGGGACTGTCAGACTCTGACTGCGTAATAGGACCACCACGTCTTAAGATGTTCTGGCGATCGTGAATTGAAATATTACCTGATTTTATACTAATGCTTTGTAATAGTGAGTACTACCTGATTTTATACTAATGCTTTGTCTCCTTTCACACTACCTACAGCTTGTTAACAGAGAACTTAATTTATGTTCTAATTCCAAATTAGGTTCCAAATTAATTCCCATAAATTAGTCTTTTGGGTTAAAAACCAAAAGACTAATTTATGTTCTAATTCCAAATTAAGTTCTCTGTTAGAAATAATATAATAAATAAATAAAAAAGCCTTTTATTTCCAGTTACCACATTTACATGCAAATATTTTCTACTACCTATAGTAGTTAAAAAAAGAGTAAAATAAAATAACAAAATTAATCTCTATACACTTAAATAAAATTATCTTAATAGCTATTTTTTACTAATATTATAATAATAGGCAGTAGCTTTATTTTCTACTGTACTGGAACCCCTCTCAGGTGAAGGCCTCCTCCAAAGCTTTCCATTTCTCTCTGTCTTGGGCTATTCGTTGCCATTCCGGACCAGCAATTTTTTTAATATCGTCGTCCCATCTAGTGAACGGTCTTCCTCTATACCGTTTGCCCGGTGGTCCTTTCCACGAAGTAACCGTTTTGGTCCATCTACGATCTTTTAGACGTACTATGTGACCGGCCCATTTCCACTTTAGCTTTTGACTGTACTTGAGAGCGTCTATTGCTTTTGATTTTGACCGTATTTTGTTGTGGTTTATTTTCTGTATTTTCTTGATATTTAACATGCTGCGTTCCATTCCTCGCTGACATGTTATTATTTTATTCTTTACTTTGTTGGTAAATTTCCATGTTTGGCATGCATACGTCAGACAAGGAATGAGACACGAATCCATGACTTTTTTCTTCAGTTTAATAAAGAAATAATATAATAAGAGAACTTAATTTTAACCCAAAAGACCCATTTTATGTTCTAATTTCAAATTAAGTTCTCTGTTAACAAACTGTAGTGTGAAAGGAGACAAAAATAGTAACATCAATTAAATACTCGTAAGTCTTCCCTGTAAGTTAGTTACTGACTATAACAAAAAAACAGTCAGCCAAAGTGAACTGAATGTTGAAGACCAAAATAGTTCACAGTTACATTCTTCTTTTGTTTTGCACAACTTTAGTCTTTTATTTTTGACGCGAATTAGCGGAATACATTTAATTTTTTTTTGCTGACCTGGCAAACTTTGTACCGCCGTATAATCTTTTTTTATGATAATTTAATTTACTCACGTTTCAAACCTTATCTGGACTTTCAAAAATAATTCGAAACCATAATTTAGAAAAATCGGCTCTCGAGTTTTAGAGAGACTAACAAACAGAAATTGATTTTTATATTAAAGAAGATAGATTTACCTTTAGGTATAAGTATTCTAGTTTTGGACAAAAGTATTGACCCATTTCAAACATCGCACATCATTCAATTTTAAAACATTACGCCAACGCACTTCCCTACCCGTTCTTTATTCAAAAGTAGTGCTAAAGCAAAAAGCAGATGTTTCTGGCTTTAAGGGCACTCGAGTTTGGTTCGTTAGCCAAATTAACGTGTTACCCTCCAGACCGGTTTTGCACTTTCAAGTGCGTCTTCGTCACAGGAATTTCTTTGAAATGTTTAACCTGCATGTCTGTTGCCCACTACATTTTAATTTTATCATTTATTTAGGTATTCCTATGAAATCTTTTATTTAATTTAGTAAAGGTTTGTTAAAATCGGACAGACATTTTGTGTTAGTAAAAGTTTCATAACTTTATAGCGAAATTGTGGTAAATGAACCTCCGTCTTGTTTATGACATGTTGGTAATTGTTTACTAATTTGAGAAAGCTTTACCTTTATATTTCGAATTTTCCATTTGAACATTTTCTCCTTTCGTTGTTTTACCCGAAAGATAAAAATATGACATCTTAATTTTTCTGAACTTGAAGTTTCTACTATTTACCATTTTCCTTATAATACTTTGAAAAAGTTTTTCTCTTCTTACTTTCATAACACATACAGTCATTTCTTTTTATCTTCTCTTCTTTCATAAAATTAAGATTAATTAAGTGTAGCTTTCTGTTTCTTTCGTCCTATCTGCATTTACGTAAATTTAAAAACAAAACTTACATGAGTGAAGTAATAATAGTAGACATCGACTCCGGAATCCGCCAGTATTTCAGCGAAGTAGTTAGTCGGGCACACGAAGAAGTAGTCGCCAACTACGTCCGCAATCATTTTCTGATTCAGATAACCATCAGTAATTTCCTCCCAGTCCGTATACTGGAACAGAAAAAAAACGATAAAACGTTTGAAAAAAAAAACAGAACAAATGAACACCGATTCTTAACTCACTATGTATTTTACAGTTACCAAAGTAAAATACACGGTGAGTTAAGAATCTATTAATTAAGTCGTTAACTTTCAAACTAAATATCTATCATTTATTATGCTGGTTTCGTAAGTGTGCACTACAGTATAATTTATCTCAGTTTTATCTGACCTATGAACTACACATAAAAATGCAACAAAGAATTTGAGTTTGAGTTTCTTTCTAACACAAAGGTTGATCATCTCTGTAACCGTAAAAATGTTTTTTTTTTTTACAAACATCATCATCTTCTTCCATTCTTGCGTGTCAGATGTCATCGTTTACTCCTTTTTTAAATTATAATAATACAATACATCCTTCTTTTCTTTGTTCCTTTTCTCTACATTTATAACAATTGTTGTGCAACTACCACTCAATAACAGACTTGCACATCCCTAAAATACCACAAGTATTTTACTGCTATTGTAGGCTTCCCCATTAAGGCCGACCATGAACGTCGATATCTCTTTAACAGGTAAATTAAGAACACAATGTGCAGCAATGAGAAAAGTATTTTCGCATTATTGACGCTAATTTGAGTTGGACATGGACATCCTTTTTAGTGGTTAGGATGTGATGAAATCAAACCAATTTCTAGGAACAAAGTATTGGAGCGTGAACTTAAGTGGTACTATTGAGATCAGGAAGATAAGGTACAAAAGCTTGTATTGCTTTATTATGAAGATAAGGTACAAATTTTGATGGGAAAACAGCTACCTAGTACTAGGTAGTTATGTTCCCTTCAAAATTTGCCACATTTTGTTCAAAAACTTTGAGTGTCTACTTAAAAATGAACAACTGTGTGGTCAAACGAAATATCCAAAAAAAATCAACAGCTCGACTCGGAAAGATTAAAACAAAAATATTTTTTGTTGCTTGTTTGTTCGTATTTTTAGTGCAGCATCACTCTGCTTAAAAATTGCTCATTTTTTACTTTTAAAGCAAGGAATAGCTTGTTGATTGATCAAATTACTCAAAAAGTCTTTGTCATTTTTATGCCAATCTCTCAGAGAATAGAGATGACAAGCAGAACTATTTTGTAGACTAATATTATTCTTTTTTTGCTGTGATAGTTACTATGACAGCAAAAAAGAATAACATTAGCCATGCCATGCTAACGAGTTATTTTTTTAAACAGTATAAATTGTTATATAATTTCTCAACAACACGCCAGGCACATCATTAAACATTCAAGTTGTCCTCACACAATCGATACAAAGATAAGTAACAAGTACTAACAAGTAAGACTTTCATTGTTTGTCTTTCAAATGAATGTTAATTACACACGGTACCCCAATTACATACTGTATTAAAGGTCTTGACCCTCATCATAATGAAGAAACGTTGTTAAATTTTAACAACGTAATCCTTATAACGTGACCTTTCAACGTTCATATGAATTAGTTACACACTCTCCGCTGTGCACACATCACTTACTTGAAAAACAATGGCTTCGCGCTTAATTTTGGAGAAATCTTTGAAAATTGTGTCGACGATTTCTAAAAACTTCTCACGCTGCAAAAAACTGGGCCCGTCCTTTTCAAAGTAGTCGAGGAAATCGTACAGCAAGAAATACGTCCCTGAAAAGAGAAATACATAAAATGAATTATGGTAATGTTGCATTAAAGACGGACCAGCTATGCAAATGCTAAAGATGAAGATGTTGTAGATCCATTAGGGACATGGAACGGTGTTTATTTTTTGCACATTTTTATTATTATCGGTGATTCATGTTTTTTTTTAGAGCATTCAAGACGGTGAATTGTGATGTAGCTGTCAAATATGTTTATACAATAATTTTACTAATTATATAATGTAATTTGCTCCATTAAGCACCGATACGGTGTAATATTAAAATATAGAAAATTTGGACAGATATGAAAGCATACCTAAAAATTTTGGAGCAAAGAAAACCGATTTATCAAATCTCTACAACATTTTGTTTCTCAAAAAGTTTGATTTGATGTTTAGGTGCATTTATCTACCGACTTTAATAGGTGTTGAAATAATACGAAACTCCGAAACATGATAAATTAAATATTTTTTAATGGTTTTTAACAGCAAACCATGCCCGTTAAAAACCATTAAAAAAAACAAAACGAATATGTATTTTTCCTTTTGTTGAATTAATGCACTTTTACAAAAATATAACGCATCGAAATTCGAGAGTAATTTAACCAGTTTCGAATTTTGATGAGTTTGACGTCTTCTGATTTTGACGTCACCAGTGACGTCAGACGTAAATTAAAACTGCACTTGCTTGTGACGTATGGCAATTTTGAAAGTTGTTAATTTTGGTTTACGTAACAACAGAAAAAAATACTTGTCAAATATTTTTATCTATAGATTGTTTCAGTCACATACACTCAATTAAATTACATATTGCAATTCATCATAAATATCCTAAACGCACACAAAAAACCTTTAAATCAAAAGAAGAGAGTTGGCCAAAGACGTGGTTTTCCTTTTTGCTGTCTCGATCTAATTAAATCACCTACGTTTGAGCGCAAATAAAATTAGGTTCCCGTTCATTTCATTCCGTTTGTTTACGTCTGCGTCTGTTCAAAAGCTCTAGCTTTGACTTGGATCCCGCTTTTATTTAGTTCATGTTCTTTGTTCATTTTCTCTTTACCCACTTTTATTACCCACTTAGGTGTACCTAGAAAGGTATTATTTAACCTTTTGTTCCTACTATTATGAACAATTTCTCAATAACAGTCTAGATTTGTGAACAGAAGCCTTACCACGAGCTCTTAACGCGATCCAGTTTAGGCTGTGAGAAAGAGACAGAGCTATACATATAAGTCGTCTAGCGCCATCTCTTTCCCACAGCCCAAACTGGATCACGTTAAGAGTTCATGGTAGGCCACCAGCTTATACTACTACGAGTAGTGGTGGCCCAATGGTATCGGCCCCGACACGAGATGTACGTCGTGGATTCGAGCCCAACCAGGCTCAAAAGTTTGTGTAGGTAAGTCATTTCATCACCATTGATCTCAAAAAAGGTGAAGGAAACCATCGTAAGGAAACTGGCATGTCCAAGAACCAAAAATTCTAAGACATGTGACATCCACCAATCCGCACTAGGCCCGCGTGTAGGGTAATGCCCCGCTCCCACTCACAGAGAGGAGGCTTGAGTCCCAGCAGTGGGAACATTTATAAGATGACTAGCACTTCGCCCGCGACTTCGTCCGCGTGATTTCCGAACTTTGCCCTTGTGAATTTCTAGTCCCGGCCACCCTCTATATGGGATACTGTTGGAAAAACGAAATCAATAATATATAACTAATAGAAATAAAAACTTTTAAGGATTGAATTTTGTATTATCCTCTCTTAGTGAGAATCTGTATCCTAAAAAACCCCCTGCAATGTTGAGTCCTCTAATTCCAAACTCAAAAGACAACCCCAAAGGGATCGACCTTATAAAATTCCGTCTTAGTGAGAACCTAGGTCCTAAAACAACCCCCATGCTGAGAAACTCCTAGCATTTGTAGCAACAAAGTTTCGTACAAACTGTCAATCCCATAAACAGCCCCTTAAGGGAAGAATTTCAGAAAACAGTGCCTTGGTGTATTTGCGTCATAAAAGAACAACCTTGCAAAATTTAATACTCCAAGTATTTGTAGAAACGAAGTTTTATACAAAATATCAACCCCTAAATCAACCCCTTGGTGTCTACTTTCACAAAACACCCGCAACTACGCCCAAAAAAGAATCTCTATGCAATATTTGAGTCTCCAAACTATCCACCCCGAAAAAACCCCTTAGGGGCAGATTTTCGCAAAACCGTCTTAGTGAACATTTAGGTCTTAAATAAGCCCCTCGCAAAATTCGAGACGCCTAGCACTTGTAGTAATAAAGTTTCCTGCAAACTATCAAACACAGAAACAAACCCCTTGAGGGTTGAATTTCGCAAAATCTCGCCATAGTGTGCATCTAAGTCCTATAAAGGAACCCGGTTCAAAATTTGGGGCTCCTCGCACTTATAGTTACAGAGTTTCATACAAACTGTCAACCTCAAAAACAACCCGTTAGGGATCTAATTTCGCAAAATCCCGTCTTAGGTATTACTTACGTCCAAAAAAGAACCCCTATGTAAAATTTGAGTCTCAAAACTTTCAACCCCAAAAACAACCCCTTAGGGGTCGAATTTCACAAAATTTCCACCTTGGTGAGAGTTAACGTCTTAAAAAAAAACCGCCATGCAACATTTGAGACGCCTAGCGCTTCTAATAAAAAAGTTTCATACAAACTGTCAACCCCAAAAACAAACCCCTTAGGGGTCGAATTTCGCAAAATCCTGTGATAGGTAACTCTTACGTTCTCAAAAGAACCCGTATTCAAAATTTAAATTTCCTAGCACTCGTAGTTACGAAGTTTCATACAAACTATCAACCCCAAAAACAACCCCTTAGGGGCCGAATTTCGCAAAATCCGTTCTTAGTGCTCACCTACGTGGTATAAGGAGGGCAGAGGCCAAATTTCAAGTTTCTAGGCCCAGCGGTTTGGGCTGTGCGTTGTCAGATCAGTCAGTCAGTTTTGAATTTTATATATATAGATAGATGATGATAATTATACCAATAGGCTTATACCCCTTTTTACATGACAAATATAACTAGCGGAATGTGGAGCTATATTTTATTTAGGTATACCAATAATGCACCCAGATTTCACCAGCATGCTAAGTGTATTACCCATAAAGAAGTTGGGCACATTTTTAGTGTGTGCTTTAAGCAAAAGAGGCACATCTGCGCAAACAAAAAACAAAGAGAAATAAGATTACTAATTAAAAAAGGCGTATCTACTAAGGCTTATTTTTCCCTATTCCCCAATCTCCAGTTGTGCCTTTTTTACTTAAGGCGGCAGTATTTTGCTCATTATTACACTAAACACAGATAATAAGGTAAACCTATTGACATTTCCCGAGCACAATTCCATCCCACTTAGAAACTCTCAGAACGGACGCACTTCTGACCAAAAGAACAATAGCCACCTTTTCGAGAAGTCATAAGTGCTTTTGGTATATTTATTTAACATTAACTTTTGCCCACGGCTTCGCTCGCGTTAATTTAGAATTTGACTCGGAACGTACATGCGTCGCAAAACGAGATGTAGCCAGATACTATAAAGAAAGATACGCCATGTTCAATTTTATTGTTCATACTGAATGGCGTTCATAATCGTTGCGTTGTTATTATAGTAATTTAAAACTACGACAGCGACAGATATGCGGAACGTATTAAGATAGAAAGAGATAGCAGATAGCAAATAGCAACAATTGTCTTACTTTGTCCTCAACAATTTGTGCGTGCTAGTGCGATATCTATCACTTTTTATTGGATGTAGCTCGATTATTGTACTGCTGGGATCGCGAGACTAACTCATCAGGTAACTGTGAGTCTCAAACGTAAACGGGTATTGAAGGATACCGTGGATTTTAGTCAGTACTAGTCTGACAGTAATGGATGCGAGGACTCATTTGATGATTTTACTATGTTATAAAAAAAACATAATTATAATCATAATGAACATTTAGTTGTTATTGTTTTTCTCGGAAACAGTACTTTTTTCGGTATTTGGATCTATGTATACCTGACAACGTACCTCTATGCAAATCAAAATAGTCGATTCAATGTTTTAGACGTGGAAAGGTAAAAAACAACCTTACTTTTTGGTTACATAATAAAATATTAAGTTTTTATAACGCCTACTTCTACGTACTTAAAGGAAAGGAAAGAAGTTTATTGGGCACTCTAATTTTGTCTTCATTGATGAGGACCGAAGTCTGCTACTAAACTACGTAACAGGCCGGGGTCGCGGGACTATCAGGTAACCGTGTCTCTGGAACGTAAGGGCTATTGAAGGACACTGTGGATCTTTATCATCAATATACAAATTTCTGACAGTTCCTGCTGTCCTGCACTGGGTGGGAAGACTCATTCGATGATTTGACCACGTAAAAATCATAACAGGCTTGCCTTTAACCCATGTTTTTTTGCCAACCTTTAGCTAAGATTAGAAATCAAAGAGAGTGGATAAGAATCAGCTTGCTATATAATTATAAATTTATTTTTGATCAAATAGACCTATATACATTATATTATTAACAGCAAGTGTTAGTAAACAAAGCGATTGTTCACCTTACACCTTTGTATGCTTTGAAGGTTTCAGCGTAACGTGATGTTGATGTTGTGTTCGATCAACTATAGTATTGCCTAGTAACTTAACTATGTAGTAAACAAGTACACGTGTAGGCACTTAAGTTAGTACTACAATATTACGGCGTCGACGCGCGATGTATCTAAGGGTCGCGACACATCTGCTAGACGTACCGCCCGAATGTTCGGTTGAATACGCTAGCAGTGTTTTTCAAGTTTCTTAGGACACATCTATCATCGTTTCTTTGCGGAATAAAATCCGGAACAAGGATATACGGCGATGAACCAGAGTTACTGATGCAGCTCGTAAAATTTGCAAGTTGAAGTGGCAAATGGGGAAGGAAAGTTCTCGAGTTGCGAATACGTACCGAAAGACGCAGCGTAGGCAGGCCTCCCACTAGGTGGACCAACGACATCGTGAGAGTTGCGGGCAACCGATGGATATAAAGTGGCAAAATGTAGTTTGGCGTGGATGGCGGTGTAAAAGGAAGGCCTATGTTCAGCAGTGGACGTCTTCCGGCTGATGATGATGATGAAAACACATCAGCTGAAATTACGCCGCGTTTACTGTGTCTTTTAGCCGGGCTACACTAACGTAAAATACTCTTCAAATGTTCGTATATAATCGTCTGTAAACGCTATTTAACCGCATTTCCCGTTCGTATGGCCCTAGTGATAGGAAACTTGAAAAAACACTGCGAGCATTATATTCAACCGAATGTTCGGCGTGGTGCGTTCTATGGATCGTGGCACGACCCTTACGCAGCGTCTGCACGAGTAGGTAATTATGCACGGATAAGCAAGCCGACTTAGTTTTGTATGAATATTTTACGCTACATTAGCCAGCTTGAGGTTTCTTTCTGAGATTATTTTCTTAATAAGAGATAGACTCCGCTTGTGTTATTAGTCTCTTATGAACTCTACTAGTTAGGTAGGCTAGGTACCCTCGTTAACCCTCGTTCGCGGCCATAATATGCCAACAGCGGCCACGCTTCTTAACAGTAAGTTTAAATGCTGGAATGACGGGGCGTTTTGTCAAATAGCCGTATTACCTACTTTTAAAAAAACTGGCAAGGATGTGTTATTAGGTGCACCTCTACATAACCTTTGAAAATTACATACGTTATGTTTTGGCATGCTTTTTGCAAACCAGGGTGTCTATAAATGCCTTGTCAATAATGAATAGCATGAGTAGGGATTAAATTCATAAAATGGAATCATAATTATGTCATCTAGACATAGGAAGAATTTTTTTCAGGTCAACGTATTAGATTCCTACAGGTGTGATTTTTTTAAACGGGGCATCAAAAGCAGGGCTACCAGAATATTTACAGGGAAACATAATGAGGCTTTCTCACTATCTTACTACAGAGTAATTTCAGCCTGATTCGCAACTACAACAATCAATACGCGCTATGCAAAAAGATAATAATATATGCTTTACTATGCGTCCTGTCTTTAAATTCATCATTGTAATATTCATCAAGCATAATTATATTCATATTTAATTGTACCCAACACTAATCTCAACCTCGAGTACTTTACTACCTAACTCAGTGGAAAAGCTTTAGTCATATCTACATAACTTTAAAGGAGACTTATCTCAGTAATCAACACCATCTCTTAATATACATATTGTAACAGAACCATAATAATAACTGGCATTTTATCTCATCCCTGAAAAAAGATCTTACGATCCGTACCAACATGAAAACCTTTTATTCCGTACCTTTTAAATTTTAAATGAGCCGTGTTTACGAGGCCTTGGTAAAAATGACAATTATGACTGAAGTACCCTTGGTGCCAGGGCCGCATTACCCAATGGGTAGTCTGAGCACTTGCCTAGGGCCCCATTATTCTTGGGGGTCTCGAGTTCTAAATGCTGCTCTTGACTGTCTTAAATGAGTACGACGGCACTGGAACGCAAAGTTCAACTGGTAGTACTGTTTTGTTTCCAGTCAGTCAAGACGGAGTGTGAGGACTCATTTGAAAAGAGAGTGCTCACTAAGCTCGCCTTTGCATCCTACAGTCCAGTTTTTTTTTTTTTACAAGATAGTTATCATGTACGTAATTGTTAGATTCAACGACATAGCTTAGCAAGGTTGAAGTGATTAATAGGCAGGCGACATCATCGCTCTGGGGCAGAAAAGTTCTCGAATGGCGACCACGAACCGGAAGACGCAGCTTAGGTGGGTCTCCTACTAAGTGGACTGGCGATATCGTTAGGTACACACGCGGGCAAACGATAGATGCAGGATTGGAGTGGTGGCCAAAGCCCAAATGGAGAGGCCTTTGAACAACAGAGAACGCCTTCCGGCTGATTTCGTTGCAGGACGCAAGAAGATTAAATTCAGTTTCTAGGGCTTTGTCGAGCTTCGTTTCTTTTCTAGTGCTCACCACTGTTATAATAATATTTGGTTTCAGGAGTTGCAATGGTTTGGGAAAAGTACAATCGAATTTAGTTTATTTTCATAATGGTAGTAGAGCTCGTGGCAAAATAATTACAGCCGCACAGGCCGATCTTTCGGGTTAAGCTGCGCTTTCCGAGGTTGGTCTGTGTACGGGTGACCATCTCCTCGCAGTCATTTGTAGGTCCCCGCTGTCATTATTTTGTAGATCTTTGACAGTCGTTACTGTTAGTCAGAAGGTCATAAGTCTGACAACCAGTCTTACCATGGAGTATCGTATAGCTCAGTTACAGGGCTGTAGAGGTCCGATAGGCAGTCGCTTCATGTAAAATGCTCACATTCAGCTGCATCTGTTTCGACTGGAAGCCGACCTTGATATAGTTGGGAAAAGGCTAGGCAGATGATGAATGATAGTGAAGTTACCCAGGCTACCTGGGGCCCCATGATCCCAGAGTGCCCAAGGCCCCGAAATGACGCCCCTGCTTGGTACAATCACGAGCAATAATAATAATTACTCGTATCATACACAAAGCGACTTTTAGTGATAATCATAATATAACACGCGTAATACTAACGGATTGTATGTAATTATTTGTTGTTTTGTTCGTTTAAAAACGTTGATATATAATAAAACACAGTGGGTTTTTTTTTCATAAGAAACAGCTTTCGCAAATGAACAAGTATCTAGAATCAATACTGTTTCTGTGGAAAGTTTGACATTGAAAAGGCTTTTAAATGGCCTAATTAAAATAAATGGTTTGACTTTGAAATTAATACCATGTATTAACGTCGCGTTGTATGTACTAATGAAATGTTTGATTGTACAACACTAAACAGAAAGCGATGGAGTTTCTTCACCATACTTTTCCAAACTAAATTACAGTCGACGGGGCGACTTTTACGAAATCTATTTCTTTACAAAGTTTCACAATCAAAAATGTTTTCCATTGGCCTAACTAAACTTGGTATTTGTTTGGCTAAATAATTAACCTGCCATGTGACCTACCATGACATCTTAAGGCGTGAGTCTTTAGGCTGTGGGAAAGAGACAGTGCTATACAAGTCGACTACCGCCATCTCGTTCTCTGAGCGGAACTACTCTTTTAAGTTTTTTTTTGGCCACGTGCCGGTATGACAGCTACATGATGATACTTTGACTCCTATAGCCTAATTACTGGCCCCTAGTCCCCTAAGCCCCTTAATAATTGTTAAAAACATGTTGTATTTGGTAGTTTGTTTGTTTTAGCATTATTTTCTTATTTTTGTATTATTCAGTTAGTAATTTAGTTAAAAAACTAAGTATAATTTCTATAATTCTTTGAAATCAATAAATTTTCGTATTTGGCCAAAGCCTGCCGGGGTCGCGGGATTATTCCCTTACCGTGACCCCGGTACATAAAGGGCTATTGAAGGACACCGTGGATTTTAGTCAGTACAAGTCTGACAGTCCCTCCCGCCCTGCCCGGGATGGGAGGACTCATTTGATGATTTTACCACGTTAAAAAAAAAAAAAAAAAAAAAAAGCCTGATGTTTTATTAAACTATGGCCCGCAAACCTACTTCTTCTTGAAACTATTGCATGGGACTGTGCGAATGGGACAAAGTGCGAATGGGACAAAGTGCGAATGGGACAAAGTGCGAATGGGACAAAGTGTGAATGGGACAAAGTGCGAATGGGACAAAGTGCGAATGGGACAAATTGCGAATGGGACAAAGTGTGAATGGGACAAATTGCGAATGGGACAAAGTGTGAATGGGACAAATTGCGAATGGGACCAACTGCGAACGCGGGTCAAAGTACGAATTGGACGAAATGTGAGTAACTCATCAAATGTAGTTTATTATAAAACTATCAAATATATTTATCTTTGTAGGTACCTGTAGTGTTAATAGTATATGGTTCGATAAGTAGGTCACGTCGCAGGAAAGAGAAATATTAATATTTGGACCTAGACGGTGTTGACACCTGAACTAATAAACAACACGAAATGAGCTTGTCAGAGCGTCGTCGGCGAAACTAACGAAGTATCGTACACAGCGGGCCAACAAACCGGAAAAATCTTGTTGGTACTGAGAAAATACAAGCTTTATTGTTAAGGGAACTAGTTTTAATGAGAACGGATTTCTGGCTCATGTTGCATGTAATTTTTATTGTTAATGTTGTTGAATTTATTAGGGGAGATTTTTTCAGGAAATGAACAAAAAAAAAACAACCTCTCCATACAAATTGTCCAATCATGTTTATAATTTTCTATGGTGAGGCTGATTTCTTTTCATTTCCTGAAAAAAAAAAATGCGGAAGATTGTTCAGTTTCGTCTACTGAGCAAGCCTGTCCCTTACACCAAGTATATATTTCAAATGACATGTGCTCATCAAGGACTTTAATTTGATACCCATGTCGATAGTTTAGAAGTTATGAACAAAGAAACATACATACATTACATACATACCGGTCAAAATCATACCCCTTTCATTTTGTTATATTAGAACCCTTATGTCACAAATTGTGACCAATTATAACGCTATCAACCGCAGACTCAGGGTCACAATCATAATTTTATTCTTCACCTAATTTTCTGATTCAAGTACGTTCGTACTTCGTAACCTAACAAGTACTTAGTTACTATCTTCAACTCTGTTAAAGCTTTAATATCGTAATGGTTCGTGTGACCCAGACTTTAATAAGTTTTTAATAGAAAAGGCTTTTTAGTGTTTTTACCTTTTTCTTTTGTCAAAGTGATGATCGAAGCGTTGCTTCGTGGATTATACCAGCTCCCCCGTGGTTTCACACGCACTGCTCAGGTTTCACGATAAATGGACTATCCAACGTTTAAAGTTTTTTTTAATTTGAACCAGTAGTAAGTTAACCAAACACATGAGGAGCTTGAGTCTAAGTTAAGCCGCGCTTGCCGAGGTTAGGCTGCGGATGGATAACCATCTGTCATAGCGAGTTTAGCGCAATAGTGGGCTGGTTTGTGTTCGCCAAAGCTTGGTCTCTATACAATATTTACAAAACAAACTTTTTATAATATTTACACGTAGGAAAATATTTAAAGGAATAATAAATTACCTTTTGTTACCTTCGTGAAAGACAAAGGTACGCCTCATATATTTGAATATCTGACAAAATAATATCTTAATAAACGAAATTATGTACCGACCTAATACCTAACGAAGACAAGATGTATTTGTTCAAATATCGATTCGCCTCAAGCAAGATAAACCGAACCACAGATAATTAACAATAGGACTGTGTGGTTAGGTCTGATTTAGATTTATAGATAAAGTTTTCTAGATTGTTATCCATTGAATTGCTTGCACGTAATGTTGATTTATTAATCACCGTGTTTGATTTAAATTGATCTGTAATCTTTATTTTTACCCTGTTCTTGACGTTTTTGTTTTAATAAGTTTAAGACTCAATATTGACTGCAATTTTTCTTCAACCCCAGGGTTGTCTAGAAGATATTTTTATAAGTAATAATGCTGAAGCCAAAACGAGGGTAATTTTTTGAGTTGTGCGTCTGTAATTTCGTTTTCTGGTACAGCAGTTGCAGATCAGTACCCATACATGGTTGAGAGTTCATACAACCTTGGAGCGGGCCAATGAGAGCGCCGAACGTGGTCGATATCGATGATCGAGTATCGTAATGACAACTCATGGTATGGGTACTGTCATTTTGCGTCGCGACTTTTCTCGGAAGCGACCGAAGTTAAGCGACTCACAAATCAAAAAATTACGCTCGTCTGGATCCAACCTAATACAGCCGTTGAAACCATTTCGCGCAAATTACTATGTCGGCTACTAATACCTATTATCGCTGTATAGTCGTTACAAAGTAAACAAAAACAATGAAACAAAACAAAAGCACCTACTTTAATACAGGAGTTCGCTGACAAGTTAATAACTACAGTATATACGTCTAAAAATTGATTTACACGAATTAATTTTTGGTTACGTTTTTTTTTTTTAAATTAATGATAGTTGACTGACGCACGACATGTAGTTAAACTATTTTAACAAACAACCAAAGAGTTCAGTTTGATAGGAGTTGATTGATTAAAATTTTGTTGATTAATGAAAGAAAATTATTATACTTAGCACTTGCTTGACCATGATTACCAAACGATCCTCACTGTTTTAAGTACCTACCTATTGAAAAATTGAAAAGAGTATCTGCCAAAATAAGACAACGTATTTAATTACTGTACGTTTGGGATGGGATCCACCTTATAGCGGTACACTATGAACAACGAAGCCTCAGGTTATCTGTAATTTACGGAGGCAGTTGAGCAAACCCACAGTTAGCGGTAGGCCTAGCTAATAACCACAGTCTTGTACGAGTCCAAACATTTTCTGCTGTGTTCGGTCGGTGCACAAAAGTTCCAGTTTCACTGGATGAAATCGGTCAAATTCAATTTTTTAAGTTTTTAAAGTCATGAAATCGGGACGAACTAGACAGATTCTGCCCGAATTGGAAGGAGGAGGCACAGTGTCGTGAAGAATGGAAGGAGTGGAGGGAGAAAAAATAAAATAAAAGTCATGAAAAAGTCCTCCCGCTATGTGTGGATCGGAAGGGATGGTCAGTATCTTACTGATCTAAAGTCCACCTAGTTATTGCTATTTGCAGTCCAGGGCCCTGTTTGAACCATCCCCAGTAAAACTAGTACTATAAGTGCTCTAAATAAGTGAATCAGTAAGTTTCACCCTGTTTTATTTCTCTATTGAAGAGTATTCTCCTTCGTAAATTATAATCACCTAAATTGATTTAAAACAAACTGTAGGTACTTCACACAGGGCATTTAAACCCAGCGCATATCAAATAAACGTGTTCTATTTTGTAAAACCGCCTTTGTTGTATTTCACCTTGTGTGTGGAATTTGAGCTGCCCACAAGCCAATACGAATGTCGTGTAAACGCTGGTTTCTCCACAAAGGTAAATTGGAGACAAAGCTGACAAAAGCTCTCAGATTTGAACGTAGAAACGATTCTGCCAATCACCTTTGATTTTTTGAATGATAGATAGTTGAGATTTCCGATGAAAATATTCATGTGATAACAATAAATTCAGACTCCTGATAAATCAAAATGAAATGAAAACGAAGAATCAGCTTGCTGAAGTGTACAAACAGATGGCGGATGGAGCAGACATGTCTTTTTTTTTAGCGTGGTAAAATTATCAAATGAGTCCTCCCACCCCGGACAGTGACGGAGGGACTGTCAGACTTGTACGGACTAAAATCAACGGTGTTCTTCAATAGCCCTTTATGTTACGGGGTCACGTTACCGTGACCCCGTAACATAAAGGGCTAGGAAATAAGTCTCGTAACCCCGGCAGGCTTTGGCCCCCTGTCATTCTGCTGACGCTCTTTGAGATGTGCGTGGAACGCGAAGCGCCGTCGAAAGAGACATGTCTTAGAGTATTAAAACGGTATACGGAGTGTAAGAAGCCTTACGGCAAGATGGGTCGATGATTTGAAGAATGTGGCTGGCAGAGAATAAATATGCCGACTGCCCAGGACCACGAGAGTTGGCCTTTGGGAAGGCTTATTTTTTATATGGTAAAATCATCAAATCAGTCTTCCCGCCCTGGGTGGCGAAAGGGACTGTCAGACTCTTACTGACTAAAATCCACCCGTGTTCCTTCCTATGCCTTTTACGTTCCGGGGCCACGGTATCCTGGATTTAGAAAAAACCCGCGACCCCAACAGGCATTTGGCGCGAAACACGACGCGCCACCGACCCGGGCTTGGTCCTTGGTCAGACGGCGAACTACCCATCACTCTGTGCCCTGTGCTGCCCTTTGGGAAGGCTTACGTTTGCAGTGAACGGCAACAGACTGCGTACATAATAATAATCACAAGTGGTTTTCATTGGACCTGGATCAGAACACTTGGAAGTCATTTTGACCATTTCACTAACAATGGCCGTCCTCTGATCGACCTTAGCAGGCGCGGCTTAACCTCAAAGATCGACCCGCGCAGTTGTTATTATTTTGCCACGAATTCTACTAACCAAACATAGTTGACCTATTTTATATTTAGATCAAATATCTTTGAAAACTATTCATCAAGATTGTTATTATCTCTTAGCAGAAAAAAAGAAATTAATGTTTTATTTCAGCCAAATAAGATACCAAAATGTGGTCTAAGGAAATTAGATCTCCGTCCGACGTATTCAGAAGATTAGCGAAAAACAAGTTAAATAAGTAAATTAAAGAATTGTCAAGAAAAAGGTTTCTTTTGAAAGTACTTTGGCCTTCAAAAGTTGTCATCAAACGAAAAATATCTAGCAAAGGACAAAACATGCGGAGAAAAAAGTTGTAAGAGTTCGTCTGAATCCAACAAGGATTATTATTTTGTAAATACCTTATATACGAACCCAATGCGTATACACTTGGGTATCTTTGATGTTGTATTACTTTAAGTAACTAAGAAGATTTACTCTTAAGCACAAACGATTGACTGAATAATTAAGTAATTGTTAAAAATACTATAATTAAAAGTTATTTCCCAGTGTTCTAAATTATTTGAATAAAGGAGTACTAAGTTTTTTCTTGACGAATTAAAACACAGAATACTACTATAGAAGAAAAATCAAAACGATTTTAACATCAAATTCTATCAATAAATTTTAACCAAATAAAGTCATGACGACTTTATTTGGTTAAATTTAATATACCATTAATTTTAAAATCTGTCAAAGAAATTTAACTTTTCAACTGTTTGGTTCCAAGTTATAACCGTGAAAGACAGACGGAGAGTGATAGACATGATCAAATTATAAAAGTAGATTCCAAGTTTCCACTACGTCACTTCTAAATCAAACAAACAAATGAATAAATCAAGTCAATATTAATAGAAGAAAGCGGATAATGTAAAAGATGATGGGATGAGCTGAACAAAACTAACAACTAGTAACTTTTATTAGTCTTCATCATCATCATCAGCTTGTATTCGTCACTGCTGGACATACATCCACCAATCTGGCATCTACCAATGTACACCACTGAACCTAGTCTTGAGCTTTCCTCATCATTCCTTTCCATGTTAGTTTTAGATCTTCAAAATTAAAAGTCATCTTAACCCAGCCTTAGGCCGGATATGCACTTTGGTGCGGGAGAGGAGAGGAGATGTGTTTCAATAACCAATCAGATGTCAACAGATATCGGCTGAAGCTAAGCGGAGAGGAGATGTGGACATCTGCTTGGTTATTCAAACACATCTCCTCTCCTCTCCGCTTTGTTGGATACCGGGCCTTACTCGTACGATGACACAGGCCATAATGAGTATTTTTTTAAATTCAAAACAATAATAATTAATTATACCCACAAATCTAAAACAATGAACAAATCGGTTAAGTGCGAATCTCGTTCTCAGAGGGCCAAAGCCTGCCGGGGTCGCGGGATTATTTCCTTACCGTGACCCCGGAACAGAAAGGGCTATTGAAGGAAACCGTGGATTTTAGTCAGTAGAAGTCTGACAGTCCCTCCCGCCCTGCCCGGGGTTGGAGGACTCATTTGATGATTTTACCACGCTAAAAAAAAAAGTGCGAATCTCGTAGTACGGAACTCTAAAAAACGAATAGAGTTCACATAGGCAACACCTTGACAAAACTTCATAATAAAGCGTTTAGCACATTACACTATGATTTATGTATCACACACGCGATAATCACGTAAAAATGGCCGCCGGCATATGGCGGTCGACATTGGAACTTTGCAATCCACGTCGTACGGCCAAGGTCAAGGCCAAAAACAAGTGGGCACCCGGGGTGGAAAGTTCTAGAGAAACGCTTTATAACAATTCACATATCAAGGGAGAATTTTTGCAAGATATCCATTTTATACCCCGTGCATTTTGCGACTGTCACCAATTTTCGTGATTGGATTTGAAATGGAAATGAAGTCAACAAAGTAAGAAATTTTAAAGAAAATATGTGCTTTGTTGAACTTTATATTTTACAAACAGCAATAAACCTGGTTCTTTGAAATTTTATTGCTAGCTTTAAAAGCCTGTTGCTTACATAATAGATTTGTTGTTAAAGTGGATAAACAACAAATGTAAGCACAATTAAGTTGGCAAAAGCTCGTAATAATACAATCTGTTTACTCAAACTATTTATGTAAACAAGTTTAGAACGAATACCTATTTGGATTTAAATAAATGATAATTGTACTGAGTCAATATGAAAATTAAACGTTTACAAATATCAAGAAGCGAAAAAGAACTCGCTGTAAATGTCGAATTCTCTTTCAATTTTAAATAAAAGTTGAAATGGGCTTAAGCACATCCGCTAGTGTAGAGCACCGTATTCTACGAGTGTTACAAGTAAAAAAAAACATAAAATTAGAAAAGTATCCCGAAGGTTGCCGGCATAGTTGTTGGGGGCCCCATAAAGGGCTCAACGCCTGCTAGCGTTGTGGAACTGTCTTGTCAGCTAACCGGGGTTTTTAAGGGTTATTGAAAGAACACCGTGAATTTCAGTCAGTACGAGTCTGAAAGTCCTCTCCGCTCCGTCTTGGGTTCTCTGACTCATTTGACATAATTAAACCATAGTAAAAAAAAACTACCTCCGTGGATGAATTGTTTTCGTCCAAAAATTACGAATTCGATTCAAACAAAAATACATACTACCAACCAAACGGTGTTTACCAATTCCAGATGACCTGTCATCTGCATTCCTAATGTCTACAACATGATGACACAACTACACGACCGACCATCTCCTTTCATTTAGGATTCCAGTAGCGAGAAGTACTGGTAAATCCATTCAAGTCTGAGACGTGCCAGTTGCAATATCCGACTAGTACTTTAACGGATACACAGGGTTTGAAAAGTGGCTCTATATTGCATAACGCTACTCCCTGCAGTTTTTACCGCTTATTCGTACTCAAAGAATATGATTTTATGTTTTCTGAGTACGTTTCAGTCTTCGTGCTGCGGAATATTAAGTTTTTCATGTCTGTTATGATGTTTTACTACTGAATTTGAGTTGTAAAGTTGGTGAACTAGACGTTTTCAAGCTAAAATTAATCATTTATGTCTGAATGTTGTACATTAACTGTACTCGTCAACTTAAGGTATTGTTATTTGTATGTACACGGAATCAACTTCTATGTTAGTAATACATACTCGTATTATTCATAATTATGATGATGGTGAAAATTTTTCTTATATTTACAGCTACTGAACAATTAGTAAAGTTGATGATTGTTTAAAAGTAACTTTAGTACCAAAGTAAGAAATAATGAAATACAAATGTGTTTTGCCATGAAATAAGAAATATTCCGCAAGAGAAAAATGACTTCTTTTCGTTTAGCAACTTCTTGCAAAAATCATTAAATATAAGTTGGTAATAATTCATCCAGAAGTTTATTAAGTATCCTACTTGTAATTTTTCTTGTTAGATAAACTAAAACTTTCTTATTTTACGATCCATCTCACATGTTTACCTTTCCTACGAGGCTTGATCCGTAGTTTTTAAGTTGCTTCAGATTTACTGCTTCACCGGAATACGGTAAGCACAGAAAGCTTTCAGGCGAATTTATGATCTAGCAAAATCTAGTCTCAAAGGCTTTCAATTTCGCTGATAAGGTAGGTACCAAGATAGTTGCCGAAAATGCAAGAGTGAATAATACTCGTAATTCTGTATAAAACATAACTTTGTCCATTTCAGATTGAAAGTCCATCTAATATTTTGTATTATTTGTCACTTGATAGACAATCAAGTTCATCTTGTTAAATTGTTTGCTCAGTAAATTAAACTCGTTGGAAGTTGTTAACCGGCCTACAAAATCCTCGGAAATCTTACGAAGCCTTCAATTTTATTATGTTTAATGTGGTTTATAAAAAGGTAATCTCAAATAATATTTTTTACAAAGGCATCCATCATCACGCTCTGTTTCCAATTTCACGAGAACTTGACGAAGCTCGGAATAAAATCAGGAGACTTAAAAACCCGAGATTTGTTCTACTAGTTTAAGGCAAAGCTCCAGGTGGCAATAAAATATCTCATTTTCTACAAGTTGTCCTTAGGAGTTGCTCGAGTAGCAGGGTGCGTAGCAACAGAACAGGGGTGGGGTGGGGAGGTGGGACGGGGGTGCGGCGCCGGTACGTGGGCGAGTCTGTAGTACTTGGTAGTACGAACGGCACGACTCGCATCTACAGCGTGTTGTTGTTGTGTCTACATAGATTTGCGCAGGCGCGCCGCCCGCTACTTAACTACATACCGATGTGCGGACTACACGAACGACCTCGAACTCCACACCAAATATTGATAAGTCGTACTTAAGCTTTTATTCGTTCGTTTTGTAAATGTGTCTGGCTGAGCAGTCACTGCACCATAACACGTTTCGTCGGGATATAAGCAACTTCTTTGCTACCTTCAAGTACGTTTGTCGTGAACTCGCGATGTAAGCCACGTCGCTTCATGTGACTGGGGTTTTTTTTATTGTTTTATTACATTTTTCGGTGTTCGTCTCTCGTTTTAATGGTTTTTCTATCAACTGTGTGTTTGAACCCACATCGTCTACGTACTGTTTTTTTTATTCACCCCTAACTGCTCCACAACAACTTGTTTATTTACATGACACAAACATACAAACCCTCTATGATATTATTACGAACTGCGATTAATTTATTCTGTGCCAGCATCAAAGTTTTAGCAGAGAAGCAAATATTATTCAACATCAAACGCCAACTTAGTTGATTAATGTTATGACTCTAAATCTTCTATTAATGTTGCTATGGGGAGATAATTACTCTTTATCTCGCGGCTGTAATTTATAAAATAACAAAAGCGGAGGCACGTTAGAAACAGCAAAAACTTACCTTCGTCTTGATTACTTCCAAGAAGCACCTCGGTATTATGGAAATTGCCTTCCTTCATCATTGTGTCCGGGTCCTTGGGCAAAAACACGCCATCCACGGTCGGCGCTGACGGGAATCCCAATATGCCAGTGTAGGAATTCCACTGTTGTACTGATATAGTTTTCGCATCAACTCCACGCATGCAGTCCATTACTAAGCTTGGATCAGCCGCAAGCAGGCTACTGTTGCAGTTACAATCATCCACTAAAACTTTCCCTATGTCTTGTGCTCTCTCTCCTGTCATCCAACTCCACGGGGCGTTTAATGTCCCCGACTGCAATATACCTCTTTTGAATAATCCCTTCATCTCCGGCGAAAGCATATGCAAACTCACGCTGCCTCCGCCTGCCGACTCTCCAAACAAAGTTATCAATTCTGGGTCACCACCAAAAGCACGAGCATTATCTTTAATCCAACGAATAGCGAGTTGTTGATCCCATAAGCCCATATTTCCCGGAGCTTCTTCACTTCCCGGCGAGAAATATTTATTCAAGTATAAAAATCCGAACGCCCCAACCCTATATTGCATAGATGCTACTATTACATCACTGGAAGAAGCCATTATGTCTGCTTTATATAGGTCGAGAGTAGCCGTGCCACTCATATAGCCGCCACCGTAAATCCACACTAGTATTGGCACTTTGGGCCTCTCGGTAAGAGGCTTATCTTGATGATGACGGACTCGTAAATGTTGGGGAACCCAAATGTTAAGATATAGGCAGTCTTCTGATATGTTTGTGTTTGGATTCCACATTTCTTCTCCCTCAAATCCGGGGAAGTATTCGTACCGTTCCTGATAGCAGCTGTTCGGCATCGCTGTGGCTTCAAGTACTCCGTGCCACGGGTCGATGGGTACTGGTTTGCGGAATCTTAACGGTCCTAGAGGTGGCTTTGCAAATGGAATGCCGGTGAAGATGTGTACCTCCCTGCCCATAACTGTTTTAGCGTAGCCTTTGACGAGGCCACTTTTTGTTTCGACGATTAGTGGATCATTGTGAAAGTTCTTTGGCGCTTGGCTGGTGGTGGGGGTGGTTTGTGTAGTGGAGGTGGTTGTGTCGTGGTGGTTGGCCCATGATCGCGTCCAGGCACCGGACACGAGGCAGCAGAGCAGAAGCTTGGTGAACACAATCTTCGTATTGCTGATCATTTCGAATGTTGTTGTTCACACGAGTATTAACGAGACGTGTCGGAGAACAATCTGAAGTAGTCCGCCAGTTTGATGAGATACTTATTGAAACACATTTCTAGTGCCACTTGATACACTGTTGTGGTCGTACCTGTAATAGAAAAAAAAAGTTTTAGTTAAGTTAAGATAAAATTCAACAGTTTACATTCCGTCGTTGAGAGAAAGTTCAGACGATATTATTTTGTATAGTTTTAATCAAAATACTCAAGTTTAAAATTATACAGATTTCATCCAAAATTGTTTTATTTTCTTTCCTCCAAAAGTTGTAGAAGATACACAAAATCTGTGTACAAAATAAATTGTAAATTATACGAGTTTAATTTCCTTACACAATTTTACAAAATACCTAACTAATGCGGTTAAAATTACGTATCGTTTACAACGTTAACGCTGGCGTCGATTAATTAATTACTGGGTACAGCGGGTGTAAGTAACAAGGCTTTAGGGATATCAAACTTTATGCCTTTTAAAACTTACTCCTATCAAGTTAGTTTCGTAAGTAGATATTGATATTGTTCTTTGTGCTATCTCGAACAATAACTTATTTAATATCAAGCTGTTTGCAGCAGTTTGGCCCACGTACTATTCGACAATTTTCTTAAGGCAAGTATATAATGTTATTCCAGACTTTAAAACTTTGTGGGAGGACTCATTTGATGATTTTACCACGCTAAAAAAACCTATCTCTTGAGCCAAATATCAAGAAAAATAAACATCCATCCATCCATAACTTCGCATTTATAATATTAGTAAGGATTGAGTATCTCAGACTTCTGAGGCATTATCACGAGAATTCTATAATTTTACCTTTCAGCGAATTGCAGTGTTTTCCGCGTTTAGTTTTTTTTTTTTTTTGCGCGTGGTAATATCATCAAATGAGTCCTCTCAACCAAGGCAGAGCAGGAGGGACTGTCAGACTTGAACAGACTAAAATCCACGGTGTTCTTCAATAGCCCTTTACGTTCCTGGGTCACGGTATTCCTTAGTCCCGCGACCTCGGCTGAGAAAAGGCTTATGCGACCTCTAGTCTATTTTATTTGTAAATAAGCTGCTTCATTATTTGTGTGCTTCAGGAGACGAAATTTTTCTTTTCATATAAGTATGTGTATTTTTATGTACTTTTAAATGTGTCTCTGAATCTACTTAGTTGTAAGATACACAAATCCAAATATATAACCCTTTCTAATCCCTTCAGTGTCGTAAAACGCTGCTAGTAGGAACATAAAATGTATAGAGTAGGCATTACACCACAGTAATGTCGTAAATCTAAATATGTTATTTGAGCCAAAGTATCCTAAAATAAATTATGGAATCATGCGTAACTTTGCGGAAACACATGACATTAAATGTTATGAAAAATATCTAGTTTTAATTCCGCGAAAAAAATCCAGGCTTGTTACAGGATGCAATCCCACATGCATTATGCACAACATAGGTATTCAAAACTTCCTATATGAAATTTTAAAGTTCAATAAAAAAAAAACTTTTAAGACTGTCTTTTTGATCAAAATCAAAAGCCACCGAGTTTCTTCAAACGCCCTTTACGTTCTTGGGTCATTGTGTGAACTGCTAAGACAGTTCCACGACGAAATCAAGTTATCCCTTATACGAAATAAACGTTTCTGAGAATAGAAGAAAAAACAATTTGTAAAATAAGCAGCAACAAGTTCACCCCGCCATATTTATTAACCCTTGACGAAATACAACCTTAGGTTTACCCTAAAATTAGAGGTTAACCCTATAAATCGTTCGTTTTCGTTTAACCCTAGATTTGTATTCTCTCAGCTCCAACGTCCTTCAATTTACCATTCAGTGACAGAAATTGATTGAAAGGCACTCGTACACAAAGACCCGATTTGGATAATAGTAGAGAAGGGTTGATGTATGGGGGTTGTTTGTCGAGAAAGTGGTTTGTGATTAAAATATCGATACGAGAATACCGTTCCATTAACGACGCTGTTTTCAAGTAGACTTTTTACCGAGATTTGGCCTTCCTTGAATTGACCTTAATATTGTTGAAGTTTTCTAGATGGACAGGTGCATTAGAATATAAAAGGCAATTTGACAGCAACAATAAATTGCATACTTAATTGGTCCGTCAGCTAAAATTTTGAAAAAAAATGGACACATGTTTTTTCTTTCGTTAATTTGAAGCATATCAGCTCCTTTTAAAATTTTTATCTAATATCTTTAAACGAGCAATTCTTGTATATTTATATATAATCAAGATCTCGGAAACGGCTCCAAGGATTTTCATGAAAGTTATAGATTAGGGGTTTTTCGGCTCAAGGAATCGATTTATCAAGGTCCCAGGTTCGAGAAAAGCTCGGTTCCCAAGATATAGACATTTTAAAAACCGAGCGAAGCTCGGTCAACCAGATATCTATTAAAAATACGAATCAAAGCAGCACTCTAATTGATAAATAATCTATTATTTATTTAGAAAACAATCTATAAAACAAAAGCTTCAATAAATAGTGAAACAACTTAAAAAAGCAAATACACAAAGGAATTGCGTAAAATTAAGTCGATGAACAAATAAATGAATGATAGGTTCGCGGCCTGATTCTAAGAAGGATCAAAATTAGACAAACAAAGATGTATTACTCCCCAACGATTTCTGAAGGGTTGTTCACGGGTGTATTTGTTTTATACACACGGTTATCTGTAACTGTTAAATCAATTCCAACCCAGCTCAAAGGGGTGTTGACTGAACATATTCACACCGAAATCTTTCGACGTGTTTTGGGTAGAATTCGGATGATCAATCATCTTATTTGCAATATGGAAAACATGGACCGATTTTCATGTTTCTCTACTTTTACTTTTTTATGTTGTTGACGTTTTAGGTGATTAACTAGCACATGGTCCGCCTTATGAAAAGCGATCACCGTAACTTATGGACGTCTCCAGCGGGTCGCCAACTCTACAGAAACTTTCTCAAGTAAATTTTAAAGAGCTTGATTAGAAAAACCTAGAAAGGGAAGCTCATTCCACGACATTTTCGTTCTTTTGTGGAACTGGGAATTCTATTTGGTGTAAGATTTAAAACATAACATCGAAAAAAGAGAGAGAACAGTAATTTTTAACAAGTATCAAATCGACTCTTTATAATATTATATTTTAGTGTTATTATCTCAAGGCCTATTGAGGGGTTTTAATTTTGAAATTGCTTGTACAGCCTATGGTTACTCGCTGATATAATAATTATGTATCTTCATAAAGGTTAAAGAACATAAAAAAGGTTTTTCTTTCCTAAGAAAATCTCTGAAATTCGCTGTGCATGCGTTAATGCGTTTAATATTTAAAAATCATAAAAAAGCTGTTTAAACATCTTTTGTAAAAAACTGCAAATGCACATCTCAAATTATTCCAGATACATTTTGTTCCATTTTCTTAAGACAGTACACACAGATTGACGGCATGAAGAACTTTATTTTCTTTTTCAGCGTCTATCGGATTTCCCAACACTAATACCACTAATTGCACACTGCGGAACTCAAGATCTCTACAGCAATATCGAGTTCAAGAAAACTGTAAACAGTATTATCGATATTGCTAGTTGATATTACTATATCTTAGTATTTGTCCTGTTCTTGCGATCTTCGCAAGAACTGAGTATAATTTATTGTTTGTACACTAAATTACCAGGTTAGACTAAATGTTAGTGATCTTTTAAAAGAATAGAATAGAAGAGAAAAACATTTACTAGATACTAGCTGACTCGGCAAATTTCATACCGTCTTAGAATCTTTTTTTTTTTTAATAAAACCAAAATTAGACAAACTGCTCCAGCCGTTTTCGAGTTTTAGCGATACTAATGAACATAATACGAGTATATATTGGACACACAAAAATGTAATTTAAACAATGTAATAAGAATGTTGCTAAGCATAAATTATTATCCACAGCCACACCAAAAGGTTTACCAACTCTGCATTTGCTGGGACAGACAACCAGCGCTGGTTTTCGATTGGTAAATCGCAGTGGCACATTTTTGTGGGTAGGCCACATTGACTAGATTCGTGCCAGGTTGATGGCACAATACGGTATAGAAAGAAAGAAAAAAGATTTATTGACACGTACACAGGACAGAACAACAGCAATTATACATAGATACAATAATAAGAAAAAGAAACACAAAGCAAAAACTAAATTATACATGAAAATTTAAAAAAAAAAGATAATTAAACGAATAGAAAAACAGAACAAAAATAACAATAATTGTCCTGTGCAAGACCAAAAGGCTATAGGAGTCTCAGCATAATTATGCTACGACATTAAAATGTCACAGAGCTGGTTTTCTGATAGGGCCTAGTATAGGTGCGAAGTCAAAAAGGATTTTCATATCGATCGTGATTGAGATGTGAATCAACGGAGGCCATCCGCCGAGTGAAGAATAGTGTCAAGTTATGTACCACAACACAACCTTTTTTATGACATGGTTTGTATTTAAAAAATACAAGCTGAAAATGCTAGTTGGCAAGAAATGGCTAATTCGCAGTAATGTGGTCATACACCCGAATTACAAGACGTAAACATAACTAGCGCAAAACCATGCCTTATCCTCTGGTAATATTAGGTATTATGTATAGAAAATGAATAAGCAAGATGTTTTTACTTAAAACCATTAGCTGATTCAAAAACAAAAAGAGCCGACATGTCGTGGAAATGGTAAATCAATCACAATCAAATGTTCGACCGTGAGTGGATTGTAGAAGTAATGACGCTATTTATACGATGGGCAGCAGGGCTGGCCGTCATCCTCTTTATTGAAAAGATTTGCAGTAATTGAAAAGTGGAAAACTTTTAAAATTTTAACAAAATTTTAAGGATTAGATAATATACTTTTTGTGATGTTTGAAAGTCTAATGACATCACAAATTATAATAAAGAGTGAACGTTGTGGATCTTAGAGATTAATCAGAGAGCCATTAAGAGATTCAGTAGATTTAACAGTCATGCTCACAAACTAAAACTGATACATAGTTTAGATGGTAGCTCAATACGATATAAACCCACTTCATTAAACACATTCTTATTTAATTTTTTGTGTCTGTAGATCCACCAATAACGGCTAAAATACAATTTGGAGGGAGTTTCGAACCGTTGTCATGCCAACTGAGTCTAAGAGCCTATACACACCACGTTTTTAAAACGCGCCGGTGCAGCGCGTTTGACGCAATACAGACGCAGCCAAAAACAAACGACAGCAAATTGCTTTGATGAAAACGCGCCGTCAACGCGCGTTTTTAAAACGCGCTGCACCGGCGTTTAGAAAACGTGGTGTACAATAATTGTACATAGGCTCTAAGGTGAATCGGTAATTGACTTAAGGCCGTACGGCAAAGCGAAAGCATCGTTTGATGAGTCTGAAAAGTTGCCACGCACCGCCACCAGCAGGCGCCGGTATCGCGAAATTAACGCAATCCAAAGTTTTATGTATTTTATTTCGTCAACTTCGACATTTCATAAAGTGTTCCCTTTGCGCAAAATACATGTATTACTCTAGTAGAAATATTTTGATATAAGGATATTGAAACATTTACTAAAACAAAATGATAGAAATACTTATTGATGTGGATAAATATTTTGTAAATATTTTTATCATTCACAGTCTTAAATTTATTTTATAACACTTTGACACAGATTTTGACGTCCCGAGAAAACGTAAAAAACTACTATTTGGTAGAAAATTAATAAAATTGGCACACTTTGCGAAAGTGACAATTCCCAATTATCTAAAGCCCCAAACACATGCGCGCACGGGCATGTGCGTTGTGTTCCACACGTGTGCCTGAAAGAGTGTCAGCATAATGACGGGGCTCCCCCTTAGAGGGCCTACCGGGGTCCCGGGAGTAACGAATACCGTGACCCCAGAACGTAAAGGTCTATTGAAAGACATCGTAGATTTTAGTATCCGCCCTGCCCTGGGTAGGAGGACTCATTTGATTATTTTACCACGCTAAAAAAAGCCCCAAACACACGCTCTTTTATTAACGTCCGTTCAGAAAGCTGGTTGCGTGATATCTTTATATGTTCGATAATGTAAAGCTAAGGGTGGTGTTGGTGGGGTGCTATGACAGGAAACCTCCACGTGCGCCCGTGGACTGGAGTTCCTTCTCGGATACGTCCGGGGGGAAGACCAGTTTTTCGGGCCGGTGCACCCTGGGATATGAGCAAAAACTCTTTCTTAAGCACTGTATGCCTAAGTGGTCTCTTTGCCCGTATGCGAATAGCCTGTCGTGTGGACGCTCCAACGCGTGTCCCTTTGATTAGCAGAGGGCACAGCGGCGGAGCGGGCTTGCGGACGGTGAGTGATGGGTAGCTCGCCGTCCAAGAACCAAGCCCGGGTCGGTGGCGCGTCGTTTTTCTTAACCCAGGATACCGTGGCCCCAGAACGTAAAGGGCATAGGAAGGAACACGGGTGGATTTTAGTCAGTAAGAGTCTGACAGTCCCTTCCGCCCCACCCAGGACGGGAGGACTCATTTGATGATTTTACCACCTTAAAAAAAAAAGGGTGGTGTTGGTACTAATTTTTGATGCATTTTGATGTAATGACAGACACAAGCGCCGCGTAAAAGGGACTTTTTTTTTTTGGTAAAATCGTCAAATGAGTCCTCCCACCCCGGGCAGGGCGGGAGGGAGTGTCAGACTTGTACTGACTAAAATCCACGGTGTCCTTCAGTAGCCTGTTATTTTCCGGGGTCACGGTAAGGAAATAATCCCGCGACCCCGGCAGGCTTTGGCTTTGCCTGCCGGGGTCGCGCCCCGTCATTATGCTGACGCTCTTTGAGGCGCGCGTGGGACACAACGCGCCGTCGACCCGGGCATGGTCAATGGTCGGTAAGCGAGTTGCCCTTTACTCGCTGCCCGCATGCCCGCGCCTACGGTGGCCGGAGATCGTCTGCTGACGTCCGACGCCGCGGGCGCCTACCACTGCCGTTGGGGCGGAGGGAGGACGCTGTCCTCTGTCTCTCGCGGCCCGCCTCCTCCTTCACGAGCATTACTGCTTCGCACAAGGAGGCGACCCCTTCCCACTCCGTCTCCGCCTATCGCCGCCGTGAGGACACGTCGGTGCATTGCCCAAGCTGGGCAGTCTTGCAACGTATGCTCTACTGTGTCCTCCGGGCGATCTTCGCAGTGGTGGCATCCGGGCGTTTCTCCCTTCCCTATCAGACACAGGAACCTCCCGAAATTTTATTGTCTCTAACCTCTTTATAATTGAATCTTCATTCTTTAATATCCTATCATTTTTTTTTTGGTACAAGGTCTTAATATCACTTTTCTGATAAATGAAACCTTTGAGAGATATTAATCGGCTCCAAAATAATGAGCCCAGTGCTAAATGTGCTAATCATTTTTTGCCTCCAAAGCAATAAATACAGCGAGAAGCAACTTGTATCGAACACGCGGTGAGACAGCAATGACCACCAATTTTTCATCGCAGTCGCAGTATAATACTAATAGGCGATATTTAACAGGGTGGTGGGTGCTATGCCTTATTTGTAGTTGACATGTCATTTTGAAGTATTCAAAATTTTGACAATAGCAGTTTTCATTTAATTTATTTTAATCCTGTTTCTTCGAAATTGTTATAAATCTGTGACGAAACTAAATAAATAATAATAAAAGTGAAGTGTTTCTTATCCTTTATATAAGTTGTTTTCAGTTACATAATATTGTCTCAAATTGTTGACTGCAAATCAGTGCATTTATCATAGTTCATGTGAAATGGTATTTGGATGCCTAAAGATTAGATGGGAGAAGGATGGACACAGAGGAACCATCCGACAACAATAGTACGATATCACGATAGCATTGATTTAATTATAACTGTGAGTAATTTATTATATTGATAGGAACAATTCGTCATTGTATAGTATCATACGTTTTCTAACATTTCCCTTGATTGCTCTGTACGACGACCCCCGTCAGGAATTTCCTGCGATCATTTATTCAGTAAGTTTGGTTTATTTTATTCTTGATTTATTAATGAAAATAATGTGTTATTGAAAAAAGAAAGTTTACGTGACTTATTTACAGTCATGTCCGTTTAATCACGTCCCATTGAACACATGAAACGAAACATAGTTTGAATAATCTATAAGCCTACGTATCATTCGTTTGTATTTTCTCGATCTTTTTATCCATTACCAATATTATTATTACGAAAATCTGACAGCCGCGATCTGAAAAAAAGTGTCACAGGTCTAGCCTGTAAGAGCCACGCTGGCTGACTGATTCGTCAAGGAACGAAAGTGATGACACTACTTGTAAAAGGCAAAAGATGAGAGGACGATAGTGAATGGGAGCTCAGAATAAAACGGCGTATGTGCCCAAACATATTGACGTCTTTTTATGAATTAAAATTGTTATTAATTGAAAAACTGTCTTTACAGAATTTAGATAGTGGTATTCTCTACAATTTAAAAGTAACATCTTTTCCATAACTCATAGTAGTTATGCCATAAAGTCCAAAAAAGAAAAAATATAGACCTAACTTTGCATTTTTTTTGTATCGAGAAAATTTCATTGAATCGTGTTTTCAACTTTGTGAGAATTTACATCATATAGTCAATTACTACATTTCAAGTTTTAAGATCTGTAGTCCAGATACGTACGAAGAAAAGTAAAAAATAAAAAGCGTATTTTTATTGACCCATCACCTTAAAAAGAGTCTTGAAATGTAACTGCTAAATTCTACTATTCAATCATTCAATTCAATTCAATTCCCACTGTTGGGACACGACTTCATTTTAGTGACAAGCATTGGTCATCCACCACACGAGCTTAGTATCTACGTACCGTATTGACATGCCAATTCTCATGGTGTTTCTTACAAAAAAAAAAAAAAATTACATCGAAAAAAGACATAAAAAAACACGTAAACATTATTTAAAAGAATTCCCTTCCAGTAATGCAATGCAACGGTGATGGGCTAGAAAACTATTAAACACGTACGTAGGATACGTTAGCTATAAAAGATAATGCTTTTAAAGAAGTTTGAACCTGTTTGAACTTAGGAATATACACACAGCATGAAAATTGAATGATCTTTGTGCAAAGTCTCATAGATGGTCTGTGAATTAGAAATTGTTTTGTGGAGCTAACACAAAACAAACAGAGAACTTTAAAAATGCTGCAATACAATTAAATGTACATTAAACTACTTAGACATAAAAGTTTGTTTATTTGTGACGCTAAATCGCACATTCAATATTGATGAATTTGAATACATAATCTAGATGGGATTCTAGACATTGTTGGGTATTGTTTTGATAGCCCCTAATGTATTCCACGGCTGGGCAAAGACAAAATTAAGTTAGGTTAGGTTTTGATTATAATAAAGTTAGAATGGACAAAAATTTTGAAAAAGTAAATTTTGTGTGTTTTTTTTATAATGACGTCAAAGTAAGTTTATTACAATATTATCTTTAGCATATCTATTATTATGTTACGTTAATATAAACGAAGTTTTATTAAAGCAAATAGAATCACGGAAAAAATAGCAATACTACGAAGGTTTTATTCGCTTGATACAAGTCACTGGCTGCTGCAATTTAAACTCACTTGGAATGACTTTTGCTTTAACCTGTTTCGAACCCCGATCAATCAAACTCAATACCGTAACCGGATCCTTCAAACTTGAATTACAAGTTCAGACAATACTTCCATCAAGATTCAGTCAGATGCAATTTGTGATACAGGTTTCTCTTCAAAAAGACGGAAAGATTTATTTGATTGAACTTTTAGGAACAAGTTTACAATATTTTTTTATTAACGTGGTAAAATCATCAAAATAATGAGTCCTCCCACCCAGGGCAGGGCAGGAGGAACTGTCAGACTTGTACTGAATAAAATCCACGGTGTCCTACAATAGCCCTTTACGTTCCGGGGGTCAGGGTATTTTGTTAGGCCTGTAACCTCGGCAGGCTTAACAAGGTTACAATACCGCAAAATTACTAAGGAACGTTTGATGACTCCATACTGTGACGTCATGCACGTTTGTTTTATTTGCACGCTCCTAAATGGGTTGTTGGAATTTTGCCACATTTTTTAAACCTCATTGGTAAATTGAAAGTCACTTACGTTTTTCGTGACGAATTAACTTTGTGCCAACAACAACCCTCTTAAATGATCTTATTTTCAAATAACAGATAGAAGCCATTGACGGATTCCTTAAAAGTTGTGTCGCATAGTACGTGTCCTCGACTTTGATTTAAGAATCTAGTAAAGGTCCATCTTCTCATATATGGTTTAGATACGGTAATCTCATTCGAATAAACTGCCGGTAAAAAACACGGTCACATTTCATACAGGCAGCGTATAAAGTTGACAAATAAAACGAAACATTTTCGCCGTAAAAAGCCGTCATTTTTCTAGCTTTCATAACGGTGGTTCCACACGACGAGCATAAACTGTTATATTAGGCGCAATACCGTTCGGCTAACACATAAGTTACAACATTCAACAGATAGTCAATCGAGGGTTATTTTCTATTCACTTGGCTATGAGGCCGCGCTTATCCGACGATCTCCGTGCCGATCGGGTGATCATTATTTCATCGGCCGCTCGTATGGGCCGCAGGGGACACATAACCGTTGGTTACGGGCACCGAGCGCGCCGAGTGAAAATAACGGCCGGTAATAATATTTGTTTCATGGTGATTTTTATTGTCAACCCCTGTAATGAGAATTTGAATGGATTGAGGTTTTTGTTCTACATAACGACATGACATGACTTATGACGCTGCCCCTTTGACCTAATTTATTATACTACTAGTTGTTTCTAGCTGCTTCGTTCCGCTTGTAACTCGTATTTTCTCCCAAGGAAACGGAATACCGGGATAAAAAGTATACTATACGAAATTTCATCCAAATCCGTTCAGTAGTTTTTATGTGAAAGAGTAACAAACTTCGACCCACACCAACTTTTGCGTTTATAATGTTAGTTATATTACTAGGTACATGTTATTTATCTTGCCTTTGTTAAAAAACAAGGAAAATAGAGCCTTAAGAAATAAACGTAGCAACAACAAATCAGCGGCACGAAACAAAGGGTGATTAGCAGCAAGGTACCTATCATTTTGGGGGTCGCGATCGCAAACCTTATTTTACAAAGCAGAAAAAGGACGAAAGAGCTATTTGTCGAAGCCTTATTGACTGTAATTTGTAAAATGTCGACTAATTACTAAAAAGATTTTTCGGTATTAAATAGTAAGCAACAAAAGAGATTTGATCCGAATTTTATCAACATGCTCTAATTATAAGTACGAGCTAATGTTTTAGTAAAAGCATTATCTATGGTAAAAGAAATGGAACTGTTTTGTGAGTAATGTAGAACACTCCATGTTACCGTTATTTCTTGTATGAATTTTAATTGAAGTATGATCATAGAATACTTAAAAGTACTACGTACAGAAGTGTCACTTCCCAAAAACAAGCAAATGTAAAACCTTTGCTCGTGAGAATAAACTAAAAATATGTACGGAAAGCGTGAGCCAGGCCTGGTGTGATGCACGAAATCAATCGACACACTGAGGTTCTTACAGAAAAACGTCAATTCTTTAGTCCTTTCCTAACTTCTCTGAGTATAATATTCAAAAATATTAGTAAGATTATCATATAGCAGTATAGATAAACAGCTAAAAATAACCTAAGACTATTAATAACACAGTGGAACAATAATCTTATTTACGGTCTACGCACAAACAGTCTGGACCATCAATACGTGTAGGCAACAGATTACTGATCGTAGTACAGTGTTAATACCCAGTTAGATTCCCTGATTGTCCTCCCTTCTGTAATCCCTTAGGGTGCTTACAGACCAACGACACTCGATCGACGACGAGCGTTGCGGTAGTCGCCTTGACAACCATGGTCAACGACGTCGTCGCCTAGCAGCGGCGTCGTCGCCCAGTTGTGTCGTTACAGTAAGTCCGTGCAGTCGGCAACAAATAGTCTAGAATACCCAAGTAAATTACGAGTAAAATGAGTGGCGACGAAATTTGTGCCGATTTATTAATCTCTTCAATTAAAAACACGAATTTATTTGTAACTACAAATCCAAAGAACATACAAATAGTAACAACTACTACGTGACTACTACACACGCCACAACTAGGCGACTGCGCCGCAGCGCTCGTCGTCGATCGGGTGTCGTTGGTCTGTAAGCGCCCTTATAGTCGGGTTTTACGATGGAAGTGTTTGTGTCGACAGGGTGTCTACCTTCTAAGGCCGTGAACGAAGACGGCGGATACGGATGTAAGAACGTATCAAACGTCGAAATCGCGGTCGGATAATATCGCCACGACTGAAGTCTTTTTGACAAGCGGCGCTAGTGTTTATGTCATCAAACCTTCATCAAACATTAAAAATGAGAGGTGAGAGGCTATAAGACTATAGCTGGGTAATATCTAAGCACGAAACCGGTGATTTCATACATAATTTTTCTTACAAGTGTACTAGAATTTTGTAATCCGTAGCACCGGTAATAACATCGTACACAATAAGTTAAAAAAATCCCGACCTCAAAAACTAACGATTTTAATGAAACTGCAGTATTTCCTAAGTTGAACAATACCTAGTACAAAAAAAAAATACTTAAATTTAACTTGTAGTTCCGGAGATATGCGAACACCAACATAAAAACATCCATACATACATACATACACTTTAGAAATTTTGCACATTTGTTCAGACGCTGATGTAGACTACATAATATACGAAAACTCGGCAGTTCTGAAAATATCAGTCGAATTGATAACCTCCTTTTTTTGAAGTCGGTAATATATAAAGGCGTTACAAAAGTTATTCATACAACACCAGTAGTAATACAATTTGTTTAGCCGATAAAAACTATTCGTTTTACGTAGATATTTTGCTGGCGGCACGATAACACAAGTTTTCATTTCGAAACGAAATTCTATTGCTATTTATTTACAGCGAGTGATTCGAATACAACACGAAATCTTGTAAGCAATCTTCAAACGATAACCTGTGGGCCCAAAGCGCACGAGAAAAGAATCTTATTGGAATTTTAGAAAAGAATAAGGCCCTTCGTACACTAGGCGACTCAAGTCCCCGATACCTTTCGATTTCAATATCCAAGCGGCTATCGCAATACACACCCATAGAGGTTCGAACACAAGCACGCGTCAATGAATACCAAAATCGTAAGGTATCGGAGACTTGCGTCGCCTAGTGTACGAAGGGGCTAAAGAAGAAGGTCGTTCGTGAATAAGTTTTCGAAGAACTTTTTCTTGAACCTGTACTGAATCGATAATATTGCTGTTGTTTCTGAAGACTTGTCAGTACGTCTGTCTTGTTAGATGAATAATATTCTTCTGATAACTGGCATGAAGCAATTTCCACGACTCGACTTTCATCTTCAAACATACATAATGGTGTTCATACATGTCCACTTTGTGCTCGGAGTTTTACAGCAAAAGTTGGATATGCGAATCATTGGAGAGTACATGAAAGGGCATGTCAAAGCTGACAACCACTTTAAAAGCTATCGGTTGCATTCGCTGTGGCCGAAATCGGTTATAGGTAAGCATCCACAGGTCCGCATCGCACGTATCGGACGTATCATACGTAACGGATCTTAGTTTGCCTCGTATTAAAAATCATACAACAGCGTCCACTGATCCGCATCGTACGGACGGCTCATCGGCAATGCCTACATGCGATGCGTACCGATGACGTCATACGGAATGCTGATCAGTGGACGCGCCCAGCACGCTTACTGAATCATATTTTATTCTTTTTCTTTCAAAAAACAAGCAATAACTTCTGCATCGCTTCCCTCCTTCCTCACATACACTTTCCGAACGTACGATCACTAAAAAAATCCAAATGAAGGTGGCTTAAGCAATCCGATTGCTGATACTCGCGTCGGCAATCCGATCGCTGTCGATACAGAAATCCGTTTGATGCGATGCGTCCGATACGGACTCGTGGACGCTTACCTCAAATTCATCATCATAGGCCAGAAAAAAAAGCTGCGACCAAGACCGCAGAAAAAAGTATTATTATCTAAATACTCGTAGATTCCCCTTCATTGATCTACAAGTCGTAGGCGCGACCATGGAATCAAAAGTCAGCTGAGTGTTAATGGGTTTTTTATTGATGCTCTTCTCCTATTGTCATAAAGGTCATAAACGATTAAGTCAGTGACGATAATGGCAATGTTAACACCTCAGGGTGCGTTAGGCAAAGTTAGTTCGTACTTTTATTAAGGGCAGATTTATTTTATAAAGACAAATTCTGTTTACGACTCTGACTTACAAGTTGTAAATCTTGGGTTTCATTGTTACTGCTGTTTGAATAATTTATTTCATCACTACTATTCTCGGAATGTTTAACTCATCACCTATTTTGCCATTCTGTAAGTTTGAGTAACTTTTAATTTGTAATTTTGGCGCAAGTCGAACTGACTGCTACAATGCTGTCTTTGGGTAAAAAAAAACCTATCAAGCAACAAGCTATCATAAATATAATGATAAAATACTAAGAACGTTATAGTACCGAATAGACTAATGATACACGTGTCGCTCTGTTTACAATATCCACGTTTTAGACTGTGGAAAACTTTGGCCTTTTGATAACAAAATGAAAACACAATGACGTCACTATCGAATCGTTCATTAAAAAAATGATATTTCCTTCCTTATTTTTATAAATATAACACGATATCACGTTTTTAACTCTAATCTGTCATACTCATACCAATCGAAAATTAACCTTCTACTATGTTGATAAGGTTGAAAATCTATTAAAGCGACATTGTGGTAGGGTGACATACTGGTGTCTGTACCTGAAGCAACACTCATAATATTTCACCAGTTATATCTCAGCTATTCACGGGTTAGACTATTGCCAACCAAGCAGTTCAATCCAGGCTTCGTGACTGAGAAAATATTTATGAAAAAACCTAATAACACTTTGTTAGCTCCAGAGGCCGTACCACGAGCTCTCAACTCGATCCAGTTTAGGCTGTGGCTGTGGGAAAGAGATGGTGCTAGTCGACTTGTATAGCTCTGTCTCTTTCCCACATCCTTAACTGGATCGCGTTAAGAGCTTGTGGTAAGGCCTCAGGAATCGAAACCAGAACCTTACTCAATAGTCGCGATCACGACCATTCGAAAAACTATAAAATTATTTTTCAAAAAACCTAGGTTGTTAAAAATGGCATAGTGTTTAAGATCACCTTTTGGAACTCATAATTGGAACAAATATTTAAGGTGTATCACAAATGTTTGTACAAGTGATAGCGTCGGTTACGGACAATGAATTAATGATGACGCGATCGGCACGGATCCCGGATCAGCTGATGGGTGCGACCTAGTTGTAAGTAAGACCTATGATGCTGTGCGAATCAACATTGCTATGTAGTATAAAAAATATACCCCAGAAGCGGTTATATCTCCTAACCATGATTCTACTGTATCATATAGTTCAACTTCGCCCCAAAACGTAGACAACCTTGTCTGTAAGTAAACAAAACAGGAAATTTTATTTCTTACCTCACAAGATTAGATAAGTTACGGAAAAACTTAA
Source organism: Agrotis segetum (assembly GCA_036375495.1). Taxonomy (NCBI): domain Eukaryota; kingdom Metazoa; phylum Arthropoda; class Insecta; order Lepidoptera; family Noctuidae; genus Agrotis; species Agrotis segetum. The sequence goes on from JAQSVV010000297.1 coordinate 1,023,062, forward strand.
AGCCCACTAACGTAAGATCAAACAAGAGAAACCCCACAAGACTAAAGATCTCATGTAAAACGAAAACCACTTTAACTTCAGCATTAAAGGTTGTGAATAAATTCCTTTCATGTATGACGGTAGCGCATATCAAAGTACGTTTGTGGAGATCACTAGCGGCTTCCCTGGGGAGTAGCCCGTGCTCTAAATTAACTTAGACTCACTACGTATGCAGACTGTCGTGTCATCTAACGAAGTCCAAGAAGACGTTGTACAAGTTTACCAAACGACAATGTGCCGCTAACTTAAATAGCATACATCGCCGTTAAATTTTCGGGTCCTAAAGGGGCGAGTTCTGAAACCTCTTGTGAATAAACGTCTGCCATTATTACCGTCATCAAAATTTAAGCGATATTATATGGCCTCTCAGCTTCACATTCGAGGATAAGGATAATTTTTAGCTAAACTTCAAAGTTGAAACTAATCAAGTAAATTGAGGTTCTAACCAAAAAGTCTCTGATTACACAATTTGAATAAATCTCGGTTACATTTAACACGATATTTAGCTTTGAAACTAATAAGAACGCTTGTTTATTCAAAATTGATTTACCGTACATTTTATTATTCAGGGTGATTTTATCAAACAAGTATAATAATTCCATTTAAAGTTAGTCGTCACGAAGTCCGTGGAACAACCAGTGCCTTCCAAATATTTTTTCAACGTCGCGAAATGAACAAGCTCATTATTCAGTGTTGACTTTCAGTTTGATGGTTCTCTTTTCCCTAAAACTTCGCGTAATCCGTTTTGAGAATATCTCTTGACCTATACAACTACACTTTATCAAATCTTTTTTTTTGTTCTCTCTCTGATGTAACTGTGGCAGAGAAAATAATCTACCTAAAATTATTACCTTTCTTGTAAAATGTACTGAGAAATAATTGTAACCGTATTTCCAGCAGAACACTTGAAAAACGAGTGTCGTAAAATTGATTTGTTGCTGCTCTACGTTTGAAATGATATTACCATTTTCTAAATCTTAATAAAATATTTAAGCGCAAAATTATGATTATGTTTTGAGCAATTTATTTTTCTTCGAAGTAGGTACTAGGTACCTATTTAATTATCTTGAGTGCATTCCATTAAACTTAAAATTACATAAAAAGCAAAACAATTGTGTGCAAGCAGACTTTGATCTGAAAATTTAACCCTCAACTTTCAACGCGTTAACGAACCAATACCCGTCAAAGTAAGGCCGAAACGTCTTACCTTTAACTTTAAGTCACTCCGCTCATCGCTGTCGCCTTAGCTGTGAGTCCGCTATCTTACAGTGGGGAAAAGAGGTGGCCGGGGAGCGGGAGGCTACGAAGAGGCCGGCGCGCGCCGCTCGATAAATCGATGTGGGTAATACAATGCTATGCGGTGGGACGGCCTTGGGAACTTGCAGCCTGCAAGACACACCCCCGCTCTACTTTCAAGTTCATTACCAACGCGACGTCTTCACTCGGCAACGAATGAATATTATCTGACCTAATTAGTCAGTGACGCATGATTACTGTTCGTGTTACGGTAGGTGATTGGATCAAGTGCTCCCACGCGCGGCGCCTGAGTTGCTGCGTTTTGACTTGGTGTTATGTCATTTGACAACATTTTCTATGATTTTGCAGTTAGGTGCATAATTATTTTGAAATGTTCTACGGATTTTCTATAGAAAGACAGAGAAGTTTTTTTTTGCTAAAGAGTTTTGAAAAACGGCAAATGGCTGGCTAATGCAAAAGGACAGAAAATTGACACGGATTGAATAAAAAATAAAAAACCAAAAAATAATATAAAATAGAACGTTTTGAGCAAACTGTTGCAGATACTGAACATATGAAAAAAAAAATACAATTCATAGCTTTTAAAGTTAAGATGTTAACAAAATACGACGAGAATTTATTCAGCTTTAAACAGCTCTGTCTGCATTTGAATAAAATTAATAGTAGAAATAAAATAGTGTTCAGTGCTTTCTTTTAAAAGGAGCAAACGTTAACAAGTGAGCGGCCATTTGTAAATGTCTCTGGGCACCGTGACACTCTATAAATTGCAGTAGTCTTTGAAGCAGGTGATATAAAGTATTACCTAGGGCTGAATTTAGTCTTGAATAAAATTCTGTTAATACACAAATGCAGCGTAATAAATGTAACTTAACTTTCAAGACTGAATTCATACCTCTTTTAAGTTCAGCATCTCGTGAACCATGATAGTTAGATAGTTGATAGTTTTTTTTTTTTTTTTGAGAGGAATAATTTTTGTGGCGAAGTTACAAAAACTCATTTTATCGACCTCTGTGAGCCAAAATCTATTCTTAAAAGAAGTATTTAATTCTACGAGATAAAAGGTAGCAGAAAATGCGAAAATCACTTGGAAAAACACAACCTCACATTATGAATTACAACCCAATAGGCCGTATCATAAGATATAGATATAAAAATTAAAATAGGTATCCTTGCTTCCCTACCTGACATCACAGCAAGAAAATAAACAGTATTTTCATAATACAGTTTTATTAAATGGCCGTGTTTTGCTAAGAAAAGGCTTCCCCTCGTGTACCGGAGATGTCGTAAGCAGCGACTAACGGATTATGTCAAGAGGCAGACAAGCATACTTCTCACTGTTTATTTTAATAAAAGCGACCTACATTAGATACTTATTTGTTTTGTTAAATACATATTGTGGGAATATGTAAATGGGTCAGGTACTATCCTACATCATTAATTTAAAATCTGACAAGTCATCTATCTAGCCTTTTCCCAACTATATCGGGGTCGGCTTTCAGTCGAACCGGATGTAGCTGAATATCAGTATTTTACATGGAGCAACTGCTTATCTCACCTTGCAAACCAGTAACAGGGTAAAACATCAAACTCATTGGTAATTCTATCAGACCCCGGCAGGCTCTGGCTTTGGCATGCTGACGCTCTTTGGGGCGTGCGTGGAACACAACGCGCCGTCAACCCGGGCATAGTCCATGATCGGACAGCGAGTTGCCCTTTACTCGCCGCCCGCATGCCCGCGCTTATGGTGGCCGGAGATCGTCTACCAACGTCCGACGCCGTGGGCTTCTACCACTGCGGCTGGGGTGAAGGGAGGACGATACCCTTCGGCTTCCTTCTTCGGGAGCATGACTGCTTCGTAAAAGGAGGCGACCGCTTCCCACTCCGTCTCGCCGCGAGGTCTCCGCCTATCGCCGCCGTGAGGACACGACGGTGTTCTGCCCAAGCGGGGCAGTCCTGCACCGTATACTCCACCGTGTCCTCAGGGCGATCCTCGCTGTGGTGAGACCCAGGCGTTTCTTCCTTCCTCATCAGATTCAGACATAGGTAACTCTCGGAACTTTCGTATCCGGTGAGGACCTGCGTCATGCGGTAGGTCAGGACGCCGTGATGCCTATCCAGCCTCTCCTCAAAGAAGGTCTTACGGCCCTTTTAGACTTCAAAAAAATATGAATACTTATTTATCAATGATGTAAAAATGGATCGCAAAATGTGTTGCTAAGCTCATAACTTGAAAATGGCTGTACCTATTCGGCTACTTCTTTTTCTGTTGTATTTGTAACTAACAGCGCCAGGTTTTAGAGGAATATCATCATGCCCACCCGTGCGAAGCCGGGACGGGCCGCTAGTTATTAATAATATTGTGAACTCTAAGCATCCTCAAAATGTGATTCAATAATGTGACTGCTTTTTGCTAGTAACATGTATACAGCCAAAGGGCAATAAAACAAATGACACTTTTCTTGTCCATTGGATACTTTCAAAATAAAGTACGCCAAGATTAAGTTACAACCTTGTAAGTTACTTAACAAAACCATTTCTTCTCGCTAAATCAATAAAAGGGCTTTCATAATTCAAGGAACAGCCTGTATAATACAAGAGCTTAAAATCTTTTGATCCGGGTAAGACATACTAAGGTACTCTTCTACTAAAATCCTTTTAAGACCTCTTTGGTACCACAAAATCTTTTTATTAGACACAGATCATTCTTTAGGGCACGTTCCACCAAGCTAAATAATCTACGTGTATTTTTTTGATTTCAGTGAATTAAGAACTTTATGTGTTGTAATTTTATCCCAGAGGCAACACTCTGGGAAACGATTAATCTCCTTACGAGTTCGAAGTTTCCAGTCAAGCGCATACTCTGCCCTCTAAAAGGTGAATTTAAACTAAAGGGGGAATTCCGGTCGTGCTCTAGAAATGAAAAATCGAACAACAGTGATACTATCAATCGATACTAGGTCCGGTTAGTAGATTACAGCTCACTCCCCTCTTACAGAGATGCCTGTGTCCCAACAGTGGGAACATTGAAGGTTGATTTTTGCTCGTGCTCAAAGACGTGCGCTCGTTCAATTATAAACTTAAAAGTCGTTACAGATACAGCATTTAATCCAATGACACGCTAAAAGCGCGCAAAGATTTCTCCACTTTTTAAAACGGACCCAGGAGAGTTAAGGAAGGATATTTAAAATAATAATAATGTTCTTGTGAACGGGCGTTTTGTTGGCTCTGTGCCAGAACTCGTTTTACTTACTGAAAATGATGGCCCGTTGCCCGTTCCTTATCAATAATAGGGCATTTTCCATGCTTTATGAGCTGCGATTGAAAATTGTTCATGCCTATTTTATGATCCGTAGGTTTTGTACCCGTAAACGTTAGACTAGGATAAAAAGTTAAATACTTCAATTTTTCGATAAAAGCACAAATCTATGGGGCATTTTTTTCGGTTTCAGAAGCCATGGGTCGCGGAAACGTGTTATGTAGTTACCACGGCCTTGGAACTCAAAGGGTAACTACAGGAACAGGATGGTGTTTGGACAGTCCGCTCCAACAGTCCAGAGGGACCCATTTGATGATTTCGCAATTTGCTATAGGTAAATGAGGAAAACATCTGAAGAACATACAAACATAAGTAATTAAAACAAATAAAATGTAAAAAATATGACGTGAATGGAATTAAATAAAAGAAACGAACCACAAACAATTACTTCAGTAATATTTCAAAAATAAAATAAAGAGCTGCCAACGAACCTTTGTTCCAGCACTTACCATATTTATTTGTCATGAAGGAAAATAAATGAAAAATAAACCTTATGTTGTATGGGAGAGACGAGAAATTAATTTAAGCAACTTTAATTTAAGGGTGGCGCTGGAGTTAATCGAGGCTGTCTTTAGGAAAATTAGAACTTGAAAGTAGACTTTATAAAGCAGTAAAAATGACCAAATGAGTCTCACCTAGAGTGGGATGGAAGGTCGAAGGTCAGTACAAGTCTAACAGTCAGACTTGTACTGACTAAAACCCACGGTGCCCTTAAATAGCTATTTACGTCCCGGGTCTGATACAAATCGAGACACGGAAAATATTGAAAGAACGGTAACGGTGACCCCGGAACGTAAAAGGCTATTGAAGGATCACCGTCGATGTTAGTCAGTACGGGTCTGACAGTACCTCGACCTGTCTTGCCCTGGGCGGGAGGACTTATTTGAGATTAGTGACCCCGACTGCTATACCGGGGGTCGTAGGTTCGATTCCCACTCCGGACAAATGTTTGTGTGATGAAGCATGAGGTTTTGTTCTGTCTCTGGGTGTAATTTATAAATAATATGTATGTATTTAGAAATATATAAGTATGTTTATCAGTTGTCTAGTACCCATAACACAAGCTCTGCTTAGCTTGGGACTAGATGGCGTTGTGTGATAGTTGTGGAATATTATAAATTATAAAAAAAGGCAGCTCGATGTTATGTTACGTAAGAAAATAAAGTAAAGCTCCACAAAATCGATATCGTTATCGACAGATCCTCATTAAAAAGCCAGAAAGTCACTTACCGACTTCTTTTCAGTCAAGATTAGTTTTATGTACTTTTCAAGGCGTAAACAGAACGCGGTGCGAAAGTTTCAGCCCTAGACTCCAAGTCAATCTCATTGCTGTATTGAGAATTATGTTTTCTTAAAAGAACTTTAATTTTCTTTTTTAGGGTTCCGTACCTAAAGGGTAAAATGAAACCCTTTTATTAAGACAGTTAATATTTTCACAGATAATGTATTTGTGTTGCTGCTATAACAACAAATACTAAAAAAAGGAATTAAATGAAAATTTAAGGGGGCTAACGGATCATTTTTTGCCGCTTTTATAGATCAATATCTGGTTGACCGAACTTCGCACGATTTTTAAAACGTCTTAGATATCTTGGGAACCGAGCTTTTTCTCGCACCTGGGACTTTGATAAATCGATTCCTTGAGCCGAAAAACCCCTAATCTGTAACTTCCATGAAAATCCTTGGAGCCGTTTCCGAGATCCTGATTATATTTATAAATAAATATGCAAGAATTGCTCGTTTAAAGATATTAGATAATCATAAAAATATTTATTTTTCTAAACATAATAATGTTACAGGCACTATTTTGCTAATACCTACAGTGATAAGTAGAGAAAGGTGTCTGTGATAGGAAGATCCAGTGGTACAGATCACCTCACCAGTATATTAGACAATTAAATACGAAATAGGACAGCATGGAACATTGTTTCAGAGGATATTTCTCAAGGCTGTTCTCATAAAATAATAACATTTAAAAAATCACACAAAGGTACAGCGCCTTTCTTTTGCGATTTCAACTCGCACTTGGCCGATTTTCACAAAATACCGAGTAAGCACTTTAATAATTCTGAAACTTTGTCATTATTTTACTCTAAGTAAAATTCTGAGACGAACAAAGTAATTGTTTTTTGACTGCAAAATGCAATGACTTCTTATTTTTATTACCTACATTTTATTTTTATTATTATAATGGTGTTTAAGTACACTCTTAGTAGATCGTAACGATAAAATGCTTAAAGCATTTATGCTTTTCTCGCTTTTTACGTTAAATTATTCATTCTTATTTATGTAATTAAGACTTCATTGGGTATTTATATAATTATATGACATAGTATACATAATAACCACCAGTTATTAAATGCTTTAAGACAGTGTTTGATATCATTACTAGATCGATTTTATACTTCGTTATAATTTAGGCTGACCGCAGATTTTAGGACTCACAACAGTATTAAGGGGAGGTTGCAGTACTAACAGGTAAGTATATATATATAGTAAGCTATGTAGACAAAACCGTTTATTTTTTTATTTTTAAGACAGTATTTTCTAAGAGAGACAAGTCCGTCTTAAAACTGTCGTGACTCCAGTGTGCGTTCAGGCCTTAATTGCAAATACGTAGGCGAATATTTATCTTTCAAAAACGATTTTATAGATGAGTTTGCGCTACAATTTCGAAATTAATGACTTTTTTCTAAATTATGCATTTTTAATCCTTAAATCAACTTAGTTTATATTTTTAAAATGTTGATATAACGTTAATTTGGTACATGCTATTAGATATAAAGTGCAGTAAGCGTACCTTACGTTACAAGATATTTATTTTAATCTTTAACTTGTATTTTACCCACAGGATGAAACAGGTACCGTTGAGGGGCCATTTTAAATCTGCAGACAGACAAAATACGGTTCAATGTGCTTTAAATACCCACACAATATTGAATTTCTAACAGGTAATTACGCGACTACGATAAAACCAAAAGGAAAAGTAGTAATGATGATCCAGAGATTATCACTTCTTACGCACGGTTTGTTTCCAAGTGGAAAAATAACCCATTAGTTCTACCATAGAACTATTAAATAGTTCTACGAGTATGACAGGTTTTTTTCCACAATAGTCCTATATTATTATTATATTAGGTGACACAAAATAGTAGAACTACTGGGATACTTTATTCCCATTTGTTCCATTCTCATTTTTTATCGTGGTAAAATCATCAAAATATGAGTCCTAGGGCCTAGCAGGTTCAGCCATCTAAAGGGGCACCGTCAGGTTCTATTCTACATGGGTTCAAACCCGGGCAAGTATTAACACGTGTCTTTTCAAAGCCTAATTATATAGTGTTTAATTTATTTTAGCTAGCTATGGGGTAACCTGAGTCAGCTTAATTGTCTCTGACACTAGACGCCCTTTTGGGCGGGAGGGACTGTCAGACTTTTACTGACTAAAATCCAGACGCCCCTCACAACTTTTCGCGTTTTTTGGCATAAAATAAACGGGAACTTAACATTAAAAAGAAATAGTTCCTCATTCATACACTAGAGATGCTTTTTCATTTTCCGTACGCACACCGTACACCCGTACACTGTAGGTAAAATACGGAAATCTTAAATGCAATCAGCAAATGCCACTGAATGTGGCCATATCGGCACAGAAAAGAAAGAAGAAAAGGGAGGATCTTGTATTTTTGTAGTCTATGTAGATATTTATGTCATGTCGTATGTAGATTTTTCTAATACATGTCATGTTTAGTAATGACGTGAGCCTCCAGTTATACGAAAATCGAAAATACTAATCTTGTTTAAATGTACATTTTTTGTTATTATTTTTCTCACAAGCGGGCTTTATTCCTCAACTTTATAAGAGAACTAATAATTATACATAAAGGTATTAATCATGTTTCCTCAAATTAATTAAGTATTGATGGAAAAAATAAAATTATACCTACCTACTTCAAAAACAGTTCTTCATGTCCGTAAATACCTTCGAAATGATGTTTTAAAAGGGAACGCAAACACAAACCAAATGAACTGCTTGGTTTTTTTATCAATAAAGCTTGACAGTTCCTTTCGCTCCACACGTGGGACAATTTATGATTTTCCAGCCTAAAAAAAGGCCAAATGAATCTGTTGAGAAAAGGGTGTGAAGAATACAACAATAAAACACTATCCCGCGCAAAAAAATACGCCAGAAAAATGTCCGCTAAAAGCTGGCAACAAGAGCTTTCAGAGCGAACATCTCAAGTTTTTTCACTAAGTAAAACCTACCATGTCTAACGTAAGCGACCTCAAAGAAACCTTTATTCAACATTATGTTTGATTAAGTTTAGTAAATCAATATACACTGATGCATCTGCCTCATCTATTATTCATTTGGAATACGATTGAAGTCTAGCCTTTCCATTTACGATGTCGTGTCTAGGTATGTACACAGTACCTATATACTACATAGAAACCGACCTACTGTTTGATATAAACCCTGGTAGTACAAACCTACTTGTATCAAAAACTTTTTCACTTATGACCTCGTTCCGAATTTTATCCCACAGTTGGGGGCCACACTGAGGGTAATGCTGCTAAATAGCGCGATAATGGACCTTAAATACTCATATAAACGGCTCATTTTCCGTGTTAATTAATGGCATTTCCCGTTGGTCTGGCCCCAGTAACAGCGATATCCCAAACATAGACCTTTCCACGTTTGTATGTTATCGGAAATTTACGATATCAAGAAGTTGTATTTAGAATTAGGAAATGTATAAAAAAAATACGTATTCAAGTAAACGGAGATGGAATAGGAGCCCCGCGCGGAAGGACTCCTATTTTCGCGTACAGAGTTTAAACGAACCTAACCAAACGGACCCTCGATTTTAGGAATTACATACATTTCCTAGGAATTGCACACAATGACCTATGTGTCAGTTAACAAATATACGTTGTTGGTCTGATAATAAATAAATCTCTGTTTTAATATTAAACAAGCGAAAATGCAAGTCGACGGCTACGGCGTACATAGTAAATTATACCTCGAACTCATGACTAAATAACAGGTATTACTGTCTCTTCTCTACTTTTATCGCTTTTGTTAAGCCAAAATGTACCTTCGTAACATAAAAAGATAGGACTTTAAATCTATTTGACAATAAACCTCATATATTTGTTACAATAACTAATTCTCTTATATTATAGAATAATAATTATACATGTTTTTTTTTCTCCAACGAATTATTTGTACATAAAATATTGTAAGGTAGTAAGTATTATAATCTACTTCGTCTATTGGGAGCAAAAATACTATCAAATATAAATCTATTTCACTTTTAAGAAATGTTAAGTCTAAGAGGTATGGTCGTCGTGTTTCATCGAATGCTCAAAAACAATTCACGAAAATGTTCACGTCATTTCAGAACTATTTGTTTAGTTCAACTCGTAAACTGATGTTTTCATACAGAAAATTCAACGAAATTCAATTTACTTTTCAACAATATTGATAGGCACGACTTTAGCCTCGACCATAAACAAAAGCAATGTATGCACATTGTAGAAATAACCATATTTGCATTTAGATCAGATATTTTAAGCTGGTAAAGTCCTTCAAAGCCTGAGTTGTATAGAAATAGCAACAAGGCCGAGGCGACGAGGCCACAACGTCATGTACCTACATTTTAGTTAATAATACATCTTAGTTACCTTGCAGAGGCTGATAAATACTTGAACAATACTTTATAATTACAAGGCTTGCCGCCTTATATGTAAAACGTTGGGTTACATCACGTCGCGGCTCCATCGCACACTGCTTAGTATTTTCGTCCCGTTGTAAGGGAATATAAAATTCTTATCACGATCTCTGAAGGGTCCTACTCACTGCTTATCTTAATACTATAACAGTCTCTTAAAGAGAATGTTTACTGAATTCGAAAAGAAAATGATGCTTTTCTAGACCGATGATGACAGATAGCAGCATGAAGCATCGCAAACAAAGCTTTTAAAAAATGGCCGAATGTATATTGAATGGTAATAATAATAATATTCCACAACTATCACACAACGCCATTTAGTCCCAAGCTAAGCAGAGCTTGTGTTATGGGTACTAGACAACTGATAAACATACTTATATATTTCTAAATACATACATATTGTAGATAAATTACACCCAGACACAGAACAAATGATCGTGCTTATCACACAAACATTTGTCCTGGGTGGGAATCGAACCCACGACCTCCGGCATAGAGTCAGGGTCACTAACCAACAGGCCAGTCATAGGTTCTGAGATCTCAATTGAGTTCTATTTTCACATTGAAAATGTTTGTTGGACTATACCTGAGTTTCAGAAGTGAGTACAGAGTGAGTTTTATACACAGTAGATAGGCGTTCTTTTGAACTTTTCATGTACAACCACTTCACATGGAAACAACAAAAAGTCATCCGCTAAAAAAGCCTTTACAAATTGCGAGTTTCATGTTTGTTTTTATTTAAAGGGATTTTTAATAGATAGGATTGTTACTATATCTTTGTTTTTTTTTATTTTTTTATTTTACTCTTAGACCAAACATTAAACCTCGTAGGTAGATAGAATATCATATTCTTATGAAAAGCACTAAATGTGATCAGGGAACCCCCCCCCCTGAACCAGGCTTGTTCCGGCGAGTGAAAGTGACAGAGCTATACAAGTCGTCTAGCATCATCTCGTTCACTAACTGGAACAAGCCTGGTTTTAAGACGTTGTAATACGCCCCCAGGTCGTCTAAGCTACCATGACGTCTTAATGCGTGAGTGGTCCCACTACTTGTATAGCTCTTTCTCTCTCCCACAGCCTAACTACAACTGATGTTGACGTATCAATCTGGCTGAGTGTTTACGAAGTTTCAGGTGGCCTAAAATTGCTGGACAAATATTTAAATTCGATAATTGGTTAAACAGACATTTTCTCCCTTTTAATTTATCTTCAAGGTTACTTAAAAAATATTTTAAAAACGTTTAGAAGAGAGATGGATCTGGGCAAAGTAACAATGGTTAGGTAACCCCGTTATAAGTTCTAAGTGGTCATGTCAGTTATAAACTTATACCAAAAAAAGATTAAACAAATCACTTAAAGCAAAATGCCTCTGTTTTTTGCGAAATCGGATAACAACAAAGAAGTGCTAAACACATTTTAATGCCAACATAATCGTTTTCATACATTTAGGTGGCGCACAAAAATACTACGTAATTATATATCACTAGTGTTTTATTTTGCTTATTGCTTATACGTAACTTTTTAGAATTTCAGGATATTAAAGCTTATGTGATTGCTTTAATTTGTATAATTTTATAGTAAGTTTTTGGTTATTGTGTCTGTCTATGACACCGTAACCGCTCAATGGGTGATTCAATTGGAACGAGATGTTTTTCACGGCATAGCTCGCCCATATTATATAGTTCATAACGATATCTCAAAGTGCCATCTACCTTCGTTCAAAATCATTCAAATCAGTTCTTTTTGACGTTAAACCGCAACATAATTATGTTATATTATTATTATTAATACAAAAGTGTGTATATATATTAGTAGAATTTAGTTACATATCTAATTGATTCCAAAAAGTTCACAATCAAACAAATTATAAGTTACAAAACATTAAAATTAAAAAATATACCTAACCCTTCAGCATTCAACACCTTAAACAAAAATTATAAACGATACCGAAAAACGGTAAATAATAACCCAACAAATAAATAGCAATAACGATAAAATAAGTAACGATACGGTTGTCGGTTATACAGTCGACCTTGATAAATGTTTCCCTTGACATTAATACGGGGTGTTCAGTTTTGAACCGTGGAGTTATACAGGGTGACGCCTTGACTTGTGTAGTTCAGTCACGATAGGGAGTAATGCTAAACATATTATTATTTACTGCCTGATTAATGTAATAATCATGTGATTACATTTATACAAAGCTTGAAGTAGCCTTGTCTACACTAATTACGGATACGACTGAAAAAATCCAATTAATTCGTAAAAATATAAATAAAGGTATTTTATTTTAACAATTAAATGTGTTTTAGCCGTTTGGGGTTGAACCGGAAATTTTAAGCAGAAATTCACATTTCTTCTCTTTTTATAACCTAAGAAAATGTAGGTTTTTGAAGGAAAACTGGTATACCTAGTTTAAAAATCTGTTATATGATTCTGCGAGACCCAAGCAAAACTGCAGGTATAAACTAGTCTTCTATACACATAATAAATCTATCTGTGCATAGGAACAAGCAATTATATCGCGCCCTAATTCTAAACACAAAAAGCAGAACGATGAATACGTCTAACACAACAGTGGGGTAGAACAATGCCGTTAGTATTGAAAGGGTATTCATTCAGTCTATGTACTAGCAATTGCCAGCGGCTTCGTCCGCTAGAACTCGTAAATTATTCTACGGAAACATAAAATCTGGATAAAAATCTTTCCAATAATAATCCAGGTTTTATCCTAATCCGTTCAGTATTTTTTTATGTGTCACGGTAACAATCACACATAATCGCAAACAATCACATTTATAATTAGTAAGAGAAAGATTTATTTATTTAGATAGTATAATAATATATAATTAGACAATAAAACTGAAAAGATTTCTCGTTTATTTGTTTATTGTTTAAGAACTTTATTTTTTCTCATAAAGAATTTACAATAATTCCCTTGCTGAGAAAACATGTTTAATATAGTAATATATAATACATATACATATACATAGTAATAGACGTTTAAAACACTTGGGTACAAAAATAAGATACATTTGCAAAAACGAAAAATAAGTGTGCTAGTCTCCGGAACTACCTATCGGATCCAAAAAATTTTTCGTATTGTGATAGCCTCATTCATGAGGAAGTTATAGGCTATAAATAACATTACGCTTTTACAATTAAAGACTGAGCAACTGGTGACACTGCGGAGCACAGAATTGCAATCCGGACTTATTTTCAATCCGACCGAACATCGGATTATACCAATCCGGTTGGATACCGTCGGTATTGAATTAGCCAGGATAACTTATCATTCCTTTTTCATTCCATGAACTGTTAATAAAGTGTAAAAATCGATACTTTAACGAAATCAACTTAATATGTACAATCGACAAAGTTGAATCATGACCCATTTTGACAATAAATCGTTTGAATCCGTCAAATTGACAAAGTTCAAAGTCGTGTGATGTAAAAATGGATATCATGTATGTTTACGCGAATGTGGACCCAATTGTATTTGACTGTCTGTTAGAAAATAAGCTTATGGTATGGTGGGTCATAATTCGACTTTGTCGGTTGTACGTAAATCGTAAATGCTATTAAATCCGGATCCGATAAGTGAATTTTAATGCCGGTTCCGCCGGATCACCGGATCCGGTTTTCCGGATTGCAATCCGTATCACAAACATATAGTACTATAAATAAATAAGTGTATTTCTTTATGCATTGGTTTTGTATAATACTGAATCGCATCTGTTTTACGTAAAATGCCCCGAAAAGGCTTTTAATTGTGTTTAAAAAGCGTAGGGGCGTATTAATTAGGATCCAAATGGGCGGTGAAAAAATAGGGAACCTTTGTAGCACCACATTTACGCGGTGCTTAGGCAAAACGGATGATGAACGGATTGAAGATATTCAATTTATTTATGCAGTAAACGTGGGTGTTTTCATTATACTATGTTTAGATGTTTTACGATCTGTCAATACATGTTTTGTTATTATTTTGAGCTTAAACATTACTGTTTGTTGTATAATATAATTGGCTATGTTTATGACAACTTATGAATTTATTTACATATACATTAATTTAACTTTGTTATTGCAGTAAACTCTATTAGGTATGTTCTAGCTTTTAGGTATTTACATAGTTTTTGAATACAGTTTCCCAAGCAAAGACATTAAACTATACATTACCACTATTCTGGTTAGGTAGGTCAGATAGACTCCAATAAAGCTACTATCTGGGGTTCTAGGAGACTTCTACATAATAATGATTTGCAATGAAATTTGTATTATACGAGCAATAGACGGGATTATCACGAAGAAACTGATCCAAAGCTTTTTACCAATAGGTAAAAAGTCCCTCAGTCTAGCAGTCGCGTTGCTATGCAACGCTAGATAGTGCTACTGACGCACATTATCAACAATTTTGTGTGCAAATCCCAATGCCCGCTCTATAGGTTCTTTTAAATCTCCTTGTTCCCCAGCTTTATTTTAGACTTCTACAATCAATAAGGATCGTACAAGTGGCGCCATCTGTTATCGTATTAACGTTTTTGTTATTTTCACGGATACAGGCTTTCCGCATTTAAAAAAAGGCCGTCACCTCTTGAGACATTCCTGCAATCTCAACAAAAAAGGCCGTACTTAGAATCTAATCGATCTTGACAATTTTATTGTAGTATTTTTGAATATAAAGAGAACCATGTAAAACATACTAAATATTAAAGTTTCAAGTAAGTACCAGTAAACGTTTACAAGCTGTTTAACTGGAAGCAAAGTTACCGAACTTATAACTTCGTTTTTCGAACAAAGCGCTGAATAAGGCACATGCTCGCCTTTCCACCAGGGAAAATTTGATTCACGGTCCGGTGAAACAAACGGAGTTTTGTAAAATATAAACGATTATTCGGAAAATGTATTTACCGTCCTTCATACGGGACACTGTAAAGCTTTCCGTGCATAAATATTCGAGGATGAATGTGATTGATTTATAATAAATATAATATTCGTTAATCACCTTAAGTTAAAATATTACATTGAAATAAATCAAATAACGCGTACGGTGAAGCTTTTTTCATTTTCAATTCCTCAATTTTCGTTATCGATAATTAATTTATTCTCTAAATCTATGTATATGACACACAGAAACCCCTGACATCCTCGTAGACACGTGTTTTTGATTTTAATGTCAAATGAAATCACCTTGTATACAAACCCGGATAAATTGAAACACCTACGATTGAATTGATACCTTGTCGAGATCAAATTTATCCACCCACACGTCCTACGACACGATTTTTAGACAAATAGGAAAATAAATAGGTTTGGGCACTTTCGGAAAAGTCTAATATTGAATGAACGTAACTGTACAAACATTTAAAGAAATAATACGAAAAAGACACGTGTTCTATTTTTGGGTAATACACCTACGTCTAATTTACTCTAAAAATAATGTATTATTTTATCGGTACATCAACAGTAACAGTTCTCTGCTAAACAAGTTACAACAAATGGAAACACATTACATTCATACATTTGTGAGTTTCCAAGACAGGAAAAATTATGGAAAACTAGGTCAAAAGTGTTTATACTCCTAATGTTTTTTTCATACCACACTTTTTTTGAAGATCTTGAACCTTTTAATGTTTTTATCCATAATTCCATTCAATTTGCACAAAGGTAAGTAAGTGAATAGTGAGCCGAGGTTGCGTGCCCATTATTAATATCTGAGGAAGGCTCGATAGCCACCGAGATCTATGATAGCAAAATGTTTTCCACAATGGAATACAATTTCGCTTTTATTACTACATAAATACGACTTGATTTTAAATACCGTGTTGCTTTTTCTTTGCTTGAGGCAGATAACCTTCGAAAGTCAAAAAAAGATTTTAAAAATTTCGATGTTAATTCTATTTCCATTTTTTTATCAGTTTTATTTTTAAAATTCAAAACTTTGTCATCAGCCAGTATTTGCTGATCACATCCTTCGCTCATTTGAATGATTGAACGAATGACAGTGAAGAATAACAGCAGACAGAACTAGCCATCGTAAAAGTAGATCGCTCACTCACGCAAATAAGGCGTTCGAGGCTACAGTGGCTCATAAAAGTAATAAATCACACTTAATTCCGACTCCGAGACCCACTTGTCCCAACCCCTCACTCGTGGACGGAATGCTTATTGAGTTCTTTTTATTTGGAAGACATCTTTTTTTCTAGCGTCGTCTTCTGAGAAGCCAAAACTCATTAAGACACGCCCAGTGTTCCATTATTATTTGAGACAAAAAGCAAAACTGTCCTGCGGGATTTAAATTGCCACTTTATCAATATTGCTAAGGAAATTGCAATAGAAATCAAAAATAGAATATTTTACTCAAAAAAATATATGAGTCCGAAATATAGTTTATAAAACAACATTAATTTTTTTATGTATGTATTTTTTATTTTGTTACGCAAACAAAAATTGACGAGGATACAACGCTTCTAAAAATCACAAGATGTCCCTCGGTCGGTACAATTTTACAAGCGACAAACAAAACAACACTTTTTCACTTTTTTGACGGACTAAACAATTTTTCAATTTATTTATGCAGTAAAATACTATTGTGATAAAGTAGTACTTAATCAATTAATGTCTACTCTTTAACTTGACCAATATAATAGAATATTCCACAATACGAATTTTAAATCAATGCATTTCGATGTTATGAAAGTGACTTTTTATATCGCGTATCATTTTTATAACTAAATCTTTTAATTTTAAATCAATGCATGTGATGTTATGAAAGTGACTTTTTATACCGCGTATCATGTTTATTACTAAATCTTTTTCAAGATTACATGTTTTAAACATGTAGGTATAAGAACCGAACCTTTTTCTTTAAATGAGCCACTTAAGGAGAGTTCCTCGTTGAGTCAATACTTCTTCATAAGAAACCTCGAACTGCCCTCAGGGAATCGTTCGGAATCTATCACCATTTTACGTACCTAATGTCAGAGCTTCGTGTTCTTACCTTTTTTTAGTTCAACTTCACCGGACGCAAGATTGACTTTTAGGGAGCATTTTTTGAAACCACAAGAGATATTAGGATTTTATATAACTCCTGCCTTTTTTATAGCGTGGTAAAATCATCAATTTTGTCCTCTTGCCCCGGGTAGAGTGAGAGGGACTGTCAGACTCGTACTGACTAAAATCCACGTGTCCCTCCCTAGCCCTTAATGTTCCGGGTTCAAGGTAATGAGATAAGTCCCGCGACCCCGGCAGGCTTTGGCCCTCTAGAGAGCGTCATTATGCTGATGCTCTTTGAGGCGCGCGTGGAACACAACGCGCCGTCCGATCCGGGCAGCGTATTTCCAAAGCCTATACTATTTCAGTCACGAGTCGGACTCTAATCGGTGAGCTTTTGTTGTGCATATTTCTCAACAATACCTAATCTAACTCAGTAAAAAACTTGACTCAAATAGATTAGCTTTTGGTTTTGATATTTTCAAAGAAAATGCACGTACAAAACCATCCGGGCATGGCCTATGGTCGGGCAGCGACTTGCCCTTTAGGCTGCTCCCACATTTGTCGACGCGGAGTCAGCTTAAGCCGGTCAAAAAATTATTTATGTTAACGCAATAAGGGTGTTACTTACGACATTCGCATCGGCTCGGCTCGGACGACGCGAGCCATGCTAATGGTATTAATAACATTCTCGCCCGTATGCCCGCGTCTACGGTGGCCGGAGATCGTCTTGCGAACTCCTGCCTTTATGTTGTAAATCAGTGGTCTCAGCTTATCTATATCAAAAGATAGATAAATCCTGGGAAAAAGATAGCTTTTCCTCGATATTACATAACAGATAGGGCAACTGAAATTGAAATCACGAAAATCGGTTTTAGTGACAACACATTTAGATTTCTGATAGCGATTCAATTGGCTTCCTAGCTAGAATCGGTTCAGTTGACTAAATATCCAATTTCAATTTGAATCCGTGTGTAGATTTTTGTAGCTAGCATTTTTTTCCATCGGGAAATCCCAATGGTCGTTTTTTTTTTGAAAAATTTTATTGTATTAGGGCTACTAAAATACGGACTACACAATGGATGCCATATTAATTTGTCGCTTAAGAACCTTAAGTAATTAATTTACGTGTCGCCGCTGTCAACTCATAAAGCGGTCGTATTTATTATCAACTTGATTATGTTGTTAACTAATCACTGTGTTAGTATGTGTCACCTAGTGTGTGGTCATTTATGACAGATATGATAATTTGGATTTAATTAAAAAGGGGTTTGAACTTTTTTGTATGGGCCGTGTACCAGATGCCATCCGCCATTTTGTTTTTTTTTTAAACGGCGTAACGAATGAAACATTGATAAATCGATAGATCACATCAATACAAACATAAAATGTAAGGGGAAAAACCTCGTAAACCGTCACGTTTCCGAGTTATGAGCTGTCAAACATGTAAAATTAGTGACACATTTTTTCTATTTTTTTTAATATTTGGATGTTTTTTGATCAAAAAGGATACCATATAATACTAAATTTTTTGCTCAAAATAACTCAAAAAGTTAACTCAAATTATCGTATCTAGTTCATTACTTTCTTTTTTATTATTTTGTTTACAACTGTGAAAAATTATGATTCTTGATTGATGATGACATTGATGACACATGGTTACAGAACAGAACCTGGTCACAGGTTCGATTTTTGCCCCTCAGAAATATTTTATAGCCATCTATAGTTGGTCCAGGACTTTTTATTTAAGCACAGATTTAAGCATGTGAGTTTAAATTATGTATTTGTAAAAATACCTACGATTCAAAACAAATTCCTAGAATGAAAAAAAATAAATTACAAAAAAAATATTAATTAAACTAAACTAATCACCAATTACATAGCTACCTAATTTAACAAAAGATTTAATACAAGCTTTAAAAGTTTCACAAGAGCCACGGCGACATTTCAACTTCGAACTCCATTCAGGAAGCCAATTTATTGACTTTTGGAAGTTTTTAAAGGTCAAAGTGACTGTACTTGTGAAACCTAGCTAACCATAAGGCCGAGACTCCACCAAAGCTGTGAGAGTTAATCTATGCATGTTTTTGTATCTTGCTCAGTTCACGTATTTCATTGCTAGTAAAAATATATTGTCTGTAAAGGTGCTTTCTTATGCACATACCTAAGCTCCTACATTATTACAACGCATCCTGCCTGAGCTCAACGAACGAGAACATTCGTAAATATTGTATCTAACACACGCACGAATGGTAACATACTAAATCCCGGAATACAAAAGCTACCTCCCTATAAAAACGCACATTATTCCTTATTTATGTGAAGCAGGCTTATTCTGATCTCGGAAACATCTAATTTCCAAAACTTTTTATTTCTTTCTTTTCCATCATTTTCACAAATGTTTTAAACTCGCTTTTGGTAATATGATTGGCTCTGTCAAGCAGGTAGGAAACTTTTGGAACACAAAAGGGAAATTAAATTCGTCTTCTCTGTTTCGGTATCATTTATGCTTTTAAAACTTCTCTTTTATATTAGACTAGCTGAGCCCGCGACTTCGTTCGCGTAGATGTCGGAATTTGACAATGTATTTTTTTGTGCGAAGCGCTTAATTCTCGCCAGGTTTCTTATAAATCATATCGTTTTCATATAAACCCTATATTTAGAATTTATTTAGAATTTTCAAGAATATTAGACGTGTTTGTAATAAACGCCCTCTGTAGTTCAAAGGCAGTACTATTCAATTAGAGCACCTATTCCATCCCATTCCATCCCACTCCATCCCACTTTATCCTACTCCACCCCACTCAATCCCACTCCATCCCACTCCATCGCACTCTATCCCACTACATCCCACTCCAACCCCCTCCATCCCATTCCATCCCACTGCATCCGACTCCATACCACTCTATCCCACTCCATACCACTCCATCCCACTCCATTCCACCCCATCCCACTCCATCTCACTCCATCCCGCTCTATCCCACTGCGTCCCAGTCCATCCCATTACATCCCACTCCATCCAACTTCATCCCACTTCATCCCACTCCATCCCTCCCCATCTCACTCCATCCCACTGTAATCCACTCCACCCCTCTCCATCCCACTTCAGCCTACTACATCCCTCTCCATCCTAATCCATACCTCTCCATCCCACTCCGTCCTACGCCATCCCACTCCATCCCACTCTATCCCACTCCATCCCACTCCATCCCACTCCATCCCACTCCATCCCATTCCATCCCACTGCCTCCGACTCCATACCACTCCATCCCACTCCATACCTCTCCATCCCCCTCCATCGCCCTCTAACCCACTCCATCCCATTCCATCCCACTCCATCCTACTCCATCCCACTTCATCCCACTCCATCCCTCTCCATAGCACTCCATCAAAATCCGTCCCGCTCTACCCCACTCCACCCCACTCCATCCCATTACATCCCACTCCATCCCACTTCATCCTACTCCATCCCTCTCCATCTCACTCCATCCCACTCTAATCCACTCCACCCCTCTCCATCCCACTTCAGCCTACTACATCCCTCTCCATCCTACTCCATACCACTCCATCCCACTCCTTCCTACGCCATCCCACTCCATCTCAATCCAGCCTGCTCCATCCCACTCCATCCCATTCCATCCCACTACATCCCACTACATCCCACTCCATCCCACTCCCTCACTCCATCCCGCTCTATCCCACTGCGTCCCAGTCCATCCCATTACATCCCACTCCATCCAACTCCATCCCACTTCATCCCAGTCCATCCCTCCCCATCTCACTCCATCCCACTCTAATCCACTCCACCCCTCTCCATCCCACTTCAGCCTACTACATCCCTCTCCATCCTACTCCATACCACTCCATCCCACTCCTTCCTACGCCATCCCACTCCATCTCAATCCAGCCTGCTCCATCCCACTCCATCCCATTCCATCCCACTACATCCCTCTCCATCCCACTACATCCCACTCCATCCCACTCCCTCACTCCATCCCGCTCTATCCCACTGCGTCCCAGTCCATCCCATTACATCCCACTCCATCCAACTCCATCCCACTTCATCCCAGTCCATCCCTCCCCATCTCACTCCATCCCACTCTAATCCACTCCACCCCTCTCCATCCCACTTCAGCCTACTACATCCCTCTCCATCCTACTCCATACCACTCCATCCCACTCCTTCCTACGCTATCCCACTCCGGAACTCTATCCTACTCCACTCCACTTAATCCCACTCCATCCCACTCTATCCCACACCATCCCACTCCATCCCACTGCCTCCGACACCATACCACTCCATCCCACTCCATACCACTCCATCCCCCTCCATCGCACTCTAACCCACTCGATCCCATTCCATCCCTCTCCATCCCATTCCATCCCACTCCATCCTACTCCATCCCACTTCATCCCACTCCATCCCTCTCCATAGCACTCCATCAAAATCCGTCCCGCTCTACCCCACTCCACCCCACTCCATCCCTCTCCATCTCAATCCATCCCACTACATTCCACCCCATCCCACTCCATCTCACTCCATCCCGCTCTATCCCACTGCGTCCCAGTCCATCCCACTCCATCCAACTCCATCCCACTTCAGCCTACTACATCCCTCTCCATCCTACTCCATACCACTCCATCCCACTCCATCCTACGCCATCCCACTCCATCCTACTCCATCCCACTCTATCCCACTCCATCCGACTCCATCCCACTCCATCCCACTCCATCTCACTCCATCCGTTTCCATCCCGACCGCTGCGTAGGGAGCCGACCACGCGTCTGAGCCGCGCGGGTACCTTACTCATAGATCTACTGGTGACGCTCACTTCGCAACGGGCCGTGCAGCAGAAATCATGATATTTTAATTTCGCCATAACTTCGAAACTAAACATCCAATTTTAATCATTCAGAGACCAAATATCATCTACATTAACTGTACTTAATGATGAAATAAATTATTTTGATAAGGATTAATAGAATGAGTAAAATAAATGCGTTTAAAAGTAGTCCAAAAAAATTCAAGATTTTTGATTTAAAAAATGGTTGTTGTGCCTCACTCGACATAGATAGGTATAGTGTGTCGCGGAGTTTTTTGTAGATATTTATAAGATCTACAACTAATTAGAACATTTCATAGTTCTATCTTTTATAGTTTAGGCAGCGTACGCAAAATAAGTAACTTTTCTGGTTGATTTTTTACACCTTGTGTCCGAAAAACCCAAATATATTACGGAACCCTATTTATTTCCAAAATAAAATTTAGCCTATGTTACTCGTGGATAATGTAGCTTTCGAATAGTGAAAGAATTTTTGAAATCGGTCCAGTAGTTTTTGAGCCTATTCATTACAACCAAACAAACAAAGTTTTCCTCTTTATAATATTAGTATAGATGGCAACTTCTTATTGTTTTGAAATCAGAATTTTTGTTTTAGTATGTCATAATTTTTATTTTCGGTAAGTACCTACAACATTAAATTTTCCTATAAGTATTTTTTGCACTTAAAAATGACATGTTACATTTTACAAAGAATAAAATTCTCCAATTCCAATTCCAAGCTCATTTAACATCTGCACCATTGGAGCAAAATTCAGGATTATGAATATTTCGAATTCAAAATAAAAAAGACAACGCCAGGAGCTATTAAGCGCTATAACTCACCAAATAATAGTTGATATCGCAACCATGCTAATTGGAGCATTCTATTGGTGCTTTATCAGTGATACCTAAAATCAAATTTATATGTCTATAAGACGCTTTCTGTTTAATGAAAAAATATTATATTTATGACACTTTTATTTTCACAATGCTGGTTTAGCCACAAAACACACACAAACACAACACTAACACTCTTATCGAATTAGAGCTCTAATCAAGTAACCAAAGGTCTTATTTTCATTTGACAATTTCCTTTAAATTTATATTTCCTGGACTGTGGACATTACTGAAAGGTGGGTATATCTGGCAGATTTTTCGTTATGAAAATTGAGTAAACCTCTGTTAAATCCATTACTACCGCTTCCTTTATTAATCCATAATGTTGAATCCCGAAATATAACTGGCCATTGAAGGCTTTCCAATAATAGGGATTATCAAGATATCGATTCAACAGAAGCTTTTACCTTAATTATAACAACGTATCTACGTAAATAACTTTACATCTGCTCAACAAAGTAGACTGTACAATGTTGGATAAAACTTTAGTAACGCTCATCTGAGGCGCTGTTCAAGTTCCCATACAAAATGCTTTCCAAGACAATACGAATACTTTTTCGAAAGAATACGAATACTGATTCGTGCTAGGGGTACCGAATACTAAAACTTCGCGTGAGCGGCACTATTTAAAAAAAAAAAAACAATAATTAAATAATATTCATAAAATAGTCGACTTTTGTTGTTCTTAAGGCAGTTTGCTTATTTTAATGATTATGTTTCCTAGCAATACCCGATTCTATATGTAGAATAAAAAAAGTGCCGCTTCTATGACTGTGACATCGAATCTATGACGAATCTAGGCGCGCGCACTCATCTTGGATGGGACATAGTGATGATGTGTTGTGTCGTCTCTATACGTAGTAATAATATCTCAATGTATTTTTGTATGATTTTTTGAAAAAAATTGTCACTTACTCGTATACGTTTAAAAACAGCGATTTTAGAATAATAACATAATGTTGCCTTTTTGGTTATTCCGATCTCTATAGAAACATGACTGGCCGCTATAGAAAACAAAAAAGAAAATGAAACGTGTTTTTTTTTTAAATCACAAATGGTTTTTTCTTTATTTCCTTCACAAATTACAGCTAGTATTTAAGTGATAAATACGAACAATCGAAAAGGTTGAATATGCAATTTTTTTTTAAATATTGGCAAGCATGAATCTGTCAGAAATAAAGAAATATAATATTCCACAACTATCACGCAACGCCATCTAGTCCCAAGCTAAGCAGAGCTTGTGTTATGGGTACTAGACAACTGATAAACATACTTATATATTTTTAAATACATACATATTATAGATAAATTACACCCAGACACAGAACAAATGATCGTGCTCATCACACAAACATTTTTCCTGGGTGGGAATCGAACCCACGACCCCCGGCATAACAGTCAGGGTCACTAACCACTAGACCAACGGGCCAGACCTCTTAATCATTTCCAAAAATATTTTGTTTCATTATACCTACATGAAAAATATAAAACTATGTTAGTTTCTACGCTAATATTATATCGTAAAAAAAATGCTTTTCTTTCCCACTCAACTATAATCTTCGCCATTTAAGCTTGCCCTCGAATTTCTTCAGAATGAGTGGGCGTCGTATGCAATCATCCATTTTGTCTTTAAGCGAATTGACTGCCGCGTAAAGTCATTGAACCTTAACAGGACCATTTTTCATTTTTTTCCCTTTGTGACATTATCATGAACGCTGTGCCCAGTCACCTGGCAAAATCCTTTATTCTTCTCTTACATCACTGGAAAGAAATAGGGACGTATATTTTTAGCATTGGACTTTGTTATAATTTTTATTCTTATATCAAATTGATATTGAGATTACAATAAAATAGTTGCGTATCCGTTCATGTCACTCTGTTTTCGCTTCGAAAATTATACATGTTTCTTTTTTTTGTATTTGGAATATTTAGTTTATCAAGACTGACAGCTTTTCTATATCGATTTTTTCGTAAAAGTGGCGTTTCTTGAGGCTCAAATGATTAAAAAAATTCACAATACTGTCTGTTACATGACTTACAGTATTCTCAAAATTTACAATTAGAGCAATTATTATGAAAAGAAAAGTCACTCAGGATAAGAATCTTCGAGAAAATTAATATGTAACTTAAAACTAAATACGATCATATACCGATTAGAGTGAAATTTTAAAACTACTGCACAAACACTCTAATTATAATTTTTTCCTACCTAAAATACCGTTTACACAAAACAATTGCTAGGAAATCCTGCCAAAACCACACAGATTCGAATAGAACAGCCAACAATTACTTTGAAAACAAAAGAAGTCCGCTCATGAATGGCTAATGCTCATTTTGTTTTGTACCAAATAACAAACTTGTCATAAAGTAATGAAAAATGCATCTTCCACGCTTCTATTTAATTATGTATATTCCCTTGGGGCTTAGTTAACCGTAACGCGTTTGAAACTTCCTTAAGTATTTCTTGGGGAACGTCAAGGAGTTTGAAATACTTAAATGAGACCAAAAAGTTAACAGTACAATTAAAAAATTGTCAAGAGTTTTTTTCTTTGAAATGCTTAAATAATAAAATAACATAATTATGAAAAAAAACGACCTATTTAATTAAAAAACTTCATGCAACACATACAGTAGGTACATAAGGTAGCGGTGTGTCAAAAGCTCGAAAGTTAACCAAAGGTACTATTATTATACTATTATTCCAGTAACTGGGTTGCGAAGGTCGCTGCATAATTTAAAAACTAATGTTTTAACACAAAAATCACTTTTTCGTCTATTTGTTTCATTAGATTTCCCAATATTCAATCTCCATTTTAGTACAGGGATAGATGGGACCCTGGCTACAAATACTTTTTTCGTACCACTTGCTCAAAAAAGTGACATTCTATGCCACAAAAAGCGTACATAACAATAGTCATTATTAATCTGTTATAAACAGCTTTCCCTAGGGAAAGAAAGTTGTACTAATTTTCATTCATCCTCTAGGGAGAGAATGTGATTTGAATTTCGAATACTTACCGATAGTGAACTACATCAGTCTGTCTTTACACCATTGAGTTTGTATGTAAAGCATTATACAACTTTTTGAAAAAGGAATACGCATTTATTAATGCAGTTATGATTTTAATAAAATTACGAAAATCGAAGAGGCCGTATGAGCTTGATGCCTTTGCTTTTCCGAGAATACAATATTAATCTAGGAATTTGCCGCGTTTTGTTTTCTTCAAATACAAACGTTGAGTTTAATTTATTTTTTTAAGAAAGGTTATTGTTAAATTTAAATGTTTAATTAATGCTTATCTCATATTATTATTATCCTCCTTTATTCATTTTTTATCACATTTTATCTACATTTTTAATATTATAACAAAAAAATAAAAACATTTAAAAATATAAAAAATAGATGCCCACCAGCATCGGGAACAGGGTCCAAGCTGCCGGTGGTTAGGGCTCCAGAGAGAGGAACCTCCTCACTATGCGTGCCGTGTCCAAGAGAACTGCTTTCTGCATCAAGCCCTTGAGCCAACTGCACAAGGAGAGCCTCTTAAGATGTTGGTCGAGGCTCTTCGCGATTAGTCCATTGACCGTAACGACTATCGGTACAATGACTGCTGAGTCCACGTCCCACATGTCAACAATCTCGTGAGCTAAATCAAGATACTTGATTTTTTTATCATTTTCAGCTTTCACGAGAATCTCGTCATGAGGGACGGTGATGTCAACAATCATTGCACGGCGCTCTCGGCGATCTACCACCACTATATCAGGCTTATTGGCTACAATAGTCCTGTCAGTGATGATAGATTGATCCCAGTACAATATGGCATGACCGTTTTCAAGAACTGGGTCGGGCACATACCTGTAGTATGGTACTTCAGAATTCACAAGGTTGTACTGCAGGGCAAGTTGCTGGTGGATAATCCTAGCTACTAGATTGTGTCTGTGCAAGTACTCGCTGTTAGCAAGACGAGAACAACCGGAAATAATGTGTCTGATCGACTCACCGGGACGGTGGCATGCCCGACAGATGTCAACCGTACCGTCCTTGACAATATATTTCCGGTAATTGGTAACATAATAATAAATTATTATTTATTATTATGTTAATTTTTTCGCAAGTGGTACGAAAAGTAGAGTATTTTCCTCGGTGATAAAGCTGTCTTAGTCTTGGGTGAACTTAAATCCCTCGCTACACTCAGGACTCGTCTTAAATCCCTCGCTTCGCTCGTGATTTAAGTTTCTAACACCCTCGCTACGCTCGGGAGTAAGCCTCGAGTCCTTCGTTATGCTCGCGATTTAAATCGTCACCCGCGACAGAAGACACTGCTTTATCCCCTTGGTTAATAATCTACTATTACAACATAATGTGGAAAAAAAGAGACGAAAAGTCGCTTGTAAAACAAGTACTGGGTCTGTCAAACTTGTAGTCTTGTGTGACTACAATATAGCCCTTTACATTCCAGGATCACGGTTACTTGAAGAAACAGTCCCGCGCTCCGGACTGTTGATACCTTGTACCGCCAGTGCGATCGCTTAGCTGCCAGAGATTACAGCTTAAGTAGCCCGTAGTGCCATTGCGCAGTGTGGGCCGCTTAAGGAGTGAATCCCACATAAATCGAACGATTTACAAAATTAACTCGAAAATTACATCCCATTTATAACAAAACTCGATCGATTGACATATCAATCAATTATAACAACCAATCGCTTTTGAATATAACAACAATTTTGTATTAATGAAACGTAGCTGTTACGATAAGTGTTGCTTCCGGAGCTCGACTGCTCGACAATCGCTGCGGTTCGCCGAGTTCCGTGTGGGGAGGGCACGATATAGATTTCACACGTAGAGGTGGCATTTATTGGAAATTTATGTAGATATTTAGGTACGTCTCTATTTTGTAAGGTTGTGTGTAAGTGGCTGCCTATGGACGTTTTTGCACCGGCAGCAGCAACTATTAGAAATAAGTAGTGCCTGGGATCCTATAAGCGATCTTTTTTTGAGTTTCTTTTAGAAAAACGTTACTATTCCATCACTGATTTTGTTACTGATAAACAGAGACATGGAAATTCCGACTTGCTAATTGAACATTTATGATTTTATTGACTACTAGTACCTACCTAGAGCATGATTTATCAATTATGTTGTGATGCGCTGATGACTTAGTTTTACTGTACTGACATATTTTAATCCACTTTTCTAATTTAATGTTTTCACATCTTTTTTGCCTTAATTATATTTGTTTGTCTCTATTTGATTTTGTACGCCATTTCTTGGCAAACTATAGTGTAAAATATTTGATTTGATTTTAATACTGAATGTATAAGCACGTATGGGTTTTGACTGCTTCACCTTTAAAAAAAACAGGTGTGCTGTTTGTAGAAAATAATAAACCTTCCCAAAAGATGTTCCGTTTCAACTGAAAGATATTGAAAAGACATTTTCTGAACTGAAATAAAAGGCTACCCTGTGAGCCGCGCCGGGCGTCGGTACAAATTACCTAACGACCACTACCTACAACCTAACTTCGTTACACTATAGCAAAAAGACTAGAAGCTCTCGTAGCAACGGAAATCGGAAAACTAGATTTCTTAGTAACTGGTAATTTGAACTTTAATATTTTCTTATTTTGGTTCAAAGCTGTGGGCACCCTCTAATGTTAAAGTATTTTACGCCGCTTTTGAGAACCACACAGGCCCCTGAAATGGCTTTCGAGTTTATAGTACGTCACAATACTTTCTTTCACCAAATTCAAAAACACCTATACACGCTGTTTTTTTGCATTTTCGTCAAACTTCAGGTGGTTGTGACAAAAGTCATAAATAATCAATTGAAAGTACAGTGACCGGGCATCTAATAAGGGCTAGCCTTTTTCCCATATTTAGTGGTCGAAATTACAGCTAGAGCAGGAGAGCTGAGGAACTCCTGGCTAATTAATACACATGAAAGCCGAATCACCCGACTACGCAGCCGCGCGTACGCACACAGCGATGAGTCAGCTGGATGTGCGTGAATCTGAATCTACTAGCGAAACTAGTTCACACTTACGTGATTTCAGAAAAAGGAAAAATAAAATAAAAAAATACCTACCTATTTTATTGTTGATTTGGGTCGAGAATCATGAGTATAATCACGTCCTTGAATTTGACTAGGTTGCAGATCAACACATTGTATAAAAAGAAAGATTTTCTAAACAAGCATAAAACTAAAGATAAACTGTATCGTGGTCATCGTCTGTCTAGCCATTTCCCATATTTGGTGGTCGGATTCCAGTTACTTACCGATCGTATCAATTTTTAACCGACTTCAAAAAAAGGAGGAGGTTCTCAATTCGGTCGGTATGTTTTTTTTACATAGAGCGACTGCCTTTCTTACCTCCACTGTGTAATAATGCCCCTTAATAATACTGGTTGTCAGATTTTCAGGCCATTGATTTACCTTTACGCTGCTTTCATATTTGGGCGACAGTCGCGCGACAGACGCTGCTTATGCGCGGCTGTTCATATAAAATGTGAAGAAATGTGCTTCTGCCGCGCTACTGTCGTGCTGCTAACGTCCTAACGTGAAAGCGGCCTTAGTGATTGTCAAACATCTCCAAATTTTAATAAGAACCCCATAGACTTTACAGAGTAGATAAACTTCTATCATTTGGTAATAAATAACACAAAAATGAATTTAATTTTGGAACCTAGTCCAATTTGATTCAATTTGTCTCATGACTAACTATTATAACTAATCTGAACTATAAATTAACTGTAAAATTAGCATATTTCAAGGGTAAATTCCCAGTAATTTAATGCAGCCATAATTTCTTTCATTATTGAATTGATTTCTGCAGCATGAATATTCCAGTAGGTAATTTGACCTGACCTTGGAACTTACAATGCGTCGATATGACGTCTTAGAACTATAATGGAACTCCAATTTAGTAGTTCGTTCTTAATGGGTACTTCTACTTCCTAGAGTTATTCACTGTTGTATGCGTTGCGTTCCATTGAAAACGCAGTTCACAAATTGAGTGAGCACAATGCTTTTAGAAATGAATGTCAAGGTCAGAGGACAAGGTGACTGAAACAATTAGGTAGTTTTTTTTTAAAAAATACAAAAGAAATACGTCTTTAAAAGAATCACTACAAAAATCCAAGTGATTTTTGTAGTAACTTTCATCAATAATGTGATAAAAGTCACCATGAACAGCCCGATTATAAGATTTCGTTGTATTTTCTAAACAGAGCGTCAGGTTGATACTGGCGCGACCAAATAACTCTTGAATTTTTCTGGGATCGGTTACCTCCGACAAAACAAAATACGGTCCTGTCTAGACCCGAGAGACCGAAATTGTTTAGGACAGAAATTCCAGTACACATTGAATGTGTCAACTTAGAAGATACAGCTCCGAGAATGTTTTGACATATACAAGGAAATGTGATACTATTTTGGGCATTTTATTCTAGTTTAGAATACTTCTGTCTGATTTTCAAACATATTTTTATAACTTTCTTAGTTTTACAAAACTCCTATGTTCTCCACCCAAAGTTATGTAAGTTTAAAGAACATAAATTCCAGCGCCTTATCGCTTGTCCTACATTACTTCTTAGAATATTAATATAATTACTATGAAATTCAGTTTCTTTTTTTGATCATTTAATTGTAAAGCTCTAACCGCATCCATTTCACTCCGAGAGAAAAGCTCTTGGAACACACGAATAAGCACGAATAAATGCTCTAAGTACTTGTAACTACTGTACTTGTGTACATAATAGGATAGTAGCCACTAACAATACTACGACTACCGGTTTAATAAGAGAAGAAAACAGAACTATGTTTCCCACAGTTGTACTTATTTCGTTACAACGACAATTCAACCGTCTTTTGTTATTGATTACGTAACTCAAAAGACACTAACAGGATAAGAACGGTTGAAGTGGAAATATAAGAGGCTATGGGTGCTAATAAATTGTGGGTTGGAACCTTTTAGTTCGTTGTATGGGCCCAGTTGCGCCACCCCTCATAATATTGATTATCCTTTCCAACACGAGCCGTCGGATCGAGTCCGTTAGATGGGCTCCGGTGATTACGTGAACAATGTCTTCAATAAGTAATTGATGTAGAATTGAAGAAAATTCATTTCCTTTCTTATTGACTTTGTTTTGCAGAAAGCTTAAATCATCAAATGTTAAGCCTGCTCTACACTACTCGCGAAGTTGATCGAAGCTGACCGAATACGATAGCGTAGAAGGTGCTTCGTTTCATGCAACTTCGGCTCGCTTCGTTGTCGGTTTTTGCGACCGAGTCAAAGGGCTCAATAAGCCTGCTCATATACGTACTTCGGGACTTCAATTAACTTCGACGAGCACTTCGTCGAGGCAACTTCGCGAGTAGTGTAGAGAGCAGACTTTACAGTTTCCTGATAATAATACAGTCCTGCGACCCAGGAGTACAGAAGCTTTTTAACCGACTTCAAAAAAAAAAGTAGGTTCTCAGTTCGACCTTTATGTATGTATGTATGTTTGCCCGCGATTATCTCGTGTTTGGCTTAACGGATTTTGATGCGGTTTTCAGGAAAGCGTTCATTACATTCTGGAGAAGGGTTTAGTATATAACACTAATAGATATCCTGTGACGTTGCCCGCGTGGACCCGTTTTTGCTTACTTGGATTGTAGATTTTCAGAGACGATTGCATGTTTGTCCGCGATTATCTCGCGTTTGGCTGAACCGATTTTGATGCGGTTTTCAGAAAACTGTTCGCTACATACTAACAATAATGGATACCTCATGAAGTTGCCCGCATAGATCCATTTTTGTTGCTTACTAGGGTTGTAGATTTTTAAAGACGCTGATTATATGAATTTTTTTGTTGAATAATCTAAACTAAAAAGGGAAAAATAAAAAACTTTTTTTTTTAAAAGAGAACCGACTTCAAATAACTTTTCTTTCAGAAGTCGGTGGCTTTGTTTTCTATTTCATTGACTTTGGCCACCGACTTCCGAAAGAAAAGTTATTTCACATTTTTTTGTGTTTGGTTTTGAAGTCGGTTCTCTTTTTAAAAAAAAAGTTTTACACGTTTTTGCGACGTAAATGAGAACTTTGACGTTAATTAGATGAAAAAAAATATTTCCTCATTCGTACACGAGAAACATTTTTATTTTCCACATAATAAGCGCTGTAAACATTTCAAATACACTGTAAGTAAAATACAGAAATCTTTTCTTTTCAGCATTGCTTTTTGCCTTGATGTTGTATACGAGAAATAAAAATTACAATCTCGCCAATTACTACTACTACAAGTACAATCAAAGCCAACGTACGTGGGATATCACTATCATTATGTCTGTAAATAAATAAATGTATATTTTTTAGTTTTTGTGTTTCATCGACTAGACTCAGAATCTCAAATTCATTGCTGAGTTTTTTTTTTTTTATTCCTGAAATTATTTATCGAACCTGTCTTTTACCTTTAAACACACAGTTTCTGAACATAATATTTTCATGACCTCCTATATTTTTTGAGTAAAGTGCTTAATTGAATAGCTGGAGGCCCTCGAATTATTTGTTGAGCCACAAAACCAACTTGGGTAAGGCTATAACGATAGCAATTCCCGGTATTACACGTTTTTAGTTTCATTCACCTGAAAAATGTCTATCGATTCAATCTTTTTTGATACAAAGGTTAGTTATTTCAAGATTTATTCGGTCAACCATCACTTATTTTCCATCACGTGTTTTTATTTTGGGAATACTGTAAAGGTGACGTAAAAATAGAATGTTTTAGGGACAAAGATGGTTTTGTGTTACCGATAAACCGGGAATATTATGAAATCGCGCCCGATTTCACAGTGTTAAACAGCTTTACAATTCTTGCCAAGATCTGTGAATTACGGACTACACGGGTACATATCAAGCTGTGCAATACCAGTTTATCTTGGCCTTGCTTTACTGAAACTTTTCGCACAAGGAACGATCAGCTTAAACTGGCTTTGTATAGTTTGATGTGTATCCGTGTGTACTACGTACCTTGGAATGCGCGGTCGACAGAAGTCAGCTCGTAAATTCCAAGTTTACCCAATGAATTATTGCTGTATGTGGCGAATTTAGTAGCCAGGGCCCCTAGTAATGAACTTCATATTTTTCTATACATAAATAAAATAGTAGGAAATTCCAAAACTGATCCAATTGAATCATTTTTTTGAAAGAATACTTGGGGTGTGATGTAATCGATACCGAAGCCTATAGTTTTCATAATTTTGGTCTGATCATCTGTTTGTCTGTCATGTGGTCTCGATAACTCAAAAATACGTGGCAGAATGACATTGTCGTATTGCCATTATTATAAAACCCGGTAGTAGAAATGATTTTCGAAAAACTACTACTAATTTATTTGAACATTTAAACCTGGTCATGGACCAGCTATACATGTTTACATATTGCGATTTAATAATTGATAAGCAATCTGAAGTAGTAAGAAGTTCCTGAAATAGCAAAAACATTATTAAATGTGCCTAACGTTTTTAGCAGTGAAACCACAGACTACATAGACAAATGTGAAACTCAATAATGTTTTATTCTGTAGCTGTCAAAGTCAATGTGACATTACTGCTTCCAGACTGTTTACAATTCTAATGGTGAACGCACATCTAGCCGCACCGCAGTCCCCGCATTATGAATTCTTTGTATAAAGTTCTATGGACCTCGCACACTTTCCCGCATCGCAGTAGCCGCAGAATCGGTAAGAAAACAGCTGCAGTGCGGCTAGGTGGCGTTCACCGGTATTCAAGATTTGCTATTTTTTTCATTTAGGCGGAACAACTTTGCTTTATTCCTGTATATGTTATACTAGCTGTTGCCAGCGTGTTTCACATCCGCTACAACTCGAATTTTTATATGTCCACGGGAACATAAAATCTGGGATAACAACTATCCTATGTGTTAATCCAGGTTATAAACTGGGCTCTTGGTGTACCACAATTTTAGCCAAATCCGTTCAGTTTTTTGCAGCTGAAAGATGCTCAACAAACGTGGCACATACATCCATACTTACACCACTTTCGCCTATCTATAATAGTTAAGCTGGTCCATTGCGGTTCTGCACCAGGTGTTCAAGTTTCCATAATAAATTATAGGCTATGTGTTGGCCAGACTTAATACCTATACAACCAAAAAAAAATCATTCAAATCCGTCCAGTACGTTTTTAAGTTTATCCCGGAATACATACAGACAAACAGATAAACAGACAAACAGATAAACAGACAAAAATTCTAAAAACTGTATTTTTGGCTTCGGTATCGATTGTAGATCACACCCCAAGTATTATTTTAAAAAAATATTCAATGTACAGTTTTGACTTTCCTACTATTTTATTATAAGTATGTATGTATAGATACAGGAATGACGTCTTACCAAAGTTGTTCACCCTGATGAGCACTCTCTGTAGACGTATAAAAATTGAAGATCTGGAACATCTGTTGTGGAATTGCAAGAGCCCAGCTACACTATAACATATACAGGAATGACGTCTTAGCAAGAGTTGTTCAGCCTGATGAGCACTCTCTGATCTCTCGATCTTATCTTATCTCTCGATCTGGAACACCTGTTGTGGAACTCCAAGAGCCCAGCTACACTATATGTATAAAGGAATGGCGTCTTAGCAAAGTAGTTCAGCCTGTTGAGCAGTCTCTGTTGACGTATAAAAATTGAAAATCTTAAACAACTGATGTGGAACACCAAGACCCCACCTACACTATAACATAATAGGAATGATATCTTAGCAAGAGTTGCTCAGCCTGTTGAGCAGTCTCTGTTGACGTATAAAAATTGAAGATCTTGAACACCTGATGTGGAACACCAAGACCCCACCTACATTATAACATAATATAGGAATGATATCTTAGCAAGAGTTGCTCAGCCTGATGAGCACTCTCTGTTGATGTATAAAAATTGAAGATCTGGAACACCTGCTGTGGAACTCCAAGAGCCCAGCTACACTATAACATATATAGGAATCACGTCTTAGCAAGAGCTGTTTAGTCTGATGAGCATTTCCTATTGACTTACAAAAATGAAAGATCTGGAATCGTCACGCGCGTCCCGTTGTTTTCCCGTCCCCAGGCTCTAAAAATTTCACATCAGACGTTTTAGATCTTCGATTTTGTCGACCCCGTTGCCGCTGGCATAAGCAACAGGATCCGCGTACGAAGTCGCGGGCAGAAGCTAGTTTATTATAATACTGTAATGATTTCTTTTTTTCTACACAATGTATTTTGTTATGAAATAAATGACTAATGACTAATGTTCTTAGAACTCAAAATATGGAGAAGATAAAGTGAATTTCAACGCATTACTATTTTTCTACTGAAATCTTTGAACATAAAGTTACAGGCTTGCATTTGCATTTTAGTTTTCGAAGAAAAAATCCGTCAGTTTTAATATTTGCAGACAGATTTTAGAGTTGCTTTTTGTTAAAAGCAACTCTAAAACAGTTTTCAATATAATAGTAATTATTAAGGCATATAATAAGTGCTTTATAAAAGATTGGTTTATCTAAAAAAAAAATAGTTATAAATTCTAGTAGATATGTATGTATGTAAAATGTCGACAGGTAGCAAAATGTCCCTTTCGCAGAACCAGAATGTACCTTTCGCGAAATGTCCCATTTCGCAAAATGTTCCTATCGCAAAATGTACCTTTCGCAGTATGTACCTTTCTTCAAACATTTATTATAGACTTTTTGCATCAGAGAAAAAACTGGTTCTTGACCAGTTTTTTCTCTGATGCTAGGAGGTTTATAGCACAAAAACCGATACTGTTGATTCGTAATCCTAATCTTTTTTGGGGACTGGGGAAGTGAACATTAGGTGCAAGTTAAAAAAGGTTACCTAATTTTTAAGAGAAGTTAATACGACGATTTGGAACCACAAAAACGATATTTTTCCGAACATAGAAACACAATAATTATTACTGAAATATAAATCTTGGTAACAAACACTCATTGTGTTGTTAGTCAAAACAAAAACTGTGATACCATAAACAAACGCGACTTTAATAACCGCCTTACCACAAACGGATAAACACCCGTTGAACGCTTGTCTAAAAAAAGTGAAATGGGAGCAAAACGAGTTTACATCAAGAAAAAATGTCGTTCCAAGAACTCGATAGATGGCGTTGCCTGACGCCTGTGACTCTAAAAAAGATTGGGGTCGGCTTCCATTTTTCAAATCCAGATTCAGCAAAGACTATCAGCTTCTTTTTCTCATGGGAGCGATTTTCTTTTTGGCTGTCGGAAACCTCCACAATCCAGTAAGTCTGGGTGAATATTTTCGTTCGATTTTCCTTGGTAAGACTGGTTGTCAGAAATGCCATTTGTGTGACAGTAATGACTGACTAAAGATGTGACAAAAATGACATGACCGGGACTTTTTGTTTTACGATGCTCAAAATTCCGATACAAGTGAAAAAAACTCGCTATGACGTGACGTTTTCATTGCAGTCACATATCAAGTTCAGCGCGCATCTATCCATTGACCCGGAAAATATCGGTCTGTGCGGCTGTGATTATTTAGCCACGAGCCCTTAAATCAAGAAAAAATTTAATGTGGTTTATACGTTGTCTATATTTTTAAGCGACGAAGAAAAAGGAGGAGGTTCTCAATTTGACATGTATATTTTTTTTGACAAGTGTTCAACAGGTGTTTAATTTTTTTTGTGTTAGGACTGCATAAGTTTAGAATAATTTATCAGCGGTGCCGCCATAGTGCGTAGCTTATTTTAACCATACGCTTTTATTATCGAGTAGGTACTTAATTTATTTTAAAACACAAGTAGGTACAGCGTAAAATAAAGCGTTTTTTTTTATATTTAATAGTAATTTAACGTATTTTTTTATTGTATTTACCAATATAGTAAACAAAAAAATACTCAAATTTTAAAACAGAATACATTAAAAATGATAAACTGTAGCTAAACTAAAAAAAAACACAAAAGCCTTAGAAGACTCTCTGCAGTATTATTTTTCGATAAAAAAACCATGTTCTCTAATCCTAACTAATTCTTTTGAAACATAAACCATTCATCAACCATAACATTTGAGTGATCTAAATAACGAAGTTGTACGAGTAATTTTATTAACTGGTAGCTCAAGACAATTAGCATCTTAATAAAACTCGCAAGTACAAAGATTAATGTACTTTACTCAGAGTTACAGCACCTGGTTACGTTAAATTTTAACATTTAATTTGAAATAATAACTACATTAGCTTGGAGATTTTGATGGGTGAGATACTTAAAAAAATATTTATTTAAAAAGAGATAATTTAGATATCATTATGAGTACTAACTGGATAATTAAGGCTATTTGAATTTATTTGAAGCTGAAACATTGAAAACTTAAAAAAGTTACAGTACAAAGTAGTAAGTAATATTATCACACTCAAACCCATTTACTTATAGACAAAAATGACAAGAGATACTAAGCATACCAGTACCTTATAGTAGATGAGTTTGTATGTTCGGACGAGATATTCTCAGAAACTATTAGTCTGAATTGAAAATAATTATGTTTTTGGATAGTCCGTAGTCCTTATAGTACATCTGAGCAGCAATGAAAAATGTTGCAAAGTGGGGAAAAATATTCCTTTTTAAGAGCTTCGTTGCGTGCGCTGCAGAAACGGTTAAAGTGACTCAAAAAATATGTCTTACCTCACGCCCTAACCATCGCTGAAGAAGCCCAGGGAGACGGAGATCGAGTGGCAAATTTTTAAGTTTTTGCGGACGAGGAGAAGGGATGGGTACTGGTAGCCCACCGTCTGACCAAGATCAAGAACCGAGTCACGGCGCGGCGTGTTCCACCGTTCTACGCTCTCCTCAAGGGCACTGAATTGGCCTCCTTAGAGCCAAACGCCAAACATGATGCAGGGTGAAACCGCGGGCAGAAATAGTATGATATAAAAATATTTGATTTTGATTATTTATCTAATATCTTTAAATGAGCAATTCTTGTATATTTATATATAATCAGGATCTCGGAAACGGCTCCAAGTATTTTCATGAAAGTTTAAAGTATCAATGAAAGAGAATACAAAAGCTGAACATTTCGAGGAAAAATGGCAACACCAAGTTGCTTGGTGATGCCTTTCCACTTAGTAAAACCAAAGTTAAACAACTTGATGATGATAACGAAAATCTGAAAAGTCTGAAAACAAAACAAAACCTTTATTCTACTTCTACAGTCTACATTCATTATTTTAATTTGAAATGTGTATCTTTTAGCAACAAGTCTGCTAGGTAAGATTTTGTTTCTAGAATGTACCTGCATATTATTGTATCAAAATCAGCTTAATATTTGCCGGGTTAATATCTACATTATGTCTAAGTACGTCTTTCTTCCACGCATGTTACTAAGTAGCCTTGATCTCATTGTTTGTTATGATTTTCCTGTTCACCCATACCCAACCAGAGTATAACGAGTTATTTTGTGTCATAAATTATCCGTTCAACATTTTGTTATAGGTAGTAGTACTATCCTGTACTATAACAAAATGTTGTGTGTACTACTAATCAGAAAAACCTTTTCTTTATTTACTGCTACAAAGCGAATGCCCATGAATCTTTAAGTTTTAAAGTTAATTTACGTGTCACGCGAACTTGTCAGACTATACCCAAAGGACAAGGGAGCTACCATCAGCTTCGATAGAAATCTTGCTTTTTTTTGGACAAATTATGGAGCTAGCGTTATTTGAAATAGCTCCAGCCCCTTTTCAAACTGAAGTGATATTAAAGTGACATCATCATCATCATCAGCCTATAATGTTCCCACTGCTGAGACACAGGCCGTCTCTCTGTGAGAGGGAGTGGGCCATATTCCACCACGCTAGCCCAGTGCGGGTTGGCAGATGTCACATGTCTTCAAATTTTTGATTCTAGGACATGCCGGTTTCCTCACGATGTTTTCCTTCACCGTTTTGAGAGCAGTAGTGATGAAATAAATTACACAAAGTAATGCGCCAGGATGGGTTCGAACCCACGACCTACAACTCGTAAGTCGGTACTGATACCACTGGGCCACCACTGCTCTCTATCATCATCATCATATTAAAGTGACGATGGCATGTAAACAAGTTCATGTTCAAATCAAAGGTTCTTGGAACATAGTGAATGAATAAGTCATAGTAAATCGTAAAGATGGCAACACTCACAAGCCGCTACCTCTGCATCGCTCGCTGCGCTCTCTTGGATCACTGCATTCGCTCGCCTATCAGCTCGGAGCGAACGCAGTCGGATGTTCTAACCAAACTAAACCTATTTTGTTGAAGTTCTCTAACTTAGTCACTGAGATCATCTCGAGTGACTAATAGCTTTAGAACCAGAGAGGGGTAGTTTGGCCTACCAAGTGAGGTAGGTGTTTTGTCGCACAGTTTAAAATTACAGAACATTTTATTCAGCCTATTTCTTTATAACTTACTGGAATAAAATATACATCCAAAACCAACTCTATAAAAAACGACGAAACACTTCGAGAAAAGGTAGGTAGTGCCCTTGCGCTTCGCTTGGCTCGTCTTGGCGGGGACACTACTGTGCCCCCAGATTTGTTCCGAGAAAACATTGTGTTTTCCTGTATAAAGTGTAAAACAAACGACGTGTCTTACTTTAGTTTTAAGAACAAATGGTGTTTCAGTCCCCGAGCTCCAAATTCGAACATTAATTTCATCAGTGACGGAGGACAATCGAGCATCACAATGCGCATCTTGCATCAAATCCTACTAGGGTGAAGTACCCAATTATCAGCACTTTAAGAGTTGGTCCTAATTTAAGCCTATTTATTATTGTGAAAAATAGTTCGTTACCCGTTGAGGCAAATTTTACAGTTCTAATATTTAATAAGGAAGACGATATTAAAAGAAAAACATGGTTGAACTCTGTCAAAATTTTTTTAGACAAGTAAGAATAAGAAATGGGTCTCTCACCATTTACTAGCACCATTACCCCCAATTAACAGCACAAAGCGAGCCAATTATCAGCACATAACTATCACTGTTATGAATTGCATTAAAAACAATATTTCCATTCTTAAAATCTGATTTTTATTTTTATATAGTTTGTAGGTAGGTACCGGCCTGTAATATAAAACAATCACCTATAATCTTAGAAGAGAATTAGAAGATGTGATGGCAAGAGTATGATTATTACTTTTATAAAATTGTCAAAATTTTAAAAATTAAGAAACATGCACACAAGGAAGTGTACAAGTAAATAAAAAAAAAAGGATAGGCTCTTGCCATCACATCTTCTAATTCTCTTGAATGATCTCTAGTTCTAGTGAAGAGTAAGTCTTCTTTCTTTTATTCATTATTATTTTTTCCAACGGGTTTATTTGATTGTTATCTCTTTGACTGTTATGCGAGGCTCTGGGTGGTAAATTAAGATTTTTTTATTTGGTGGATACTGTACTCTGCTCTTCGGCTTTTCTTTTCATATTAATCGGGTTTTCATTTTCAGGTGAGGATGGTATATTCGTGTTATGAATCATAATGTCTGGTGGTGATTAATAAAGGTCTCTCGTGATTTATTTTCTTTTGTCTCCTGTATATTCGTAGCTTCTGTCTCTTGTTTTAAGTATCTATTGCCTCTTTTGCTTTCTAGTTTACCTTGTTTCTGGTGGTTTCTAATGTAGTTTTATTTACTTTAGTCTCCTTTATAAGATTAGCTTCAGCCTCTTATTTTTTAGTTTTGACCGTCCCTTTTTCTTTCTTGTTAATCTTGTTTCTGGTGGTATCTTTTGTTTTGTTTTTTTGAAGTGAAAACTTCTTTAGCGGCGTTGTACACTTTTTCTGTAATGGGTAAAAAATTTAAAACTCGCGTCAGGGTCACGTGACCCTGATCGAAAATGAGTAAGACGTCATTCAAATTAAAAATAAAACATAGTAACAAAAAAGTTTTCACTTCTACCGGCACTCCTGGAGTGCAACCTTTTTTTTTCATCTTTTTTTAAGTATCTGTTCTTTTTGCGAGTCTCTTGTTCTTCTTCTTTAAGTTTTTTAAATTTTAATCTGTCGAGATGATGAAATTCTAGGAAAACCAATTTATCAGCATGCTTCTGATCCAGTTATCAGCACCGTGCTAAGATTTGGATTTTGATAGTTTATACTACATACACAAAACAAAATGAATTCTATGCATAAAATAAACACAGTTTACATTAAAAAGTATGAAATTAGTAGTTAGGTACGTTTTTCCCATTTATCAGCACTAGTGCTGATAATTTGGAATTTACAAAATTTTCGATCCCTTTATCAGCACCACGTATTTTACCAATTTATCACCATAACCTCAAATTCTACTCTTCAGATTATCCTCATGAACTATCTATAATATCAGAGAAACCGTTAGTTTCAATATAAAATATGTAAAAGTTCTGTTATATTATAAAATGTAAACACGTGAACTTAACGGCGATCACAAGAAACAGGCAAAAACAGAAGAAACTGCTAGACACAAATGTTTGTTTACACAATATCCGACATTGTGTAGTCTTAGAGTATTTTTTTGCCAATAGCAGGATTCCAAAAACATACATTTATTTACTTATTAGTGTGGTAACCCATATTAGTAATTGAAAACCTTAGAATTTGACAATTTATTCGGAGTGCTGATAATTTGGTGCAGTGCTAGCGTTTGGGTTGTTACCCCTAATAATAAAAAGGCGAAAGTTTGTGAGGATGTGTGTATGTGTATGTCGGTATGTTTGTAACTCTTTCACGCAAATACCACTAAACGGATTTGGCTAAAATTTGGTACATAGGTTTATAAACTGGATTAACACATAGGATAGTTTTTATCCCGATTTTATGTTCCCATGGGATATTTTTCGAATTGTAGCGGGTGAAACCGCTGGCAACTGCTAGTCTATACTAAATGTTCGCGAATGCTCGACAGTCAGGAAGGTAGTATTGTAATGTTATGCTCAAATTCGAATCTTGTTACATTACACGCGAATGCTCCCGGTGAGGGAGCGCCTGAACAATACAATATAGAATGCGAGTGATAATGATTTGTTTGCGCAGGTAAATACATTGGTTACCTACTCGTTATACTGTTTATTGTTTCTGACCGCTACATTAATTAGGTACATAATACTCGTAGCTTCGTCACAGAGAATCTACAAACAATAATGGCCGATACTATCGTACATTTTGCATAGTTTATTTGACTTCTTTTAATTTGATTTGACATGAAATTACATTTGACTCTAGTCTGAGTGACACGTCTTTGACTGCTGGCTTTTTAGAGAGACTTAGAGTCACTCAACGAGCAATGGAAAGAGCTATGCTTGGAGTTTCTTTGCGGGATAAAATCCGGAACATGGATATTCGGCGAAGAACCAGAGTCACCGACATAGCTCATAAAATTTGCAAGTTGAAGTGGCAATGGGCAGGCCACATCGCTCGTAGAACTGACAATCGATGGGGAAGAAATGTTCTCGAGTGGCGACCATACGGACCGGAAAACGCAGCGTAGGCAGGCCTCCCACGGTGGACCGACGACATCGTGAGGGTCCCGGGCAGCCGATGGATGCAAGTGGCGAATTGTCGTTCGGTGTGGCGGTCTAAGGGGAGGCCTATGTTCAGCAGTGGACGTCTTCCGGCTGATAATGAGCGACACGAAGTCTACTATGGAGTGAGCTTATTCAAAAGAAGCCTGTTCGCTCTAACTTCGAAGAAATTCGGATTGTATGCGTTTTAGAACACAAACACAGACAGTAAGTTAGATTATTTTACTGTGCGCATTATGTTTGGAAGCGCAAGCTTCTCTCATGAAAAAGGCATAACTTGCGCAGGCATAACTGTGGTGAAGCTTAAGCGTGTGGGAGGCCCATTAATGTGAATTTGTGGAATGACAACTAGGTATGGATTAGCTGTTCGTCTAGATGTCTGATGTTATAGGGGAGGCGAAACTTTACACGCAGATGCAGGGTACCTTACCTAGGTCTAAAAAAATAAAGTACTTAAATATACATAAAATATACTTAAATAAGTACCTAATAACATTTTCGGAAAATAGTTATGCAGAAACAAATTAGCCGATTAATCCCACAACTTTTGTGACATAGTAACTATTGGTCCAAATGACTAGTACTACCCACAGGTACCAATTTTCTTCGTGGGTCGGCACTTTAGCAAAAGGCCCAAAAATGTATGGAGCGTGAATGTTCTCCTTTGAAAATTTTAAGTGACACTTCTATTTGGGTTTCCATAGTATCCTTTTCATGTTGACCCATCCAACACAGCATAATAGTAGTCGTAGGAGTGGACGTACTATATCTATATTTTACGTAGTTACGATGAAGTGATACATTTGTGCCAACAAACTAAGTCTACAGGTGAACTAGACTCACGTCCCAATCGCGTGTAGTCTTAGGCTGACCGCAGACTTGAATCAAAACAGTTTTAAGACAGACTATTGCTTTACAAAAACCATGAAGATGCGCACACTTAAAACAAAACGTCTCATAGACAATATTGTCTAATAGACACAAAAACTGCACCGCGACAAGTCTGACACTGAACAGTTTTGTTTCAGGTGAGCGGCGTGTCGTAGACAAAACAGTTTTGTTTATGTTTTAAGACAGACTTGTCTATGTGAGACAAGACTGTCTTAAAACAGTTGTGACTCAAGTCTGCGCTCAGCCTTAGTGCTTCCCCAATGTCGATAAGATTTATTTCCCTACAATAAATAATTAATTACACTTTTCCTATCCTACATTTTGTTCCATATTCTACCCATATCTGTTACACCAACAACGCTACTTGAAATGCTTCCCACATTTGGAAAAAAACAAAGTTGTTTTTTAAATTATTAAACTTAATTTTCTAAGGATACGTAACGAATACATACAATTTTCTTTTCAAGGATTCAATAAACATCATCAAAGTTTTTGAAAGATCTTTTTTTCTTTGAAATTCTTGTTTTCAATAGCGCCGAGCCGAACGCGGAATTTATTGAAGTTGGCTTTCATTAATGGAATCAATTTATCAGTGGCTGAAAAAACATTTTCGGGAATCCGCGAGAATTTTTTTCTTTTTGGGTTAGAGTAGCTAAGTACTCCATTAGTAGATTGCCTTGTAAATTAACCTGTGCTTTGTGTATACTAGAGTACTATTTCGACCCTTACACCAAACTGTCTAGGGATTGTACGTAAAAGAATAAAAAAATCGATAAGCTTAGAATTTCATGAGACTCGAAAACTTTCAATCTGAGTATAATATAGTATAAACAAGTCGAAAGTTTTCAGATAATGTGTGATAACACTGATGACTAATGGCACTGAAACAGCCTCTTACTAGTGGCCTTATCACTAAGTTCAAGGTAGCTATAGAGAGGCCTAATTTCGGAGTGGCCCTGCGTGACAGAATCAGACATTAGGAGATTTGTAAACAAAGTTGTCGACATAGCCCAGCATGGACAGGCCTAATAGCACGCTGAGCTGATGTTTGAGCTCTCAAAAGGAGACTAAATACAGCGTCCACCTGAAAAAGACCACAGTTTCGATGTGAGCTTCCAACTGGTCTTACTGAAAATCTATAGGAGAGGTACTATGTACCTGTGTACAGCAGTGAACTACATACGGCTTATATAGGGTGACTGGTAAATAGTGTACGATACTTAAACACGACCTCATGATAACCAACAACTTTTACTATGGGAACAAACCTGAAAACTCGAAAAAAAATCTGCTATTCAGTACATTTTATGTTTGCTTAATGTACTGAACAGCTGATATTTTTTTCACAATTTCGGCTTTGCTCCCATAATAAAAATTATTTGTTATCATGA
Organism: Agrotis segetum; assembly: GCA_036375495.1. Taxonomy (NCBI): domain Eukaryota; kingdom Metazoa; phylum Arthropoda; class Insecta; order Lepidoptera; family Noctuidae; genus Agrotis; species Agrotis segetum. The sequence goes on from JAQSVV010000297.1 coordinate 1,067,943, forward strand.
GCACAATCACGTGTTTAAGTATCGTACACTAATTACCAGTCACCCCATATGATGATGGTGATGATGATCCTATACCCGCAGTCTGAACTGTGGGTCAGGATAATCATGGGTGACATATGAAGTTTTGGCATCACGGCAGATCACGTTGAAGACAGCGGGATGAGCTAGGCAAATCGAAGAACAAGTGACTAACATTAGCTTATTTCCTTCCGCCCAGAGCGGTGCGAGCATGATCCATGACCAGACGGCGAGTCACCCATTACCCATCTTCCGCATCCCCGTCACATTAGCCCTGGATTTGAATTGTTGGAAGACATGGAAAGAGACCTTTGCAAAACAGTGGGATGAGAAAAGGATAATAGTCCTAGACCTGATCGATCTGTCTGAAAATAAGGCTTAAAATATTAATACAGATTAATTGACTAAAGAAAAATACGCTCACCAAAAGAACTTCAAGGTCCTAGCAGTTGAACTATTAATGGCTAATGCATAAGAATATAAACAATGTTATTATGAAACATCACGTAAGTAAAAAATAATAATAAAGACAAGAAAGTTTCTCATAGCCTTCACTTATGGGGTGACAGACTTTAGAGCCATTATTTTAATTGAAGAGAAACGTGTGTTGTGTAATTATTTCTGAGAATACTCCATACTCCCTAAGTTTTGAAGTTTAACATGAAGAGAAGTTTCAAGTCAAAGAGATCGTGGATGGGTTAAGTTAATGCGGCTGTACTACATGCAGAAATTCCTATTACAAGAGCTGACTACATTGGTAATTGGAACTTGAAGTGGCACTACTAAAACTGTTAATTGTAAAATTAATGACTCCAAAGACAAAGTAAGTCCTACTTCCTACTAATATTATAAACGTAATTTGTTTGGATGGGTGTTTGTTACTCTTTCGCGCAAAAACCACTGCACGGATTTTGATGAAATTTGGTACATAAACCTACTTTATAAGTAGGCCTGAATTAACACATAGGATAGTTTTTATCCTGATTTTATGTGCCCGTGGGATAATTTTCGTGTTGTAGATGGCGGAGCCGCTGTCAATCAGAATAAAATCCAGTTAATAAACGCACAAAAGAAAAAAAAAAGATGTAGAAAAAACAAAAATAAGATTTCTTTTTAACAATATTCATCAAAACAGCTTCGAATCCGATTGTCGTGAAAATTTTATTTCTGTTTTGGGAAGGAAGACGTAAAATTTAATTTACGGAAATGTCATTATAATGTAAAACAGGTTTATTTTAGCGTAAATACAATACACTTCCATAGTAGAAGTAAAATGAAAAATCGTGTGTTCGGAACTATAATTATTGATTACCGAGATCAGCAATTATAAGCGCAGCAGATCAGTAAAATATGAGACAATAGTGGAAAAGGATAATATTATCACTTCGAATGATTTAGGCATAAACCTACTTAAGTAAGAAAAAATGTGGTAAATTCCCTTGATCACCTAATTACTTTATACCCTTAACGACCCAAGAAGGGTAGAGGAATTATGACTTTAACCCCTTACAATATGGTATGTTTTAGTCCTTCATTGCTAAAGAACTAAAGGACCGATGATGTGGCTAGAAAAGCGATAATTACTGCGATAAACATTAATTTAGAAGAACAGGGTCGGATCAGTCTGGGAAGGCCGGGGTGGCTCCCCACAAACTCGGGTAATCGCCGTCGCATTTTGGTTTTGAATTAGTTTTGGAAGTCCAAGGAAGGTTTAATAATAATAATTTATTTATTTCAGAGGTGAGTAAATATTATAAAAATATTAGGAATATAGTAAAAGCAATAATTTAGAAACTATCCCTACCTGTCAAATATTTGACGTTCATCCCGTCGTTCCGAAATCAATTTGATTTAAAAGTCGTTCAGAAATCCAATAGGCGGTACGAAGCTTACCAGGTCAGCTAGTCTTAAATAACTGCCAACATCAAATCAATAATTCCCTTTACGTAATAGCAGTTATTATTTACGAAAGACCAGCAAAAACGGCTCTTATAAAAAATTCAATATTGACTCTAATCCGGTTCGCCTAATCGCTCCAGAATTATAAAATGTTTACTGACAGTGTAACATACGAAACACCTTCATATTTATCTGACGTTTAAATTTTGTAATAATAATATCCTATTTAATTATTTTTTTGGGAAATAAATTCTTCAAATGAGTTCACTGGCCCAGGGTAGGATGATAGGGACTGCGACTGTCAGATTCTTAGTGACTTGAAATCAACCCAATTCCAAGTTACTAGGGGCCCGTGTTACAGAACGAAACTCAAGCACTGATCTCTATTTATATCTAGATTTCAACCAATCAAATGCCTTGAATCTAGTTTTAAGTAATACTTAAGTATTAAGTGACGTTCTGTAATACGGGCCTAAGAATCTGAGTTCGTATTTGAGTCAGAACTACGGTACCCTGTTCCAACAGTCCCACAACCGTCAAAAAAGCCCCCGTCAGTTTGTTGACAGCTTCCTTATCTTATACCTAACCGAAACCTTGCAAAAATAAATAATACATCCTATTCCGGGAGTTACAAAAAAAAGCCAACATCTCAAGAAGAATCCGCACGTAGACGCTCAACCGGCCCAACCGCTGTAAACGCACAAAATAATTGCCAACCATTTAAAACAAAAACGTTTAGGCATCCCTATTCCGTAGCAGCATAAAGTGAGACTGCCCTCAGCTCAACTACGAGATTTAATTGAATTATTTGAATGAGCTCGGCGCTTCCGCCGGCTGGCTCGGCCAACTGTGCAGGATACACCAATTGCCACTTTAAAATATGTATTTCTGTTTGTTTGTTTGCTATATGAGTTGTAAGATATGTTTGTTATAAAAACACTAGGATTTGAGAGCTATTTTTGGTGTTATATAACTGTGGGCAGAGGCGAGAGTGTAGTGAATTATGATTTACGTGACCTGGAATTTGGCTGATATTTTATTCCTCGCTTCTGTTTTCTATAAATATTTCAAAATAGTGAATAATCATATAAACTTTTGATATACGGATGATTATGTCTAAGTCTTTCAAGAGGCCCCTTTGAAGAAAAAAAACCAGGCAGTCTCCTTTTAAAATTTGAATTAATGGCGAGATTCCTTTGGCTAAATGCCGTATTCTTGTAGTTCAGACACTCAAATATAATAGTGCCTATGCCTATGTCTACACAGTTACCAAAAAATGGGCAGGCTGGACTGTCCTATAATTTAATAGTAAATCGATGTAACTATTAAATCCGAAATAGTTAGACTTTCGATGGTATCTATAGCAGTCACAAGGTCACTGAATTAAATAAATTAAAACCCTGAAAAAAATAAACCAATTATGTTATTATCTACGTCAAAAAAAGCGTCAATCATACTAACTACAAGACACATTTATCAGTAGTAATCATCTAATTGTCACGTAACCGTGACATAACGTAATTAATTAATCAATTAACGTCCGCAAATCAAGTCCACATCAACATAAGCCAATACTTACAATGTTACACAATACTACTGTTTATTTTATTACATATGAAATTACATACATATAGTATATGAACACAACAGGTGTCAAATTGCTGATGGATGACCTTGACTGGATTGTCCGAAGCGTAAGGATCTCGTGTAACCGACACTTAAAGTTGGTATAAGTTCACAAGCACTCACTCGCGTTTTGTATATAGTAATAAAGTAATCTTTTCGGGAGAGCACGACAGCGATGCGACCTCACCGACGTGCCACAGAAGACTAAGCGCCCAAGTGAAATTGGCCCGGTGCCTCTGAGGGTTGCAAGCTCTCAAATACGTTTTCCACTTTTCCAATAAATCTTAAGTTGAGCTTTTCGCTTTTATTGATATCTGATGCGCGGTTTATGATAGTTTTGGCTTCTGAGGTCCGACGTTATGATTTTTTATTTTTTTTTGTTTTTTGTTTTCGTAAATCATTGTATTTATTATCCAGTTCAAATCGTAAAAATTGTATTTAGATTTTTTTTTTTTGTCTAATTCTAAATTAGAGTTCATGCAATGGGTCGATTTTGCAGTTAAGTAGCAGTATTGGTGTGTACCTCCATTAGATTTAAAACATAGCCAAATTTTTATTTCATAAATCAATTAACGCATAATCCGTTTAATAAAATCATCATGAAATGCTTTTGAAATATAAATACAAGTAAACGGAGGAACTAAACCGTTAAATTTTTGATCATTTCAGGGTAATTCTCCCACTGTGACCGCACTCGCCGTGGATGATCACTCTTCCCCGAACGGTATCGCGCCCGGGGCACCCCATACGATGACCTCTTACTGCGTTCTCCACACAGAACGCCCCGCCCAACTCGCGTCACTTCCATTACTCGTTTCATGAACTTATACCATTAACTATTCCATTACCGAACTCCAATGTATAACGAACTAGTTGGATTACACGAGGGATCGCCAATATTGTTATAAATCCACAGTTTCCGTGGAGCAACACCTCGAAAACGATTAAATAATTGCAGATTCGCGGTTGTGGTTCGGCTCTTTCGTGAAATTTCTACGAAATTGGGGCATTCGGTGGGAAGTTTCTTGATTACATTGAACCTAATGAATAAATAATGGAGTGGTTTTGAAGGGTTTTGTTTTCAGTTCTTATTTGCGGCGTTTAGGTTTAAAGGTTTTGGTAAGTATTGCAAGCGTTGTTTTCTTGTCTTATTTTAATCAAAAATTTGTTAAGTTCTTCTGCCTCTATTAGCCTGATTAAGCCAACAAAAACGGGTGTGTTTTCGGCTCATCCGTATTTTTCTCACGTTCCAAACAAAATGTGTATAGTACGTTAGATTTAAATTTGCTCGTTGCAGGCCACGCTCCGAGTATCATTGTAGGGCCGCGTACGTGCGCAACGAGCCACCATGTCGCCTCTAGTCGTTGCATCTACCTCGCGTATACTAACATTCTTATTCATGTATATTTTGTATTCATGGACAGTTTCATAGGGGCGAAAATTTACTGAGAATCACAAGTTCTGAGAGAATATGCTGGTTCTAAGTGCGCTTTAGAGAGTTGTCACGTTTTAATTAAAGATTAAGAAAGTGTAAGAGTTCTTAATTAATACATGGAACACAACTTGGATTAGCTCTAGTTAATTTTAACGTTTTGATAAAACAATCATTCAAACACACGAAACCCTCGAAATTAATATCGCATCGCAATCCAAATCTTGATCCACGTTACTTGATGGCTGCTCTTCTTGTTACTACGTGTTGGTCAGGGGTGTAGCTGCCACCGTATCTGTCGTATCAATTATACGGGTTCCCCGGGCCACAGGTGGTGAGTCCTACCGTCCTAATGAGACACAAAATCCACCCTGTTCGATAGGTTGCCATTTTCATTGCAGGACCACTGTCTTTTTAAGACAACCCCGGACACGTAGTACTAGGTTGTAAAGTATACACAGCGAAGCAAATACAAGTATACTAGTAGTAAGTCCTATGGCTGAGATGATTATGATGATGAATCTATCTCTGGTATTATTATTATGTATTATGTTCATAATACTGTTTTAAGCACGAGATTGTCTATTGGAAATCCCGGGAGGGTCCATATTAATATCGAATTAATTCGAATTTTCGATGCAAGTACTAAAATAATTCTACCTAATTCCGACCTCCTGGACTCATCAGTCGCGATCAAAAGGTGCGTAACGGCGTATTATTAGTTAGGTAGGTACACTGACATACTTTGTTTTTCTTGGGTGGTAAAATCATCAAAATGAGTCCTACCGTCCTAATGGGAGCGGAAACAAAATCCACCCTGTTCGTGTTCGCCCTTTTCATTGCAAGATCACTGTCTTTTTAAGACAACCCCGGACACGTAGTACTTAGTACGTAGGTTGTAAAATATGCACAGGTAAGCAAATACAAGTATACTACGCGTAGTAAGTAACCTATGAGTTAGCTTTCTTCGTAGCACCGTAGTATATTCGTAGCACGTTTACGTAAGTTTTGTTGGTTCGACGTTTCCTTAAATGTTAAGTTATTATCCGAAGCTATTTCAATATTTATTACTTGAAATAAAACTATTTCATGTATATTCTAAACTATTTTTTTTTTCAGACACAGACACAGTACAGACAAAAGGGCGGGGCTTAATCACTCTATAATCTCCCAAGAGTCAAGCAGAGTTGTACCTAACTAATGATAAACCCACATTTCGACTATAGACTATACCTATAGTTCTTTGTAATTGGGAGCTAGCCTATCGGGCACTGCCGGGGTCGCGGGATTATTCCCTTACCGTGACCCCAGAACATAACAGGCTATTGAAGGACACCGTGGATTTTAGTCAGTAGAAGTCTGACAGTCCCTTCCGCCCTGCCCGGGGTGGGAGGACTCATTTGATGATTATATCAAGCTAAATAAAAAAAAAAAAAAAAAACCTATCGGGCACAATTTCTGCTGATACTAGGAGTTTTTAAAGGAAAAATCTAATAGTTTGCCCGATCCGAGAATTGAACTAGGGGACCCATGCTCAGAAGTCACGCTTGCAACCACTGAACAAAACGCGAATAAAAAAGTTAATATTTGAAAACATATTCCACTTGTTTCATAAAAAAATGAGTTTGAAAACAAGGAACCCATATAAAATCGTCATTTTTCACATATTTTATTTACCATGATTATCATACATGGTATAACAATCAATACTAAAGCTTTCTAGGAAATATTTAACACCGTTCAGCTGTCAAAGAGACAAGGTAACGTGTTATCGATTGATACACATAGTATGAACTCCTAGCTACCTATGTTCGCCTAGTACCCTGTTATAGTTTACCGATATCATTATTACTTTTCGATACGATAGGGCTGAGCCTATTATCCATTGTCTGGCACAATTTAACCCTTAAAGGGGTTGTGGCATTCTTGGTAACCAGATTTCTTTTAGCGGTTTATTGAACAAGTAGAAACTTGGCAGTTTCTGGACTGGATTGATAGAAGATTTTCGAGTAAGTGCTTTTTGTATTTCGTATTGTATGCAAATAATTATTTAAAGATTTCTGTACACTCTGCAGCCTTTGTTCTGTCACATGCCTATTGAGTTCTTCCCAAATATTCTGTAAAAGCGCCACTTCGGCCATAGCAACCCATAGCTTCTATTACTATCTTCCATTAATGCCACAAGGTAAAGCTAAAATAGGCGAGTAAAAGATGCTCTAAAAATAAAAAGGTTTGGGATGCAAAAAAAACCCTTGCATCGACCTGAAAACCGTAAAAGTAGTAGGTTAATGAGCCGGGAAACGTTCATAACTAGAGCATGAATAAGTTTAAAAAAAACTCGACACTTAATACAAGTAGACAGACCTGTCTCATAGAGTATTTGACTGAAAAAACCTAATTAGTCCGTTAGATTTAGAGTTAAATTATAAAAAACGGGGCAAATTTTTGTTTTCGTTCGTAATAAAATGGGCCAATTTTTTTTTGTCGTGGACTCAATGGAATCTACGTCTTAAATCGTCCATTCATATTTCAACGAGCTCACCAAAATTGACGAAGACTCTTTTATTTTTTATATTATTATCTTTTCAACTTTGCAATCATCATCATCAGCCGGAAGACAACAACTGCTGAACATAGGCCTCCCCTTAGACCGCCACGCCGAACGACAATTCGCCACTTGCATCCATCGGCTGCCCGCGACCCTCAACTTGGCAAATACGCCACCACAAGCAAGTACAATTTTAACTTACTACTACCAACCATCACTGGGCCCGCGTGGTGTATTATGGCCTATTCCCTCGCACAGAGAGGAGGCCTGTCTCCCAGCAGTAGGAACATTATAGGCTAATGATGATGATGATGATGATCTACTGGGTTGTGGAGGTGAAAAGGCAACTAAGTTGTGACGGAAAAAGCTGGTCACTCAAAAATGGAATATTTTAAGTATTAAGTAAAGTATTAGCTGCATCCATTAACCCAGGAAGGCAACCCCAAAGTTGTAAAAAGGTGTAGATGACGAGGTAAATGAATACTTTACTTTTAATAAATAATTAGTTATAATTAAGCAATCTCGCCGTTTCATCAAGTAATTATAATCCGCGGAAGGGAGGCCCTTTGTAAGTAAAGAAAAAAATATAATATCATGCCGTCGCTGTACAAACTTCTCAACGGTCGTTCTCTTGAGAAAAAGCAGGTGTTCGAAATTGAAACCACTTCATTTTAAGTTTTAGAACACTCAAGATATCGTGTCTATTAGGTTGGTGACAACGAACCGTGTTTCGTCTGAATCGTTGGTACAGTTGTGAATATTGTCAAGACTGGTCTATTGGTCGCAAGCTGGTCTGGGCTCAAAGGCAATTTGACAGCATCAATAGACTTTTGAAAATTAATGAACACGATTTCATTCTTTCGTTAAACCAATGCATATTTACATAACTTATGAATAAAAAAAAAGGTTGCACTCCAGGAGTGCCGGTAGAAGTGAAAACTTTTTTGTTACTATGTTTTATTTTTAATTTGAATGACGTCTTACTCATTTTCGATCAGGGTCACGTGACCCTGACGCGAGTTTTGGTCACGTGACCCTGACGCGAGTTTTAAATTTTTTACCCATTACAGAAAAAGTGTACAACGCCGCTAAAGAAGTTTTCACTTCAAAAAATAACTTTTTTTTGTTGCGTAATATGTACATATTACGCATCAAAATTCGAGAGTCCAGCTCGAAACGGCAAAACTAAAGAAAAAGCAAGTATTAACTGTACTTGCTTACGACGTTTTACAAGTTCTAAAAGTGTCATATAAATCTTTCACAGTTTTGTTTTTGTAATAAAAGCAAAAACACGTGTCAAATCTCCGTCATCAGCCTATAGGGCAATGTTCCCACTGCTGGGACACAGGCCTCCTCTCTGTGAGAAAGAGTGGGTCATAATCCACCACGCGGGCCCAGTGCGGGTTGGTGGATGTCACATGTCTTCGATTTTTTTCTTGTCCTATGACATGCTGGTTTCCTCACGGTATTTTCCTCCACCGTTTTGAGGGCAGTGGTGATGAAATAAATTACATAAAGTAATAAACCTGGCTGGGTTCGAATCCACGACCACAATTAGTAAGTCGAGGGCGATACCGCGATACCACTGGGCCACCACTGCTCTCTAAAACTCTCTGTGTCAAACACTTAGATAATCTGATTAAATCGATTTTGTCAGTCTAAAATCATATTTAGACCACGCAACCTAAAAAGATTATTATTGTATAGCTATACCTAGGTCGGTTATTTCCTACTGAATTACTAATTTTACGGCTGGAAATCAGGCCAAGTCTCGATCGCCGGAAATTGCGACTAAACCTTTTAATATTTTTACTACGCTATTATTAAGTGTTGAAGGCCTCCCAGAATTACGCCGAAAGGTTTTGATTTAGTCGTTAAACTGTGTTATTTTAAGTAAGAAATATGGACTTCTTTGTTAGGTAATAGTTCAGAATAGAAAGAAACACACGGCTAAATAATAAACAGCCCCACCTTGTGGTTTGGTAAGCACGTATCTAAGCGCGACCGCATACTGTAAGAAACTTCTAGATATCAGAAAAAATGTGATGCTCATCGGAAGGCATCCGCTTAATATAATTATTTTGTATTTATTAGGTACCGCACACTGTATGAAAAATCTGACTTATAATCCGCTTCTAATGCTCTCTGTGAGGCATTCTGTGCTTACATTTTGTATCGTAAAAGTTGCCGTATCAAAATTTCTGATAACTATTATGTAGTACCTATGGGGCTCATTGGGAATCTATTGCATCCTACGAGCATCAGAATTTTTCTGACAAAAATTTCATACTTGGTTATGCGGTCGCGCTAAAGTCATTGGTGTCTTCTGTCATTTTTAGGGTTCCGTAGTCAACAAGGAACCCTTATAGTTTCGCCATGTCCGTCCGTCCGTCCGTCCGTCCGTCCGTCTGTCCGCAGTTTAGCTCAGAGACGCACAGTACTAGAGAGCTGTAATTTGGTGTGAATATACGGATTCGTTGTGCCGAAAAAGTGGTAAAATAAAATCTCGTAAAATATTTTTTTTTAGGGTACCTCCTGTACTTACACGTAAAGTGAGGATTTTTTTTTTTTTTCTCGCGTACCCCTTAGTGTGGGGTATCATTAAATAGGCCTTTAAAAAATAATGATAGTTTCCATTAAAAATTTTTTGAAAAAAAAAATCGTTTGTGAAATATTAAGCTTTAAAGTGCTAAATTTTGCTCGATTCGAGTGTCCCCCCCTCTACCAGCTAAACGGTTATGTTTGGGGGTGTGAAAAAAATCACAATAGTAGTATATATAACGAAGTTTAAAAGAAAATTATCATGACTAAGTAGGCTTTACAACTTTACGAGTAATAGTCGACCAACTTATAAAATGTACTTGGGTAATATGTTTTCTTAAACAAAATGTATCGGAAAAACAATAAATCAACTGCAAATGTAAGTTTGTCAACTTTATTTTTACAGCTTTAATAGGTAGGTGTTTTTACGGTATGTTTTTTTGGGGATAGGTAGGTTTTTATCGTCAACTATTTAACTAACTTCAAAAAAAGGAGGTTCTAAATTCGTCGTAATCTTTTTTCTTATGTATTTTCCCTGATTTCTCAAAGACTCCTGGACCGATTTTGAAAATTCTTCTTTTTAAAATTACATTCAGCGAATCAGTTTAGTTAGTTCGCATAAGTATTTGATGGGCAACTACGGAACCCTACACTGTGCGTGGCCCGACACGCACTTGGCCGGTTTTGTATTATTCATAGTCGTTATTCCTACCTCTAAAGTCTTCCAATCAGTCTCACCAAGAAGAATTACTGGGTCCGTAAAGTTTTATCACTCTTGCTTTAAAATCTGTCTTCCCTAAGATATTTCATAAGTAAAATGATCTTGAACATCACACCTTACCTTTGTACCCAAGTTTCGTCACTATTTGTATTCATGACACTGAATTACACGAAATCACGTCCGTGCTGGGAAATTATAACGTTCTCATCAATTTGGAATAGACACGTAGACGTGTAGGTAGGTAGACTCTACGCGTCTTGAGAATTGTTAATAAATAACTTACAACGCTACAAACTTCGTCATCTGCATTGCCTTTTCCGAAGTATATTCCCCCAGATTAAACGTAACATGGATGTGAATCTATCCTACCGTAGATTTGTATTGCATCGATATTAATCTGTTTGTTATTTTTTTAGTCTAAGTCGAATTATAATTATTATCTATGTACCTAAATGATAATTATTTAAAACAACTGCATCTCTAACCTCCATAACCCGAAGCTTGATATAACTTAATTGGTAATGAATTGATAGCCTAGTTATACTTTTGAATGATTTAGGTACCTACCTCAATAGATCGATAGGTACCTACCTAATTTTTTCACGTGGTAAAATCATCAAATGAGTCGTCCCACCCAGGGCAGGACGGGAGATGACTTTCGGACTCGTACTGACTAAAATCCACGGTGTACTTTTAATGCCTTTACGTTTCAGGGTCACGGTAATTCGGTAAGGACCGCGACCACCTCAATAGATACCTATTACTTCATTTAAAAAAAACAAACTTCTTTTATGTGGTTTAATATCCTCCCCTGAAAACTTGAATACCCCTTTTCGAATTAGGTAATCAAATCGAAAGGAAAAACCCAGCAACTTGATGGAAACAACTTTACTGTTGATTGTACGCAACAGTAGATGAAGGCCAACGACGATATAATACTAGACTCCGCATGCACGATCTAAGGAACAAAAATTATTCTGCCAACTCGCTGAGGTACTACGTCAGCGAGGGGGACGGGGTACTGCGTTGTGATTGGCTAACTCAAGGTCTGTTCTGTCTCAACGTATGTTTACGGCTCACAGGATTGGTCGAAGTGAAACGAATATAAGACTTTTTTGCCTAATGTGTTGGCAGACATCGGTCGCCTGTTATTAGGAGTCTAGTATTACATCGTCGTTGATGAAGGCAATCAGTTTGCTACGACACAGCGTTCATGAGAAACTCTATTTAAGTCATCATTCATCTCTACCTTGTGACTATAGCTTAGCATGCCACCGTAGAAAACGGTCTTTGTCGACAAAATTACGGACTGTAAAAATATACCTACAGCGTGTTTAAAATAGTGAAATGTAGTGCTGCCATTTTTCAGTCGCCACTAAGGGGTTATGGCCCGGTCAATCAATAAAAAGTAATAACTAGGGCTAGTTTCGTAAAAAATGTAATTAGTCCGTCTTTTAGATTATTCAAAAATAAGGGACACGTATTTTTTATTTGTAAATTAGACCAAAAATGACAAAGATATAGGCTATTAAAGTTACGTGTGACGTCACGATGCGTGGCATTTTTCGCTCAGAGTGACGTCACAGGTAACTTAAATAGGCTATTATCTTTGTTGTTTTTTGTTTAATCGAAAAACAAAAAAATACGTGTCGAATATTTTTTTATAATCTAAAATACGGACTAAATAGAATGTAATTATTTTGACCCTGGAAACTACCCTATTGTTCAGAAATAACTACTTATTTATGTCTATTCTTTGGTAAAATCTGTGGTAAAATAGAGATACGTCAGCTATAATATTCTTTGTTACTATTTATTTTTTATCTTTTTTGTAATTTTTTTGCTAACCTCTATAAGATGTATAAATCTTAACCGTGTACAGTAGTAATTTCAGTAATAGGAGTGCAGATTTAAAAATGGTATCATCTTAACTAATCTTTACTTTGTCTACTCTGTATTCTGTAACTACCTTTTTATAAATAACTAGTGTTTGCCCGCGGCTTCGCTTGCGTTATTTTAGAATTTGAGAAACAATACGGATCGTGTGGCGCCATCTGGAATAGAATAGAATAGAATAATATTTATTTGCATAAAAACATGGTATAAAAGATGGTACAAAATAAAATACAGTGCATACATGTTCTTGCTTAACATTATAAGCGTGCAAATTTTTCGTGCATACAATTTAGTCAATTATTATTTTTTATTTTTTTTCAAGAAACTCTCTTACACTATAAAAACTATTAGAGGACAGCCAATCATATAATTTTCTTTTAAATAGTCTGGTATTTAGAATTTTTAAGTCGCTCGGAATCTTATTAAATATTTCCACACACATATACAAACAGCTTTTATTATATTTAGCGAGTGTCGGCATGACCTCCAGTACGAGCCTGTGAGGGTCGCGCCGGTTTCGAGGATACACATCGTCTGCTTTTGTAAATAATTCCTTATGATTCCACACAAACATACATATCTCATACACATAAAGAGAGGGTAGCGGCAACAAACCAAGTTTCTGAAACACTGGCCGACAAGATTGATCGGGTTGAAGCCCGTACATTGCTCGAATGCATTTTTTTTGAGCAACAAATGCTCTGTTCTGATCTGTGCTATTGCCCCACATAATTAATCCATAGCGTAAAACTGATTCCACATAAGCATGATATGATGTTATTGCCGTTTGGATATTTGTTATATTCTTGATTTTTCTTAACGCATAAACAAACTTATTTATTCTTTTTGAGACATTATCGACATGGGTCTTCCAATTAATGTCTTGATCCAAAGTAACACCTAGAAACTTTGTTTGCGTTACTTCACAAATTTTATTTATATTAATTTTATTATTGTATTTAGAAGTGTTTGATCGATTAAATTGCATATACACCGACTTCGAAAGATTTAATGATAAATTATTTTTATTTAGCCATTCAATTAGTATGTCAATTGTGTTATTAATGTCAGTTTCATGATCGTCAATTGTATTATTCTTTTTATCAGATGTCACAATAATGGAAATGTCATCCGCAAATAATATACATTTATGATTTGTTATATTAGTAATCGAATTAATATACAGTATGAATAAAATTGGGCCCAGAATACTTCCTTGCGGGATGCCATATTTGTTGCATTTGAGTTCAGAAGAGTGTGGTGTCATGACTTTATATTTATTCAGTTTTGTAATTAGAACACGCTGTTTCCTGTTACTAAGATATGTAGTAACAGGAAACTGAACGTAATTGTTGTGTCTATACTCCTGACAACGTATAATTATGCTAAATTTTGGGACGATCGATTCAGTAGGTAGTAATGCGTGAAAAGGTATGTAAAAAACAAAACATACTTGCATTTTTATTATTAGTTTAGATCAATAATGTTATATCTAGGTACATATTTTGCATAGGAAACGTCCTTATTTGAGCGACATTAATTTCAAAGAACCGTGTTTATTTTAAACATTAGACTATCATTTTTGGGTTGATTTACAGTATCGCTGCAAATTGAACGTACGATAGCATTGCTCTTCTCCCTTTAGCATTCCGCGTGATACCTAAAAAATAACTAATTATCTGACTCGATGAGTACAACTTGTCGTCGTTTAAAACAGAATCTATGCACTGGTTTGAACACCAATTCAAAACATAAATAAACACAATTTTTTCTAATCTTTAAAATTCCACACCTCGAAACAATTACAGTTTAAAAAAATATCCAACTTACTACCTACAATTTAAATCAATGTAGATTTATATCCTAGAGAATTATTGAAAAAAATAGTAATAATTTAAAATCGCGAATAATATTGAAATAAAAGTATGCACATTTTTTTTTATTATTTGAAACTCTCAGGACAAATAATTATAAGAAAACTCAAAAAGTGAAAAAAAGAAACTGTGAGATTTGATCCAGAGACCCCTTGCACGAAAGTCAAGCAGGATACCAACCAGACTGGCTAGTACGCTGACAGTGATTTTCAAATAGCGGTTCTTAAACAAATGTCAACAATGACTGAAAATCAACATATTATAAAATTGCTAACCCCCAAAGGGAATAGCGTAATTATACATATCCTATTAATACTAAGCAGTAGTAGCAGTTTAAGGAATATTTGGGGAAAAATTGACTAAATAATATCCAGTGGTTTAGCTTCCAACTATCAACAAACATCTAAAAACAACAAAATTCAAAATTGTTTGTCGCCCAGGAAAAATAGCGTAATAATACATAGCATATTAACAGAAGCATATTATTAGGAATATTTGAGGAAAATTTGGTCGACAACTTTACAGTAGTTTCGGAGATAGATCAAATCAAAAAAACCTAAAAAATTTCGAAAAAAAATAAAAGTTGATCTGGCATCAGAATCGATCCCTTATCTCGAAAAAAATACAAAAAGAAAAAAATATTCAATGTACAGGAATGACATCTCTACGATTTTATTATATGTAAAGATTGGTCATGCTAGTGTCCCACTTCATTCCCCGAATTGAGCAAAGTTTTTCACCAATAACTTTTAATACACATCGTAGAATACATAAGATTTTGTTTTGAGGAGTTTGCAAGTCATCAAGTCCATCTACGAAGATACGGGCCTGTATGAAAGTAACTCGAAACTTTTGAGTAAACCCAACTCTATTATTATTATTACTTTCGAGTTCACGAGTTTTGACAACACATTGGGAGCAACGATACAATACACTAAGTAATATCATTATGGAGTGTAGGAAATGTCCGAAAAATGCTTCGAAAGCAGGAAACAAAATAATATAGGGTAAAACACCCAACTATTGACCCCTTAAGCGGTTTTCCTTGCTTCTTTCGCAAAATAAACTAATGTACGAGTTGCAAGTGGAAATTAATGTTTTTGGAAGATAAAATAAACATTGGAGAATGTAACTAAAACATTATTTCCAGTCATACAAAGGTAAAAAGTGTTTTTTTTCTCGAGTTTAGCACGAAAAGGCCATTTGACCAGTTATTAACATGCTTGTACCAAATTTTCATCATGCAAATGACCAATTTTTGACCTCCTGTAGTATAAGAAAAAACTCAAATAATTTTTATTATGAATGTGATACGAGGTTTTATTTGACAAAAAAACAAACAAAGCTAGTCTTATAGCCCTTCTCATTTTCTTTTTTCACACTATTTAGGTCTTCAGTCTTCAAACGCCGTTAATAATATTCTTGCACTTAATTTTGAAATTTTGTAGTTTTTATCACTTTTTGTTGTAGTTTTTATCAATTTTTCTTCTTTATTAGTAGTTATTAATTTCACTGTTCTGTATTATGCAGCAGATATAAAAATACTCGCCGGCAAAATATAAATTGAAAGAACACGGCTTTAGTTCTACAAAGTGAGTTTCAAAACCTTTGAATTAATATTTTCCTAATTACATACGACGGTTTTAACTTTTTAAACTTATGTAAAAGACCTCACAAATGAAGAGAACATAGATACAAATAAAAAACTAGCTCACACTTTGCCTAAACATGCAGGTTAGGGTATATTTTGTCATTTTATGCATTAAACCAACCTGTGGCTGAAGCATTGCTCGTGTTATATTCTGCAATTGTCCCACGGGACCATAAACCGACATAAAAAGTATCCTGCGTCCAGGTACACCCACTTAACCAGATTTTAAAATAATCTGCTTGCCAAATTGTGTCAAAATCCATTCACTTTTCCTATAATATTAGTAAGTTTAAAAGTCTAAAATATTCAGGAGGATCCAGAATGTGACAGTAGACCGAAAATTTAAGTACCTCACTCAAATTATGCTAGGTAGTCAGGTTACTACGTAAGGTATTTTTTATGTTTGTGATTATGCAGATACACACCTTTAGGGGTGCCAACGCCCATGAGCTTAATACAGATGCATTAAAGTTAACTACCTCACCATTAAAAATGAACCATACGTACACACCGTGGTGTCAGTAACTGGTATTCTCGTACATTTGGTAAATTACCAGCTATTGACATGTCATGTTAATAAAATGGTTATTCATACATTTGAGTGTACCAGATATTGACCTCATCATTTTAACAAGTTAACGCTCATTAAAACTTGAAAATCATGTGGAAAAGCATTGTGTCTGTCTTGAATAACCAAAAAATACCAAACTCTAAAGAATCTATCGTGTAAAACTGAAATAAAATGACATTGAAAACAACCGTCATCTTAGCAAATTGTTAAATTTCTTGATGATTTTAGGAGGGTATTTTGTTATCTTAGGTTTACGGACGCAATATTGCTTTATTTAAATTTTCTGTGACGCCAATATATTACAAGATAAATTATATTACATTTTCTGTATTCTTTATGCAGCACTGCAAGAAGATTTATTATTATTTTTGATAAAAACTGTTATGCGGTCAATAGTTGGTGGGAGGTCAGCAGTTGGGTACTTTACCCTACATAATACGGTGTTTAACTTTAAATTAAGGTCTTACCCTGAACTACTTAGTTCAAATTGATTTGCAACACAATGTAGTCTACATTGAGTGCTCAACTTTTTTTTTTAAATTTTATCAAGATCGAGGTAAAAGAAATAGAATAACACTAAATTCGTATCATTTAAAGTAGGTCAGGAGTATAATAACCATTAGGTCAGAATAGTATAAAAGACGAACGGCCCATCGCAGCGTTACGTGTTTTATTCGCAGTGGAGTATAAAAAAGTTAATTGAATCCAGAAATAATAGTTCCTATTGCTTCTGAAAAACTGTATTTTGAGCTTTTATGTACTTACTAGCTGTTGCCAGCGGTTTCACCCGCTACAACTCGAAAATTATCCCACGGGAACATAAAATCGGGATAAAAACTATCCTATGTGTTAATCCAGGTTATAAACTATCTGTGTACCAAATTTTAGCCAAATCCGTTCAGTGGTTTTTGCGTGAAAGAGTAACAAACATCCATACATCCATACTTACAAACTTTCGCCTTTATAATAGTAGTAGGACTTAGTTACGCCAGTCCAGGTGCAAAGCTTGAGTCTTTAATCTGTGGGAGAGAGACAGAGCTATACAAGTCGTCTAGCGCCATCTCGTTCTCTAAGCGTAACCACTTACGCTTTACCTCATCACGGGTTTTCACGTTTTTGTGACACGTAAGGGACTTTACGAGTATCCATGGCGCGATGCTATGCGATTCGACTATTTTTTTATATTAGATTATATTCGATTCTAACTACAAGTGAAAATCAACCTTGCTACAAAAAAATAATGATGCAATTCGATTGACTTGACGTCGTCTTGGCTATCGTGTTTTGTTTTTCATTTACCCGTAGATAACAGTATGTTTTATGTCTTATGGTGTAGTGCTAAGGTTGATTTTCACTTGTAGTTGGTATCGGTCGAATTGGAATCGTGTCGCGCCATGGGTAAAGTCCCTAAAGTAAACGGGGACTTCGGCGTCAATTTGATAGGTAGATTAAATAAGTTCCTCGTTCGTACACGTAAATACTTCAAAATTTCAAATACCTACGCTTTACGAATTTGCATGGATTTTACGTAGGTATTTGGCAGTAAAGCGTTCCTGAAATAAAATCTTACAAGTCGATTTTGTTTTTTTTTTCTGGCATTAAATGTAGGTACAAAATTGAGTATCACCAAACGTTTTTCCTTAAAATTGTTAATCTTCTTTCATTTTTAATTGAGTAGGGTCAGATGGTTGACAGTGGATCACTTTTTTTCAGACTTCTCTAGATGATAAACCGATCGTCGGTTTTGTATGAAAAATAGAGGAGAGGCTTGGATATTTATCGAATATCAATAAATTTTACCTTCTATATCTTCGGGTGTTTATTTAAACAAGTAATTGAAAGTTTTTAAAAAAATGGGATTTGATCCACTGTGTACTATGGATGGTAAACACTGGATCGCCCCATGGTGAACAATGGATCAAGGGGTTTATGAGGCGTAATAAAAGACATTTAGTTGCGAATCAACTTACTATATTAATAAAGAACCTCCTCCTTTTTGGAAGTCAGTTAAAAATAAAAACAAAATCAACATTCTGTTGTTTTTAAAAACATAATTATTATTTTAATCAAAGTATTTTTGTGATAACAAGGCAGAAGCAATAGAAGCAACATTTGCATCTAGGTTAAGAACAAAGGAAGCAAAAACAAATCAAAACTTTTAAGAAAAAATAATAAATAAAGATCCCATTTTTTACTTAGTAGGTATTATTTTTTTTTGTTAAGGGTATGACTACCTCAGTATATTAACTCTATAGAATCTCATAAATGTCCTTTAAATAAACTTTTAATGACTCAACAACCAGCTCGATAACACTTTGACATTTTTACTTAAGGCACAGCTTTATATTGCAAAAATACTTATAATAATATTTTTTTCTTAATAGGAACTCTGATCTTTGGAAAAAATCAATTTTCTAACGACTATCTACTATCTTAATCCTTTATAATTATAAAATATATTTTCATAAACGTAAACTGCAATTATTCTTCTTAATATAAACACAAAATAACGATGATGATTAAACGTAATGAGATCAAACGCTATGAGATCAATAATAAGACACTGTTTTTAATTTAGATACCTAAATACCTACTCAGTCCCATTTTTACATAAAATTATTTTCAGTCTTATAGTATCTGTGGATACCTAAACATTGGCTTCTAAAACAAAAAAAAAATCAAATCCAATTTAATAATTAACGAATATTAAGAGCAGTTAGATCAACGATAAATGTAAGATAAGACTGCTGGCGAGCAGTGCTGCCATTTGAAGCAGGAGTTGGCAATATAAGCTTAATATTATCGTCTTTGACGTAGGCCAAATCTGGTGTGTTTGGCATGGTGAAATGTCCTTTCTTATGTCTCAAATAACTCACATAGAAATCAAGATTCATATTTCTTTCTTCTAGTATCTTGGCGACATAATATACTTTTTGGTTTTTGGACGCAAATTCTACTAAAACATATTCTCCCTCTTTTGGTAATCTTGGTAAAGGCTTCATCAGTGACTCTTGTGTAATAAAATGTTCTTCATTCTCTTCATTGCCAAACCAGCTCCATTCATCTAATGAGTCATCATCTAAGACCATGTCACAATCATCTTCAGAATCACTCTGAAGAACTTTTCGAATGGCCTTTTTTCCTGTGGATTTCGAATCTTTCTTCCTTTTAATCGTCTTTTTTGTATTCATAATCTCTTCTTTTTCTGGGGTATCGGTGGCAATAAGGCTTCTGCCCAATCGTCTCGGCTTTCTATTATTTTTTCTGGCGGCCGCTTTTAAAGGCTTTCGGAATTCTTCCGGTGTAATAAACCGGGCAGGTAAATTAATTTCGGCATGTGATGTGCTAGCGCCACTGGCGGAGTAATTAACACATTTTTTTGTAGCTACTGATGACTGAATGGGAGAATTATCCTGAGAGGAATGTCTTACTTGTGGTTCAGCTTCAGGAATCGCATTGGCAGATGCACTCACTGTTGCCATACATATATGGGACAGGGAAAGTGGAGTTGAAGTAGCATGGACTTGTGAGATGTCATATAATTCAGCAGACTCTGATGCTGCTGCTTCAATTGGCAAACTTGGTGGAGTAACGACCAAATGTTGAAGAGCTTCTAACACTGAAGGGCTTGGAGTATTTTCATCCCGGTGTGATATTTCCATGTAAATATTTTCCGAGTCGTCAATCGGCACTGTTGAATTTTCATAAATTTCGAGGACATCAGCTGAAAAAAAAGAAACATTATTCTGCGAAAATAAAGATTCTAGGAAAATATTGATGCCAATGACTTTATGACTATACCTGCTAGTTCCTCAGGTGCAGGTCTGTCCGTGACAATGCTCGGCATAAAATCTTCTTCCGAGAATATGTTCCTGTCGTATGGATATATGCCGGTTTTTTTAAATGAATTTTTAATGTTTACTGGCGTCATAGACTTTTCAAAGGCTTGTCCTACCAGCGCTCCAACATCATAAATGGTAACAGGACATCCGGGGTTTCGCATCATCCACGACTCCATTGCAGACGCATAATATGTTTTAAAAGGCCCATGGATGCCAACGTCCAGCGGCTGCAATTTCGCCGATGTATGCGGGTGTAATGTCAGCACAGTCACCCCCGACTCTTTGGCTAAATCGAGAGCCTCTATCGATAAATGTGATTCATGGTTATCCATGATTAGGATTGTTGGGAATTCTTTTGAAGATGCTGATCGTTGAATAAAATGTTTCATCACCTCAACAAAAGTCTCACTGTTCATCCACCCTGTGGAGGACGCCAGGATGAGGGAGCCAGGTGGTGTTCCAACTTGCATGCGAGGGTTTATCTTTTTGCGAGGGAATACTAATGCTGGAGGAAGTGCATATCCCCCTGCGCTTATGATATTGCATGTTGTGACGAGCGTACCTTTCTCTCCGCTAGACACTTTGCATATGTTCCTTTTTCCTTTTGGAGCTAAAACTCTAGGATTTTTCTGGACAGTGCTCGTAGCAGTCTCATCTAAATTGTAAATTCGCGTGCCATCCGCGAACGCTGAGCTGCGGCTCAGCACATTTTCAAGATTGTCAAAAAATTTATTGACTGTTTCCTTGTTAAACGCCGTTGCGCGCGCTAAACTGCAGTTTTCGGGTTTGCGCAAAGACATATCAGGGAATCGTTCCCGAAATCCTCTTAACCAGTCTATTCCAGCTATTTGGTTTTTTTCCCAACTTTGAGGAATATCGACTGTATTGCGCTTTGCCATCTCATAAGCTATTTGTCGGCAATCCCTAGCAGTTAGGCCATAAAACATCAATGCGCATTTTTCAAAATAGTCACGTAACGCCTTCTCTTGATCAGTTGTGAATACTTTTCGGACTTTATAGTTTGGTGTCAGGCGATGAGCATCCCCCCTTTTATTGTACCTTTGTAAAGTAGTGAAGGCGATGTTGAATTCTTGGGCCGCTTGTCTTATACTTTTCCCAGCCTTTATTGCATCTAACGCATTTTTCATTTGGTTCTCCGTATGATTCCCTATTTTTCTGTCGGTTTTCTTTCTTCCCATTCTGTAAATTTGGTTTATTTCAATATTTCAATTTTTTAAAAAACGTTACTTAGCTTTATGAATAATAGTAATTTTGAACATCATGGCCTTAAATTACTTATCACCAAGTACACAGTGAATCGTGATCCACGGTGTACTCAGTGGATCAGATCCACGGTGTACACAGGGAATCAGATCCACCGTTCACCTTAGTGGCGTTTCACACAGACACAGGTATTGACACGTTAAAAACACAGAGCTTGTTAGTTATTATAATGATAAATAACAGCTTATTGATAACGTCAAATAGTAGCAATATAATATAATCGAAATTTATAGTAGTTTTGCAAATATAAACAGAATATCAACTCACTTTTTCGGTATTTTGCGCCAAGTTGAAATAAAAATTCACTGTCACACGTTGTTACTTGAACACAGCCGCTTGCGAACTAAGGGAGCGGGGATTACGTGCGGGGGGGCGTCTGTAACCGCTAAAATCGTATCGCTACCCACACTAGTTTCGCCAATGTGTGGGTGATCCAGTGTACCCTACTGATCCACCGTTAACCATGTGACCCTACCTACTTAATTGTTGAAGTCTGTCAAGATAATAGAAAAAAATGTGAGTTATTCTTCTTACTGTGAATCGAAGCTCAAATTCAAAGCTAATTTTGACAAAACATTGGAGTAAAAGTCAATAATTGTCTGTAAAACATTTCCAGGTGGAAGGTACATCAGTAACCTTGAGGGTAGCAAAAAAATTTTAAAAGGAACAATAAAAGAACATCTATTAATGAAACAAATATATTTCATTATGAAATTAATTACCAACAAATCCATTTTCAACACGTTTTCAAACCATTTTCAATATGATAGGGAAATGTGCCTTTTTTATAAGTGCCAAATATTCATTTAATATGCTGTGCAAAGGCAGCTGCGGGTAATATTTTGAGATCATTGTAATAATTAATAACATAGAGTGGCCGACGCGAGGGCATCGTCCAATATTACCTGTAGCCACTGTTGCCAAGCTAAAAATTTTACGCCTAATGGTAACACTACAACACACATATTTATTGCACATTTAGAAATTTCGTAAAGTGTTTTTGTCTTTTTTTTTCTTATTTTTAGAGATCCAAGACATTTACTATAATTTTGCACATCGATATTAAAATGAAATAATATACACAATAGCGTTTAAATTTAGACTGTGGTATAATACACATCCAAAATATGGAACTATGCCTAAGTTAGTTTGGACAATGGACAAGATATTATAAATTAAATGGACTATTTTATAGACGAATAGTCATATTGCAAAATAAAAATCTTGAAAACAAGTAATAGTTAATCACGATAAAAATATAAAACGATCTGTATAACAATAATAATTATCTGAAATATACAAGTAAAAAAAATATATTATGTAACAGTATGTATGTACTATCAACTAGGTTTCGGATAAACTGACCCAAGATAAAATTAAGTTTGTCAACAAAAACCGTTCGTCGAAGATATTATACATAGATATATACAATATATTCACCGCTAGTGCCCGCCATTGGCACATACACACTCCAATATCTGGAAATACGAATATTAAAAAAAAAAACTGAAACCAATTAAATACTTCTTTGTCCGATTTTCATTACTTTAACAGGTAAGAAAGTTTAATGTTATTACTATACATACAATTTATCTCGAAATAACGTTATTTTAATAAGGCCATAAAACAATTTACACATAATATTCCAGTATTGTTTGAGAGCCAATACTTCTGACCAGCCAAAACCTAATGAAAATTTACTAACTAGCATTGTCTGCATTACATTAACGATCTCGCCTTATCATGAATGGTAATAAGACTTGGACGTATTTATAAGAAATAATTAATTAAAAACCTACAATTTTAAAACTCGCACCGCCACGTCGATGGCATTTGGTCGACTTAAATCTCATAGAAATAAATTACAAGTGAAAGATACAATATTAAAAATTGTGGAATGGTTACACCATCAAAGTCTTACGAACACAATTCCTTACATTATTGGATACTTTGGTTTCTAAGAGACACATTCGACCAACCACATGACACCTTTAAAATACTGGACAAAATAAATCCTTATGCAATTACCTAAACCAAATTATTGCTGATGTGGGTATATCATGTAGTGTGACTATATTATTACCTATGGGAGCTTCAATAAATAAAATGTCTCTGAAGAACAGTTTCTATCACATATCATTACACAATGTAGCACCACGCGGTTAATAGACCCATCTATGTCTACACTTACCTCTATTCATTGTTGTATATGGAGATGTATAAAAATCAATACATCTGAAAAATAATTTAAGATTGGTATATAAAAGATTCTGTATAATTATGTTTAAAAATTAAATAAACTCTCTTATTGTTTTGTGTCGTAAGCTATTGAGACTGTGTTTTGGCTTGTAAAACATTTTTTAAATCAACACCTATTTATAAATATTATTTATTGACTGCGAAACTTCTGGCCTACTTTACTTCTACCCGAAAATCAGTCTATCTACGTTCGATCGTCGTTGGCTGTTCCATGAGAGGCGCGTGTCTCGTTCCCTCATCGCCTCCTCATAAAATAATATCACATTCGTTGCCTTCTCCTTACACCATTACTAACTACACTCAATAACCTACAGTTGTCATTAGTTGTGTGCTAACAGCCGCGGCATCCGCTCGTATCGACGCTTCCTTGTAACACTTCCACAAATAAATCTCGGTACAGAGACGTGACCGTTGCCTCACATCATATAATTAACTAAACCCACCACATAACCTCAGTTACATAAGATCGTCAGTATATTATTCTCCTATTGCAGTACATAAACATGTAAAAACTTGTAATAAATAGTCGTTGTAACCGTATTTTATAACCATTAATCCTATGTGTCTATTGCATTAAAGATGTTGAAACAATAAATATTAAATGGAACAATCAGTAATCAGAATTTGACACTACAATGCCATCAGTCGGTGAAAATAATGAAACAAGACACACAATATTTAGTGGACGGAGATAATATATAAAACGCTTTAAAAAGTGTCAAAATTGTGCGTCACTGTAACACTGCACGTTCTTACATTATTCCAGACTGGCGCAATCTTACTTGTCTATCTACTCTCCCTTCACGGAAGTTTTCTTAAGATGAAGACTATAAAAAGTAGTACAATAAATAATGCCCGTTAATCTCACAGTCGACGATTAAAATAGGTAATAATTAAATGTTCAAAAATATTACATGCCCACTCCTTATACCAGAACTGAAGATATGGTACCGCTTCAACTCATAATGGTAAAATGTTTTCATTTGAAAATCTTTCCTGTTCTCAACTTAATGAAAGATCACTTAAATCCTAATTTATCACATTTGACCTGGTTAGCACATGCATATTTACATAACGTTCGCTGTGCTCTCTATATTTTAGAATCTGATTTAAAATTAAATTATCTAATATATATTAGAGTTAAAATGTATGTTACAAGAACAGATATAAAGAATACCACACCAATTTTAACACTACGAGAATTCAAAATGATGAACCACTCAAAGTAGGTGCAACATTTTTGGAATACCGAAACGACATTTATATTTAAAACTGGCCACTGACACACATCGCACATAGACACTAACATTAATACTTTGAGTGGTTTATGACCTTAAACCTATAAGACACTAAATTACACCACAACATCAAGTAACTACCGCTGATATACTTATAAAAACAGTCAACATCAATTTTGAATAATATTTATATTTTAAATTTGAAGTAATGGCAAAATATCTACATTATACACAACGTGAATGCATTACATTGTTTATTTGATAGTATTGTATAAACTCATCGAGAGTGAATACGAAAACTGGCTGTGAAACGTTACTGGATGGCAATGTTTAATATACCGTAGTTATACTTTATAAAAATCGAGTTCTTTCATTAATATATTAGATGACGAGTCTCCGTATTCGCTCCTCTAGCAATTAGAGTATTTCGGTAGTAAAAATAAAAATTCAGAGTATTGCTTCTCGTTTATACTAAAAGTTTTCGACTACCTATCTTACTTATTATATCCCTCTGGCAAAGACACTATTATATTTAATACACTTTATTTTATCTGTATCATGTGTAACAATTAACAAATAAAACTATAAAAAAAACGTTTAATATTCATAGTTAAAACCGGCTTATGTTAAAAGTACTAACTAAATCAATTATTCTATGTTAAAATGTTTCGATTAACATTTCCTGTACCTGATTATTTCGTTGCATTGTCTTCCTACCTAACTGTAGCAAAATGTAGGCATTCTATGGACACGAGTAGTTTAACACTCTTTCCAAAATATATATTGGAAATATTCGCCCGCAATGTTTCCCAATATAATTTATATCTGGTTACTGTAAGTTATAGATAGCATTTCACTTATCCTAGACTTAATTGACAGTATTTTATACAGTATCATAATAGGCTCATTTCCGGACAGAATACATATAAATGACAATGATTAAAATATTATTTTTTAAAGAATAAAGCTCTGCGTTGTACATTTAACGTTTGAGGTTAAAAATTACAAATTGAGGATAATCTTAAGAATTGAAAGGACACTGTGTGTCACTGAAATAGAGGAAATATCCAAAATATTACATTTTGCATATTTTTATGTTTCAAATAAATTATAGAAACGAAAGGTTTATTTATATATAAATACATTTATATTATTTGATTTTTAAAACACTATTTTGTGTTATAAAAGGGTCGTGAAGTTTCAATGTCAGAAAAAAAACTAAGTATAATAATTTAAATACTCGTACTTAAGCTTGATTTTATCGAATTATTTAATGAGTACAGTATATTTAATCGGCACTTATACTGTATTTATAGAGTATATCACAAGATCGGCAGTTAAAATTTATCTTGAGGAGATTATTATTATTAAATAAGTAGTATTAAA
Source organism: Agrotis segetum (assembly GCA_036375495.1). Lineage (NCBI taxonomy): Eukaryota > Metazoa > Arthropoda > Insecta > Lepidoptera > Noctuidae > Agrotis > Agrotis segetum. The sequence goes on from JAQSVV010000297.1 coordinate 1,094,729, forward strand.
ATATAACTAACTTTACAGAATATTATGGATTAAATAAATAATGTTATTTTTTTATTTCTTGTGAATAGTTACTTAGAAATCAGAAAACATTGATATAAATATAATTATGATTCTTATAATTCGAAATGGCGCGAATTATATGGGACGCATTTCCTGAAACAGGGCGGGCGAATATTTCCCAACGGAATAAAATCCATAGACAATATAATCTAACCTTTAGGCTCGTAGAATTCTGCAGCTGACTGAGCAATCAGATTGTCTATTATATATCTTGTCTTGTAGTCAATTATATATATTGCAGTGGTATTCTGTACTGTAACATCAAATCTAAAACAAAATGTGTACAAACAATTATTATTGACAATTAATTTATCTACTTCACTGTTTATTTTTATGAGGTACATATTTTGGCACAGAGAGATTTCTTAAAAACTATAGTTAATTAATACATCAGTATATTAATTGTTAGATAACGTTATTTTAAATTACATAAAACATTTTTCGATGTTCTAAAACTTGTTTGACTGGTCTTAATCGTACGAATCACAGTTTTTGCATTCTCCTAATAACCTATCGTCACGACTACCAATTTTCTAGTTCCTCTTTAATGGAATGAGTTATTTAAAAATCTTATTATACGTAGGCATACAAAAATATGGCAAAAAAAAACTACGTTTAAGCCTTCATTGAAACGCAAATGGTGTGCCTCGTTGTCACCTGTGGATGTTCATCGTGATCGATCGGACTGACACCGTCGGTTGATATAAACAGAGGTTGTAATCAAATACTCGTGTTCATGCAAAGCGGGTAACAGACATGGTCCCTCATCCTTAATCAAATGCGCTGCATTGCACAACTAAATTATACAAACGATGCTAATTACTGGCGTGATGAGAGACAAGCAAACACTGCCGCATTAGTAATGCAAAACTCTTACGTTAAAAATTCAAATGTGCACAAACTTAAAGTTTGACCTAAAACAAAAGCAAATTAAATTAAACAAGCATTTTGTCCAAGCCATGTGTTTAACACAAAAAAAAATTGCAGCATTAAAAAAAGCCGTTACGTTTACTATTATTGCTCCGCGGTAAACGCAAAAAGACTACATACAATATATTTGTTTCCAGAATCAATATAGAAAATTATGTCATAAATATACATAAACCACTCCAAAACGAAAATTGTCCTGTAAAATTCTAATTAAACCTGCTTATATCAATAATGTTGTAAAGTTTAAAAACGTTTTTAAAAAATATTCCATTTACTGTTATAATATGACTCGGTCATTAACTATAGAGGCACAATGTAACTACAGACTCCATACAGTAAGTAGTTCATGGCCTTGCATAGTGACGCTCCCCTGGAATATTTAAGCAGGGGTGCCACACGATAAGAATAATAAATAAAAACGCTAATCAACATCAAATAGTCGCAATTTCGTACGACAGAACGCGCCAGCCTAAAAGTCTTGAGGAAGTCAGGATGAGACATCAGCCCCGACCGTTTCATCCCGCAAACCCAGCACGATTACTCTGCAATACTGTATGGAGATCAGTTATATTGTGCCAGAGGTATGCGAAGATCGAGAAAAGGACGGCGCGTTCATAGATCAGCGTGTGTTGTGTACGTGGGTGGTGAGGTGTTTGGAGAGGTAGTCGGCGCGCGCGAAGCACTTGCCGCACGCCTCGCAGTGGTAGGGTCGCTCGCCCGTGTGGATGCGCAGGTGGCGCGTCAGGTCGCTCTTGCCGCCGAACGCGCGCCCGCAGAACAGGCACACGAACGGACGCTCGCCTGTGTGCTTGCGCACGTGCAGTTTCAAGTTCTCCTTCGACCTCACGCACTTCCCACAAAATGGGCAAGCGAATCTCCTCTCCCTGTCTCTCTGTCTTTCGTCATTTTGCATAAAGCTAAGGATCCCCGAGTGCGAGCTCGAGCTCTCGTGCTTGCTGCTATCGGCCCGCGACTCGTTTTCTGAACTGTCGGCCATTGAGCTAATGCTGGCAAACGAGACAGGCACCCGTCTCTTCTCCTCGGAAGTCGTGTCTTCATCTCTTTTGCTCTCACTCTCAGCACCTGAAGTCCGACATTCTATTGAATCGTCTACGGTCACGACAGAGTCTGAAGCGCCATTCGAGTCGACGGTGCTGTCTTGTTCGGCATCCCGGATCACCTCAGGGGGTGTCTTCGCCGGATCAGTTCGATTTTTTTTCTTCATGGAGAGATCCATTTCACCGCACTGACCGATCAGAGCCTCGTTAGTGCTGGAGACTTGATCGGCTGCGTCAGGTGCGTCGGTGTTCTTGGTGTGGAGTCGTTCTAGGGTGTGGTTGAGGCGGTGTTTTTTGAATGATTTGAGATAGCGGAACTGCATGCCGCAGACGTCACAGGTGAACAGTTTGTCGGCGGGGAGGCGGGCGCGGTGGTTCTGTTCGCGGTGTTTGACGTATGCTGAGCGGTACCTGTAGCTCTGCCCGCACTGCTCGCAGACGAAGGGCTTGTCGTCGCAGGGGGTCTGCGAGGCGTGCTGCAGCGCGGCGTGGCGCTCCAGCAGCCAGGCGGACGGGAAGGACGCGAGGCACACGCCGCAGCGGCGCCGCTCCGAGTGTAGCATGTGGCGGTGCTGATACATCATGCAGTCGTCGCTGAGGTACCGGCGCAGGCGGCAGGCCTGCAGCGCCAGCAGCGGCGACCACAGCGGCAGCGCCGTGGGGGAGCGCGCCGGGATGGGGCTCGGGATGCTCGGAGACACGCATGACATATCCAAGCACATCTGGAATTGAACGAGGACCCGTGAAGAATTTGTGAATTAAAAAGTAATTTCTTAAAATAATTAATTGATTTTATACCTATGAAAATCCATGAAGTAAGCAGGGTGTCAAGTTCAATAAAAGAATAGGTCTGTAATGATTGTAGAGCTTTTATTTGTCAAAATTGTATTTTTACAGCTATGATATGCTTATATTTGTTTCAAAAGTTACAATGATCAACAGCGATGGGTCTCTGTTTAGATTGTTGCAAAATTGACAAAACATTACACCGTTTGATCCTTGATCCGTTCTGATATACTGTAACACTTTTTCAACAAAACTGTACTGCTCTTTGTTACAACATTATGAACTATTAATAATGTTAAGGCAAAACAGATTTTCTCTAATCTAAAATGTCAACAATGTATGTTAAATAAAAGAGCTTAAGGGGAAACAATCATCGTTTCACTGACGAAGAAACGACAACTATATTATTAAGCTCTATAAATAAAGTGGACCTACGTTATTTGAACTTGTGCTGAAAATATTCTATACCAGCATAATATACGAAGTTTAATTTTATTCCTAAAGACATCTAAATCCAAAAATTTAAACAGCAATGATTAAAATTTTGAAAGTCACTACGGGAACTGAAGCGACTAAAACCTAGTCGTATATTATGCCAATACAAATATTAGTCACGAAAGTTTAACTCTAAATAATTTATAATAAACACATTATAATTATTAAAACAAATTGTACCGATATACAATAATTAATACACCTACAGGAACTTAGAAAAATTGCAATATAAGTTCTATATTTAGGTATGCCACTTAAATAAAATGGTAAGTTAAATTACAATGAACCAGTTTAGGTTGACCTCTAGCTCGATCATGTCGGACGAAACTTAACAATATTATCTAACACTATACAACACAACTGTACGATAAATTGGTCAAGAACATAATCTAGCACTGGTTGTTCGATACTCCGGTACCACTCGACTGGAATGCGCTATCTAGTAGCTGGGTAAATCGCCTCGGCGTACAAATCATAGGATAGTAGAATGCGCAAGTCACATATCATAACGCAACTTACAATTTTCACCATAAAAATTACAGTTTTTCTCTATCTGCTACATATTCTATGTTTAATCCGTGATTTGCAGCCTTTATATAAGTCTTGTATAGGCAAGAGGCACTCTAAATATAAAACTGTGGTCACAATTTATGATAATATAAAAATGAATCTACGTCGTATCTATTTCAACACATGAAATATTTCGTGCTAGTGTTTTCTTAAAAGTTATCATGCTCTGTAGGTACTTAGAAAGTTACCTACGTAAATTTAAAATATAGATATAATAAAGTTTATCAATATATATAATTATATATGTATCATTTATTTGTGCTAACGGCGTGAGAACTCTGCGGGGACGTGGCAACAACTGGCAAATGTTAAAATTTGAATAACTGCACTTGGGGGTAGTATAATCTATTGTTCATGTACCTACTTTATATTTCACTAACAACATTTACCACATTGCCTATATACACGTAAATACATACATATAAATCTATTTGAATATCATTATTTTAATAATAAATATTACCTCTGAAAGTTAGGAAACAAAATAGTATTTTAAACTGCATTCTGTATTATTATAAAAAACTATTTCGATAAAAACTCGTACAAATTTGTTAATTCGCATCATTATTAACCATTTATTTATTGCTATTAAGTATTTCTGTAAATTGTAAATATTTAATCTTTCTTAAAATAAGAAGAGGAACATTAATCAAGGTTTCAATATTGCTATACAGTTTGGTAACGGTCGACTCTGATAGAAACAAAAACGAGTGCAGCTTTTCAAATAGCAACATTCTGGTGTCTCATTTTTTTATCATTTTTATTGAATTTTATTCATTTCTCATGTCTAGCTCCGGAAAGTAGCGCATCTACCAATCTATTTATCTAAAATGCATTTTATATACTGTGTGAGTTTTAACAATAGACCAACATTATTTTTTTGCTTTCCCAAGTTATTTTCATAGTAAATTCGCTAAACTTTACAAAGGAGTGTTCGAAAATAATAATGTAGGTATTTAAACAATTCACATGATCTTTCAAACTATAATTTTAATTTACTTAAAACGACGACGTGGTCAAGTTCTAGCAAAAAAAAAAAAAAGAAACACTGAAATGGAAACATGATCAAACTGGGTAAGCAAATTTAAAACTGGTGAGTATCGTAGGTAGTCGTCGACGACAATTTACTGGTTCATGGAATGTAAATTATATTGCTAGTAATTTTTCAAATCACTTCGATCAATATAAAGCACACATCCTCATCAACCATTTTATACCTATAAAACAATGACATAATACTCGGAAAACATGTGTTATTTACCACTTGCTGAAAGAGCTTCCACTAAGAACACTACCACATCATTAATTCAATATCTATTATTATAACATTCCATTCAAACGAAATAAACTTAGTTTACAGACGAGTTTGAAATGCCCCGGTACTCACGGCGTCCATACTACAGAATTTTGACAGTTTATATTAAATAGCTCATATAATATTTACCTATAATGTATCGGTGGCATTTGTTTTATAGTAACCAAGTTGACACTGGAATAATAGGCTAGTTGCCTAAAAAAATGTAATTAGTCCGTCTTTTAGATTATTCAAAAATAAGGGACACGTATTTTTTTATTTGTAAATTAGACCAAAATTGACAAAGATATAGCCTATTAAAGTTACGTGTGACGTCACGATGCGTGGGATTTTTCGCGCAGAGTGTCGTCACAGGTAACTTTAATAGGCTATTATCTTTGTTCTTTTTTGTTTAATCGAAAAAAGAAAAAATACGTGTCCAATATTTTTTTATAATCTAAAATACGGACTAAATAGAATGTAATTATTTTGACCCTGGAAACTACCCTATTTTGGAATGTTAGGCGTTCGCAATCCAAATATGTTTGTAGAGTTAAAATATAAGTACTTTTGATATACCAAAATTAAATCAACGAATAGCATACTGGCCTTAATTTCTACATGATGCCTAAAGAACTTATAAATAGCAATGAGATCTGTTGCAGAATTTTTGTTTTCCTAATTTTAAAGTTTCTCGTCCCACAGTTATGCGCTTCTTAGCACTTTCAATTGATTTTTTAAAAAACTTTTTTTTTCATTTAAATGTTGCTAACGTTAAAAAAATAACTCAGGTGGCAACTTTTAATCTTTAGAAGCTAATTTCTTGACGAAAACGAAACGAAATTAAATAATAATAAGATTTAAGATCTCAACTATGTGGCCTAAAATCCTAAATATTTGAAATCACATTCTGAGATCGCATCATAAATTCCCAGATGTAATACCCTTACTTGTATTAGACATATATCACAGATCTTTTTCTATATTACCATAATACTTTCTTTTGAGTGAACCCAAAATTATGAATCACTAAATATCTAATTTATTACAATCAAAGATATTTAAACGCCTACATTCAGAACGAAACGTTTACAAAGAATTTTCAATATCCTACTTTAAAATATATATTTATAAAATAAGTGTAAGTCACCCTTATTTTATCCATGAAATTTATAGTATTTTATATAAAAATGATATGTTCCATGACCAAAAGATTATGAAATGATTAGGCAGTTCAGTCTATCTACTAGTACGTTACATAAACCATTTAGGTACATTAAGATAATGATATAAATTTCTATAAAGATATTAGTATGCTGTAGCCAGAGTACCGTGGGCAGATCAACATTATGTATAAGTAATTTTCCATTGAACTTACAGACTATAATGAGCCAACATCCAATCAGTTCTAAATCAAAGCTTTAAATTTCTCGGTTGTGATGTCGAAATATGAAACTTTGTATAATACAAACAATAATTTTCTATAAATTCTGAGCCCAAAAAATAAAGGCTATGTTCTAAAATCGTATTTCGAACAAAAATATGGTGATGTTGAAAAATAATGAATCTTACGATCAATAAAATATCCCTGTATTTGACTCTGTTGAATTTATTGAACACAGCGATTATCGTGAACAGTTTCAAACTCTGGGCACATCTATAGGGATCGAATGACCAAGTGATTGTCTGATTATATTTAACTAATGGAAAAGGGTTTAATTCAGACGATAAAATCTAAAGTGCGGTGCTTTCATGAATAAACGTCGATATCCGCAGGGTTTGAAACTTTGGGATAACCATAAATCAATGTGGTTCTGCAGTATGAAAATAGATAGAAAATTTGATATATACTTTTATGTATATGCCACGCCTCTTACGTGGTGTAATGCCACCAGTTTAGACAGGTTTGTTTTTGACAGTAACGGCACCTTAAATAAAGATGTGGAACAGAGCGGCCTGGTTGCTCGGCACGGCGCGAGAGGCACGGCACTCGGACAGAACAGAAACAGCGCTTAAAGCTTTGATTCCCATGATCACATCCACAACCCTCCCCGTGTATACCGAATACAGAACTACCGAAGCGTTTACATTCTAATAAATTTCCTAAAAATCCGATATTATCAAACTATATGTTATTTACATTTATATGTCATAATATTGCTTTTGAATTACCTCAGGGGAGCGTGCGTCGTTAACTTCGAAAGACATAAAATTAGTAAAAATCTCAAATCCCTAACTTCTTAATTGTTACCAACTATGTTGAGTGCAATTTTCGTATGGTCTCTAATAATAATAATTAAAGCACTCTTAATCAATCTTTAATTTTGTTTATAAAATCAACTCTGACAAGATACTACTATAATAAATATGCAAGTCTCTAAAGATTATGCCAGCTCTAAATTAATAATGATATTTTACAATTTCTTCAAAAATTTCGATAATTTTCGAAATTGCAACCAATGCGACATCATTGAAAAACATTTTTGTACAAGCGAATATAACTAAAAAGCAATTGTTATTATCTCGACTTTGAAAGTAAAGTTATTAAAAGGATTCATACTTCTCTAGCTAACTTTGGCTATGCCGTCTAATGACCCATCGTAGAATGAGTTTACTTTTTATTAAAAACTAAAGCGTAAAGAAAAGCACCTAACATTCAAAAACTCTTAAGAAAATGAAGCAAAACAGAACGAAACTGAAAAATGTTCAAATAAATTTAAGAAGTATCAACTTTAGTGTGTCAATTATCTATTAGTGAAATATCAAATATTATTCATATCATTCAGATCACAGTTGCGGCGTTTTAATCACATTCTTAACTAATTACAACATATTGTCCTCCATTTGTTCATTCAACTATCACTTCTCGCTCACATTGACTATTTCCAGTAATAGTTTGTGTTACTGTTTAATATGTGGAAGGCTAATTGTGCACTAGAGAGGTCCCAAGCTCATTGATGAGGACTCTCCTCTTCCGTGTCGACGGGGCTGGGCGACAGGAACTTGCGAGCGTACTTTGGATAGTGCGTCTTCTCGTGCGCCTTCAGAATAGTAGACCGAGAAAACGTCTTGCCGCAGAGCCCGCAACGAAATGGCCGTTCTCCTGAAATAGGTAGGTTTATTTAATTATGAAGGTAGTGCGTACTGCCTAACTTTAACTCAATATTAAAAATGCATTGAAACTATTTGAAAATAAAACTAGCTCAGTAGTGATTCAATTAGCGAATAAGATATCAGGAAAAAGAAATTTCTAAATTGCTGTATAAGAAAAGGATGGAAATTGATAATAAAAATCTATTCTATTGGTCTCTCTCTTAGTACCTCTCTAATGAAATCGGGGTAAGAACATTAAAATATAATAAGGTATTGTACAAGTGGAACAAACAAAAAATTAAGACTTTGCTTACCCGTGTGAACTCTACAGTGATCCTTCATATGATGCCTTAATTTAAACGCCTTCCCACAGAATTCGCACTTAAACGGCCGGTCCCCCGTGTGCACGGGTAAATGTGTTATTAACGACGACACGTCCGGGAAGCTCTTCCCGCAAAACTTGCACAGCACTACATTCCCGGGCTCCACTGCACTTATGTCCAGCTCTATAGGGGACTCTTCAGCGTGCATACTCATGTACGTGGGGTCACTGAACTGCCCTATCATAGGCAACCCGATAGGCCGGCCCAGCAGTGCATCGCGGTACTTCAGCGTGTCAAGTGTATGCGTCGTCAGTATGTGCCGCGTCAGTTTGCTCTGATGTGGAAACGCCGCACCGCAGTGTATGCAAGGATACCCCCTCTCCCCTTCATCAATTCGCCCCCTACCGGACCCATCGTACTCCTGCAACCACAAAAAAGAACATCAACTTCTTTTTTCTTGTTCCATTTTACACGGACCAAACTGTGTGCAATATCTCTACCACTACTTTCTAAATTGAGATGCAGTCTCGGTATATTTTTAATTTCCACTATCTAATTAAGAAGTTGACGCTCATTTTTGCCCAAAAAATGTGCAGGAGTGACCCGGGAGCCGGCTACGCGTAATGCCTTGTTGTTTAGCAACGCGCACGCGTACTGAATCACAGATTCGTACCAAAACGTATGCATGTAATATGGCCAAAAATTTTAAATAAAAAACTGCCCAAAATATATATCAAACAAAATGAATGGATATAAAAATGATGGCCAACAAAATGAAGGTCAACTTCTTGACAGCAAGGCATAATACTCGATGTTCAAATAGCGCAGCGTATCAAACAAGCATGCATGTAACTAATCAATTTACACATAAACACCAACAGCCAAATTAAATGTAAGTATCATTTACAGGATCTTCACAAGACTATGTTAGTTAGTTACTTTATTTTGTGCCACCACTTAAATTAGTTGGCGAACAGACAAAACGATATTCCTAACATCTAATTATTATATCTTTAAACGAGCAATTCTTGTATATTTATATATTATATACTCGTATAATAAGGATCTCGGAAACGGCTCCAAGGATTTTTATGAAAGTTACATATTAGGGGTTTTTCGGCTCGAGGAATCGATTTATCAAGGTCCCAGGTTCGAGAAAAGCTCGGTTCCCAAGATATAGACATTTTAAAAACCGAGCGAAGCTCGGTCAACCAGATATTATATTATTAATCAAGCAGCCACACACAACAAAGTCATAATACAAATTAACTAAACTTATTGGAATATATCAAGCTTGGTAATCTGAACTTTAAATTAATTGGGCAAATGTTTTCTTTTTAATAGATAAGTAAAACACTGTTTTGAACAGTAAGGACATAAAAAAAACACTAGCTTATATTTTTTGCTAGACACTGACATTATTTTTAAACTTTATGTAGAAAACATCAAATATTTTATGATTGTGGAAAAATAAATGAAACATGCAATACAACGCAGATCTATCATTATATACAGAGACATTTATTACAAGCTACTTAAACACACATGCATTATTATCTACCTACTTAAATAAATACATACATAAATATCAGTAAATGTCACAATATGATACAAAAAAAGTACACAGTGACATTCATCAACATCATATGAACACAATTTAAAGTAAAAAGTAGTAAGCTCAAGATAAAATAAATTAAGCTCAGGTTTTTTCTGAACTTCATTTGGCTGTCTTTTTGTTCATGTTCTTTGCCGAGGGTTACTTTAAAGATTACAAGTATGATTTTATGTACAATGTATTATTTATGGATTCTTTTGGTAAAAAAAGTTATTCAGTTTCAGTTATCTTAAAATTTTGATATTAAATCAACTGTTCTGCTGTATAGTTCTGTGTTATAGTGTTCTACAATGTACAGGTAAATTTTTTAGAGTCTTAGATGGGATAAGAATAAAAAAATGACTAAGGATCTTAAAAAAAAATTCCCAAGCTCAACAATATTAAACAAGAAAATAATTGAGACCAAATGTTTCTTCTCTTGGTTGACGGTAAATAAACAAGCTTTAAATTGTGTTCTGTCTACATTAAATACACATTGTTATACATTTCACATAAACAGTTAACTTTACTCACAGATTCATGTTGCATTCGGTACTCTGATGATGTCTCCCCAACTTTCTCTTCATTGCTCCTGTCCCAATCAATCTCTTTCTTCAGAGACTGGAATATTTAAAAATTGGTTTGAGATAATAATATATTATTATATGTTTTGTTATAAGTGAATTATGGTTTATAATTCATATTAGGAATTATAAACCATAATTCAAATTCAATGGATAGTTTTAATATTATTGCAAGGTTTTGCAAGGTTAATTTCTGTAATTTTCATGATACTTATGTTGTTATAAATAAATAACATTGCAACAGCCAATAAATAAAAAAATTGCAGTGCAAAGACAACAAAATGGATAAGCAGATAACTAACAGTTAATCTCAGCAATGAAAAAGAAAATAAAGTGGTGAATTAACACATTATTTTCTTTTTACAATTTTACAATTGAACAACTATTTTCAAGAAATATCAAAGTTATCATGTAATATTGGCATCTGTTATTCTTGGTTACATTATACTGACTGTGTTCAATTACATAGGTGAAATAATAAAGAAATCTCATCCATAACTATTCAGGAACTGTTTCACTCGCAAAGCACTTGCTTTATCAGTACATAATACAGAATTCTATAAGCCTATGATTTCATACCATTGACTATTTTAGACATGTGTCTCTGTGAGACCATAATTTACATTTACCATGAGGGCTGGTCTATATACAATGATAGACATCAAATGTTTTTGATTTAAATTTAAACTTTTTACTGATGAAACATACCAGGGGTACTTGTTGAACAGGAGGCAGTCCAGAGGGGCCTGCAATAGGTTCACTCCTCGGACTAGGCAATGATGCGTGGGAAGGGTGGGTCAATCCGGGGTGTGATATAGTGTTCAGCACGCTTAACCGCTGCTCCACTGGAGAATAATGGGCTCCTAGTACGCTGCTACTGCTGTGACTGTTTATCGTCATGTTCAGTCCTGGAAATAGAGAAAAGACAATATTTTTAATTTTTTTTTTTTTTCAGAAAGTAGGTATCAAAAACACTCTTTTAAACTTTTTGGTATTTTTAGCTTGAACATTATGGTATCAGGTAATGAGTAAATATTTTGGTTAATTATAACGACACTCTAACTTAGGGTCAGAGTGTAATTAGAGCTAAAATTTTGGCTACTGCTTGAGATGGTGGTCAACTTCATTAGTGTTTTTTCTTATTAATACCAGGAGGTTTTAAGATTTTTTTTGCCAATTACGTAGCTAAAGGACAAAATATAATGACCCTGTCTATCATCAATCAACATGCTTTTTTGTTTACTTTTTATTACAAAACTTTTACCTTTCGTCAAGTTACTGCACCGATGTTAAATATTGATATTACTCTTTGTTTTACAGAGTTTAGACTAAGAGAAATCAATGATATCATGTTTAGGTTGGTGGTTATAACTTGGAACAAATAAATAGCGCTAGACTTTCCACAAAATAAATTAAATCCAATAAAAAACAAACACTGTCTTGACCATTCTTGACTCTTGAGTAAATGTCATTTTAAAAGTCTAAACAAGATAGTGATGTACTCTCTACTAACCGTACTGCTCACTTAGTCGATTATTAATCCCTATTGTGATTAGTCGATTTCAATGAAAATAGTTTTTTTGCTTATTTCACTTCATGTGTAACTTTTGAAGCGTATTTACGAACTTACAGAATAACTAAAAAACAAATTTTTTTTGGAAAAAATGTATTAAAAATATCGTCGATTTAATTAAGTGAAACAGCTCAGAGTGAAACCCAATAATACCAAAAGGAAATGTTGGTGGTAATAATGTTGTTCAATTTCCTTAGGTTTGGTTTTTATTATTATTATTATGTTATATTATTTAGAATTAAGACATGTAACAATTAATGTTACACTATATATAAAAACATAAATTAAGTGGTGGTATTAATATTATAAATGATATTTTGTTTATAAATAGTCACATTATTTTAATAAGGCGAATGCTCCAACCAGCCCGCGAAATTCAGAGTAGCAAATTGTAAAAAACGTAAGCAAAATTGAATTTCGCGGGCTGGTTGGAGCATTCACCTTATACTCCTGTCGTGATACTGTCATAAAGTGCTATAGTCGATTAATTTACTAATTATTACTGGCTGTTACAGCAGTAGAAACTCAAAATAAATAAGTTTCTGCACTAGGATCAAAGAGATTTAAAAGAAGATAAAGAGCGGACATTGGGAAAATTGTCATACAAAATTATTGATGCCGTGCGTCGGTAGCACTATCTAAGCGTTGCATAGCAACGCGACTACTAGACTGAGGGACTTTTTACCTATTGGTAAAAAATTTTGGATCACAAATTTCTTCGTGATGTCCCGTCCACTGCTTGTATATAGTTTAATGTCTTTGACTAGGATATATTTTATAATAGGCAGTTATATAGTATCGCAACTTTTACGTACCAATACTTTCATTTTGTGCTCCATTTGATCTAATCGAAACCGTATCGTCTTCTGGTGACGATGATCGCATGGGCTCATCAGGAGGCTCATCTTTTGGGATAGGAGGGTGTGAGAGGGTTGGAGTATCACCCGTAATGTCAGGCCTAAATCGCCGAACTGAAAGTAACGGGGATATCCTTGGGGGCGATGCTTCGGGCATCTCTCTATGATCACGAGTTTCTCGAGATTCACGTAAATCCCTGGGGTCCCGAACCTCTCTCAAATCTCGTGAAATATCCCTAGATATGGACTCTCTGGACTCTCTGTGATCCCGCAATTCGCGAGGATCCCTCAAGTCTCGAGAGTCTCTTGGTTCCCTAATGTCTCGGGATTCTCTTAAATCCCGTGGTTCTCTTGGTTCTCTGTCTCTGTGTTCTCTTGGTTCTCTAGACTCGCGAGAGTCTCTTGTATGACTCTCTCTAACGTGAGTTTCTCTGACGTCTCGAGTCTCTTTGCTATCTCTTTCACGGGTTTCCCGTGTGTCTTTCAGTTCGACGCCGTTCCTCTTTCTCCCTGTGCTCTCTGCCGTCCAACTTTTCATGTGTTTCTGAACAATCCCTCGTCTCTTGTGGCTGGCACTCTTCCATTGGTTCTTGAACTTTTCTTGTTTCGATGCCGGCGGCGCTTAGGGTAGTCATTTCAGCAAGTCCTTTTACCTGGAAATGGAGATATTTTTATTAAAAACTTCTTTCTATCCGACTAGAAGGTATTAGCCGCTCGCTTAACGCTAAATAGAAAATTACAGTATCAAAAAATAGGCGATGAGTGCTCACTCAGTAATTGAAATAGACTTGACCTTAATATTTTATTCGCGATTGTAGACTGACTGAAAACCAGTTTGAATAGAAGCTAGTTTTATTATTTTATTTTTATTCCTAGTTATCTACACGTGTTGGTGACACCTTGCAAGTCGTGCATGTCGTGTGCATAACATAGAAAACATTTATATAGTACCTAGGTGGGTACAATTGGACGAATGTAAGCGTGAAAATAAAAAGTAATCATTCAACGGTTTAGACTCTATATTTCTGTCAGAAAATGATTGACATTATTTTAGTTCTTTAAGAACCTAAATGCTAACTACTGAGTGGAAGTCGGTATTACCTGAAGGCTCTCAGCAGTTTTGAGGAGAGCAGGCAGCTGACAGTACTGGACGTTGACTTCACCCTTGTACATGAAGTCGACCAGGGTCCGAAGTTCCTCAAGACCCACGTCCTTGAGAATAACGATGGGATGACGCGACGGGTGGTCCACGAACAGAGATCGGAAGTACGATGAACACGCAGACAGCACTACCTGAAAATGATGCAAACATTCTGCTTCATCATTTATTTGGATAACCTAACTCAAATTTATGTTATCAGACCATCGTTCCCTAAGAGCAAATAGGGCTAGCTGCTGATAATTACTCCAAGATCAGACTCCAACATCAGATGCCTGCACTGGTTGGAGTCCCAGACAAATGAGCATGCAATGTATGCTACAAAAGCTTTCGAAATTAAGAAAAAGACAGCTCCTAAAAATAAAAGGAATGTAGGAAGAAAAGAACAACGATGGATCGATGTTTTGATGGTGACTGGCAGTGGATGAATGTGGACTGCCCCAGGACCGAGATGGTTGACTTTCTTAGGGGCTCGCTTACGTCCAGCAGTGGATGGCAGGCATTTGGTTGAAGAAATTAAATTGATTCTATCTCATAACCCAAAATCTAGGTCATAGCAGCACCTGTTTTTAAATTTTATCGAATGTATTGGTAATCTATATGAGTATGAATGCTGATGGATGGAGAGGAAGAGGAAGGCCAAAGAAAAGATGGATGGATTGTTTACGAAATGATATGAACGAAAAAGAAGTAAATTATACTATGACGTCTGATAGGGGAGAATGGAAGAAAAAACGTGTTGCGCCGACCCCAAGTAAAAAGGGATAAGGGCAGGAAAGATGATGTATTGGTAATCTATAAAGCTTGTCAGTGTTCATACATTCTTTGATGCCAGTTGTTTTTAATCAATTCGCATTCTCTTTACTAAGAATTCAACAGGCAGGCAAGCCTTATACGCATGCAAACGCCTTTGCTCTATCTGGATTCACAGAAACTGATCGTGTTAAAGATGAAAGCATTTCCTCGTATTTCCTATAAATGGCTACTAAATCTTAAAACGATATAATTTCCATTGATGTTGTTCCTTACACTGGTGTTGAATTTAACGTTTAGGTTAGACACAATATATGAAAGGCCCATGTAATAAGGGCTGAGCAACTGAGCAGATTCAAAAACCTAGAAGCAGTATTGCCGACCTAGGAAATAAACCTGGACCTTTTGTTTAGCAGTCATAATTGCGATCACTTCACCAACAAGTTAATATATGTGTACTCCGTCATTGATGAAGAAAATAATTATGATGATTTTAAGTCTATGATAAAGTTCTGTACCTTCAGCTAACGATATAACTAAACAAGAGAGACAGATAAAACGAATTCTGATGGCTAGGATAATCCTCAGTTAGCCAACCAGACTAGGATTGATGAACAACTTCCTATTCCTAATAAGAAACAAAAGATGGGCACTTATTCGGTGAACGCAGAGTTCGTGATTGTAGAATTATTATGCAATTAATAATAATTTAATCGCATTGTCATGCAATTATATTCTTGCATTAACTATGTCGTATTGTCGAGACGTGCATACTAACAAAAGTCGGTTAACTTTAAAGGGAGTTAGGTCCGGTATCTACCAAAGCCGAGAGCCACACACCCCGTGTTGGAAAACTGTCGTCCATTTATACCTTATTTACTTTCGAAATTCAGTAATTAGCACGATACCTCTGGATATACTAAATGCAGAGTGTAGATCTGTTTGAGTATCAGCAGGAATTCAAATTAACTTTGTCTACCTCCTTTACCTTGCCTTCCATTTTTTTTATTACATTACTTTTACACACTCCTGACTTTTTGCGCCACCTTTGCCGAAGTCCACATTTTAACTACAAGGAAAACCTCATAGCAATCGAAGAGCAATGCGGGTACATGATTGAACGGTGTAAACTGGCCTTAGAAGCATTCAGATTAACAATAGGTACGTACAAAGTAATGAAATGAGGCGTAACGAGAGGTTTCTACACGTGCCGTACTAAACAGAAGTCATTAAACTTATACGGAATCACTATCGCTAACT
The DNA here is from genome assembly GCA_036375495.1 of Agrotis segetum. Classification (NCBI taxonomy): domain Eukaryota; kingdom Metazoa; phylum Arthropoda; class Insecta; order Lepidoptera; family Noctuidae; genus Agrotis; species Agrotis segetum. The sequence continues at coordinate 1,111,118 of JAQSVV010000297.1, forward strand.
CAATGCCTTGATGTGCCAATACGAGAACTTTATTGGAAAATCAAAGTACTGTGTGTGCGCAAAGCTTATGGGATCATTTAGGTCCAATCTAATAAATTATTTTGGGTAACCTTTTGCTATCCAAGTTGATAGGCCTGATTAGTGATAGGTACTATGAGGCCTTGGCAGCTTCACTAAAATTAAGCTCACTAACGTTACTTTTCTTTTCGTTTTACTAACAAAAATGTACCAAATACTGACGTATGCTATTCAAGAAAAGAATGAAGTAGATATGCATAATCCAGCATTGAGTGTGAGCTCTATTATGGTATGACCCCACAGGGCAAGATAGTCATAATATCTATTCTATAAGCTATAATGCTCACAGGAATTTTGGGAGCCGAAAGAATGTGGGGCTCTGGGCAACGGCCCTGTTTGCCGCTTGGGAGAGACGGCCCTGGCGATTACGAATCTTGTATAATCTTCGCCTTTTAATTCCGTTCTGCTAATCTTATTGTTAGGACTTATGCTTGTTAAATTTATCGTTGGTGGTAAGTTACCATGTTTGCTTTGTAAATTGTCGTTGTTCTTTAGCCCTCGGGGCGAAGGGGTCAGTCTGACTTCGTTCCCTTGGGTCGAAGTGCTAGTAGGTACCTACTTGCCCCATTCGAACTCTCACAACCAGATTTTCCAGGTTGGCTAGTTGGATAAATTGATGAAATGGATTTTTATAAAATAAATAAAAAAAAAAAATGTAGACCCTGTCGTTTCACAGATGCACAAGCAAAACACTCGGGGATATTCAGCTACCAATTCGTAAAAAAAAGATTTTAAAGTACCCCAACAACCAAACTTACAAACTTTGCCTATATTCAAGGTGTTTGCATGGTGATTGGGTGCTTGCATCGTGCACCCTTTTAAAGGGGTAAGACATGATTTGCAAAAAAATTAACCCCGGCAACAGGCTGGCTTGTAGATGTTGATGAAAATTATCTATCTCTTCCCCATAAATAGGAAGTGAGAAACTACCTAGGTATCCTAACATTATAAAGCTGAAAAGTTTGTTTGATTGACCGCGCTAATCTCAGGAATTGTTGGCCCAAACTGAAAAATGTTTTTGTGTTGGATATCTCATTTATCGAGGAAGGCTATAGGCTATATAGCATCACGCTACGACCAATAGAAATCGCGTGGGGGACAGCTAGTTTGGATTATGTATAAAAAATGGTCCTTACTTTGTGAGCCCTAATGGATGCACCCTCGGAGCAGGCTAGCGTGACGTCGACCAAGCTCTCGTCGTGTAGCAACTGACTGAATACTCCCAGCAGGTTGCTCTGATGATTGTTCCACCTTAGGCAATAGTGCTCACTTCCCATGTCTGAGCTAGCTCCCGCCGCTGTAACATTACAAATAAGGTTCATTTTAATCATAAAATTCAAAGATTCTGCACTAATTTTTACAAAATTAAAAAAAAGAAGACGTTAAACTTTCTTGGCTCAAAAATGGTAAGAATCTATGCTTTTTGGCTGTCCACAGTGTAAAAAAAAACTGCCATTCAAGATTGTGGGCAAATGAATGTTTCGCAAAAAAAAAATTATATCCACAAAAAACATGTTTCTTTTTGAAATATTCCACTCAAAAAGTCAAGTAGGTAGATAAGTAAAATCCAAACCTAGAAAATTACGATTCCTGCATAACTACTATATGTATGATACTTATACAATCAGTTTATTAGCCAACCAAAACAAATTACATAAAATATTAATCTCACGGTGCGTCTCGTATCCGCTTCAGCACCGATAAATAAATAAAAAAAACATCACGTGGTTCTTTCTATCTAGGTGAAAAGTCCCGCTTTAGATAACAACTTCAACCTGAGCAGCTACATGATATAAACCAATATTTATATATTTCATATTTTAACAAATCAGCACAAGAAGTCATTATAGTAATTCTTCATAGCCAACGTTAGTAGCGGTGTAACAAAATAATTGCCATACGTCGGGTTTTTACAGACTCATATTTGTAAATGCACAATACATTGTCTTTCAAACTTTATAACAATTGAAAACCGCTGCCAATAATCTCCAAATTGAGATGAGATAATATGCCTTGTCATCATCATCATCAGCCTATAATGTTCCCACTGCTGGGACACAGGCCTCCTTTCTGTGAGTAGGCCATAATCCACCACGCGGGCCCAGTGCGGATTGGTGGATGTCACAAATATCTTCGAATTTTTGGATCTAGGACATGCCGGTTTCCTCACGATGTTTTCCTTCTCCGTTTTGAGAGCAGTAATGAAATAAATTACACAAAGTAATGTGCCTGGCGGGGTTCGAAACCACGCCCCACAACTCGTAAGTCGGGACCGATACCACTGAGCCACCACTGCTCTCATATGCCATGTGGATTGTGGATATAGTGTTTGTGTGTCGCGTCATTTTGCTAGGTGATATTTCCAACCCTGTTTGTACTGTCAGTTGTCGGGTCGAAATATACGGAAACCGGATCTGAATTTGTCAGTCGCGTAGGCCGTCCGCGTGAGCAGTGGTGGCCCAGTGGTATCGGCCCCGACTTACGAGTTGTAGGTCGTGGGTTCGAATCCCGGCAGGCGTATTACTTTGTGTAATTTATTTCATCACCACTGCTCTCAAAACGGTGAAGGAATACATCGTGAGGAAACCGGCATGTCCTAGAACCAAAAATTCGAAGACATGTGACATCCACCAATCCGCACTGGGCCCGCGTGGTGGATTATGACCCACCCCCTCTCTCAGAGAGGAGGCCTGTGTCCCAGCAGTGGGAACATTAATAGGCTGATGATGTAGGCCGTCCGTCCCCAGCCCTATAGCAGTTTAATATACATAGGTAGTCATGGTTATCGTTACACGTGTATTTGCGTCTGCCACAGACTTATGTGTTATCAATTTTAAGGCCTATTTTCAACACCAGTCACGACTCATTATTCATTTACCGCTCATTAGCTGATACAGTGTTACTGTGTACTTCAACACTAACATGTTAAATCATCCACGAACAGTCATTTATGTAAATACAAAAGGTATTGTGTCTAGGCATAATACTAGTTAGGTGAACATAAATCGTTTTAGTCTGCGACCTCGGAAACATCATGGGATAATATAAATTAATTTTGTACAACGCAGCCTCGATAGGTATGCTAAAAATATTTAATCGTCTCATTGATAAGTCCTTTAGTACTCATGTTTATTTCATCTACATTATACAGTTCCAGTTGCCATGTGATTGATGTTCCTTTAAATATTTTTTTACCGGAATGTTTTGCAAGTTGAAATTGTAACTGTAAAACATAATGCACCGTTGCAGATGAACTTAAAATCAAATTTCGTGCGCATGCGTTCACTAATTACAACATTTACCTACCCGACGCAGCAGCCGGAACACTCATATTTGCTAATAAGTACAAAACGCCACTTGTGTATTATTTTTTATTCTGTGATTACCGCTTCGCGCCTACATGCGCGAAGATAAATATAGCTGCGAGTGTACCTAGTATTTAAACGTAGGTGTTGTGCGCACACGCGTGCGGCCGCGACGCAGTCAAGATCAAGGGCGCACGATTGCGCAAGAGTTGGCGGTCGCACCGCACTGCAACTCCGTGTGATGTCATCGGTCCGTCTGTCTCCCCCCAGCCCGCCCCTCCTCACTTCATCACACGCTCGTTGTAAAGGCCGCGAACGCGGAACATTCTATTTTAAATTTTTGACCGTACGCTTTGTGTTTAGGTTTTTTTTTTGCAAAAGCCTTTGGGATCCTTTTCTCATCGCATCCATCGGTTCTCAGAAAAACGTCATATCATTGTTCTAGACTTCGTTAATGGCTACGGACTATAATGAACGACGAGCTTGTTGTGTTGATGGTATCTTGGACAATTTACTGTAATTTTCAGGAACAGGTTGTCTGTGACAAGCTCTCGAGCAGTTTTAAAGTTATTTCCTGTTAATTACTTCCCTAATAATTATTACTAAACTGAAAACTTACAGGACTATTATTTCGATCAAGTTTCTCGTTAAACGTTTTCTCTGTTTTTATGAAGAAACAGGCATTTTTTCATGATAAAAACCTAATCTGTCAACTTATCAGGACAACATAGTCCGTGATAAAATGGCTCTACTATCTTACGACCTTCCTAAAATGCACTTGATAAAAATGCAATAAATTACCGCTAACACGCTACGCAGATATTTTGATGTTATCGCTTCAGATACAATCGACTAATGGCGTGAATTCATGCGTTTTATTCATAAATTATTCAACGGAAAAATCAAGGAATACTAAACTTGTTGCAGTGGTTCTAGTTTGTTGACGTAGAAACTCCTTTTCTTCTAAACCCATTTATTAGAGTTGGAAGGTCTATAAGACCTTTACTTCAACATCGGGCATACCTTTTGTTTTTTTTAACGATGTAAAATCATCAAATGAGTCCTCCCACCCCGGGCAGGGCGGGAGGGACTGTCAGACTTGTACTGACTGAAATCCACGGTGTCCTTTAGTAGCCTGTTACGTTCCGGGGTCACGGTAAGGAAATAATCCCGCGACCATCGGGCATACCTTTGTATACTTTTTTCTGTAACGTGGTAATAACGTAAACTAAGTCCAGTCCTTCCACCCAGGGCAGGGCGGGAGGGACTGTCAGGCTTGTACTGACTAAAATCCATGGTGATCTTTCGATACCCCTGGGTCAGGGTTACCTAATTCCCAGTCCCGTGACCCAGGCCTTTCATTGGGCTTGGAAGGTCACTGCAGAAATGGTCAGAATGGGATAATTATGAGCTAAGTATTATTTTACATTTTCAAAATCTCAATTTTCAGGGTAGAAAATTCAAAAAATACCTCAAACTTAAAATGGACTTCCCATGTAATCTTTTTGAAGGATTTATCTTATAATCCTTTGATGTACGTAGCCAATAATAAATTCTATAATAATATATGAACTTTATCACTATATTCTTACAGAACCTTTTTTTTTTCTCTCATCGTAGCCTTTACACCTGTTTCTAAAAGACACGTCTTACAGACAGACAGGTTAACAATTAGACATCAGCCAATGAACATACATTTGAACAAATAATTGTTTCTTGTTACTGCTAAGTAGGAGACATTCTTTGCAATAACTTACTCTTTCAAGATCTAACTCTTTGTTTCTCAGTTTTTTGTTTTGTGTCTTAAAACAAGAAACTACTTTTGATTGAGGATATTTAATGTAATTAAATCAATTAGGGTCTTCCATGAAAAATTTGCTGAAAATTATTGTTCATTACTCGTTTCAGTTTAAAATAAACGTCCTAGAGTTAGTTTCCTGTCTAGTTCTGTGAAATCCGAGCCCAGAGAAGAAGCACAAGATTTTTTATTTTACCTACACCTTACTTGAAGTATTTTTTTATGGAAAATGAAAAAGCTCCTCTGTGTACGAACTAGTAACATTTTAAGGTAGCAATTCCCGTTTACTCTACATGACAAAAAACTTTAGTCGTGTTAGGACTCTGTTTAACTTTTCATAAAATGATAAACTGTTTTTACCTTTTCATTAAAACCATAATAAGACGTTGGTATACAATTATACCAACGGCTTATTACGGTTTTAATGTTGGTATAAAATTATACCAACGGCTTATTACGGTTTTAATGAAAAGGTAAAAACAGTTTATTCTTTTTAAAAAATCTACTTTGTGACCCAGAATTGCCATAAATTAATATTTATGGCAATTCTGGGTCACAAAGTCGATTTTTTTGATAATGGCAACTTTCATGCAACATGTACGGAAATACACAAAACAAAATTTTCGTCATCAAAAAATAAAATGGAGGACACAACATGTCATCAATATAATCGAAGAGGAAGTGGTAAGATTAGCTAAAGCGCTTTGCTCAAATGCTAGCGCACATTTGTAAACCTAGTTAGGTATAGGCTATGGCTGACCTTCATAGCACAATAGTCTAGCTAACATGTTTAAAGGAGTGTACACACGGACGATACATTGTGTTTCTTTTATTATGTATGTCTATGTATACATAGGCTTAATTAACTCGGACTGTTGTTAAGGTCGTTTATTATTTTTGAGATGCAATAACGCATTTGATTGGATTCATACTTGCAGTATTTGTAGGTTTTTATGTAATATTGCTAAAGGATAATTATTCTGGCCAATTTTGTTCTGCAAAAGGAAAATAACAGTAGCTAATTATATTCGGATATAATCCTGCTAAATATAGGTTATTTAGCAATTGAAATTATATTATTTTGATACGTCTTATTTTAAAAATGTTAAAAAGTTACAAGAAAAAATAATTAAACAAAGCCTGAATAAAAAATAACCCGTAATTTATTTTATAACTCATCAAATGAGTCCTCCTCCCCACAGCATCCCACGACAGGCTATTCGCATACGGGCAAAGAGACCACTTAGGCACACCCCCAGAGCGGGCTGATAGAGATTGTAAAAAAAAAACAAAAAAAGTATTCAATCTGACTAAAATCCTCGGTGATCCTTCACAAGAGGGGTTATTGAAGGATACCAGTGGATTTAAAGTCAGTTAGTAACGTTCCAGGAACACGGTTACCTAATGAAACAGACCCGCGACCGCAGCAAAACTAGGTATCCTAAAAGTAAAAATAAAAACAATACCTAGATGTTCAAACAAAAGTTTTTGTAGTAGCAATCATTGTGCCCTTGGCTTAACGATGCAGTTCGCATCATGAGTTGTCCCATGCTAATTTAATGGTACATTAGGCGTATTTCACACTTATATGTCACTTCATACATTTTGCGTGTGCAGTTTCCTATGGTGTATATACCTAGGGCTTATGTCTAGATAAATATAATATGGTCACGTGTCTCGACCGATATAGGTATGACCAATAAAACTGAGCAAAGTTGTGAGTGCGAATATCATAGTTTCCTTGTTAGATTGGCTAGTTGATCTATTAATATTATTATTGTTTTTTGCATTCCAGTATATATGCTAAACTGTTTGTTAAAAAAATGCCTAGAAGGTACATTTCTTAATACTTAATTTGTTAAAATTGTGATTTTAACGAATACTTAGCTCAATTTCTGACCAAACAACTGGCATTTACAATGTAAAATGTCAAGTTTAATAAACGCATGTTATATTCATGTTGTGTGATTTTATTGTAATTTATGGATAGTAATCGGATGTGCGACTGACCTGATTTGTTAATTCCTTTAATTTCTATATATATAATTACTTACTTCCTACTTTCACTGTGAAGTACCTAATCATAAATCCCTAATTAACAATGGAATTATAAACAAACGAGAATCACACGTATAACCTACTCAAAACTTTATCTTCATTATTCATAATAACTGCATAAAACATTTTCTATTTTTGTTCAGTTCTCCAATCAATAGGGTGACGTCACACGTCCTGAAACTGCAGTGTGTGGTACTGGCCTTACGTAACACGCGCGGCTCGGTCGGCGCGGCGTGGGGATCAAGGTCACGCGAAATAACGCATATGCCCGGTGCAGGTCGAACACACGACGCGCGTTCTCGACGGACGCGATATCTTCGGCCTAACGACGCGACGCGACGCCGACGTTTCCCGACGCATGGGCATCCGGTCGCGCCTAAATCTATACCTAACTCGACCCAACTCTTATCTACACATAAGGCCGCTATCCCACTGGCGTTTTACGAGGGTTGACATCAACGTCGCACCTTATAATACTACGGCCTACAAACGCGACGTTAACGTTGCGCAGACGTTGTTGTTTGCCATAATACTATGAGATGCGACGTTGACGTCAACGTTCGTTAAACGCCAGTGGGATAGCGGCCTTAATCGCACTTTCAATAAGCCAGCTTCCAATAAATATCTTATTAGTCTGTCAGTTAGAGTTCTGAAAAATAATGGGCACGTATTTTTCTTTTTTTTTATGTCAGTGAATTTTCACAAACATAAAAGGTATTATACATATTTGGAGGCACTGAAAATGACATCACGGCATGATGTACTCGTATTATGAATTTTAAAAGCGTCATACACTCTGTCTATAAAATCATGAAATCGATGTTTGAGGGAACTGAAATTATTCAAAGTAGGGCAGCACTAAATCGTGGTGCACCGTATGTCATCGACTTGTTTTGCGACTCATTTATCTCCATAGGAATAAAAATGCAATAGATAACGGGTCGAAAAACAAGTCGATGACTCATCGATTTTTTGATTTTATAGGCAGACTGTATCTTCTGAGGAGCTCGTGGCTAAATAATTACAGCCGCACAGGCCGATCTTTCGGGTTAAGCCGCGCTTGCCGAGGTTGGTCTTCGGATGGGTGACCATCTGTCATAGCGAGTTTCCTCCGTGCCTCGGAAAGCACGTAAAGCCGTTGGTCCCGGCTGTCATTTGTAGATCTTTACTGACAGTCGTTACTGTTAGAAGATCTAAAGTCTGACAACCAGTCGTACCATGGGGTATCGTATTACCCAGTTACTGGGTTGTGGAGGTCCGACAGGCAGTCGCTCTATGTAAATTACTGATATTCAGCTGCATCTGTTTCGACTGGAAGCCGACCCCAATATAGTTGGGAAAAGGCTAGGCAGATAATGATGAGGCAGACTGTGTATCTTCATAAATGTTGATAACTTCACGTAACAAAATAATTAAGTCAAATATTTTTTGTTAATTAAACTGGCTAACAGACTTTTTAGATTTTAGTGCACAAACCTAATCTGTTTATTTCTTTTATCCACAGCGTTTTCCTTTAGGCATCAAATTTCCAATTGCATTCTATTTTTGACTGTATGGCAGATTAGATTATCACCATTGTGGAATTTCATATAACCACAAACTGCAAAATTTTCGGTTACTAAATAAATACCTAATATAAATGTGGTTCAATAATCTAGGTTTCGGTATTTATTTTGAGCGTTATTTCCTCATCGATGAATGTATATTTTTGTTAACGGAAATGTATGTATATAAACCGTCACTACACTAAAACCTTCTCCTTCAGCCTCTTTTAAACCGACTTAAAAAAAAATTCTAAAAATGCTAGAAATGGGTTCTATTGGTTGTCCTTTAACTCGTTGGCTTTTTGAGTTTTTTTTTTAATGTACAAAAAATATTTTTCGACAGTTTTATTATAAATTCATGGAAAAACTTTAAAACAATTACGATAGACTTACGTTTTATCGGATTTCATCTATAATACTAATGGCGATGATTTTACAAAAGTGGCCTTATGAAATTAAACCCCCCATAAACATTCCAGTGAGAAATTCAGGTTGACTTTCTCCATTGTAAGTTTGTGTTTAATTGGTATAATTAAATTGCAGCCAGCCAGTCAATCTTATTAAAGGATTAATTAAAGATTTCACTTAGAGCTAGGCGGGGTCATTTAATTAAGTAATTAAGATTAGCGTAGCTCGCATATTATTTAAAAAACAATTTATGAAAATCAAACTTGGCTGGCCACGCTTTCGCGTGTCTAGATGTCTTCCATCTTTCTATATTTCATTGTTATATACTGTCGTCATTAAAATCAAATTATAGAATCAGGCGTTACTTTGCGGAAAACCATGACATTAAAAAAAGAGCCTGAAAATAAAAATAGAACCAGTGTCACCCAAGAATACTAAAATTTTCTTCTGTTAAAGGACTTTTCAAAATCGGTTCAGTAGTTCCAGAAATTACTTCCTACAATTAAACATACACCGTTTAACTGTCTAAGAAAACCGTCAACTGCATAACGGCATTTGACGTTGAATAAGAGTAATTTTACATTTACAATTTTTTTGGACAATTAGTGTAGAACAGATTTCTAAATATTTGTCTTGGATAAGGGATAAACTTTACCTGTTAATAATATATTATACCTATTTATAATAAGTAGGTACCTACCTAAACATTATTAGGTAAAATAGAGAACTCGTATCGAAAAAATCTTACACTCCCAATGCAATAATTCTCTTACTTTAAATTATTTACGTCATTATACGAGTATTATGCATAGCAGAGTTTGTAGAAAAGCTTTCGGACTATAAACATACTCATGGAACATTTTTACAGTACTTAGATTGAGAAAAGGCTGCCCCATACTTATAAACATTGATTAGAGGTTACTTATCTTAAATAGCTCTTAAGTCACTTGCCATCTCTATTCATTGAAAGAGAAATGTCAAGGACAGGTGATATTTAATCGGTAGCTTATGCAACACAAGTTTTTAAACGACGAAAAAAAAAGGAGGAGGTTCTCAATTCGACATGTATATTTTTATAAGTAAGCCCCCCTTACTTTAAGATGTCCAATCAAAAGCAGCCGTCAAAAAAAGTAACGAATTATGGATTGAGATTGAATAAATTAATTTCGAATGTTAAATTATGAAGCATACAAGTTTGTAAGGCTAAGCCAAGGTTGGATAATAAGAAAGCACTGCCATATTTTTTTTATCGTGTTATCATCATCAAATGAGTCAACCCAGGGAGAGAGTGTCAGACTTATACTGACTAAAATCCATCGTCATCCTTCAACAGCTCTTATGTTCAACGGTCACGATTACCTGATGAATGCACTGCCATTATTACAGCCACACGAAAAAAGATAAGATTAAAAGGACAACGTGAAAAACCCCATTTATCGTCATTCCTTTTGGATGCTACAAGCTCCGATCAAAGAAATAGGCAGATTGAACGCTCAGAAAACGCGAGTGTCTCTACCAAAGTTAATACAAAATCAAATAGAATTACATTCCATAATGATTTCTTTGTTTTTGAGAACAACTTTTACGATGGTTAAAGATACGAGACGGCATATTTTGGCAAAAAACAACAACGACGGACGTGCAGCTTGGTACGACGCGTAGCTTGGTACTGTCGCGACTTTGTATTCGATTTTAATTTTGTATTAACTTTGGTGGACCGACTCGCGTGTTCTGAGCGCTCTATCTGCCTATTTCTTTGATCTGAGGCTACGAACAACAACGCGATTATGAAAAATCGTCTTTGATCATTGCATCCGTCATAGGATGTTGCATGTTTCAGTAAAGGACATTTCCAGGCCAATAATGATCTGCGTAGTTTAGACTTCCGCAGTGGCGGATTAAGAGTTTCCGAGACCCTACGCACAGAGCCTGTGTAGGCCCTCTATTGATTAAATTGGGAAGGTAGAAAGTATAAAATGAAAGTTTCATCAAAATAGAAATTGTAGTAGGCATAATTTAAAAGTTAATAAAACATTTTTTTCCTTGCCTTATTCAGAGCAAACGCTCAGAGGACAGCCGCAAGGCCCTTAGGGGGTGTATGAAGGGTCACTTCCGGACCGCTTTCGTCTTGTCATTTCGGAAATGTAGATGAATCTCGATAAAATGTAGGTAAAAAATGAAATACCAGCAGAGGATACGTTAATCCGCCACTGGACTTCCCTCAGTGCCAGTGTCTGTCAGATAAGTGAGTGAACACACGTCATTTCATCCGTCTTTCCCACGCTTTGGTTAACGGATAACCGACAACAGACTGTCACCGCATTATCAAAGGAAGGCCGCTAAAGCCAATACTAATCTTGATTGCCTTCGTTATGCCAAAAAATAAACGGCCAAATCCGAATCAGACTCGCGGACAAAGAGTTCCGTGCCATTATCTAAAAAAAAAAAAAAGTCATGTCTATTGTATGGGAGCCCCCTTAAATATGCGTTGCGTAGTTTTAAAATCCTAAGCATAATATACAACGTGTAACGGTAAATGCGCAAAACCTCTCGTGGGGTAACTCACTTTGCGAATTTCCAAATGTCTTAGAGCAAACATTGTTCAGTAACATGGGCTGAGTTACCCCACGAGAGGTTTTGCGCATTTAACGTTACACGTTGTATAGGGACAGACAGCTGGAAGTGACTTTGTTTTATATTAGGTAGCCATAATATTATGGAATCATCCACACAACAAAAAAGAGTACTCCGTCATGTAGACTACATTCTACATTTTTTGCTTCTCCTCTATCTAAACTTTTTCTAGTTTAGTCTACTCGTTGTATACACTGCTCCATAGCATAGTCTACTCCACAAAGTACCTAGCACGCTTCCTAGCATGACCAGTACACTTAGCACGAATTTCCACTCTTTTACTTTACAATATTTACAGCGTTTCTTGTATAGAAAAATGGAACAGCGCCTCTGGTGTGCGAAGCAGGAACTAATTTATTCCTCAAAAATTGTCAATTTGAAATTGTCAAAGTTCCAGTTTACTTTACGTCCCAAATACTGAAAATTCGTGCTAAGGGTACTGGTGCGTGTTGCAACCTTCCTAGTGTAGCCTAGCCGGATTAAAACTAACCACATAGTACCATATCTTCAAGCCTACTAAGTTTTACTAATGTTGCGCCGGCTAGCGAATCTATTGAGCTCCTAATAATGACTACAAAATCGGTCCAAAGTCTATGCGGGCTTGGTACTTATGTGAGTAATGACCCTAGGTGCCACCTAGGGTCATTACGAGTCTTGTCATGAACATGTTTCTATTCTCATTCGCCGTTTAAAAAAATTGTAACTGTATTTTTTTTTTTTTGCACCTTTAAATTAAGGCGTTTCCCTGAGCAATAGAGCCTGAGACCAAATGCCATACAAAATCACGATTAACACGTGAGTAACAGGAACAAAAGCGCCAGGAATTTATTATGAAATCTTTATAAAATTAAATTAAAGATTAAAAAAAAAGAAGTTGCACAATGATTATTAGGTAGGTATTAAAATGTCTAGCAAAGATTTTATGACTGCCTCGGCGATACACGTGGCCGACTAGTGCCTGTAGGCCTCTGCATCCTCAACGTCAGACAGACGCCTTAATAACCATACTATAAATATCTAATATTATATGCATAATTATATATCATAAAAAAAAAAAAAACCAACAGTAGTTTGTTAAAAAATTCCTATGGCCTTGGTTCTAATCACTCTCAGACTACTCGGGCAACGACTGACATGCAGTTGCCGATATTTGCATTTTCTGAAGGTTGCTCATTCTATACGCGTGTCTATAAAAAAAAAGGACAAGCGTGAGTCGGTGTCTGTGAACACTAACAGGTCTACTGACTTTGTAGACGGACAGTTGCAGAAAGAAAAGAATTCTATTTCACATAAATTATGTTACAAAAACGGATATTCTTTTATTCAGGCAGGGTGTTCTGTTTGTTTATTTACTAGCTTTTGCTTACGACGTTTGCATAGAGGACAAATATTTAGGGAGCTACATATACCGTAAAACAAATTATCCTATGGCATTCGACATTAAGTAAATCTTTCTACCAATGGTTTGTTTAACCGACTTCAAAAAGGAGGAGGTTCTCAATTCGGATGTTTGTATTTTTTATGTTTTTTCGCGCATAACTCCGTCGCTTACCAACCGATTTTTTATAATCTAACGAGGAGTTCAGACATTCCCTCTAACCTTAAAAATAAACATTTTTACAATGTTAGTGTAGATTCGCTAAATGCATAAAGTTAAAAAAAAACGTCTATGTATTATTTCTATCAGAAAGGACGTTAATTTTTGTATTATTCTGCTAGGTTCGTCAAAAATGCCAGTTTGAAAAAATATGTGCCCGAATGCGGTAGATAACCGAATGCGAGGTAACGACTGGATGCATGCACATTTGCTCTAACTACGTATAGAGATATCCTATCTGTTTTCCCAGCTTAGTGATTATGCTCACTATCCTGCCAAGATCATTCTTCTAGGAGAGTTGTGATCATCAGCAGAGCGAGGCAAACTTGCACGATATTTGTGACTCATTTGCATTTTATTTTGTATGTGATGTAATTATGAAGAATAGGTGGTTATGTGGGCGTCAACCATTTTTTCTAGAAAGAAAGAGGAGGGATTTATAGTTGTATAACCCGTTCCGTTACGATAGATAGGTATTAAAGTGAGTCAGTAACAAACAACTTTTAAGTACAAAATAATATTTCCTTGGTAATTTTTTTTTTCATTATCCATAGCATTACCTGCCAGTATTTTTCCCTAAATATTTTGAGGTCAATTTATAGTCCGGTCAATTTAGACAAAATATGTGACTGAAATTACATAAAGTCCCAGCAAGCTGAATTTCAGTGAAGTTGTTCAAAACATAATTATAAACAATATCTAGAAGTTCCCCATCATTCCCCTGTAAGGAAAAAAAAATATTCAAGGTCAAAGGTAAAAAAAATGAGTTTTTCGCGATTTTCAGCAAAACGGTAAGTTTTATCATACAAGTACCTCAGACAAAAATTGTAGATCATAAAATTCTCTATAAAAATGTGTTAATACGTTTTTTCTTACGAGCCACCGTTTCAGAGATATAACGATTCAAAAAGTTATAAAAGTTGTTATCGTCATATGCATCTAATGAGGTAGTGTACTTAGCGCGTTTTTTTTAACGTGGTTTCCCCAGTAGGCCTACTCCACGGGTCAGTTGTGATCCTGTTTATTGTAAAACTATTGCAAAATAACGGAAATTTTCAAAGATTGGGAAAGATACCTCATTAGATGCATATGACGATAACAACTTTTATAACTTTTTGAATCGTTATATCTCTGAAACGGTGGCTCGTAAGAAAAAAAGTATTCACACATTTTTATAGATAATTTTATGATCTACAATTTTTGTCTGAGGTACTTGTATGATAAAACTTACCGTTTTGCTGAAAATCGCGAAAAACTCATTTTTTTTACCTTTGACCTTGAATATTTTTTTTTCCTTACAGGGGAATGATGGGGAACTTTTAGACATTGTTTATAATTATGTTTTGAACAACTTCACAGAAATTCAGCTTGCTGGGACTTTATGTAACCTCGAATGTCTAAATTGACCGGGCTATTACAGTCTAACCGGATGCAGCTGAATTTTACACACGACTGCCTTTTTTGCCTCCACAACCCAGTAACTGGGTTACCTCTTGGTACTTAAGACGGGCTATCAGAATTTCGAACTTCTGAACTAACACGGAAATACAATATTGTATTTATTTACAGATCTTTGACAGTCGTTACTGTCAAAGATCTGTGAATTAGGTAATACAATAAATTGTATTTCCGTGGCGCGCAGAAACTGGCTATAATAGGTGGTTAATTTTTTACCCATCTACAGACCAACCTAGGCAAGCACGACTTAATCTTAAAAATCGGCCTGTGTGGCTGTCATTGGCAACGATGACCAATATGTTAATAATGATATGTAGTTATATTATACAACGTGTAACGTTAATGGCGCAAAACTTCTCGTGGGGTAACTCAGCCCATGTTACTGAACAATGTTTGTTCTAAAACTTTTGGAAAAAAAAAGATGTTTTTTTGAATGAATTATGAATTTCATACTGATGTTGATCGGGCCCCACGAGAGGTTTTGCGCTATCAACGTTACACTACACGTTTTATAATATTTATTGTTTATTTTTAATTTTTATTTTTGTATTGTATTTTATATGGGCCATTGATGCCTGCAATAAAGGAATAATAATAATAATGAATTGACTGCAGAAGAGCAAAAAAAAACACTTGCAGTACAAGACTAAAACTATAAAAAAAAATATGTCTATAAAACCACTACTTAGTAAGAAAAATAATTCTCTCACAGCTGTCGCGACATCCCATTAGTCAAGTCAAGGAAAAAGGCATAATTCTTTACACGCTTTTCAGATTCGCACTGAGATTGCGCAACGGCAATGGTTATATATACCATTTATTTTAAAAAACAAAGTTTTTATTTTTATTCTATGTCAAATTAGAGGACCTAAGCCTGCCGGGGTCGCGGAACCGTGACTCTGGAACGTAATGGGCTATTAAAGGACACCGTGGATTTAAGTCAGTTCAAGTCTGACAGCCCCCTGGGTGGGAGCACTCATTGGATGATGTAACCCTGTAAAAGTATATGACGTTTAACTAATTGGGCCAGTGTTAACTTGTGTTCTTTCCCAAAGTTCATTTCGGCTTTTTAATTTGACGCTATGCATCTGAATATTATATTTTATTTGGCGCGTTGTACTAATGAAAAAATGAAAAAACACAAAAAAAAAAAAACACTCATAATCTCTACTTAACCTACTTCAAGCTTTCTAGGAGTTTTCCATTTGGGCATGCGTTCATCCAGACTTGGAAATCTCTTACTTATTAAACTGAAATATATTTATTCGATTGCAAACAAAACAATAACAATCTATTACTTTATCAAATATATTCTGTAGTATAGTCTAAATACTGTGGTATTAGATGAAATAATATTTTTATCATTAGTTAAGCTAACTTAGTACTGTGTAAAACCCCTACATTTTTTCAACAAATGGTTACAAAATACATTTATAGGATTTAAAAAATATTTTATTTACTGATTGGTTGTCAAACAACTGGTTGTCAAAAGTTGTAATGTGCGCCGGCGCCGCCCCGCGCCGCCCGTAGCACAACAGCCGAGCACACTTTCTCGTAGCACTTTCGTAGAACGTGCGTAGCAAACTTTTACGTCGATATAATATTACTCGTATTATGTGTGTAGATAAACATATCGTAAATAAGTATGTCATTTCAATATAGATGGTTCAACAAATTAATGATAAGCCTAAGCTGATCGCTTCGACAAATTGCGATAATACTAGAGGTCATTTTTAATGTCAGAAATACAACATAAAAATAATGTAACAATAAAAAACATAGGTATTTGGTGATAATAATATAGAAACCATCACTTTAAAAAGATCGAAGAATGTTAAATATGTTAGCATTTTTCAGACGATTTGAAATGCAAAGTTTTTTAATCGATTTTGAAAGAGCTCAACGGCTATACTTGAAAGGTCACAACATAAGAGAAAATCTTTTTTTTATTCATTTTACTTTTAACACTGGGTTGGTTGCAGCTGCAAAACGCATTTACAATTTGCAAAATACTGTTTAGCTTAAACGGAAAATCTTGGCAATTAATTCACAACTACCGGTTCATATTATCTTCTATTAATATATTATCTTTTTAGACCACAATGAGCTTGTCTTTTTTTTCACCTTTGTGTAGCCTTGTCCTTAACCGCTATCTTTTTTGATACCTACCTATTATTGATTATGTTCATTGATTTATATCATAAGGTTTTTTTATTTCACTTTCTTCCTTACGGACTTATCATATAAATGAAAATATGTGTACGTGCTGCACCACAAATCACATAAAAATAAGACATCACTACGTACCAGTTCAGTGATGGACTACACGAAGTGCGAAGGCGTAACATATGTTGCGCCTACGCATGATTTTTGCACGGAACGCCGCCTATCCAACATCGCTGCAATAAATCCACTATTATTGTTGGAAACCATGTCACAAGCTTGGGCGTGACACTGCGAAATGTCCGATTTATGTCCCCTCATATTGATACGGTTACAGTTTGATGAATCACAATATGATTCTGTGTCCGATGATATATATATTTTGGAAGACGGAGAATAGTAAATAAGGTAGAATATTCCATTCTATTCCTTTCCGTATTTTCAGTTATCGATATGATTGCATATGTCAGGTCATTCACATTCACATACGCTTATTAAAAACTTTGAGATAACAGTCATAATGTAAATCAGAAGCCGAAGCGTGGAAGCGTGGGAAGTATCGCTTCCTGGTTGATTCGAAAGTTCTAGAAGGATTATCTTAGTACATTCAAGTTTTAAGATAAAGTAGTGCCTTCTCTGGAATTTATAGACAGTAACATACATGTGATTACTGTGGGTTGTAAAACCGATAATTGGATTTTTCGATACTCTCCGGAAGCGTGGTATACTTACTCATTACGATTGCTTCCTAAATCTACGAGCGATTATAACATCTATGTAGCTAAAAAGGCAGTACATTGGATAGATCTTTTTAATAAGTCAAAGCCAATCTACAAAAGTTTGACATCAGAAAAATAAGCCTTTCATACGAACAAAAAAAGGCGCATTTACTCTCTATGGTATTTTTTCCGCACCCCCTTTGCTCAAAAGCTGCCCTTTTGATTCGAGCACTTGTACAGTTTTCTAAGAATCACAATTAGAACACCTTTCAGGTAAATTTTTTTTTTAGTGTATTTAATTTGGTAATCGAGTCCAGAATCTTTATACCTACATTATTCATACAAAAACAAGTTTTTTTTTTTAAACATTAATGAAATGATTACATCTTCAAATTTAATTTTAAGTCGTACGATATTAATCTAATAAATTAATTTTAAAGTCCGTGACAGTTCATGAATTGGCTGCGTTCTAACAAGTGTAACAAGTCATTTGTAGAATAGTATAAATTCGAATGTGAATCATCAAGGTAAAATACGGCTATACTTTAATATTTTATACTTTTAATTCCAAGACCGCACAGACGTACCTATCATTTTAGGTGATTTGTGAAAAACACGTTTGTTAAATTATTTCAAAAAAGAACTTTGAACTGACTTCTGGATATTAATGTAAAGCTTTCTATGGAAAGAAATATTCGAACGCGAAGCAGACAACTCAAAACATTTAGCTTGAATAACAATTTTTAAACTTTTTTTATTTTTACTTTTCATATACCTAAGCTTATGGTTTTTCTATTCATATTATAAAGAGGAAAGATGAAGTAGATGTTTATTTGTAATGAATAAAGTCAAAAACTACTGAGCCAGTTAGCGAAAAAAAAATCACCATTAGAAAGCTGCATTCACCCTGAGTAACATAGGCTATATTCCCATGCAAATCAGAATGGGCTGCGTAAGAAAACAAAAATCTTAGAAAGTGTGAACTTTTCTTTCAAAAGTTTTTTTTTTTCATTTTTTCCACACCGCGACCGCGATCTTCTAAAACGGATCCTTGAATTGTAGTTTTCATATTTTGAACCGTGATTTACAAACTGAACCACACAAAGTTCCAGTCAATGAATGCACCCGCTCCGTACGAGTTTGAATATCTAGCAAAAACTTCTATAAATAAATTATACCTACGAAGATTTCGGCTGATTTTTTGTTTATATTCTGGCGCGTAAAACCTGTCTAGCCAGCCGAGACTTAGACTAAACGTAAGCAGTTTAATCCGGTACATTTTGTACGAAAACAGAATTGATATATTATATCTTGTTCAGAATCTACAATGAATATAGATAACTAATTTTTTTTTTTAACACTCAGAAAGCTTTTTATTAATGTTAAAATAATATGTACACAGGTAACTAAAGCTAGAAATAAAAATAAATAAAACTATAATTATAGATAACTAATTAATGTAAAAATGGTACTAATCGTCATTCATTACAAATAGGAATTAGCTTCTGATGTGACGTGTATTATAGATATTTTAAGTAATGTTTACGTTGATCCAATAGCTGTATCCAGCCGTCACTGTATCGATAAAAAAAGGAACGTGTTCAATTCTGATGTAGCACTTGATACTTGACACTCCATTGGATTGAAACATGTTTAGTGCAGCTTAATCCAGTGACACTGGATTCAGTTACTGGATCAATGCTAATTTGAAAAAAGAAGACTGTTTTTTTTTAATAAACTTTTATGGGTTTTTTTTTACCGATACCGGATACGGCGTTGCAAGTACGGATCATTTTTCTTCCTTTCTTTAACAGTTTATTCATATTTTAAAATCAAATAAACTCTTGTGGTTTTAAAATGTTACTTAGTGCTTATTTGGGAGTAAGTGGTGTGTTATTATTTCTAAATTATAGATCAACAACGACTCGGAGGTGGGATTCCCAAAGTATATGAGAAGTGAGAACGACAAAAAATTTCGCTCGCGAGGTCGTCGCGCCAGTTACCTATGCGATGAGCAATAAAAGGAACTTAACTTATTTACTGGAAGTTGATAATCTATGTTTTATTTTGAGTCTGTTAAACTAACAATAATTTTCAAAAATACTAGTTTATAGATACTGCTTTCATTAAAATGAGACGACGTCTGAGTTTTTAAAAATTATTTACAAAAAAAGGTTCAATAATACTTGTTGAACCTTTTTTTTAAGGTGTAGCTCTTGTTCTCTTTTGTCTAGCTTGTTAAAAACAGAATTTAATTAAATAGACTTTTTATTGTACTTGAAAAGTGAATTCAATTTATTAATTTAAATAAATAAAAGAGTCGTCACTCAAAGGGCAACTGTTTTGACAGTTTTTCAGTGTCATTTATTTTGAAACCACTACGATTTTTGTTCGAGAATGATGATGAATATCTCCTCTTTGCTCTCATTGCATTTAGACAGTAACGCAGACAAAAATGTTGGATGAGTATAGGATATATTTTATGTATAATTCGACCAATTTATTAACTTATATTAGGTATCCTCAATTTGAATTAGGTACGCTAACATTTTTGTTAGCAAACGGAACGCACCAATATCGTTGCGATAACGCAACATTTGATATAAATATGAAAATAACAGTAACACGATAAAAAAAATGATAAGCTCGTGACCCTATTCAATGATTTAGCTCAACAACAGCATCAACACGTTGTTAGCCCAACACTTAACAATACATGGCGTTACTGCATGCAGAATTATATAACTACAGAACTACAGATGCTCGCGGGTGTGCATGTGTGCGTCTAAGACAAGAAAAATACACGCTCGTGACCAACGCACACATACAAAACCCTTCGCCATAACGTTGTTATAGTGATGTGAATAGGCGCTCGTGGAAATAACAGTTATACATTTTTTATTATACATATAGATAGTCCCACAAGCTTGACTATTGAACTTGTTTGAATTAACAAAGGAAGTTCAAAGCGCCGACATTTTATTAGTTCCTCAGCAAATTAAACGTAAAGTTCGCTGCAATTATACATACGCATTGCGTACGTAATAAGCACGTTCAGGACAATTTAGTGTCGGGCAATTAGTTACCAGAACGTCGGCGTTTTTATATGTTCGCGTATCGAATAGCTTTGTATCGATTAGAATCTTATTTTACTCGATTTGCATGTTTAATGTTATGACATTATAATCACGTGAGATCGCATATTGCGTTCTGAACTTATAGTTTGCATAATGGGAGGGGGGACACGAGGAAACCATAATAGTGCAAATAAAAGTTCATCGTTTGAGAACGTGATAGTTCGATGCTTTCAACTGTGGAAACTAGTGATGGGCATTCGTACCTAGTAACCGTAGAAAATCAGTTTTAGTTAAAAGTAGAAGAATCTATACAATTAATTATCAAGCATCAAAAACTTCAACCGTATTATTTTATCATAAAATGTTAACCTACAGCATTGTCACGTTGGATTGCTATGCCAATCCCATTTAAAAGAGAGATTATCTGCACAATTTACATGTAAATAAAAAGATAACAAAATTATTTAAAAAAAAAAACAGAATAATTGTACTCAGCGCTTTTAGTAGGAAAGGTGCCCAGAAGGCTTACAGCACTGCCACATTGGATGGGAATGCTAATGGTTTTTTTTTACGTGGTAAAATCATGAAATGAGTCCTCTCACCCCGGGCAGGGCGGAAGGGACTGTCAGACTTGTACAGACTAAAATCCACTGTGTCTTTCATAGCCTGTTAAGTTCCGGGGTTACGGTTAGGGAATAATCCCGCGACCCCGGATAATCCCGCGACCCCGGGAAATGCTAATGGCTATGATAAAAAAATAACCGTCATAAAGCAAAATAATCGAAATAACGTTTACCTCCGTTGTAAAATTGCAATTGCATAATTAATCGATATGGGGTTGTAAAGGAGTATTTTTATAGCATTGATATACTCGTACATTAGTATTGTTTCATAGAATTCACTTATAATTCAAAATTTATTGATAATTGCGAGCGTTGAGCTGATAATTACGTTGTCAACACCTGTTATAGGGAAGAAATATCTCTATTAACATTACAGGTTAATGAGAGAAAAAAAAATGTTTGATAGCGTCAGCTGTCAGTTCTAGTTTTAACATTATAGTGTGCCCTTTTGGTAATTCTTGAACAAGTACCTAATTGGACGTTTTTATATTGTCACGAACCACAAAAAGTGTACTGTACGGTACTGTAAAGAATTCTGGAGGGCTTAGACTAGTCAAATACATACGTACAATCGACAAAGTTGAACCATGACCCATTTTTAAAATAAATCGTTTGAATCCGTAAAATTGACAAAGATCAAAGTCGTTACCATGGATATGTATGTTTATGCGAATGTGGACCTAATTGTATTTGAATGTCTGTAGGAAAATAAGCTTATGGCGGATCATGATTCAACTTATTCGATTGTACATCATCATCATCAGCCTAAAATGTTCACACTGTTAGGACACAGCCTCCTCTCTGTGAGAGGGAACGGGCTATAATCCACCACGCGGGCCCAGTGCGTGTCGTCTGATGTTACATGTCTTCCAATTTTTGGTTCTAGGACATGCAGGTTTCCTCACAACGTTTTCCTTCCCGTTTTAAGAGCAGTAGTGTTGAAATAAATCACACAAAGTAATGCGCCTGACTGTATTCGAACTCACGACCTACGACTCGTAACTCAGGGCCTATACCGCTGGGCCACCACTACTCTAGAGCTCTGCTTCAAGAAAATAACAAGTTACAGTCTTTTACGTAGTTACTCACATTCTCAAAACTTCTTCAGCAGTCGAACAGTTGCAGAGGTAGTTGATACAGACTGCTAAAGCAGTAAAAAGTGGAAGCAAGCAGTTGAATTGGACTCTTCGAACAGTCCGTGTACTGCACTCATACAACCTACAGCACATGTAGCATGGCGGTTCTATCTCTATTCTACCAAGAAAAGACAAAGTTATTTCATCGTTATTTCTATACAAATTGACTTTTTTTTAACAAATATAACACCATTCGTACACTATTGAAGAAAAAAACGTTTACTTTCCATGTTTTTACGTTACACGCTTACTAACGTTACGTGCTTAAAACTATAAAAATATTTTTACGTTCTGTCATTTTGTCTATTCTTTCGTCGACAAAACCCCTTTCTACGGCGCCATGCAAGCTACGCCTGCTGGATAGGATAGCCCAAGCAATCGAATCTTCCAAGATTGCCCGAAGAATCTAAAGCTCAATAATGAATAATCACGGAAGAAATCCCGTAAGTGACAATTCGAAGTTAGGATACCCCGGTTAAGCAAACGATTGCCATTTTTTTTTTCTGCTTAGTATTTATGATTCTGGGGTCGGCTCCCAGTCTAACCAGATGCAGGTGAATGAGGTTTTACATGGAGCAATTGCCTATTTACAAGATAAGTCATCGTAATTAACGCAGCCTCTATCATGAAGTTACATAAGAGCTATAGTGCTAATAGTTTATTTTTAGTCTGACACTGTCATGGATTTTTGAAGTACCTAAGATGTCTATGGAAAAACCTCTGATTGGAATTATGACATCCTAGAACAATCGCTCTGAACACCATATTACCTCCTTATAACCTGTGCTAGCTTTCCTGCGCTTTACTTTTTTCTACTTTTGAAGCGTGATGTAAGATAGCCTAGAGCCTTCCTCCGTAAGTGGGCTATGTAAGACAAAAACTTTTTTTTCCTTATAAATATATTCATCATCATCATCATCATCTCAGCGTCCACTGCTGAACATAGGCCTCCCCTTTTGATTTCCACATATGCCGGTTGGAAGCTAAATAAAAATAAAATAAATATACTAGTATGAAAAAAAAAATAGTTTAGAAATATAAAACACTAAATAACAAACTCTTCAGCTTTATAGTATCACCTACACGTATAAGGTATGTCATAAAGTTAAAGTGACATACAAGGATTGACTGCCTGATGGAAAGCAGTCACCGTAGTCAAAGGACGCCTGTAACACCAGCGTTATCGCCTGAAAGTTGCAGATACTGCAGAAACTTTCACGCCCTTTTTCAAGAGTCCTTTTTGTAGCTGATTGAAAAATCTTCAGATGGAAGTTCACTCCATTGCATAATCGTTCTCGTGAGAAAATACTTATGGAATGACTGTATAAATCCCGGGATGTAAGCGACCATTTTGTGTTTTAAAGCTTGAGCGATCCCGGGCATATTGATGATAAAAGATTACTGTAGGCTACATGTTAAACGAGCGACATTTCCCCCATTGACAAAAATCTACCCTACCTAAATAGCCAGAATAAACAATAATGACATATAGTTTTTCAAACACGTGGTACGAATACTTTTATGTCTCTACAAAAGTGCAATAATATCCGGTTCTGATAAAAAAATAAGTCAAACAATTTGTTTTATAAAAATCTTCCCACATTTCGTTAAACACTTCAAAACACTGTACAGCATTAATCAAAAGTCAACTAAATAAAAAAGAAGTCGCAAAAACTGCGCAGACGCACAATTTAGTCGTATATAGATAGATAGAGATAAGGTACAGTCAGTTCCATTCCAAAACGATGTAAACAACGAGAAGAAATAATGATATTATACATATTTGAAAAAACATATTAGGTGTATTTATATTTATTTATTTTTTAATTCTAGCTACCCATTGATGCATCATTATGACACAGATTGTATACAATTAAATAATTTCTCGTCGAAGTATACATAGACACCCTTTTTATTCTTCTATACACTTAATAAAATGAACAAACTCGCTACTAGTGTCAAACCAAATTTGAGTCTACTAGAAAAATGTAACTGTGCCTTTGATTTGGAAACTTGAATGCCTGTTACAAATACATATCACATAAAACCTTTAAAAATCCAGCTTTCAATAACTGCACTTAAACGTTTTGCAACGTTAATCAGATGTCAACCAGTTAAAGACAAAGTTAGAAAAAATGCGCAGGCGCGCAATTTGAACATCAACCGAGCCCAATTTGTCTTTTTTTTTAATATGCAACTTTACTCCAAAAGAAGAAGGTTGACATTCGCTTGCGATAATTTTAAATGAGATTGGTTGATATGCTGGCGATAGTACATAGAACATAATGAGGCGCGCTAGAAGTGACGAACGAAGGTTAGTGTTCCACGTCATAGGCTTTTTGTAGAGCTGCGACCGAGAACATCGCGACTTGCTGGCCTTGAGATTTTTTAATGGCTAACCGAAACCATGACACTACCTACCTGGTTTCTCCAGACTAATATTTTATAATAAACACGCGTAACAGCGTTATTATGAATGAATGAGTTGATAAAATATAATTAGGAACTTTGCATCCTATTGGCTTTTCAGTGGTAAAAAATGTTCTTAAAATCAAATTACGACGTAATTTTTTGTGACACATCTGCATCCAACAATCACGGTTAGGTCATTCTATTTTGAACAAAAGCCGTTAATATTTAAGTGTTCTAAAAATACACTGAGTAACATGATGATGTTTGGCACGGCAACAGTACAAAATTACGGTATTTTCGATAGAAACAAAAAATGGTGCAAAAAAAGTAGTTCAATCTTTGTCCGCTTTTGCTTCTCGCGTTGTCTATGCTTAGGCTTTTTTCACACGTAACAAGCTCACTACATAGATACACGAAGGCAGATATTATTCAGTATCAAAACTTAATATCAGATCTACAAAAACCACATTTTGCCGTCATTATAAACCACGTGTGTGACAACAACACAACCTCCAGAGAATACACATAACGTTGCGTCGACGCAACAGAATAGCGCATGCGCCTTACCCCTCTTTAATTTGCATTGTAGTGCATACCACACGAAGTAACCACATCGCAACTTCATAGTAGCAACAACGCAACCACATCCACATTTCGCCAGTACCACAACGCAACTGCAAAACGATGAAACGACTGTATTCACACGTAACTACTGATTTATCACCTTGTCGCTGTAATGTGGTGAAGTTGTGGTACATGTGTTACAAACCTTAGGTTGAGGAAGAAAGGCACCCTTCAATAGACATCAACGGGAGAACCAAAAATAAAAAACAACAATTTTTGTTTGTTTTTTTTATGTTTATCGTTACGTCACTGTTTTAATTTGATAAAAATTTGGTTACATTATAGAACTTAAAATCTGACTGAAGTGTCGCAAAAATTTAAACATGAGGAATATCCCGATTTTATTTAGCATTGTTGTTAGCGCCATTATCAAGGATAATTTTAAAAAAATATATAAAAACGTACAATATCCCGTTGTAAGTTCTAAATAAATTATACTATTGATAAAATTTTAAAACTGGATAAACACTTTTTTATGAACCGCTTTCTATTGGATTTTTTTTATAAACTTGTTTGCGTCTTTCAATATAGAAGATTAAGATTATTAATAATATTTTATTAAATTAGTGTAAGTTATACAGCACACGATGTAGTGTTATTACTACTAAATCATTTATGTCAGATCTCTCCAAACTTTCACAGGCTGTTTACTAAATTACGATTACAGTCGTGTTTTTTATTTAAATTACTATTATTATTTAAATTGCTTTTTACGATCACTTTTTTATTTATGTCTATATTTTGTATACAAGTTTTGTTTATTTATATTTATCTTAAAACTGTAATATTGTTTTATTAGAATAATTTTTGACACCTTCATTTTATTTGAAAGTTCCTTTTATTTGAAAATCTTTAACAGCTCGATCGGATCGTACTGAGGCCTGGGAAGCAACTTAACTATGTATTTATATAAGTTTGATGCTCTATCTACTTACTAACTTTGGCAAGTGCTACTTAACTTTGTGGCGGTGGTGGGGACTATCAAAAATGTCACAGCGCGCGATGTGATAGAGATATGAATCGTCATGAAACTGATGCACATTGCATCAGTTTCTGGATTTTTGTTTGGCTTAATCAAATATCTTTAAACGAGCAATTCTTGTATATTTATATATAATCAGGATCTCGGAAAAGGCTCCAAGGATTTTCATGAAAGTTACAGATTAGGGGTTTTTCGGCTCAAGGAATCGATTTATTAAGGTCCCAGCTTCGAAAAAAGCTCGGTTCCCAAGATATAGACATTTTGAAAACCGAGCGAAGCTCGGTCAACCAGATATTTCTAATTAAATACAAACTGAATTTTATCAAAACACCTAGTTGGGAATTATAAGAAGATTTTATGACACCCAATGGATTGCTAGGAGGCGGTGTTATCACACACAGCATTTACGGCTGTTATTATTAAACTACGATATAAAATACATAGGTACAAAAGATGCGTCGCGTATTTTCAAAGTATCTTTCCGAAAGCGCACGATGCAATCCTTTTTGCAACGCGCAGTTCCGGTATCGCCGACTTAGATATTGAATCGATAAGGTATCGATAAAAGTGACTTTCGAAATATTAATATCGATACCTTTATCGTTACGTATTGTAAAGGCGTTGGGAGTTATTGCTAAATATCAAGCTGTATACCAGAAGCAAAATTGGTAAAATGAGCTCTGGTTGAAGTGAGAGGGACTGTCAGACTAGTGTTTGACTTAAATCCATCGTGTTTCCTCAACTGCCTTCAACGTTCTAGGCTCACGGTAACTAGACAGCCCTTCGACTCCGGCAGGCAGCAAATAGCGCCTTCGATTTTAATCCTTCAATTAATTATAATAAAAATACTTATTGTATCTTTCCGTCCAAGAAAGTATGTTGAGCACTAAGTTGGTCTAGGTTGAACACTCGTAATAGGTTATCAGGAAATTGGAATTCTTACAACCAAGGGTTAATCTCTTAGCACGAAACTCGAGGTTTTCGGCATTCATAACGGGCGTTTTGACAACGAGCCCAAAACTAAGAACAAATGATGTTACGTTTTGACACATAGATCCTTTGAGTACGCACCACTCATGATCTGCATTTCAATAATACCAGGATTTAAATTTTATATATCGTTTAACCCAATTTAAGAAGATATTTACGTGATGAGACGCCCTGAAGACTATGTAGTCAAAAAGTGCCTTTCCATCGCAACACGCAAGAGGGGGAGAGGGAGACCCCTAGCGACATGGCTAACGACTGTCCAGAAGGACATGAAGATGCTAAACCTGGAGGAAGAAGATGCCGAAAACCGCAGTAAATGGCGTCGCATGATAAGGAAAGCCGACCCCGAATAACGGGAAGTGGCGAGGCAGAAGAAGCAGAAGAAGAAATTTAACCCAATATAAGATTGTTGAGGTCAGATACACAATAACAGCTGCTGTAACAGTTTGGGAAACAACACAGTGGAGAAAATATTTAAGGCACATGTTGATTTCAAAACCGTCATGTGATTTACACAATTTATTAGTACAAATAGGGTTTGAATTTCAAAGCTTTAAAAGCTTCTGCATATTGAAATTATTATCATCGAATTTTGAATTTCCGTCAAATATTCAATCTTCGAATCTTGAAATTACATTACAATAAAATCTGGCGATGTCTTATAAAGCACTTGTAACGCTTTGATCGATAAACGTCACTGAATTCGTTAAATACACCGATTTCGAGCGATGAATCGCAAGAATTTGAAAATCGTTAATAGAAAGAAGACTACTTCTTTCCGCTAAAGATTTTCAAAACTGAAAAAGGAATAAAATATATGACAATTTACATTAATTACTACCCAAGTAATATTAATTACATAAGTACCTACTTACTGTGATTATTTTGTGTTTTTTCGCCCACATAATCAATGGTCATATAGTTTGTCCCTTTATCTGTCATATTTTCTGTCTCACTGCACAATTAAAGCGTCTTTGCATTATTTGTCATGACTTTTTTTTCCGATCTACTGCTCTAAAAGAAGTTCTCGTCTACCTATGTTTTATCTATTTTGATGCATTTACTATATTTGTTCCCATAGATTAAAAAGTTTGATCAGAAATTCAAAAGCTAAAAGCTGTTGGCGGAGCTACAAACGCAAAACAAATATTAATAAAATCGAATTATATTTATTATTACATTGACATTATATTATTAAACAATAACTTTAATCAAATAATAATTTTAATGACATGAACAAGGAAATGCATCGTACCCTTTATGTGTTTATTTATTAAAGTAAAAAATACATTTATATTTATAAACTATTAATAAAAGTAGTATTATATGTTTCGCTGTTCACTTCCAAAAAATTCCAAAATCGTTTGACGTGATTTGCATGTTTTTTAAATCGCATCCAAATATCAAGGCTCATTCCATGTCTGGGATTGAAGACTAGTGTTAATTGATTTACTATGTGTATGTATATAGAAACATAATTATACAATTAGCATTAATAATGATGACGTCATCTATAATTTCTACTTTCGGAACAAAGCACGTCAAAAACTTTTTTTTCATGTCATAAATAAAACCTACTCCGAGGCTTCTCAAATATATAGTTCGTGGTTCTTTTTATTAAAATTCGCAAGCATCACTTGAATCTTCCTGCCCTTATCTCTTTTTGCTTGGGGTCGGCGCAACACGTTTTTTTCTTCCGTTCTCCTCTATCAGACGTCATAGTATCATTTACTCCTTTTTCGTTCATATCATTTCGTATACAAATCCATCCATCTTTTCTTTGGCCTTCCTTCTTCCTCTCCATCCATCAACTTTCATACTCATCACTCTCTTAGTCACATGAGTCTCATCCCTCCTCATCACATGTCCATACCAGGACAGATGATTCCCTTTATTTTTTTCTGTAACAGGCGTCACTTTCAAAACCTTAGCCGAATTTTCACTCTTTTACTTTACAGCGTTTCTTGTATGAAAAAATGGAACAGCGCCTCTGGTGTACAAAGAGGGAACAAATTTTTTCCTTGAAAATTGTCAAAGTTCCAGTTACATCTCAAATACTGTAAATTCGTGCAAAGGGTACTGAAATATTAATATTACTACCTACTTATGTACTTTCGTATTTTTTATATTAAAATAAATGTCGGTCTAGGTGATCTTAATTTAAAACTAAACAGGAAATCTTGAGTGCTAATTGCTAAGTGAGAACGCCACTCATAGACTAAACATAGATGATGTAACGTAAGACTAATGTAAATCCTTGCCCTTGTGAATTGATGCAAATAAAATGTTTTACAGCTAATGAAGTACTAGTGGTCGCCCTTGGTAAAATCATCAAATGAGCCAACCCCGGGCAGGGCGGGAGGAACTGTCAGACTTCTACTGACTAAAATCCACGGTGTCCTTCAATAGCCCTTTCTGTTCCGGGGTCACGGTAAGGAAATAATCGCGCGACCCCGGCAGGCTTTGGCCCTCTGAGAGGGGGGGCTCGTCATTATGCTGACGCTCTTTGAAGCGCGCGTGGGACACAACGCGCCGTCGACCCGGGCGCCCGGTACCCTTAGCATGAATTTTCACTCTTTAACTTTACAGTATTCACAGCGTTTTTTACAGCGCCTCTGGTGTACGAAGAAGGAACTAATTTTTACCTTGAAAATTATCAATTTGTAATTGTCAACGTTCCAGTTTACTTTACGGCTCAAATACTGAAAATTCGTGCTAAGGGTACAGTAGCCAATATTCGACCATAACTCATCTATTTTTAAATTGGAACATTTTAAAGTTTTTATTAAACAAAGACTACATCTCTATGATCGCTGTTGACATTTTTAGAGTTTGTCAAAAGCATGGTTTGATAGTTTGTGTATTTCTTTATCATTTATTGCATATTCTTCTTCTTCTCGTTCCTCTCCAATCACTGGAGGTTGGTCATCAGACTCGAAAACCTCTCTTTATCCCTGGCGAGGTGGAACAGCTCTGCA
Organism: Agrotis segetum; assembly: GCA_036375495.1. Classification (NCBI taxonomy): domain Eukaryota; kingdom Metazoa; phylum Arthropoda; class Insecta; order Lepidoptera; family Noctuidae; genus Agrotis; species Agrotis segetum. The sequence goes on from JAQSVV010000297.1 coordinate 1,141,702, forward strand.
GCACTCTTGATTCCGGTCCATTCTCGAATGTTGCGGAGCCAGGACTTTTTTCTTCGGCCAACTCCTCGTTTTCCCGCAATTTTGCCCATCATTATGAGTTGCAGCAGTTCGTATCTGTCATTTCTAAAGACATGACCAAGGTAAGCCACTTTTCTCTTCTTGATGGTCTGCATTAAGTTGCGCGTTTGACCTACTCGCTTCAGTACTTCAACGTTAGTAATTTTTTGAGTCCAGCTAATAGAAAGCATGCGCCGGAATGTCCACATTTCGAAGGCTTCCAATCGTTTTCGGAGGTCCTCTTTGATGGTCCAAGCCTCACACCCATATAGAACTATTGGCCAAATATAGCACTGAAGGAGGCGAGTGCGCAAAGGTATGCTTATGTTTCGACTGGATAGTATTGATCGCATTTTATTAAAGGTACTACGGGCGATTTCTATGCGTGTCTTAATCTCTGTTTCACTTTCCCAGTCATCTGTTAGCCAAGTGCCTAGGTATTTGTATTTACGCACTACGTCTAGCCTTTCGCTGGAAACACTAATATTAGGACTCAAAGTACGTTTTGATATGACCATAACTTTTGTCTTATGTGCATTCATTTTAAGTCCTGCCCTCAAACTGCACTCATTTAACCTATCCATTATTTTTTGAAGATCCGACTCAGTTGACGCCATAAGAACAGTATCATCGGCATATCTTAAATTGTTGACTATACGGCCATTGACTTTGATGCCGCAGTCTAGGTCTGTTAGAGCTTCGGATATAATAGCTTCGGAATACAGGTTAAACAGTGTGGGCGATAGAATGCAACCTTGTCTGACCCCCCTTCTGATAACTATGTCTTCAGTTTCTTCTCGCTTCCACGCGGACTGCCGCACGTTGGTTCCAATACAGGTTCTGTATAACTCTGATGTCTTTACCGTCGAGACCAATGTCATGAAGAATGGATGTTAAGCGATCGTGCAAAACCCGATCGAATGCTTTCTCGTAATCGACAAAACAGAGATAAACGTCTTGTTGCATATCCTTACATTTCTGTACCAGAACCTGTAAAGCGAACAAAGCCTCTCGCGTTCCTACCCCTGCTCTGAATCCAAATTGGTTATCACCTAATTGCTCATCACATTTTACCCTTATGCGTTCATGTATTATAGTGAGGAATAACTTGAGCACTTGACTCATGAGGCTGATGGTTCGGTATTCCTCACATTTCTTAGCATTGGGCTTTTTAGGCAGGGTAACAAAAACTGATTTGAGCCAGTCATCAGGGAATGAGCCGGTATCGTATACGAGGTTCATTAATTTTTTCAGGGAGCTAATGTGTTCTGGTTCTATTAATTTCAGTATCTCGATGTGGACTTCATCTGGTCCTGGTGATTTGTCCGTCTTAGCTCTTCGCAGGGCCTTGATGACTTCGTCCTCAAGGATGGTGTATCCATCTGTGTCACAAGTTTGTGGTGTGCTGCTCCTTGTGTCATCAGCAAACATGTTGGCGATGTATTGTTTCCACATGAGTTTTTTCTTAGCTGTATCTACCACCGGCTGGTTATTTTCGTCCCACAGTTGGTGAGTAGGAATTTTGTGACCAACCAAGGTTTTAATTTCTTTGTGAAGATTGAACGCATCGTGTTTCCTCTGGAGTTCTTCAAGGTGTTCACATTTTTTTCTGTACCAAGAATATTATTATTATTGCATATTAGCTTTCTCCATTAAAAAATTAACTTAGGGCTGATTTTCCAATAGTCAGATTTACTCTTATCTGAAGAATAAAATGGCAGTTTGACAGCTTATCTCTAGAAAATATGTCAAACCGCCATTTTTATTCCTCAGATATGAGTTAACCGACTATTTAATTGAAAAATCAGCCCTTAGTCCTTTATCATATGTACCTAAGGATTACGTAAAACGCAAGCGTTTTTACACAACCCACAATTTGAACAGTAATATTATCGTTTAATGATTATCTATGGTATTTAATTTACTTTATAATTATGAGATTTAAAGATCAAGACCTTCGTAACGTCACAGAATTAGACCGTAAAAAGGCAATCATTCAATCTATATGTATATATTCTGTTATGTATTTGAGAAACATTTAATTGTAATTACTAAAAAAAGTTATACAAAACAAAATTAATTAAAGAATGCAAATTCAGTACCTTATCTTAATTATTTTTTGTAACGGCACAAAACAGCGCGATGAAGTCATGAAGGTGTCAAAATATTAAATTATTTTCATTTGACTAGACAAGATGAATAAAATAACGATCAAAGTGGCGGATGCAACTGTTTTTAAAACATGTTTTTGGGGTTTTTCCACATTTCTTGCGTTCATTTGCACCTAATCTAGTCATATAAAACTATTTGTGTGGCGTGTACTTAATACATATATGTAATTAGGAAACTTGTTCACAAAAATGATTCTCGTGTCTATTTTTTTTACTATTTGAGTCGTGTTTTTCTTGCTATTACTGCATCTTAATTAGTAATTTATTATTATAGTAGGTAATTCATTTTTTCTTGACACTTTTTAATTTTTTATTTGATTTATAATTCTAATTTTAACTTCTGTAATTATTTTGTAATCTTTAATGGTATGTGTAAGCATGACAGTTTCAAAAAATATTATTTGTCAAAATATTGTTTGTTTAAGATAATATAAAAGGTTTAACCAAATCTTAACAAATAAAATTTTAAGGTTTATGGGCGACTTTCACCAAAAGTTAAACATGTTTAAAATTTTATTTAGTGTCAATTTAGTGTCAAATTCAATAGAATTTTGACATTAAATAAAATTTTAAACATGTTTAACTTTTGGTGAAAGCCCGCCTAAAGGCCTAAAATAAACGAATTATTATATTAAATTAATCTTTAAAAAATGTGCTCAATCCGTTGGAAAACAGGGCCAGTTACCATGTAAACTAACAAGGACGCCAGATTTTATTCTATTGATTGTTACTGTTTTCCTATTTATTTATAAATTATAATATGATATTATATTATTTTAGTAGATACTACGTTTTGGAATAAAGAAATTAATTTCTATTACGACTAATCATCATCAATTTCCGGTCTCAAATTCTTCTAGTTATAAACCATAAAGTACTCTATTCCTGTAAATCCTGGAACTACGTATTATGGCAATAAAATTAAAGATACCCACAAGTTCGCAACTATCAACTAAAGAGGGAAACATAAAAGGCCTACGATGTTACCTAGAACTTGTACAAGGAACTTTTGATAAAGATGGTATAAATTGAACTAATCTAATACTGGGAAGGCAATTGTGTCGGCGCATGCGATCGTACAATCGAATTCAAGTTTGTCTACACTCCAGTCTGGCTAATTCGTTTGAAGTCTACCACTTTGTTCGCTGTCACTCTACGTGACGGTACTCTAGACGGGTTGCGTAAGTGGTGTGAAATAAAATATTGTTTAGAATTTCATTATAACTTAGAGCACACGTTCACGTACAAAAGAACATTGCTGGCACTGAAAGAAAACGTTCTGTTGTAGTTTTTCATTTTTGAACCAGGGAAAAATATTCAAACAACTGAATTTTGAAAACATGAAAATTCATCATGATGAAATGCTACTATAAGATAAATAGGCTCGATACATCGCATGAAGTGCTGCCAAAACTGTGATTGCAGTTTCTGAATATTCATTTTATTTTTGTATTATTTGATATAAATCTGTAGAACGATATGAGGTCGTTGACGGAGAAAAGTATTTCGCTACAATAGCCTTAGCAACTAGAGGAAATTATAATTTCTTTGTTTTACTCTAAATGTAATTTTAATACAGTTTATTGCATTTTTTATAGCACAATAACTATAAAAATCTAAAAAATTGCAAAGTAGGTATGTCATCGTTGAAACCTGCCAACGGTTTATTCAGGTTATCATTTTTTATCAATGCACCAATTCGGTGTGGTATTATCTAGCGTTTCGCATGCGTTCAAGGGTAAAGTCTGTGCCGGGACGCACACATGCATGCAGCGATGTATGTGTGTAGACTGGTATAAACTATACCTATATACCTAGGCCTATTGTGTGCTGCATTCACATGTGTTAGTGCTTGCCTGTGTGGGTGCGTCAGTGACGGCGGGTAACTTTTTCGCTTGCAGATATAGTTGCTATGCCCGAAATATAACACGGATGAATTTCGCGTCAATGTTAATTGCTAGGCATTACACTGAGCGGCGTCGGCGCCGATGTCAGACGGCAGGCAGCGCAAGCGCGCCACCCGCGCGTTTTTGATAATTTATGTAAACTATTATGAGCTACATAGAGCGCTGAAAAGGATTTTTTATTTAATTTAAACCTGCTGATCTTTGTCCGATCTAATTTTTTTTTAAAGATTTGTTTTAATAAAATAATCCGCAACACTTGAATGAGTTAGAAATTCCCACAATCATTGGTTCCTACACGATAATTTACACGAAGAATTTTCATTGTGGTTGGGTCCCACATAAGATGTTTAGACTAATCTATAAAATAATAATTATTATAAATACATTATGTTATATTGGTTTAAAATAAATCTTAGACAATAGTCTCTTTCCGACAGTCATTTAAAAAAAAATCTTAGGGAAAAGAAAAATCATTTTAATTTCTTTGCCGTTTGACGTCCAGTCACAACTTCGAGTAGTTTGTATACCTTAGTAATAATTCCTATCGTAGTACATTGTTTTATGTATTTACCGATATAATAGGATGCAGTTGTGTATATAATAAGGTGTTTCTATTAGCGGACGAGCTCTTCATCACATGTTTGTTTTCGTTTACACCTTTCCTGTCCCACGACAACGTTGTGATGTAATTATACATCACTGGAAACATAACACAATTAATGTACTAAAGAAATTAGTGCAATGACAGTGGTATGGGCCCCAACTTATGATTTGTAAGGTCTTGGCTGGGGTCGAAACCCCTGCGATACACATTACTTTATGTAATTTATTTCATCACTACAACTTTCAAAACGGTTAAGGAAAACATCGTGATGGTCTAGAATCAAACATTCAAAGACATGTGACATCTACCAACGCGCAGTGGGCCAGCGTGGTGGATTATGGTCCAATTATTCTCAGATGGAAGGCCTGCTGTCCAGCAGTGGGAACATATCTATTACCCAGTACATTGTGGGTCAGTTAGACCAAATATAATGTACCTTTATATTTTTTTAAACAGCTGCATCCGGTTTCCGGTAAGACTGAATCGAAGGATCGCAGTTATTTTATTTTATAATTTTAATTTTAGTCAATTTTTATCAGTTATTTTGTCATATTTTTCCTGATAATTTTAATACACAAAAAAAAAACAAAATGAAAGATATTTCCGTTAACAATGTATAACATAGGTATATTTAATCTTGCTGGTTTGGTGTCATGGTAAAAATTGTTTATAGCCATAAATACTTACAGCCCATGAAAGTGAGTTTGATGATTCTACCACGCTAAAAAAAAAGTTCACATCGAGTTGCCTATATTCACAGTATTTTTTCCAGAAGCTCTAGCATTTTTTTGGCGAAAAGCAGAATAATTATAATTCATAGATTTAAATATATTATTCAGCTTAAATCTTACAATATAAATAAATTCAAAATATTAAGTAAACATTTTTCACAATGGGAACGTTAACATTACCGGCGGGTATACTCTGCATATTATATCCAGAACTAGTTTCGTTTTATCATTCGGGTCGGCACGAAATATATATGTAAAATAATGTTCCCACTGTTGGGACAGAAACCGCGTCCAATATTTATGAAAGATATTATGAAATTCACATTAAAATCTTCGATTGTTTAGTGATAAGGATACTCTCCTTTTGCTCAGAAAGTATATTCCGTTATTATACTGCTGAGCCACCCTACTCTGAAAATAGCTCGACAGTATTAAATATGAAGGTGACTGCTTAGGGTGCATCGAACTTAAACGTACCCTTATATAAGGGATAAAAAATATCATTTTTTCTAGAAACAAAACTACCTACGGAATGTAAGTTGAATTATTAGTTTCTAGCTGTTGCCAGCAGCATCGCCCCTATCGAAAATTATCCCATAGGAACGTCATACCAGGATGAAAAGTATCCTATGTGTTAATCTAGGTTTTAAACTATCTATGTACCAAATTTCATCTCAACCAGTTAAGTAGTTTTGCGTGAATGAGTAACGAACACACGTCCTCACAAACTCCAGGAGTGGTAAATCCCCACCGACACCTCGGCTGTCTCACCGTCTCAAGGAGACCATGACACAGTCGAGCTAGTGTGGGACTCGAACCCACTAAAACCCACTCCTGCCTTGCCAGTGTCCCTCCGCTGTAGGAATGCGGAGACCTTTTTATCAATTTCATTTTCACGTCTGCAGACCGCCGAAGAGGCCTTTTTGAGTTGACAATTTCTACGATCAAAAATACATTTTTTAATTTACTGTTGTAATTTTTACCCAATGATGCACTCTGAAACATAACTCCGACGAACGTTTCTCCGCTAAACGATTCGCCGACACAACGATTCATTCATAGGCAATTCGACGACAAAATCTTTCACCGAAGAACGATTCGTCGACAAAGTCATGGTTTGACATTATAATACTTGTAACTAAATCCGACATCAGGGGCACCCCGAGGTTCGGTTAGTTAGGTTCCTTTAAACCCTGAACACAGGAATAGAAGCCCCGCGCAGCGGAGCTCCGTCTAAATGGCTTTATTTATACAATACTTCATGAAACACAATATTCATGACTTCATCTTTCTGTCGGCAAAAAATTCGTCGTGGAAAGGTTCCGTCGTCGAACCGTCCAGGAATTAATCGTTGTGTCGACGAATCGTTCAGCGGACAAACGTTTGTCGGAGTTATGTTTCAAAATCATTTTTGGCTCGGTATCGATTGTAGATCACACCCCAAGTATTCTTTATAAAATTTTCAGTTTGCAAATTTTCCGGTTAATGTTGGCTTACAAGTTCAACGCCTCATAATATGTTTGTTCTATCATTGTTAGTGCCTGAAACACGTGTATGCTATTATCAATGATTATTATAAGAAATTTCAACAATCACAAATGCATTCAAATAACGCGTGGTTTAGAATTTGACTATTATTTTGTTTAAAATTTTAAATTACCAATTGTAAAAAAATCTCGAATCGGTGAAGGAAAACATCGTGAGGAAACCGGCATGTTCTAGAACCAAAAATTCGAAGACATGTGACATCTACCAACCCGCACTGGGCCCGCGTGGTGGAATATGGCCCACTCCCTCTCACAGAGAGGAGGCCTGTGTCCCAGCAGTGGGAACATTATAGGCTGATGATGATGTAACATTAATAATGCAGCATCGTACATAATGATGACAGTATCAATAAATGACAGTGTCAATTTATAATTGCTCGTGACTGTATTAGAAGCAAAAGAAAAATAACCTATCAAAATTATAACTTTTTTTCAGTAACGCTATATTACCCTAATTATGCAAAATCTAGTTTCATTGCGTATGTCTTCAAAACGACAAAGTAAAGAACTAGTTTAATTACTCAATATAAATGTAGTATTTTAGACCCAGACATGCATTTGTAATTAAATACTTTGTCTAACTTATTCAGGTAGAACATTACGTTCGTTAGTTCTATTTTTTATCAAAGATGGTTTCAAGCAATACGTCTTATGGTATCGTCCGTGTGTTGGTCAATTACGTTTCTTCTGTGATTAAAAGCAACCGCTTTTCACGTAAAATTAACCATGTAATTAAAAAACTATAGAGCCGACGGCTTCAGTCTAGACAGTTTGCATTCCTAGCATTTGGTTTTAAAGTGCCTACGGATGATTGAGCTGTACGAAACTATTATTTTTGATTTGATAATTATTGTGCTGTATTATAGGTCTTCCGATTTTTGTTTCACTACGTTTTATTGACTAGATTTTTGATTATAATATATACAGTGGATTTTTATCAGAAATAGTTTAAAATACAAGATTTTTTTAATAAGACTTTTTAAATTATTATGCAGAGGAAAAACAAACATCAGTTTCATTTCTTTTTCTATTATGTTATTTATATTTTCAGCTTAAAAGTCATATTAACTAAATAAGGATATCTACACTGTTTAAAGTAAATATACAACACTATTAATTAAAAATAATAAATTAATACTATTAATTATTGGTTACAAAACATATAAAAACTAATATAAATTATTTTTTACATCTTTTTAATGCGCCTGAAGAAGAATGTGTAAAAATAGTTTCGTGGACATGCTAGAAATTGTTGGATATTTTTGTTTTTTTCATGAGGCGACGATCCGTGCTGCAATATCGGGTCGTGTCAAAATATAATGTCAGTAACCGCTAAGGAAACCAAAGCTATTTGAAAACTTTAAGCTCAATCGGCTACGGGGAACTGAATTTAAGGTATTCAATAAAGTTTGTTCCATATCTGATCTATCGGGGTGCGTTTAATTTTTTTTTATCTGACTTACTCATATAGCCAAACCTGGAATTACTACTTATTAGTCTTAAAAATATTTGTTCCGTTCGGGAATCGCACCCGTCATCATCATCTGCCTAGCCTTTTCCCAACTATATTGGGGTCGGCTTCCAGTCAAACCAAATTCAGCTGGATATCAGTATTTTACATGGAGCGACTGCCTGTCGGACCTCCACAACCCAGTAACTGGGTAATACGATACCCCATGGTAAGACTGGTTGTCAGACTTTAGAGCTTCTGACTAACAGTAACGACTGTCGAAGATCTACAAATGACAGCCGGGACCAACGGCTTTACGTGCTTTCCGAGGCACGGAGGAAACTCGCTATGATAGATGGTCACCCATCCACAGACCAACCTCGGCAAGCGCGGCTTAACCCGGAAGATCGGCCTGTGCGGCTGTAATTATTTAGCCACAAGCTAATCGCACCCGTACAAACCAGTATTTCACGAAAAATACGCCTTTGAATATTTTGTGGTATATTTTATTATTGCTCGTGACTGTAAATCTCAATGCTCGGCAATACATCTTCAATTCCTGTGTTTTCCGCATTAAACGTTACAGATTCGAACGGAATACTTTATGCGCTCAAGTCAATATACCATTAACACTTTTATGACATAATACATACAATACGTATAGAACCTGAAATATTTAATACTACTGAAAATAACAGAAAATTCGATCACATAATTTGACTATAATTAAATAAAAAAGTAGGAATAAAAAAATTTAAGAAATAAAGGAAAATATTTGAACATTTTGAAAATGTCCATTTTATCTAGGTAATCAATGCCTTTTATTACTGTTCTATACTATGTAAACCGCATCTGGTTCAAACATCCATAACGTGCGTGAGTATCAACCTTTTTTGGCATAAATAGTTCTAAACAAATTATAGTTACGGGCAAAAAGCTACTACAAAGTCATGCGCAAACGCAACCTTAACCAATTACCTGAAGTAGCAGGCTCGTATTAATTTGAACGTCTGTAAAAATGATTGTTATTGTTACAACATCTATTTTTATACAAATAACTAAGTCATTTTATAACAGAGTTGCTAACCAAAATCAATAGTAACATAATTAGACTAGTCATCGTCCAGGGTCCGAAATTCGACCATAATTCATAAAAATTTCAGGTTTACTTACGTTTTTTTCAAGCTCAATTATCAATAAGCACTATGTTAATCGATGAGAGTTTTAAGCTGTCTAATAAAAGTTTAATTAATTGAGGTTTCACTTTGAGATTTGATTTTCAGTGTCTCAAACTCATGGTAGGAAATGTTCATTTACCACCACGTGTTTAATTTTAAATACGTAATGATAAAACTTTTAGCTTTTTGGGCACTTCTGTAATTCACGGGTGTAATTTATCTATAATATGTATGTATTCAGAAATATAAGTATGTTTATCAGTTGTCTAGTACCCATAACACAAGCTGCTTAGCTTAGGACTTGATGGCGTTGTGTGATAGTTGTGAAATATTATTATTGTTACTTCTCCACATAAACTTCATCCGTGCCCTTATTCATGTTCGTCCGTTCGCTCAATGTTCGTAAACAGTTGTATGGAGTTTTGAAACATAAAAAAAGCATTAAGTAATCAGCATTTTTTGAACTTCAATATATGTATTATAAAATTCAATATACTATCAAATACACCAAAGCATGTTTCCATCGTGACTTCGTAATGTTTTAGCTGGGAAGAAGTTGCGGAATAAACCAGGAACCAACTACAAGCAGAAATATGTATACGAGATCTTCTGGTTGCAACCGTGACAGCAAGACTCACTAGTTGACTTTACAAAATTTCTAGTAATAAATACTAAGTCCTTGTTATCTCTACTACTTACTTAGTATTTATTACTAAGTCCTTGTTATATCTTCTACTTACTTAGTATTTATTACTAAAAATGTTGTAAAGTCAACTAGTGAGTGAGTCTTGCTGTCGCGGTTGCAACCAGAAGCTCTCGTACAGGTAGCTAGACATTTCTCTGCGTGTATTACACTTGAAACTTATTACTAAACAAACCTTAGAAAAAGGAATGTGCGGTCTTATTTATAAAAATCTTTGACAAACTATTCATCCTAAAAATATAGATACTATTAACTGAAGTTCTAAACAAAGTTACATGAATGAGTGAGTAAATAATTAAGTAACTCTCTAAGGCAATGTGTCAAGAAACCGATCGATCGGTTATTATTAAATAATTATCAATTATTTCGGACAATGGTCCTAATAAATAAACGAACAGATTTAACGCGTTCTTAAAATTACCTACATCATAACTTAGCTAGGCGTAATGACGGGGCCCCCCTCTCAGAGGGCCAAAGCCTGCCGGGGTCGCGGGATTATTTCCTTACCGTGACTCCGGAAATGAAAGGGCTATTGAAGGACACCGTGGATTTTAGTCAGTAGAAGTCTGACAGTCCCTCCCGCCCTGCCCGGGGTGGGAGGACTCATTTGATGATATTACCACGCTAAAAAAAATAAAAAAGGCGTATTATACGGGAAACAACAGAAGAAGTTGCGCCGATCCCAAAGAAATGATATTATTATTAGTGTTCTAGAAATGCTGACCCAAAAATCTGATTCATTGCACCCATATAATAGTCACCGCCAAATAAGTCTGGAATAAAGGTCATTAATAATGCATCGTTCGAATTTCAAAATAAAATATAAGGTCAAGATGGCCTCTTACCACGATACGTTGCTTTTGGTCGTTCTACGACATTTTCTTTACATTTTTTCGAATGGTTTTGAAATATTGCAATATATTGGTACACGGGGGTCAACGTATTTTATTCCATCCGCTTATCTGGCGGAAACTATACTTATATAGCTTTTCTTCTTGTTAGAAACATTACCTATTGAGTCTTCCCGCCTTGGAGCGGAAAGGCCCGTCAGAATCGTCTAACTTTGAAATTCTTCCATAATTCATTTATTCTAACTTAATTCATTTAAAACTACATTAATTCATTTAATTTAAATAAAGATACTCGAAGATTGACTTCAATAAGACATTTGACATTTGGTGTATGGCAAACGATATGGAAGAATAATGCTGTTTTTATTAATTTAATGTACTTGTAAGGCTTTAGTTAAATATAAGCTTTATGCGCCCATTTTCCGCATAAACTTTTACTGTGTTTTTTAAAGGAAACAGATATAAAATGTTTAATTCACGTTTCAAGGTATATTTTTATTAAAAACAAGTTTGTTCTCGTAAGTTAAAAACTGTATTAGTAAGTAACAGGTAGTTTTGGAACTACATTTCAAATTACGTTAATTCTATTTCTAATAGTTAGTGACGTTATCCTGAAGTTTATATTCCTGCCATAACGTGACCGAAATCGCGGGTAAAAGCTATCGTTTTATAAATAAATAAGTAAACTTTGCCTTAAGCTTTAAAACATAGTTTTCTTAAGTCTCGGTTCAAAGGAATGTGTAACTGGTAAAGAAAAAAGTTCACTATTTATTTTATATCGATCCTTAAAGTTTTATACATTATTATTTATAATAGTTTTTAGATTTAAAGAGGTACAAGTAAGTGTACCTAATTAAAATCTGTGTTCCATTAAGCTTATTGTTTTCTTCAATTTATTATTCAAAGATATTTTTTCCTTTCTTGGTTGTCTTGGTGTAAACTTGTAATGAAAAATACAGGTATTCAGCTGCATCCGAAAATACTAAAAACCGGCCCTGTAGCAAGTAAAATACCTTTCTAAATAACGAAGATTTCTTCTAAAAGTACATATTTCTTTGTCTTAGAATACCAAATAAAAGTTCACAAGTTATTTTTTCTTGAATTTTCATTCAGCAACGGGTAGTTCTTTCAGGGTTTTCATTTCACGTTTTGTTTTGTAATAAAATATTTTCTTTGTTATAAATGCATTTTACAACTTATTTATTTATTTTTTAATTTTATACATTCAGTTAATTTTTTTTTTTATTTCTATAGGCAGATAAACTTCAAACCAATTATATTATCATAATATAAACTTGCGGAGTTCTAAAAGATAATGCCAACAACTAATCATCGTGTGTCAAAAGTATTATCAGATAACGTGTTCATTTTTCGTGATGTAATTATTATAAAATAGACAATGTTATGATATGATCAGTAAACATTTATTAGCACTATACCGTACCACAATTATTTATTGATAAAGTATCCATTTATAATTCGGAATATTAATAATTAAGTACTTTTTAAAACAGAAAAGATTTTGATCCATATCAATTTGGTTCTCAGTTATCAATTACTTATCACCACATTTATTCATTGATAAAACAATCCGTCCATTGAAATTTAACATAATTAATTTTGACAACAAAATAATTATCTTGAACTATTATTAGCTTGGTTTAAATTATCATTTTTTTTTTGGCAAATCGATTTCTACAATAAAAATCATTTACTATAATTTTTGTCTTAAAAGTCAGCGTTTCAGTCAGCCTTAAAAGCGTTTTAAAAGTCAAAATACAGTTACTTTCGTTTTGATGTTTTAACTATCACGTTTTCAGTATTAACAACCCCTATACAGTTTTCAAAGTTCAACTTAAAGTTCCAGCAAAAGACGAAACACCTTTAATAGAGTTCAAGTAAAAGTTACAACAACAAAAGTGTTTTCATAGCTAATTTTTCTAAGAATTATTTGGTACATTAAACACTGATTAACACCAGACATATTATTATTACTGGTAGCATATAACAAATATTTACTAGGAATAAACCTACTATAAACTTATGAAGTTTGAGTGAGCTTAATCTTAATCATTCCAAATGGAAATATGTTCTGAATTTCATGTTGATTACAAATGTTAAAGCATTTATAATCAACATAGAATTAAAAACATATTACGTAGAGAAGTTTATAGATTTTTTTTTTTTGCAAAAAACTTTACTTAATAGGTAATCTCTAAGACAGTAAAATACACATGATTTAAAAAAAAAACATAAATATATCCGTTTCAGTTTGCTTTCCTTTGTTGTAAAGCATGTCAAACTAATTTATAAGTTACAAAATTATTTATTTTAAGTTGGCAGAGGTCTTAAAAATGAATGATTGCTAAAAGCTATACAGTAAGTTTTTAAAATTGAAAGCTTCAGAGCCTCCAAGTTTACTATTTAAAATGATTACAAATTATTTGAAACTCTACGTAAAATCATCTATGGGTTTGTTGTTCGAATAATTGTAAAACAAAGAAGTTTTCTTTATTCATCTATTTACCATTCGCTCTGAGCTTTTAATATTACTCTTTCAAAATTAAACTTAAAGTTTACACACTAATCAATAAACGCAGAAAGTTCCAAGCAGTACTGCCTTTACGTTAACCATGCATACATTTATAACGATTAACTTTGCCATAACTTCAGACTAAGTTAATACTTAACTGTTTCCTTTACTACAAGAACCCTTAAAAAAAACTACTATAGAAGTCGATCAATCATCTATGTTGTCCGAAAATCTATCTGCATGATAAGAAACAAAAGCAAATTGTCTATGCCATAAAAGGCCTAGGATTAAAACAACTTTTATCTATAGCAACAGTTAGTCGGAAACAAAGACAGGACAATGCTCTTATAGCTTAAAAAATAGATTCACTTGTTTTATGACAATTCCATTCTTCTATGGCACATTCCATTAATTACCCAGTTGTAATCAAACTCAAATGGTTTCAGAACGAAAATCTATTTCTAGCGGCAATGAGGACTTGAAGACAAGTCATTAACATGTGAAAGATTTAATTAAAACATCTCTGCTAACCAATGACATAAGTTTGAAAACATAAAATTGGGGGTAGACAAAGACAGTTTTTCAGTTTCCTTTCATGGAAACGGTAAAATTTGAAAGTTCTAGTTGAAAGCCGCTCGGTATTTTGAAGCCACTCAACAATGCAATGCAATTCACATCGATATAATCGTTTAGCCAAAGGGTAAACCCATCGCTACATAGACGGGAGGTAGTATTTTTTCCAATTCCTAATGTCACGCGATGTATGCGACGGACTAAAGCTGCTTTTTAAATATTGACTGTACGTGCGATCGTTGTACCCTCGTATATGCGACACGCACAGTTCCACCTGCATGCACTTCTCTTCGGTCAATAGTCTACTCATAACAAACTTATTAATTAACCAATATATTAAACCAATTGTATATTTATTCTAGACAGTAAATAACAACTAGAAACAGTCCAATATCACTGTATGCTCCGCCCGGTGCGTTGTCATCTTATTGATCAACACTGACTCACGGTCGATTTTTTGCATTAAACACATCTATATATTCATATGTTTGTATTGCTACTATTAAAGAAAAAAACCGAGTCAGACCATCTAAGATCAGACCGTCCATTACTACGAAGGATAACAAACTAGTTTGGCGCTAAATACACAAAGGCGGGAAAACAACTCCTAAACACCTAAGAAAGGCGCTAGATCATAACGATCTTCATCGATTCAAATATTTGTTGGATTCAGCTTTGATTTTCTTCAGGATGCATGTGTTTTCGGGGAAACTGTTTCACCAAAAATGGCCTGTTGGAATTTAACATGAGTCAGTGGCTCGTGGCGAGTGGGTTCTCACGTGTTTTCGACCTACCTATGTGTTACTGTAGTGTGCGCGAACAGCTGAAGTACAGGGGTGCGCTAGGGCGCGCTGGATCGTCGGCGGGCGGCGCACTAACACTCACATTCAAATATTCGTCTAACCTTGATGCGAATCGGCGCACTCCGGGTTCCATCCGACGACTGTCGTCAATACAGACGGGCTGAAGGGCTCGCTTCAGGTGTAACAGTGAAAGTGACACTTGTGAGGATATTGCGGATCGCGGGGTCGTGTCGCGGCGCGGGCGTCGGCGTCGGGCCGGGCGGCAGGCGCATCGGCGCGCCGCCACCGGCGGAGTGTCGCGGGGCTGCGGCGCGGCGGCCGCGCTACATGTCACTGTGCGGCGAGCGCGCTCCTCGCGCCGTGGTCACCGACTCTCAGTGGCGTCGCCGTCCTACTGTCTGCCCGTCGGCCGGGACGGCGGCGCGCGTTGCACCGCCCCGCTGCACTCCGCCTGCCCCCCTGGCGCTATGCCCCCCTCGCTCGGCCCCCCTCCTCCCGTCGCACTACACCCGCCCCGCCCCGAAGAATTTTCCGCATCGGGCGGGAAAAATCGATTGTGCAGCGAGCCCCGAATAATTTCGGCAAGACGCACGGCGCCCTTGCGTCCTCTCCGGCGGCCGGCGCTGCCGCCGAGCTCGCCGCGACGGTCAAGCGCATCGCCTTTCACTGTGCGACGTCGCCGAGCCGCACGGTGTGCGCTGCCACTTAGCCGCTGTGCTATCTCTCGCTACTATTCGTTTATATAATATCACTGATATTATAAACATGTTATTGCCAAGGTTAGATAAAAAGCCACAAAGATATAAAACGGCATAATTTTTATCACTTCCAAAAAGCCGAAGATAAACTATCTGAAAATTGTGCATGTGCATTCAATAGTCACATTTCAGTTTTGACCTTCACGTCTACTATTCATATTTGATTCTTTTGTGACTAGCGCTACTAAACGACTAAACTAATGGCTGAATATTATAATGCAACAGGAAGAATCCTTGGAAACAATGTTTTGCATGTTTTTCTTTAATACGTTTATTGTTCGGTAGAGGTAGCCAAGCGAATTTCAACATACTCAAAAAGTTGTTTAAAATTGGTTACGCCGCAATCATTTGCATTACAACAGGATATACTATTTTATGTTTATAACAACAATGTGTTTGAAAAATGGTAGAGTAGGTTAGGTTTGTATTATACCTATTTAAACTATTTCTTCTAACGCAAGCTTAGCACTTGATATACTCAACTGTTTTGGGAAATCTTAGCTTAAGTTTTCAAAGAACTGGTTCCAAAGACCTCGGAAATGCACTGCATAACTTATGTAAGTTGGGTATAACAAAACAATTAAAAAAAGACACGTATGCCAGTACTTTATTACGTGCAAGTAGTAAAAGACGAAGGAAATTGTGCTCGTAAACGATGGACTAACTACCTGGAATCTTTGAACTTTACCTCCTGAATGACTGAATTTTAAGATTGAATTTCCTGAAAAAGTGGTGATTAGGAATTTGAACAGAAAAGGCACGCACACGAATGATCAACAGCAGAGATGATATGTTCAGAAAAAAAGGAGATTACTGAAATGGCAATCAAAAGCAATTCATGAAAGTAATTACATGCCATAATATAAGGTCTGAAGGATGCAATGATATTTGTGTGTAAGTAGCTGAAAAAAACACTTTTAACATTTCTACAAAGTAGATGTCTCATCTAGTTTGTAGAAATGTTAAAAGTGTTTTTTAACGGTGTTTCGTACCTGACTACTCTGAAAAGCAACAGCCGAAACAAAGTCAGAGGTCACATTTCCTTTTAAAATCCAGACGATATTATAGACATGGTGATTCACATATAAAGTTCAACCCTCGAACTTTATTTGTGGAAACTAGGAACGCTTAAGATTCCTCAAAGTTTAATATTGCATGTATTTTTGCCGCCACATGTGTTAATACTCTTTTCTTTTTGTCTTCAAATATGACTTTTCCAGTTTGAAGGTCGGATGCAGTGGCGCTGCTAGGCGGGGCGAAGCGTACCCTAGCCCCCAACCTCGCACCTGAAGAGGCCTCACACCTGAAGGGGCCTCGCACTTCGAGAAAAAAGAAATAATATCGACAGCGGCGATCACAAGTTTTTAAGCAGAACGTAGAATTATAAATTGTGGTGTCCGATGAGTGGGAACTAAAAGAGCCAGAGAAACACAATCACATTTGGTATAGATGACTTGGGAGAACAAGTCATCTTACAAGAATGAGGCCTCGCGCAAGCAGAAGGGTAGGTCATATTTTTCGTCCTGAAAGAAAAGGGCTTTGCAGATTGCCCCCCCCCCCCCCCCCTCCCTCTAGTATCGGCCTTGATACGCCACTGGTCAGATGTGTTGTTAAAACGGACATTATAAGACTTCGTAAGTTTATCTTCGCCGTTTGCAGTAACAACTGGGTCTGAAAAACAAAAGTCTTATATTTTATGAAAAGAGGTCACTTCCTCTCTTTTCATAGACAACAGTGATAATTTATTTATGATTTCTTCATATTTATTTTTCGATTATCTTTGACTAGTAGAATTTTTTACAGTAATAAAACGAAGTGCCGTACAGACACTGAATTCCATATACATCTTCGTAATCAAACGGTTACTGCGATCGATCTGTTGATAACAGTCGACTAAGACCTAGACAGAGAAAACTCTCCGTGGCATAGAAAGTGCGTTAGACAGTTGGTTCCGGCCAGCTTTTGTAGGATCTCAGACGGTTGTTGACAAGGCATCGGAAACCCGAAATTCCGTAAATTTTTACGAAGAGGTTTTGTGTTACCAAGTAAGAGTGGTGTTGATCTGTTAGACACTGTAACCTATTCTATGGGTGTCTACTTTCTAAGTTCGTCAACTTTAACAAGGGAACGGATACAGATCTCTATACAGTACCCTTAGCACGAGTTTTCAGTATTTGAGACGTAAAGTAAACTGGAACTTTGACAATTTCAAATTTGCAATTTTCAAGGAAAAAATTAGTTCCTTCTTCACACACCAGAGGCGCTGTTCCATTTTTTCATAAAAGAAACGCTGTAAATATTATACAGTAAAAAAGTGAACATTCGTGCTAAGGGTACAGATCTCGATAGTCGACACAGATCGATTTTGACGTAAGTTACGGTCGTCTGACCGTAAATTACGTCAAATACGAAATTATGGATGGATAATACCGCCACGACAAAAGTCATTTTAACGCAGCGCTAGTGTTTGTCATTGTCATTACATGAAATTGCATTTAAAAATGTGGTACACTGCTACCACCCGCAGGTCATGAGAGCTGGTGCGGAACTTAAGGCGCGGGCCACATAGGCCCCCAGTTATATTGAAAGTTTAGTCTTAGATGATTTGGATTTTTTTCTTTAGGTAATAAAATATTTTTATACATAAGGCCACATTTCCATCATACAAGTTACTTGTATACAAGTTATACGTGTTAAAAATTGCAATTTGTGTTTTATTTCAATTCAAGCAACATAAATACCATTGTGACATCATAATGAAAAACTTGCCTAATAGATACGCGCTTTAAATGCTACAAAACACAGTAGGAATGCATTGAGGATGATAATTATATGAAAAGTTCGCAATAAAAGTTCTTCTCGTATGTGACTCTAACTAAGTACTTACCGACATAATTTTTAAACCATTTGTTTAAAAAAAACTGTAATCGTTCTGGTAGTTTTCGAAAATGTAATTGCCAAAACCTGTAAGCAAAAACATAAATTATATTCAAAGACTAATAAAAAAAATGCACCAGACGTTTGTTTTTTTCATTCACAAAAACAAGTTAAGTAAGTTTCGTAACTGTTCTTATGCAGTTACGAAACTAAGTTAACTTTTGCTTATTTTAAATTATCTTTCCTAACTCGATATTTGAAGTTAATTTGTTAATTATCGCGACATCGATTGCGCCAACGCCGCCTGTAAAATTGAAACGGTGTTTTCAGTTGCCAGTTTCACAAGAAAAAGTAGATCATCATCAGCCTATTAATGTTCCCACTGCTGGGACACAGGCGTCCTCTCTGTGAGAGGGGGTGGGCCATAATCCACCACGCGGGCCCAGTGTGGATTGGTGGATGTCACATGTCTTCGAATTTTTGGTTCTAGGACATGCCGGTTTCCTCACGATGTTTTTTTTCACCGTTTTCAGAGCAGTGGTGATGAAATAAATTACACAAAGTAAGGCCCTTCGTACACAAGGCGACTCAAGTCTCCGATACCTTACGACTTCGGTATCCAAGCGGCTATCGCAATACACACCCATAGAGGTTCGTACGCAGGCACGCGTCAATGAATACCAAAATCGTAAGGTATCGGAGACTTGCGTCGCCTAGTGTACGAAGGGGCTAATGCGCCAGCCGCGATTCGAACCTACAATTCGTAAGTCGGGGCCGATACCACTGGACCACCACTGAAGAAAAAGTAGATAATCCTACAAAAATACAAGCATTAATTTACCTAGCCTTATGTGGGTGTCTGGCCGTCCAAGGCAGGGTGGAAAGCGCGTTGTGTTCCAGGTGCACTTGAAAGAGCTGTCAGCAGTCTGTCGGGGAGCCCTTAGAGGGCCAGAACCTGCCGGGGTCGCGGGTCTAAGTAGGTAACCGTGACCCCGGAACATAAAGGGTTATTGACGGACTAAAAAGTGCCTTGCATCCCGCCGTGGGTAGCTTTTGCCTAATAGGGAAAGTTAAGAACTATCATGTTCTTCCTTCATCAGTTTCACATCTGTTTTCCAGGAAAGATTACGCAGAAATACCAATTAGTAATAGGTAGGTACACCTTGCGTCCAAGTTTCAGCTAAATAGCCTCATCCGACTCAAGTACTTCAAAGTTTGGGATAGTTTTAAACATACAGGAAACAGCCCCCCTAGACAAGTCGCAAACGATAATCGTTAACGCTCGGTTCTCCCCAACAGCTTTTCAACCTTATTCCTTCGAGTCTTTAGTTGAAAATCTATTGAAGATTTCATGGCGTTGTCGTTCGTGCCAGTCGCTAACACTTAGAAATCCTAAATAGATTTTCAACTAAAGACTCGAAGGAATAAGGTTGAAAATCTATTGGGGAGAACAGATCGTTAACGATTATCGTCTGCGACTTGTCTAGGGGGGCTAATCTTCCCTAATTACATAGATCAGGATGCGGCGCATCGAATTTGAATCAAAAAACTATCACCACATGTCGACAACAAAGCCGGCAGCTCAAGTAAAAACTTTAACAAGTTTCCGGATTTAATTTTATCGAACAGGAAAACTTAGGTTTTACTCAGATGTGAGTCAGTCAATCCGTGCGCCAATGATGATAATAAACACTTGAAAAGTATTACAAGAGTTCTTTACAAAAACATCGTAAGGCACCTCAACGACTACTAAACATTAAAAGTTAATACCTACTGTTTTTTTTTACTGTCTCTATGGACAAACTTATATATGCTAGCTTCACATGGCATGTAATGTTAGAGTCACGCCGAGACCCACCCCGGCGTGCGCCCGCGACTCTAAAAATACGACGCGACGGTCCTGACGTCTTCGGATTGGACACTGCAGGCCGAGCTGCGCCGAACCACACGGGTCAACCGCCGAATCCAATTCGGTTGGGCAACGTTTGGGAAACCACGCAAAGACTTTTCGTCCGACATACATACTTCAGTGCCTCAAGACGAAAGTCTTCAACCAATGTATGCTACCAGAGATGACTTACGGCATCGAAACGTGGTCTTTCACTATCGGCCTGATCTCAAAGCTCAAAGTTCTCATATTGTTCTCGCAGAGAAACACCGAGCATAGCCCTCTCCATAGCTCGTTGAGCTATGGAGAGGGCTATGCTCGGTGTTTCTCTAAGTGGTCGAATCCGAAATGAGGTGATCCGTAGACGAACTAAAGTCACCGATATAGCCCACCTACTCTTAGCACGGTTTTTATATTTGAGACGTAAAGTAAACTGAAACTTTGACAATTTCAAATAGACAATTTTCAAGTAAAAAATTAGTTCTTTCTTCGCACACCAGAGGCGCTGTTGAATTTTTTCATACAAGAAATGCTGTAAATACCTACTGGAAAGACGCTGTTAAGTAAAAGGGTGAAAACTCGTGCTAAGGGTACTGATTAGCAAGCTGAAGGGGCAGGCCATATTGGTCGCAGAGCCGATGGCCGATGTGGTCGAAAAGCACTAGAGTAGAGACCTCGGACTAGCAAGCGCAGCGTAGGACGTCCACCAACAAGATGAACAGACGACCTTATTAACGTCGCCGGAAGACGCTAGATGCAGGTCGTTTCCAACCGGATATGTGGTATGATGATGATAAGAAATATCTTATATCCCAATAGTATCCAGAACAGAGTTCCAGCTGACCTGGTTCTCGTGCGAATCGAAGTCGAATTTTACTTGGCCTGACTTACGAGAAACATTCTGGGACGCGTGCTGGTCTACGAGCTTTTTGAATTCTTCCTGCCATTCGTCATTCTAAACACTGAAATTGTGTTCGCTAAAGCATTTTAAAAGCAGTAAAGTAAAATTTCTGTGCTTACCTAGAAATGTCAGAATAGTACGTAGATAAATAGTGCATTAGGTATGACTATTTTGCATCAAAACGGTTGGCGTCAGAACAATTTAACATAGTCTGTAAATCCTAAGGCGGAAGCACATTTCACGCCGATTCTGCCTAGAATAGTAGCGGCCACATTTGTGTGGTTTATCGTTTCAGCGTATACCGCAGATAACGAGTTGTACATTATGTGCAGCAACTTCTCGCTGTGTCAGCCCTAAAGGTTTCCATCTACGTAATACAGCTAGTGTGCAAGCTGTGATCTGACGAATATTAATTACTGCATACTTATGGAACACTTCTTTTGAAATCACTTAGTTAATAAACTGAAGTTTAACTGCACCGGAAAACTTTCACTTAACGATTTGTGTAATACCTGACAATAGAATAAGAAAATAGAACAATATTTAATTCTTTTACAGCAACTGCATCGCAAATTACCGGGTTCAAATTAAAAACTTAACTTAATCTAACAAAAAATATTGCACTCATAACATAGTAAAAGACAAAATCTGGACAGCTACATGCCATGAGGGTAAACATAAACAATAACACCCTTCATTTAGATATAATAATAGTATACATAGATAAAGCTCCTGTAATTGCGAAAAACGCGCTTGGCCAAGATTCCGTGCCGGTGAGTGTATATGCTAGCTTCACATGGCATGAATAATGTTAGAGTCATGTCCGAGAGTGCGGGGCAGTGGTCCAACTAGTTGGAATGGGTCTTAACTAGGGGCAGTTGTACAACTTTCAAAAATAGTTGGACCACAGCACCTTTTGAGATTCTGCCGTGTAATTCATTTAAAATAAGTTGCACACGCCTAAAAGACTCAACTGTATACATTCATTAATAAGTATAGAATTTAGTACACGACTTTTAAAATTCGTATGTTGTTATTATCATTAGTCACAATGTACTTAGTTTTAGCAAAAAAAATAGATACATCATGGTGCTAACTTCGGAACAACTCCAACCCTGGGTCCTTAGGATATGCTGACACTATAAAATCAAACATAGATACCTAGATAAATAGTGCATTAGGTATGATTATTTTGCATCAAAACGGTTGGCATCAAAAATTTAACATAGTCATAAATTTAAGGCAAGCACATTTCAAATTCTTAGAATATTACCACATTTGTGTGGTGTTTTGTTTCGTATTTATAGGTAACGAGTTGTTTGTATGTGCAACATTTTATTTCTGTGTAAATACCACTAAAGGTTTCTATGAGAACTACGTAATATAACTAGTCTACATGTGTGATCTGACGAATATAATAATTTATCTGCATACTTATAAAAATAACACTTCTTTTGACATACTTATTTAATAAACTAAAGTTGCAGTTAACACTGGCAAAACTTTACTTAACGATTTGTGTAATACGCAGAAGAATATCATATTAATATAGATATAATAATAGTATGCAAGATACTGCTCATTTATTGAGAAAAACAAAGGCCTATTTTTTGCGGCAAGCTTTCTAATATGGACTAAACAATGCAGAATGATATTCTGGACGAATTATAATTAAATCTGGCATACAAATAAACTATGTTTACCTACTTTATACCATGCCACATGCCATGTATTTTGATTAGTGTCTTAGCGTTCGTTCGACTGTCTTATTAGCTAACCATGGCCCCGAACCGGATTTTAGTCAGTAAAAGTCTGACAGTCCCGCCCTGGGTGGGAGGGCTCATTTGTAAAAAAGGAGTAACTACTTTCATCGACAGTACAGTCAGATACTTTCCGAACTACACGCTGAATAAATACGTGGGCACAAACTAGTGTAGTACCTTTTCTTCCAAGGATGTAGTGGGTGTATTAAAGTGTATGGGTATAAGAGGTAATAATTGCTCTATTTCAGAAATTTCTATTGCAAATAGACTACTGACGTCATAGATAAGTATGTAACTAGATATAAAGCGATTCTGGGAAAGTATCGCTAGTAAATAGGTAGTACAGGTTGTGTACTATTTTCAGTGGTTGTAATATTGAATTGGATGTTATATTAAATTGAATTGCAGCAATTTTGGGTAACTTCGAAAATTCTTTGACTATTAAAAAGGAAAAAGTAGCTTTAGATAGAATATTTTTAGATCTTCCAAAATAATCCGAGAGGCGAGCATTTTTAAACCCATTATATTTTATGTACAGGGTGGAATTTTGTCATGCCACCTGAAGGGAAAGTATTGTTAATACTGCAGATAGAAAATTTTACTCGAAGGAAACATTCCTTTATTTTTGAATAGAAAGCAAACTGCATTCAAAAATTTTCGAAAACTCTTTTCTCCCACACCCGGGAATCAAACCGGCTATCCCACTGGCGTTTTACGAGCGTTCACGTCAACGTCGTGCCTCATAATACTATAGCCAACAAACGTTTGTTGGCCATATTATTTTTTGATACCTACCTAATTTTACTGATAGACTAATTCTAATTTTCGGTACATAAGCTGAATAATTAATCTTATAAACTTAAGTGACAAAAACCACTGGTATTTCTTAAGTATATTATTTATAATCTAAATTAAACATAAATTAGCATATTATTTTTAAAATAATTAAATTATATTTAACTTGAAATGAGGCAAAACTTTTCTAATTTTAAAATAATTTAAAACCTATTTAACATAATCCGCTTGCATTGATTAAAAAATTAAAAACTTTCAATATATTAATAGATTTTACAAATTTACAGTTACCGTCTAGTATGGTCTAATAGAAGTCGCTCTCGTCAGTTTATTGGGATTTCTACAGTCTATAAGTAGAACTAGTTTATAAACTTTCATTCAATCACACACTCGTCCTCTCTGAAAAACAAAACTTACGACAGCCGCTCTAGTCTATAGTGACAAGACCAGTTTTCAGCAATTGACGCTATCACTAGTGTTTTTTTTTTTTATCGTATTATAATCAAATCAAATAAGGAACTGTCAGAGTCGTACTGACTAAAATCCAGGGTAATCCTTCAATTGCACTTTACGTCCCTGGGTCGCGACACTCACTTGTTGTGTTATAGAATTTCTTATTCAGTTACTTTTGTGACATGTTTTTTTTTATTGTTGCTATTATAATGCAAGCAAAACTTTTGTATTTATATGAATTTTTGTAGTATTTTTTTGTTGCTATTATCAATTTCATTCAAGTATGCGAATAAATCGGATCATTTATTTCATAGATTTTCCACTCTCCTAGTTTTTCAAATATAACTGAAATGTTTGTGTTGAAATAATTTTCTTCTACTCAGAGCTTATTATATGGATAAAGAAAGATATAATAGCTAAGTATATAGATGTTATAACAATGCATTGAATATCTACAGTTTTTAATGAGGTAGGTACAGTCACGAGCAATAACATGTATACACTTAACAAAATTCAAACTCAATTTACTCGTGAATTACTGGTTTCCACTTTGAAATAAGACCTATTTCGTAATAGTATGGCTTCCAAAATATAATTCTGGTGAAAAGGCAAAAGTTTAATCAATATGGTAGCAGAAAATCGCTTTTGAATACTGCATAGTGTATACATACTATTGCTCGTGACTGTACCTAAGCAAGTATCTAGACTATAAGATGTTTTTCAAGATAATTATTTACCTACCCTCTCTTGTTTTCGATTTTGTGTTTTTTTCTTAGTCTCTACTGAATGTGCTGGTTTTTTTTGGTATGAAAAAAAAAAAGAAAAGTGTGTTAGTCTTGTGGCACCGTAACTTTGAACGGGTGAATTTATTATTTAAATGCAATTTTTTATTTAAAAGCACGTTTTCTAACTATGATTTTTTTTTTATAAATCACTTCAGCAGTTTCAGTTTCATTCTGTTTCAACTTTATCAATTTACTTCGGTATATTTTTTGAATTAATTTGATTTTCAGCAAGAAACTAGGAAGGCTGAATAATAATAATACAGTGAGCCTGTAATAATAATAATACAGTGTGAGAGTTATCGAAAAATAGTGATAATGATCTTTAATTACGACGTTAATTATTAAAGTTATTCAATAGAGAAAGTTTTAATCAAAGTGTTGAACTGAAAAAATGTAAATAGAGTGGTACCTCTCTACTTGCATATATAGCACTTCAAAATGTCCTGAGGATTTAAAATGGACACCTTAGAAGCGTTTCTCATATCAACATTTTTAAAATTGTTCTTTATCAATTATTTACTCTATAAAAGAATACTTGAGCGATATCATAGAATATTCCATATTTCGAATTGGCAATTGGTATATGAGACTGAAAGTCTTACTTATGGCCTTATCACATGATTTCTTCAAAAATCAAGTGCCTTTATCAGTAATTTTGAAGTAAAGTAAACTGGAACTTAGACGTTAATTGGAAGGGATAAAATAGTACCTCGTTCGTGCACTAAGGCGCTGATTAATTTTACATACAGGAAACGAAGTAAATACTTCAAGTAATGAAAAATACTTGCTGCATAGAGGACAAAAATAATAAAAAAAACAAACAAAATAAGCGATCAGCACTCATTTTTTTCTTTAGCCAATTATTACGTTATTGTTTATAAGGGGCGCTAAACGTGTCGGGACTTAAATAAGTAACTTTCACCCCTTGGATAACAATTTCCTATTACAGTTTTAATATTAAAAAATGAAATGAGGAAAATACCAATATATTCCTGAATTCTTTTGCATTGTCACTGAAAGCCGTCTGAAAGTCGTGAAAGTTTTATCAATAGTGAAAAAAAACATTGACAAAGGTGCGTGTCCCAATTATCAGACGCAGCAAGTTTTCACGGAACCCTCTAAATTCAGTTTTATTTGTAATCTCTTATAGCTTCGCTTGTAATTTGTTTCTTATTTGTTTTTGTATAGACGCAACTTATTTTCACATCATTATTCAGTCTTATAGATCGTGGCGCACGGCCGTGCTAATCAAGAGCATCGATTCGAGACTATTAATGTTCCACAGCTGGGACACGAGGACCTCCTACATAATTATACTCGCGGACCCCCAGGGGTCTGCGGCCCACATAACACTGATCCACGGGGCCCATTTAAGTAAACCCTTTAGCTGCATGTCACATTCTTCGAAAAATGAAATGAGGAAAATACCAATATATTCCTGAATTCTTTTGCATAGTCTCTGAAAGCCGTCTGAAAGTCGTGAAAGTTTTATCAATAGTGGAAAAAAAATTGACAAAGGTGCTGTCCGTATTATCAATATTTAGTTAGAAGCTCTTTCAGTTTTGTTGTCGTTATAGCTTGCTTTGCTGTTGACAAAACATTTTTCAATCATAGCTATTCATATAGATCGTGACGGAATGGTAAAAAAATATGATTTTGTATGTTTTACTGAAGAAAAAAACATCGTGAAGAAAGTGGAGTGTGAATTTTGATGGCTATGAGGGAAGGGAGAATGGTTGAAATTTATACATATAATAACGATAGTAGGAATCTATAGGATAATGTAGTAGGAAAAAATTATGTGGCATTGAATATTTTTATAATAAATCTTGGGGTGTGATCTAGCAAGCGATACCGAAGCCAAAAATCCGCAGTAGGCGCCCACGGCGACGGACGTTTTAGAATTTTTGTCTGTTTATCTGTTTGTCTGTTTATCTGTTTGTCTGTATGTATGTCCGGGCTCAAAAAAGTACTGGACGGATTTGAATGTTTTTTTTTTTTGTAAAGGTATTAACTCTGGCCCGACATAGGCTATGCCCGGGTCTTGGAAACTTGAACACCTGGTGCAGAACGCGCGCCTCTATAAGAGCGTCAGCATAATGACGGGGCCCCCCTCTCAGAGGGCCAAAGATCTGCCGGGGTCGCGGGATTATTCCCTTACCGTAACCCTATAACATATACAGGAATGACGTCTCAGCAAAGTTGACACCCAGTTGGACTTTCTGTTGACATATAAAAAAAAAAAATTTAAGATCTGGAACATGGTGATGTGGAACACCAAGAGCCCAGCTACACTATAACATACACGGAATGACGTCTTAGCAAAGTTGAGTCTGATGAGCAGTCTCTGTTGACGTATAAAAATTGATGATCTTGAACACCTGATGTGGAACACTAAGAAGCTACACTATAACATATGTATAAGGAATGATGTATCAGCATGAGTTGTTAGCCTAATGACCACTCTCTGGTTACGTATGAAAATTGAGATTTGGAATACCTGCTGTGGAACTCCAAGAGCCTAGCTACACTATGACATAAATAAAGGAATCACGTCTAGCAAGAGCTGTTTAGTCTGATGATATTTCCTGTTGACTTACAAAAATTCAAGATCTGGTGTCTGGAATCGTCACGCGTGTCTCATTGTTTTCCCGTCCCCAGGCTCTAAGAATTTCACATCTACCTTTTAGATCTTCGATTTTGTCGACGCCGTTGACTGGCATTAAGCAACAGAATCCGCGTACGATTAGTCGCGGACGTAAGTAGTAACTTAATAACTGGGATTTTGCGAAGATTTTTTTCAGTAACTAACTTATTTGTTAATGGGGTTTTAGTTTAGTATGAAACCGCAGGCTACAAATGCTAAGAATTTACACAGAATTAGTTCATGGGGGTTCGTGTTACAACCTAAAAGCTCACTACCGAAGCAAGCAAATCCGAGCCCGGCAGGGGTTCCGACATTTCTGGCATACCAAGCATTCACCGTCATGAACACCGGTATAAGTTTCCACGGTACAGCATACCTACTTAAGATATTTTATTCAAGTGGAAATAGACAGCAATTATTCAGGGTAGGGCTTGCGGGCACGCGGATGCGAGTAACGATGTCGGGGCAACTCTTAGAGGGCCGAAGCCTGCCGGGGTCGTGGGGCTGTCTCATCAGGTAACCGTGACCGTAGAACGTAAAGGGCTATTGATGGACATTGTTGATTTTAGTCAGTACAAGTCTGAGAGTCCCATCCCATAGCCATAAATTTCCCCCCCCCCACCCCCCTGGGGGGTATTATAACGTCTTAAAACCAGGCTTGCTCCAGTGAGTGAACGAGATGGCACTAGACGACTTGAATAACTCTGTCACTTTCAATCGCAGGAACAAGCCTGGTTTTAAGACGTTGTAATACCGTGGGTGAAAATACTCATTGATGATTTCACCACTATAAAAAAGTGTAAAACATGATGAAACGCTTGGTAGTAGACAAAACGCATGTAGGACAATACAGACAGTCTCACTATATAACATTTCTTATAATTTATTTCATCACCACGGCTCTCAAAACGGTAAAGAAAAACATTGCGGGGAAACTGGCATGCCTTAAAACAAAAAAATCGAAGACATCTACCAACTCACACTAATCCCGCCTTGTGGATTATTCCGGTGCCTACTTCTTCTTACAGAGAGGAGGCCTGAATCCCAGCAGTGGGAACATTATATGCTGATGATGAAGATGATGATGATGAGAACTTAAAGACTGCGCCTCAGCTATAGTCTATTTAACGCGATGCTAATGTCTCTGACATTACTTACATGAAATTTCATTAAAAAAAAACTTGAGAGGTAACAAGGAACACCCGGATGGAACGAAGTTACTGTATACACTCAACAAAAATAATCATCGCGACTCCACTCCACTCCACTCGGCTCCGCTCCGCTCCACTGCACTCCACTCCGCTCCGCTCAGCTCCGCTCCGCTCCACTCCACTCCACTCCACTCTTTGAGCTACGCAACGTGCGATATAGTACATTACTGCCGCGGCCTATAATGGCTACTTTGCTGGTCGCACTGATGATGGCCGACAGCGCAGCGTAGCGCAGCTCCAGGCCGACACAGCGCGGTCAGCATGCACCACTTGATGGACTAGCTGAGATGATAGCCTTTACAGCGAGGACAGCAAGGGCTGCGATGATGGCCAAGCTGGAAGGCCTAGAGCGTAGCTAAGCTAGCTGGAGGCAATCATAGCGTGACCAGCGAAGCAGACATTGTGGGCCAAGGCTTGTATAGTGCTTTACTCAAAAATTCAAGTTCCTAACCTACATAAAACCAGCAAGTGATTTAAATAAAATATATATTAATTAACTAGAAATTTAATTAAAATAACAATTATGAAAAATACAGTTACTAATTACTTCATCAAAAAAGTCACTAAATAAAAATAAAAAATTCGCTGAACCGCGCTTTTGTTCCTTCTTTGAATTTTTTTATGGAACACAATCTTTTTGTGCCTACCTCTTTTTATACAAACAGCTGTGTTTTAAATAAAATCTTTTTGCATTTGTTTTTTTAAAACGTTGAAACGTCATCATAGCGGCCGGCAATATTTTGCCGACCTGTTAGAGCGGCCAGCAAAAACATTGCTGGCCGCTCCGTGAAACAGACCGGCAAAGTCGACTTTGCTCAAACAAGGTTGTCAAAATAATGACCACATTACATGCATTTTTGAGTAAAGGAACTTCGTTCCAAATAGTGTCGTGACAACTTTTCGTAAGAATTTTTTCCTTCTAGCCCCCTTTCACAACGCGCGATAAAGATCTTCGTTCCAAAAAATAGTACCATGAATTATAATTATTATGCAGGTCATGAGTGGTCGCGCGGACTCTAATGAGCTATGTACTGTCAAATCGTTATTGCCATTCATTCTTAGTTCGGGCTAAGAGTATCGAGGGCGTCTCTCGCAGCGGTTGGGTTTCCAACACGAAGTGGCGAATATCCTCTGCCTCACGCATTCCGCCTCCTTCTGACGGGCCTACTGGCGGGGGACGGGGGGAGGTGAAATATGAAGCACTCACCTGCTTCACAGAAGGAGGTGACTCCTTCCCATTCCACCTCGAGACACAGTGGCGAATGTCCTCTGCCTCACGCATTCCACCTCCTTCTGGCGGGGGACGGGGGGAGGTGGAATGTGAAGCACTCACTTGCTTCACAGAAGGAGGTGACTACTTCCCATTCCACCTAGCCCCTTTTCTGGTAACTTGTAAGAACACACTAGATGACATACCTATACTGACATTTCTAGTACACCCTGGTGATTTCATTAAAAGCTTTTTCAGTTATGACTAGCTTTGTGAACGCTGGTTCTAGTAAACTGAAAAAGTCGTCTCATTGCTTATTGCACGCACGGCTACGGACTTTCCAAGGTTTCAATTCTGAAGAATAATAGAGAATAGTTGGTGTAAAATGCTCTTTTTTCTACATAATTGAGTGGAGCTGTGAAGGTCAGACCTATTTATTTACTTTTAAGGCGAACTTTGCAAGAAATTTCACCTTTTTCTTCAGATTATTAAATTGTAAATATCGTTGTTATACCCAAAGGTTAACTAACACAAGACCCTATTACCCAGACTTCGCTGTCCGTCTGTCACCAGGCTGTATCTCAGAAACTACAGAAAATAATAAAATAAATATCCTCCGCCTCCCGCTCAAAAACCGTGTATTTTTTAACCGACTTCAAAAAAAGGAGGAGGTTATCAATTCGACTGTATTTTTTTTTATGTTTGTTACCTCATAACTTGCGACTGGGTGAACCGATTGAATTATTCCCGTTGGATCCCACTTTTGGATCCCATTTTTTAGTTAGTCCCGATGAATCCCATTTTTAATTCCCGATGAATCCCACTTTTTGACAACATGTGTACATATCAGAAGAAAACTGTTCCCGTAATTTACTGATATATTCTGAGTAACTAATTTATGAATTTTACTAAAAAAAAAGTTCCACAAGATCCGGCCACCATAGGCTTTCTTTCCATAGACCGGTCACCAGACACATTCTGAGAATTTGTTTCAGTCTTTACTTAAAAACTGATAGAATGTCACTAACCAGCCAAAGTACTAGGCTAGTATAAGATCAAGGTGGTATGTTTTGCAGTCTGGTGCTACGTGACACGCGCGGGGGTAAGGTAACTCTAAATGGCCTGCCAAAGTACTAGGCTAGCATAAGCTCAAGGTGGTAAACAGCAATTTATGATAGCAATTTTGTCGTTGAAAGTACTCGCATTCAGATTTTTTAAAGCATGTGGGATCCAACGGGAATTGTTTTTGGGATTCAACGAGAATAAAAGGTTTTTCTTTTGTTATGGGATTCAACGGGAATTACTTGAAAATTTTTTGGGATCCAACGGGAAAAATATTCAAGTGGGATTCAAAAGTGAGATCCAGCGGGAATAATTCAACCGATTTTCATGATTCTTTTTTTATTCGAAAGCTGGTGCTTCCCGTGTGCTCCCATTGTCACAATTTCAGGATCTGATGATTGGATCTTGGAGAAATCGAGGGTAACCCTCAAATGTTATTAGCTGACACATAGTTTTTCGCAAATCTTATGAAGTAACTCAAGTACTTGCGTATGGAAATCATCATCTCATGTAGCTGAGCTGATGATGGAAGGTACAACTCCTCAAGTAAGAAAATTATGTTTGTGTTCGCATATCTCCGGAACTATAAGTCCGATTTAAGTAATTCTTTTTTTGTTGTACTAGGTATCGTTCAACTTAGGGAAAACTGCAAATTTCATCAAAATCGGTTCAGCAGTTTTTGAGATAGGGAATAAATGAAAGAGATGTTAATGATGTTATTACCGGTGCTACGGATTACAAAATTCTAGTGCACATGTAAGAAAATGATGTATTTGACAAGAATTTTGGTTGAATATTTAAACTAAAAAGAGTAAAATAAAAACTTTTTCAAAAAAAATGTGACCGCCTTCAAAAACAACCACAAAAAAGAGTTAAATAACTTACAAAACTCTTCTTTCGGAAGTCGGTGGCAAAAGAGACAATGAGTTAATAAAAAAGTCACCGACTTCCGAAAGAGGAGTTTTGTAAGTTATTTAACTCTTTTTTGTGGTTGTTTTTGAAGGCGGTCACATTTTTTTTGAAAAAGTTTTTTTTGCCGTTTTTGTACATAATATGTAGTTCCGTAAATCTTACTCTTCATGCACGAGACGGACTCCCACTTGTTCAGTTTTTCGGAATTGAATTTTTTGGAAAAATATGAGTCAATGGGAGAAGCATGTAATCATAACCTGAAATTATTTCTCATGTGCATCACATAATTTCATGGACTAACATTCTATAAAATCTATTATTTATTATCGTTTTCTATTCTTTTTTATCAGCCCAGAGGGTCCCATTGCTGGGCAAAAACCTGCTTCCACTTCTCTTCTTCTTCTTCGTTCACCATCATCAGCCGTCAGGTGTCCACTGTTGAACAAAGGCCTCCTTAGACAGCCACGCCGGGAGACAATTCGCCACTTGCATCTATCGGTTGCCCGCGACTCTCAAGAAGTCGTCTTTCATGAAGCGGTCAAGTCGGTAAACGACAGGAAGGGTGGCGCAGTGATCGAGCGTTCGACTGCTGCACTGCGAGTCATAGGATCGATTTCCACTACTAACAAATTTTTGTATGATCTACAAAAAAAAAATGAACTTTTGTTGTATGAAGAAAGTATACCTAAACATTTTGAAATAATTAAACTAACAGAAACACAAAATAATAAGTAAACTCAAAAAAAAAAAACGAAACCAAACTATTGTAGAGCATCGTAAAATTCATCATCGAAGCTGTCAGCTGCTTATTTGCCCAAGCTTTTTATAATGGCAATACTGAGCCAAGGTAAAAGCCAGCTCCTGGGTCACAGGAAGCCTCAACAAGTCTTTTAGAAATGTCTCTACGGAGGCTGTGTGAACTCTAACTACAGTTTCAACCCCAAACGTTTCAAAAATATAGTAACACTAAGGTATTTACACCGCTTGAGGTTCTCCAACCGCAACAGCAACGCCAGCAGAGCACGATGAACTTGGAAGATGGGATTGTGCAAGAGGATCGACGCAGGTTGCGTCCCATAGAAACAAAGACATACCGTCCGTTCTTTTGCCATTTAACTACAAATAGTTTTTTCCATGTCTAACTGTTTTTTTGACGGCGCGTTGTGTCCCACGCGCGCCTCAAAGAGCGTCAGCATAATGACGGGGCCCCCCTCTCAGAGGGCCAAAGCCTGCCGGGGTCGCGGGATTATTCCCTTACCGTAACCCCGGAACATAACAGGCTATGAAGGACACCGTGGATTTTAGTCAGTAGAAGTCTGACAGTCCCTCCCGCCCTGCCCGGGGTTGGAGGACTCATTTGATGATTTTACCAAGCTAAAAAAAAAAATGTCTAACTGTTTGTCTATGTAAGTTTTAATGTTTGTAAACGCACCCATGTTAATATAGAAACTCCTATAGTCACAAACTCTCACAGTGAAACTTAATTTCAAGACTAATTCGCAAAAACAACAGTTATTCAGCCCCAGTAATTGCACGGCAGTTTACGTAATCGCAGTGACGTGGGTGGCAATGGCAAGTCGTGGTGGTCATTTCTATAGGTGGCAATACCACCTGCTTAGTCAGCAAGACAGCTTCAAAGAAACCCCGACGTGAGACTTGAAGACACCGACCAGATCGTATTTAGTTTTATAAGATAATCCTTATTGCTTCCCCCATCTCG
The DNA here is from genome assembly GCA_036375495.1 of Agrotis segetum. NCBI lineage: Eukaryota > Metazoa > Arthropoda > Insecta > Lepidoptera > Noctuidae > Agrotis > Agrotis segetum. Next base: position 1,175,792 of record JAQSVV010000297.1, read on the forward strand.
AAATTGAAACCCGCCAAAATGGCGAAATCCTTCCCCACTTTATAGACTAAATAAAATAAATATTTGTTGCAATCTATTTGACGACTCGCTTTTGCCCGCAGATTCGGTCGTGTTAATTTAAAAATCGACAATGAATTCGACGACACGTCTCGCCTTCTATTATCATACAAACGTTATTCTATTTACCTTATGGCGGCCATACGCGTTTTAGTTGGGAACAAATTATCGGGCGCGGCTGAGAGATGCGGCTTACCTATTGATACGAGTATCTAGCTAGTACATTTAATACTAGGCTGTGCAGACTATCGGTCGTAAGGCGCGGACGTGACCTTGAGTCACCCTTCAGCGTTTGGACCTCCAAACAGAATCTGGCTGGCTGGATGTTTGTCCGTTCGAACACGCCGTCTGAACTACCGTGCACACTGCTAAAGGTGCCTACACACCAAAGCCGCGCCCGGCGGCACGAACCCCCAATAAGGCCGGCGGCATTATTTTGAAGTAAGCTTGCCTGGCGGCTTCCGCCTGCTCGGTAAGGAAACCAAGAACCGGTCCTTTTTGGAGGACCCGGGATTTCCGGAACAGGCCTCCAAGGAACCGGGAGAGCCCGGTTCCCGGTAAAGGGTAATTTCGGTACTTTCGGGACAAAAATGTATTTTTTACCGACTTCAAAAAAAAGAGGTTATCAATTCGACCAATAATAATTCCAAAACTGCCCAGTTTTTGAATATGTTATTAGTCTATATAAGCATCTGAACAAGTGTGTCAAATTTCATAAGCGTATGTATGTATGTTTTTATGTTTGTGTTCGCATATCTCCGGAATTACAGGTCCGATTTAAGTAATTCTTTTTTTTTTGTACTAGGTATTGTTAAACTTAGGGTACACTGCAAGTTTAATCAAAATCGGTTCAGTAGTTTTTGAGATATGGATTTTGTATGCGGTAACGGATTACAAGATTAGTGCACATGACGAAAATTATGTATTTTACAAAAAATTGGGTCGAATAGGTATATTTATTAAATAAACTAGAAAGGGTAAAATAAAAACTTGATTACTTTTAAAAGAAGTTGGTTAAATTTTTTTTAAGTTTTTCAGTTCACAAATAACAATGTCGGTGAGCCAAGCGTGCAGTGTACCGGTACTAGAATTGCATTTTTAAGTGTTATCTAACAAATTATAGAAACGTACTAATTATTTGCATAGGAAAGTAATAAGTTTCAGTAGGTACCTATTGGTTTTTTGAAAAACGAATTGTTATTCCTAAAAATATTGTTAAGAAATTTAAAAGTTAGTTTTAAATAAAGATAGAGTAATTGTTGAAGTCATCAATCAGGCATCCATTTATTTTTCAATTTCTAAATACAGTAGTAGTTGCTCTGTCTTTTGAAACGATTTTATAGAGTTTAATATAAAAGATTTAATACAAATGAGTAATCTGTGCATTTACCAATCCATTTAATTTTGAGTTTTCCTGACTCTGATAGCATTATAAACCACGTTGACGCGACTAAATTGAAAAGCACCCACAAAATCGGTTCAGTTACCTTCTGAAACCATAGCATAATAGATTCGGTTACTATTGTAGTCGCAACAAACATAAATCTTTTCGCTACAAGTTATAACCTAGGCAAATACAATCAAAGTTGGTTCGTATACATCCGTATGTGTGTAGGTCGCGACGGACATTTGCGTTGCGCGTCTGATGCCGTCGGAATCATTTTTTGCGCTGTGTCTACTTCTTGCCGCTTAAAAAGCGTGTTGGGCATCGTTTTTTCTGTAAGCCCGTCGCGTCGTGACCTCGGCTGACATTAAAAATGGTTATGCTAGGCGCACACGTGCTACTTTCTGCTGAAACAGGCTTTGATATGTCTGCTTCCATATTATCGGCGGGATTCAGACGTTTTCTTTCACGTCACTAGACGTCTGAGTTGAGTATAATGTACACCTGTACTAACAAACGCTTTCTACAGCAGACAGAAAAATAAAGGTCCGTAGTTCCGTATACTCTTTGTGTTGACGTTTCCTTATAATCCTTGTTGCTTCGTTTTTTGACATTCATTATTTGAAGCGCTGACGCTCGTGGGTCGGGGTACACTTTAGGCTTATTCAATGGGAACTTACTGTTTCAAAGCGGCCTTGATAGGTCTTTTCTTGTTTACTGTCTTCTTTTCTTTTCTGACCTAATTTATTTATCCATGTCTAAAAGGTTTTTAAATGCCACAAAAATAATTGCCCACGAAAAAAAGGATATATTAGACAGGGGTTTTTTTTTTATTATTGTACATTCGACCCATTTTTTTCGCACGGGGTTAACAGAACAATTAAATTAAAAATCCAGCACTGAACAGCCGAAAATGAGGACACAATTTGGAATCTGAAAAGAAAGTACCTACTAGGAGAAAAGGATCAGAACTTTTTTCGAAGGAAATATTTTTTTTTGTGGAGAAATTCCTTGTTGGAAGTTCTCCACAAAAAACTCCCCTGTCTAAAGTAGAAGAGTGGGTCTTCTATTGTTTCATTCGTATTAAGGACATTTTTTAACTATTCATTATAATGTATCTATCTAAAAATAGGATAGAAATACTTAGCTTCGTTCGGTAATAAATTACCTAATTGATTTTGTTAATACAAGCACCTAACGGTTATTTGAAATAATACTGTATTTTAAACTCAATCTTGCAAACAGCACGACTAAATTCACATTTTCCCTGAAATATTATAATTTTATTTAAATCTATTGAATTACCATTAATATAACCTTGCTGTGAACTGTTCTTTGGTTGCCATCTTTAATTAAAAATAAATAATAGTAGTAATTTAAAAAATATGTTTACAAAAATCTTAAATTAATGCTGATGAATGCATTTATGCAAATGAAAGTAGGTGTAATTATATTTTGAATAGGCTCTGCTACTTTTTTTAACACGTCAATTAAATTATATTTATATCTTGCACTTATGCTTTCAATTTGAATGGTTAAGCCTGAAAATATCTGTTAAATATTTGATTAAGTATCGTCAAAGTTAAGATTTGTGATTTTTATTCAGCAAAAACATCATTAAATGTTTCAATAAGGTAGGTCTTCTAAAATATGACTTGTAACTTTTTTCTTTTCTAAATAAGCCATTGTTTTTTGTTTCGGTTCTCTTTCGGTTTTTTAAAAACGGTTTTTCATCTAGGCCTTGTTCGTTAGTACAGCAAAACCAGAAGTCAATGACATATTGAGGAAAACTCTCCGATACTTGTCTATAAAGAGCATAAAATCTGCGTGACCAATCTGATGATTTAGCACTACGGCTTGAATTACTTCTAGTTGACTCACAGTGCGGATTTCACGTTGAACTGACATAGAAAGGGCGTTTTTCCATTAGACGCCACGGCACCAGCACCGGCGACGGCGACGGCGCCATGCCGGTGCCGGGGAAGTAAAAATGTATGAAAACGTATGGCTCGCTTTTGCAGTTACCGGCGGCGGCGGCGCGGCGGCGCGCCGGCGTTCATACATTTTTGCTTCCCCGCACCAGCACTAAGGCCGAGCACCAAAGCTGTGCGAGTCGAGATGTGCCTCGAACAACCAATAGAATTGCGTTGCCGGAGTCGTGCCGGAGTGGAGCTGTGTCAATAACGCAATTCTATTGGTTGTTCAAAACACGTCTCGACTAGCACAGCTTTGGTGGAGTCTCGGCCTAAGCCGGCACCGGTGCTGGCGCCGGCGCCGGTGCTGGTACCGTGCCGTGCTGTCTAATGGAAAAGCGCCCAAACTATAAGAATTAACTTTACAGTATACATTTATAAATAGCTGTTGCTAGCCTAAAAAGGTTCCCAAAATCCCGATTCTTTCTGTATCAGATCATTGAAATAATTCAGACTTACAAATTTTTTTTATGAATAACTAGCTGTCCCGGCAAACTGTGCCTTCTTTGTACCGCCTCATAATATTTTTTTTTTCACATTTACTCATCGTTTAAACCTTTAAATTAGCCAAATAGGTCCAGCCGTTCACGAGTTTTAGCCGAGACTAAGGAACATCAATAAAATTGATTTTTAATTTTTTACTAGCTGATCGGGAAAACTTCGTATCGCCTCAAAATTACCTTTTAAACCTTCCCTGGACTTCCAAAAATAAAAAAAAAAATTGCCAAATCGGTCCAGCCATTTTCGAGTTTTAGTGAGACTAACGAACAGCACTTGATTTTTATATTATAGAGAAGATAGATAATATATCAATTTATGTTTTTTTTATCTTGTTGCTTCCAAACGACTCCTTGGGCAGGTTTCACCGTTTCCTCCGTAAATGCAACTTAATATCTTAAAATATTTTGCCATAACACAAAAATTTAAAGCTACTAACTCGTTCTAACTATGCGATGATTGAATTCTAGTTAATAAAACCTGCGTAATTTGGTAGACCTTGATAATACTGGTTTTAATTTTTCTTGCTTTTGACTACGCGTAACAATTAATTATTTATCAAATTAATTGAAAATATTTTTCTAAGACAATAAGATAAAAGTAAAACCTTGTGCAAAAATATTGACATAATAGTTATAATAAATGAAAATCAATAATGATTTGTTAAAAAATAGAAATTTAAAAACGATGTCACACCAACCGTATCTTTGTACAAATATTAGTGTAGAATTAACATAATAATTGACCAAAAAAAAAACAAGTTCTTTACTCTAGACATAGTTTTGCACGTCACTGTACGAATTTTGTTTATTTAAAAAAAAAAAAAAGCAGCAGCAGTCCCGACTTACGAGTTGTAGGTCGTGGGTTCGAACCCCGCCAGGCGCATTACTTTGTGTAATTTATTTCATCACCACTGCTCTCAAAACGGTGAAGGAAAACATCGTGAGGAAACCGGCATGTCCTAGAACCAATTCGAAGACATGTGACATCTACCAACCCGCACTGGGCCCGCGTGGTAGATTAAGGCCCACTTCCTCTCACAGAGAGGAGGCCTGTGTCCCAGCAGTGGGAACATTATAGGCTTATGATGAAAAAAAAAACAAACTAAAGACTTTAAAATGCAAACATAAAATCTTTGTAGTGAAATATTTTCAGTACGTATCATGCGTTGAATATATTGTGTAGCTGCTTATAGATACCTACTATATATAGTACTAGACGAATTCATAGACAGACGCACAAGGCCAGACTATCTTTGCCGGTCAACGACCCCATGTTTCGTCGTCTGTAAGGCAACCGTTAAGTAAAAAAAAGAATTAAAAAGCGCAAGTTTGTAAATTGTCTGCATTGAAGCCGAAATTATTTGTTTAGTCAATAAAGATAATTACGCTTTACTAATTAGGTGAGGGTGTATTATTTCGTGATTAATTTTAACTTTCATGAATATTATTTTTAAAGCCACAAGTTTCTGAATAATAAGTAATATACATGCAATCTAGTCTTATATCGTTTACTTACTACAGCCTCACCCGCCCCGAACCCTAGTGTCTTCCTCTTCAAAAAAAAGCTTATTTATAAGTAACATAAGCATGAAAGCATAAAAAACTTACTTACTTCCGCATGTTAAAAACATTAGTTAATAAGATTATAAGAAAATATCTGAAGGCATACGTTATCTTTTTTGTTATCGAAATGCCTTTAAAAAGCTCTAGACAAGTTTGTAGGTACACCGTCCACTTTTTATATACGATATTTTGCAAAAATTTCCAGATCTTAAATCAACAAATCATTGGCTTAGATCCGTATCCAAAAACCGGCCACAGACGTAATAACTATGATTCAAATAATAATAAGGTCCCAGTGAGGCATAAATATAGATACCTACTTTGTTTTTTATTGCAGACAACAAAGAGTTTTATGACTATAGGCGTAGAATCATAAGTATCATAACTAGTCATAAAAATTGTGCCTTATATAACAAACTGTACTGTGAAAAAAATTGTACCAAAAAATTATACGATGGACAAATTACTTTAGTGGCAATTTGTAAATGTTTTTATCAGTTTACGTCTTTATTACTATCAAAACGTCTCGATTAAATTAAATAAGCGTTTTATAAGACATTAATTATTCAAAACGTTGATAATTATCTGGTTGCTAATGAATTTTTAACTTGCGGCCAAACATTGAAAATCCGACAGCGCGCTTTTATTTTGGTATTATTTTATGTTGTGTTTGTGCAGTTTTGGTGGAAACGGGGCATAATCTCGTTAAATGCAATAAAAGGATGGATAGGAATTCACAGTTCAATAAAATTATTTCTTAAGCTAATTATTGTAACTGATCCAATTGGTAAGCGCTAAGCAAAACTTTAAGCTTGTTTAAGCTAATCTAATACCTACTTGAATAAGCATGTCGACTTCTTCAACATTCAATGTCCTTTTAATTATTAAGACCTAAGTAAAAGGATAACTTATAATTGGCTTGTTTGAAAAACAGAAAAGTATTTGTTTAAAAAAAAAAAAAACAAAAAAATCTTCTTGAATCAGCACCGGATAAGATAGAAAAAAAAAACTGAAAAAAATAATTGTATATCTACTTTTTTTGACAAGTTTGTCTAGTTACTTTCCAGGACTACCTGTAAAATAAATCATCAAATGTGTCCGGAAACTCTTCGAAACCCTTTGTTCACGAAATATTTAAATGAATTTGAATTCCACTATAAATGACGTTGTTGACTATACATACCTACACGCTTTTTAAAAGTGAGAAACGAAAACCAATAACAAGAACTGGTTCTACTTTTCAAAATAGCAATAAAGTTCCTACTTAATTGCTATTTTCAAAAGTAACGGTTCTTTGTCTGTTCTTAGTATCGATTAAAATCTTCTGTCTGAATTCTATGGCAAAAAAAAGCTCGAACCAGACCAAACTTTTATGCTTTTTATTTAATAGATACACATTCTACGAAATAATAATTTTGGTGTTTTTGACGATTTCTCTATACAAAGATCAGACGAAAACTTCACTCAAAAGATAAAGCATAACTAATGTTGGTAAAGTTAAGCTTTAATCATATTCAAACCAAAGCTTACGATATTAGTTTTAATTCTGATCATTAACGTTTATAACACGTATATTTTTAAGAGAGACATAATATACTCACAGCATCGGACTGAATAGGCTAATCTTCCTGTCTTACCGAATGTCGCTGAATTCCATTATTTCAGAACAAGCCTGTATGACCTTCAAAACTCAGTTCGTACCGGGTTATAAGTTACCAAAGCCAGATTAACAAACTTTCGGGAATTTGGCTCTAAAGTCGGCGAAAGATCTACTTATGACAGCCGAAACCAGTCAGTTTAACATTATCCCAGCGGTGGGACCCACTAATGCTGATGAGGTGGATGCAATTGCACGCTAGCTTTCCCTCATAGGTACATTTTTTTGTTGAATTTAACAAAATAAGACTTGTTTGCTATAAACCTTTTTAGCTAAGTGTGTTCGGCTCTATAAAAGAAATATACGTCTGTCTGTGTCAAGCGTCCCGTTGTTTTACTATAGGTTATGGTCCGTGCACGAAATTAATTGATTTTTTAGAGTAAATTGATACTAAAAACAGTGAAAATGTCCAATAACTTAATTTCAAGTATTCCCAAGCTGAAAGGCCGTGAAAATTACGAAGATTGGGCATTCGCCGTTGAAAATTTACTCGTCTTAGAAGGAATGGAACAATGTGTCACAATGGAAAAAGATCCAAATGATTCAAAAGCAAAAGCTAAAATTATTTTGACTATCGATCCAAGTTTGTATGTGCACATTAAAGGCCATGGGATTATGGACGAAATTGAAGAAGTTATTTGACGACAATGGCTTTACGCGTCGCATAAGTTTGCTGCGTAACCTCATATCTATCCGTCGAGATACCTGTGAATCAATGTCTCAGTATGTTACATCCATATTGGAAACGAGTCAACGTTTAAATAATACAGGTTTCAAGATAAGTGATGAATGGATCGGGTCGTTATTATTGGCGGGATTGCCACAGAAATTCGAACCCATGATAATGGCGGTGGAGCACTCGGGCATAGAGTTGACGGCGGACGCCATTAAATCCAAACTTCTAGATATGGAGGACGGAAGTTAAGTTTGTTCCGGTTCTGGGAGCGCTTTTGCGTCACAGAGAAAACCAGAAAAAAAACTAAATTCACAAACGCCAATGTCAGAGTCAAAGGACAGATCAAATGTCAGATGCTATAAATGTAAAAAAATGGATCATTTTATGAACAAATGTACTGAAACTATTTCCAAGAAGGAATCCAATGCATTTAGTGCAGTATTTTTAGGTGGACATTTCAGTCAATCTGACTGGTAAGTGGATAGTGGCGCAAGTTGTCATTTGACGTCGAGGGAAGACTGGTTACTGAATACCACAAAACAACCAGTGAATGAAATTATCATCGCGGACAAATCGGTGGTTCCTGTCCAAGGTTGCGGAGATATACAAATAACCACAGTTGTTGGAAATACAGAGTACAAGATTCCAGTTTTGAAAGTATTATTTGTACCTAAATTGGCTACAAACTTACTGTCAGTTAGCCAATTGATAAAAAAAGGAAACAAAGTGACATTTGAAGATAATCACTGTTATATTTACAATCTAAAGAACGAATTAGTTGCGACTGCAGATTTAGTTGGAGGTGTGTACAAACTGAAAATTAAGCAATTTAATTGTTTGTTTACATCAGTGCCAGCATCTGGAGCTGTTTGGCATAGAAGATTTGGCCATATAAACAGCAAAGACTTAAATGTGATGAGGGATGGTGCAGTTCATGGTCTGTTGTACAAGGATAAAGCTCAGGTCAGTAAAACAAATTGCATTATATGTTGTGAAGGTAAACAAGCTAGATTGCCATTTCATAGTACTGGTAATAGAAGCAAAGACCTACTTGATATAGTTCATGCAGACATTTGTGGGCCTATGGAGACTAGATCCATTGGAGGTAAGAAATACCTATTGTTGTTTGTGGACGACTGTAGCCGGATGGCTTTCGTTTACTTTCTCAGAACAAAGGATGAAGTATTTTCTTATTTTAAGACTTTTATGAACCTTGTAGAAAATCAGACATGTAAAAAACTGAAGGTGCTCAGGACAGATAACGGGACAGAGTTCTGTAACAAAGTTTTTGAGAAATACTTGCAGGATGCAGGAGTTATTCACCAAAAAACTTGTCCTTATACGCCAGAACAAAATGGTTTATGTGAACGTCTTAACCGATCAGTAGTGGAAAAGGCTCGTTGTTTATTGTATGATGCTAGATTATCAAAACGGTTTTGGGCAGAAGCAGTGAACACTGCAGTTTATTTGCGAAATCTCTCGATTGCATCAGGATTGAACAATAAAACACCTTATGAATTTTGGACCGGTGCTAAGCCAAATGTAAGTCATTTAAAAATTTTTGGTAGTAAGACTATGGTTCATATTCCTAAAGAAAAAAGAATAAAATGGGATAAAAAGGCATTTCAATGTATTTTTGTGGGTTACTCTGAAAACGTTAAAGGTTATCGAGTGTACAATCCCAATAATGACACAGTTACAATTGCGAGAGATGTTATTGTGATTGAGGAGGGGATTGAGCAGACATTTTCGAACCAAGATTCAAAAACAGATGAAATATACCTACATTGATATATGTGAAAATATAAAAGATACCCAAGAAGTGGGGGAAACAAGTAGTACAATAAAACTAGACTATCAGGAGCAGAACGTAGGCACATCAGGAACTGGAGAAGAGCAGAACGTAGGTACACTAAGTACTGGAGAAGAAAGTTCAAGCTCTGACGAGAACTTTCATGATTCTTCATCTGCGTTAGAGCCTACTGAGATAGTTATTCCGGAGAATTTGCTGTCAAAACGTGTTCGTAAACCTCCTGATCGCTATGGTTTCAGTAATGCGTGTGTGACAAGTGAATTAAGTGCTAATGGTAGTAATGTGTTAATGAATTATCTCTTCATGAGACAATGAACGGACCTGAGTGTGAACAGTGGAAACTTGCAATGCAAAGTGAGCTTAAATCATTTAAAGATATTGATGCTTGGGAATTGGTGAGTGTTCCTCCTAGTGGCACCATTGTTCAATGCAAATGGGTTTTCAAAAAGAAATTTGATAATAATAATAAAGTTATTTAAAGAGCTCGACTGGTAGCTAAGGGGTTCATGCAAAGACCAGGCATCGATTATAATGAAACTTTGTCTCCTGTTCTAAGACATTCAATGTTAAGATTATTATTAACCTTAGCTGTTCAGCTTAATTTAGACATCTGTCATTTAGATATTAAAACAGCTTTATTAAATGGTTATTTAAATGAAACTGTTTATATGATGAAACCAATAGGTTTAGAGTGTACTAAAGATGATGAGAACAAGGTTTTGAGACTAAAACGCGCTATCTATGGCTTGAAACAGTCATCGAGAGCGTGGTATCAACGTGTTGATGAATTATTACAATCTTTGGACTATAAAAAATGTAAATTGGAACCATGCTTATTTATGAAAGTCAACAAAGATATTAAAATAATTGTAGCTCTGTATGTTGATGATTTTTTTGTTTTTTCCAATAATGACGAAGAAACAGAAAAATTAAAGAAAGCCTTGTCATCAAAGTTTGAACTTAAAGATTTAGGTTGTATTAAGAATTGTTTAGGAATGAGAGTTATTGTTAACTAAAAGGGTTGTGTCAATCTAAACATTATAATTTTTGGCGATGTTTGGTTTGTTGGTTTGTTTAATAACGTTAATGTAATAGGTAGTTAAGTCTTTATTTTGATTAAGTGGGGCTGTTGAATTTAACAAAATAAGGGCGACTTTCACCAAAAGTTAAACATGTTTAAAATTGTATTTAGTGTCAAAAGTCAATAGAATTTTGACACTAAATAAAATTTTAAACATGTTTAACTTTTGGTGAAAGTCGCCCTAAGACTTGTTTGCTATAAACCTTTTTAGCTATTATGTGTGTTCGGCTCTATAAAAGAAATATACGTCTGTCTGTGTCAAGCATCCCGTTGTTTTATTATATTTTTTTTTGTATTTTTAACTATGTATGTTAATTTAAATTATAACTTTAATTCGTCTTTCTATTTATGAATTTTATCTGAAGTAAATTGAATTGAATATAATTAACATGCTTTCAGATGCACTGATGAAGCTTATTTTGTAATTAAGGCTCATCCGGTCACAAACAAACCTTGGCTAGCATGACTTAACCTTGACGGATGTTTAAAGCTTGTATGATTTTGCGACACGCTCGTCCAGACATTGCTCATATAGCTACTAGATACACGTGTTTAACAGACCTGCGAATGTTTTGATACTAGTACAATCTTATGCTAGCCTAGTAACTGCGGGTCGACGGCGCGTTGTGTCCCACGCGCGCCTCAAAGAGCGTCAGCATAATGACGGGGCCCCCCTCTCAGAGGGCCAAAGCCTGCCGGGGTCGCGGGATTATTCCCTAACCGTAACCCCGGAACGTAACAGGCTATGAAGGACAATTCCGTGGATTTTAGTCAGTAGAAGTCTGACAGTCCCTCCCGCCCTGCCCGGGGTTGGAGGACTCATTTGATGATTTTACCACGGAAAAAAAAAAAAAAAAAAAAAAAAAAAAAAAGCCTAGTAACTGCGTGACGATAAGTTACAAGCTGCAATAACAAGACCAAATATTATTATTTAAAATTCGATTATGCTACCTAGTAACTAGTAAATAAAGTGCATTAGCACTTCAGTCAAAATATTTTTTCTGTTCCCATTATTTTAGATTGGAGCTTTATTTCAAATTTTTTTGTAAAAGATTAAATTCCAGACACATTTTCATAACACAACAATGCCTCTTTTCCTTTCTTATAACCTAAACTATATATCACATATACAACATATGCAACTATATATTACATATTATCTTTGTTCATCAAAATTGATCCAGCGGTTTAGACGTAAAAGCGTCACAAACAAAGTCACTTTCGCATTATATCATAAGTAAGCAGTTAGCTAGGCTTATATTAGAAGGCATTTTAATGCAGAATTGGGTGTAGGCAACAAATATCTTACTTGCTAACCTTAATTCGATGATGAAATTTGCAAACGAAACGTCTTACATCCACCGTCACCCTTTACCGTTAATCGCGGTCCAATCTCGAATGATGCATTTGATTACAGTTACCCAAATTAAGATGACCAATGTCTGTAAAGCTAGTTTGGATGTGGTTCGCGCTGCAGACGGAGACGCATCTAATAGACTATATTATTAAATAATTTTATAACGTCCGAGTGGCCGCAAATGTATTCAAGTGGGTCGCCAGACGCATTAGCGCGAATTCCTAAAACCGACTAGACGTGTTCATATGGCTTCTTTTGTTAGATATTTTTCGGCTCGTCTGGCCGGCCACAAAGCCTAGAGGTCGACTCACACATCGCCGGTCCGCTTAGAAAAGCCTGCCTTTTTGTAAGCCCAGAAGTAACATAATCATTCTTGAAACAAAGTTGTATACGTAACGGTCGTCCGTCGCTCAGAAGGATCCTAGTGCACAAAAGAAATAACTACTAAAAATAATGTATGCGCCAGACGGTTGCACACATTTTGCAAGTGTGAAACCTGTTTCTTTCGCAAAAAACTAACGAATATCAAAAACAAATTATTTTATTATTAGGCAGGCACTGCCGCGATGTGTGAATACACTACAACGCATCTATGTAAGCGAACTCGCCGCAAAACCTGAAGTAATTAGAAGGCATGATCAACGACTTCCCTATAGACTATAGAACTAACATATTTTTTTTAATTGATGATGATTTGAAAGAGAAATATTTCGAATGGCCGCTGGCCATAATATTTTAAAATAAAGAAACAGACACTAGATCTCAGACGTCATTAGGCGCCTCTTCATATGCGTTTGTTTTATTGCCTGAATTTCAAATAAGATTGCAAAGAATCTTTGATGAATTCTTTTGTTATTTTAACAGTGCGAAAAAAGTGCAGCATCACCCATTTCTCAGTGACAGGTGTTGAAACATGGAGTAAGATAAATGAAAGGAATTAGTGGGCTTCCTAGCTCTTTAGACAATCTTGATCTATTGCAGTATCTGGTTGAATGCAATACAGAGTTTCGGCCAGTATCTTTTGGTAGGTAAGTGAGTGTTATCTTTGAGCTCGGCTTGACTGTCACTAAAATAGCCACGAGGCATGATAAGACATCGTGACACCTGCGTTCGCGAATTATCTAAAGAAGAATATTTAGTGCGCATCCACGAGTAAGTCTGTTCAAACAAAATAGGCCTTCAATGCCAGATGTATTGTCTATGGCAAATAGTTTACTCTTGCTTGTGCACCGTGGGACAGCTGTTTCAAAAGAATGGCAATAAAATAAAATGCGATAAATATTTCGACCTTGAATGAAAATTTCGAAGTGCGTACGTGATCGTGTAATTCAGACGCGTCGTGAAATTATCGGTGCCGTTTACTAATCTGTTTGCTGTTTTAATTTCACGTTGGATTTAATTGTTGCAAAGCTCCTTTGCAAATCTGGTCACAGTCATGACACTTCGAATTTAAATTAAATTCAGAAATTAAAATTTTTGACCGTTATTGCTTCCATGGTTCAACTTCAAACTAATAATACTGTAATCTTAATAGTTTAACTTAAAAATAAGTAACTAATTTTGTCCAAAAGATTTAGCTATCAAACTTAATTGTCCATCTATCTAGCTCGTATCATCCTTCTGGAACATTCTGGAAAGTGATAGTTTCCATATTTGGCACATGTCAGTCCTTCACCTTTTTATTTGTCCACGCTAGCTGATATTGGAGCTCTATCTTCTCGTTTTCCACATTTTTCTTATCTGTGTAACAGTAGGCTTCAGTAGAATACCCGTATGTTTAATGGATTGCCTATTTCTTCCACAGTTGATTGAATTGGTAAGAGAGCCTAGTCTCGGTGAAACAGGAATTCTTCGATTAAAAAAAAATCCACAGGGCATGAGGGGTGTTAAGGGGTCTGAAAGGATACTTCTGTATTGTTTGTGTTGCGTTCTTAACCAACGACAGTCATGTTAGTCACGACCATCATTTACTTGGATAATATATACTTAAAAGCATGAATTGGCACAAGAATTCCATGAAGAGCTCTAGGGTATACAATTATACATATTTAATTCGTGTCTTATAGAGGTAAACATAATAATTATGGATGTTCATAAATTATCAACAACAGGAAATCCGATCAAGCGGACATCTTCGAAATCGAAATAAAAAATAAATTAACTTGGCCTCGCCACTTTAGAAAACGTGGCATCTTAATATTGTGACCTACTTCCTTTTGTGTACTGATATGCAACTTTACAGACTCGGTCTAGTCTGTCTGACAACGTAACAATATTACTACGACTAAGTTTTGATAGCTTGGTGAGATCTAGAGCTGTCTGGGCTTAAAGATTTTCTGTCAGACTATGTTACATATTTGGATGCTAAGGCTGAAAGAAGAATTAAAAAAAAAAACTCTTAAATTGCTTCAGTAGTTGTCACTCACTCGTATCTCACTATAGTGAAAAATTTTATTTACGCACGTCCTTTACTGTACTGTACATAACAAGGGTTTTTGTCAAAAACCAGAGTCATCAACATAACTCTTAAAGTTTTCAAGTTGTAGTTGCAATGAGCAGGCCACATCGCTCGTAGATAAGTTATCGAGTGGCAACCATGGACCGGAAGTCGCAACGTAAGCAGGCCTCCCACTAGATGGACTGAAGACATCGTGAGCGGTCATCTCGTTCATCGTCGACGGTCGGACCACTGCCTAACAGTAACAATTCTCCCACATAAACCTAAAAACAATTGTTTGTATGCCACATACCTAAACATTTGTTCAAAGCGATAATCGAAACCGCGGTAAAGTGCAGAAGGCAATCACTTAGCTACTACGGCAACTGCCTACTACCGTATAGTCTTCAGTTCTTTTAGTTATATTGTTTGTGTTGCGTTCTGTGATTTTGTCGGAAACTTCCTGGCTAGAAATGCTGTACCATACATTGCCATAGATAAGAGAAACCGCATAAAGAAAATATGACATTCCATCAGCAATATAGACGAAAGAGTACTAAAATAAAAATCTATTGGTTTAAGACAATCGTCTACCGAGGGCACCTCACACCCTCACAATATCGAAGTATTTCGTGCGAGTGGATGTAATACAGCACTTGTCACCCTATCAGTTACTACTAATCACTTTGCCCCTGTTGTAGTTCGCTATCTTTTTATGCGTGTACTGCCAATTTAAGTTGAATTCAGTAGCTTCGAAGTATTTCATACTAATGGATGCGAGACTTGTCGCTTTATCAGACACGACTCACCTTGCCCTTGTATTGCTTGCTATCTCTAATTTAAGGCACAGTCGTCAATAAACCCGAAAATGTTCGGACTTTAAATTAATTATCTATTAAAAAACTTTACCTCATGGTATTTCTTCTGCACCGTGACTGCGTTTTTAAATATTTAAACTCTCACGTAAGATCACGTAACTATCTTCCATCTCAAATAAAATATCTGTCAAAAAGACAAAGAATTATGAAATTAAGAAATCTAGATATCAGATTTACTAAGAAAACCCTGGATCCCTGCACGACTATTAATACTCTCACATTATAGTGCTTCCACAAAATTATGTTTTATGTGACTTAAATGTAACTAACTAACGTATTGTGGGTTTTTGTATCGGTAAGTATACACCTACCTGTACCTAACCATTCAAATCTAAATAAAACGTGTGCGTTCGTGTTACATTATGGTTAGGTTAGGATAAAATGCAACAAATTTTCGATTTCAGTGTCACTCCAAATCAACTTTTTACATATCGTGCTCTAACTTCTAGTGAAAAACTGCTCTGCCGATTTTTATTTTTTATGTGTTATGATTATCTCATCCTAAAAACATAGGTTTGTTACCTTTTTCATTTTCACTTTCTTTTCGCTAAAATCTTTCAAAACTGCACAACGAAGATCCAAAATGGCCTCCAATAATTTAAGAACGCAACATCAAAGATATTGTTTTAAAAGCGTTCTCATGAATCGTGTGACGTCACAAGTGAAAAAGCGGGAAACAAAATGCAAAACTGCGAACATGTGAGCTACTCGTATGGAAAACGAAAGTCTTTCGACGGGAGTTTCATTCAGGCGAAGTTGGCTCGCTCGCGGCTGCTGAACGACAATGTTGGAAGCAACTATGCACACGAATCCCTTGGACTCGGCAAAAAAAAAAAAAAAAAAAACACAGATAACAAATCGTGACTCTCAAAGTCTTTGTAATTTTTCAGAAACATACAAACAAAGATAAGTTTTATCATTGTTTTATTAGATGGTAAAATCATCAAATGAATGAGGGAATAGACTGTCACGGCCTATATTCACCAAAATCTAACATGTTCCTTCAATTGCCAACTACCGCGCCTTGCCTTGCCGCAATTGACACTAGACACTCCAGCGGCGATACCGAAGAATATTTAGCTAAAGGTTCACATGTTTGCCTTTCATAATACGAGTAAGATCGATGAATTCTCTGTTACAGTAAAGTTTTAATAGGAGTGAGCTTATGTCATCATCCGGTCACATCCACATGCACCAAACAGCCACTGAAAAATTTGTGTGAAGAATTTGTTTGGTTGAACCAAGGAAAATAGCTTGTCTATCTGTATACATGTAATAAAATTGTAGAAAAGTGGTGTCTGCACAATGGAATGTGTGAAAATCTTCAATTTTCGACGAATTCCTTTTAATTAATTTTATAAAAAAAATAACTTTTAATTTATATACTAATTTTATCATTATAACAATTATTTTTTATCGTTAATACCGACAATGCAAATAATAATGTAAATAGTAATTAATTTGGTTGCAAGTTATCGTTAAACAAACTTTAATCTCCTTTCCGTGCATGTCTAACTTTATTACAATATCTAGTACTTTCGTAATAAATACGTGTATTCACACGTATTTATATATGATGCATAAATGTAACGATTGTCACGGATTTAGCCTAAAAATCAGTATCAAGTTGTACAAGACTGCCCGATTTAGCGCAGATTAGTTACGCTTCTTGTATCATGAGATTTGTCTATGACCCTTGACCAAAAAGAAAGTAAAATCCAATAAATTAATGTATTGCGTTTTCCTGCTATTTTTGTGTCAAAAATACTTTTTGTTAAGGTAAAAGTAGAGGAACAGGAAATAATTTAACTTAAAAATATTATTACTGATGAAATCAAATTACAGATTTTACTCTTAGTAATCTATATATTTCAGACCAGCTGTTCCCCGTGGTTTTTATCCTCGCTACGCAACTTAATGCGAAATCCCGTATTACCTTCCTCGGTAATGAAAGTGATGGTTATTATCAGTACCTAATTACCTATAGCTTATTCTCAAAAACCTGATTCTCAAAATGGATTTTTTTTAGTAATTGGAAGTTTCTTGTATCAGAAGAAAGATATTATAAGATTTTTTAGCATTACATGAAACAACTTAATCATATCAAAGAATACCTAGGTATTATTCTTTTATTTTGATGAGTTCAGGGACTTCGAATTGTAGAGAATTTGCCATTTGGAGATTTATAATTTTCGAGAATTTTTCATTTTCAGAAGCGCTGAAGTTCGTGGAATTTCGGAACACAAACTTCGATACGCTAACAAAATAACATGACCAGTAAAAAACCGTCTAGAAATACCAAACAAAACTATTACTTGATTCCCAAGAAACGGGTATGAATTTCTACGAATCATTTTCTAGATCACCAATGATGGTTTTTTGCCGTGTTTTTTCTTTCTTTGAACAAACAAAGTAATTTTAAAAGAGTTTTACTGTACAAACACTTTATTTGAAGTAGGTTTTTTGTTGTTTCAAACTGGTTTTGGCTGAACAATTTGTCAATCAAGCTGTGGAACGAAATAGCAATATTCCATTAAATACCATGAGTCTGTCCAAGAATTAATGAGTTTGCTCTACTCGTAAGAGTAAAGCAAACTCGGCTACGGCTGCGGTTCCACTGAGGCGAAGTGGAGCGGAGCAAAGCTGTGCCGTGATTCACCAATCACATGACAATTTGAAGCAGAATGGAGAAGAGATGCTGATTTTAAGCCATGTGGTTGGTGAATTTCTCTCCGCTCTGCTCTGCTCCGCCTCAGTGGAAACGCGGGTTGCGTTTCGGTTATAGACAGAATAAAATTATAATTTGAACATTAAAAAAAATTATTTCGTGAAATTTTCCGTTACTAATCTAAACATAAAATTCATAAACAGAAGCTTCTTTTTTCAGGCATTTCCCAAAATTTTTTGAATGGTAAGAAGCAGCATATTATAGTGTTTTGGCAATTTCTGGGTCTGTTAAAAATCTAATATTAATTATTTTCTTCAGACTCGAATATTAAATCCGGTTTGAGTTTTTCCAACTGTATGGGTACCTATGATCGTATAAATCTGAATACCGGACATTTTACTAGAACATTTACTTATCACAAGTTGTAAAGCATCGTAGCTTCGTCAATTTAGGATAAACTAAGTAGGTAACAAAACAAAAATATGAGTCTAATGTTTTTTTTTTTTTTTCTATTCTATTCTGCGAATCATGAAAAAACATATAATACTGATTATCCTAAACAACGTAGTCAATACATAGACTACGTTGCCGTTAGCATATTTTCATAAATTTTCAAACCCTTTTTTAAAGCCGTCTCAATCTTTTCCTACATCGTTGTACTGAAACTTCGCCAGACTCCTAACTTACTGTTTAATAAACCGCGAACAAATTATTTAGTAGTGAATGTTGCGTCTGCATTGCCCCAGTGCTCCAGTTGATGTTAAACTTTATGATAATTATTGATGAGGACATAAATGACAAAAATTTTACAGGAAAAACATTCATAAATATAAAATGGCATGAGAAGAAAGACTGTACAATGTACATTGCACTATTGTTAATTTTTTTTCCTCCCACCCAGGGGAGAGCTTGAGGGACTATCAGACTCGTACTGACTAAAATCCACGATGACTTTCAATAGCCCTTTATGTTCCGGGGTAGGGTTTACGATAATGAGATAAGTCCCGCGACCCCGGCAGGCTTCGACCCTCTAGAGCTTAGGCCCCGTCATCTTGCTATAGCTCTTTAAGGGGCGCGTGGAACACAACGCCATGGTCCATGTCGGTCCATGGTCGGGCGGCGAGATGCCCACTACTCGCCGCCTGCATGCCCTCGTAAATTGCACTATTAGCATGATAGTCTTCCTGACCAATTTGGGCAATAGTGGCGCGGGATATATATAGAGGAGCTCGTGGCTAAATAATTACAGTCGCACAGGCCGATCTTCCGGGTTAAGCCGCGCTTGCCGAGTTTGGTCTGTGGATGGGTGACCATCTGTCATAGCGAGTTTCCTCCGTGCCTCAGAAAGCACGCAAAGCCGTTGGTACCGGCTGTCAATTGTAGATCTTTGACAGTCGTTACTATTAGTCAGAAGCTCTAAAGTGTGACAACCTGTCTTACCATGGGGTAGCGTATTACCCTATTACTGGGTTGTGGAGTTGCATCTGGTTTACTGGAAGCCGACCCCAATATAGTTGGGACAAGGCTAGGCAGATGATGAGTGGCCCGGGATACATTACAGTGCACATGTGTGTGCGCAGGCACAGGTGCACTCTCTGTTCCTTTACTCTCATAGACCAATGGGACGGCAATATGACACGATCAGAGACAGATCAGACTCAAGATCAAGGCTTCCGTACCGATTTCGAGTTCCGGTTTCCAAGGCTCAGCGGTATTACCGCCAATTTTCAAACCCCGGGCTGTTACTGAGAAATTCTAATCGAAAAACCCGGAGATTGAACAACCAGGAATTGATAACCTCACGCTCTGCAGACGCGCTTGCAACGACGAGCAATAGTGTAACATAGCATAATCCACCATTTTTGTCCCCACTGCTGGGACATGGGCCCCCTCTCCTCTTTTTGCGAGGGAATTGACTGGCAGAACATCTGCCAAGTCGCACTAGGCCCACGTCTTCAATTTTTCGTTTACAGGACATACTGTTTCTTCACGATGTTTTTCTTCACCTATTTGAGAGAAGTGGTGATGAAATAAATACCTATAGAAAGTAAGGTGTATGTCTCGTTTTGCACCCATTAAATTATCGCTACCATTTTGCTCATTATATACTCGTAATATTATAAAGTATAATAGGTGACTCATTTGATCACACAACGCCATCTAGTCCAAAGCTAAGCAAAGCTTGTGTTAGGCTTTGTGTTGGTACAACTCATAAACATATTTATATATTTCTAAATACATAAACATGATAGAAAAAAATACACCGTGATAAAAAAGGAATACCACCTGACGCTAATTTTCAGTTACACAGACGACAAAAGAGTTCACAAGTCACAAACCAAGTTTGGCAGCCAGAAGTCAATATTGTGATGCATGATTATTTTTCTGTTTTTTTTTTTTCTATCTTAATAAATAGTGTTAACAATGCATTGAAATATATGCCTTTATGTTATAGGTAGTTATTTAGAAAATATCAATAGATACATTATGGCACACACCACTTATAGGCGACAGGCCTGTTGGGTTAGTGGTTTGTGACCCTGACTCAATGATATTATAAAGTCATAGATATGTTATACGCGTACAAAACGACGGAAAAAACTGTGCCGCGCCGAGCGGCAGCACAGATACACACTTTTTTATTCACACATTACATTTCACTACAAGTAAAAAGGATAGCTTGATACAACGCAATAAGAAAAAAAGTGACAGCTAGATAAACAAACAGCGCCACGCGTCATCAATCCCCCCGCACGTCAGCGTCTCCTCTCACTCGCACCCGTGCTCGCACTCTTTCTTTTACGACGCCATATTTATAGAAACGTAATGTTTTATTTGTGAAAATATTAAAGATAAATAGTATATTTACGAATGTTATGTGATTCCTTGACTTTTAGAAGTCTTGCATGTTTAATTTGTACAATATCTCATCACACACGACGGCATTTTCGGTAGTTTTGAGTCACTTTTACTTTTAATTCAGTCTGTGGTACGTGAAGTGCCGCTGGCAACGTCGCACTGAGATCAAGATGTGTGAATCAGCCTCATTTGAGCGTATACGTTATTGAGCGCGTATGACGTATCTACACCTTTTTTACTTATAATATCATTGCCCTGACTGCTATGCCGGAGGTCGTGGGTTCGATTCCCACCCAGGACAAATGTTTGTGTGATGAGCACGATCATTTGTTCTGTGTCTGGGTGTAATTTATCTATAATATTTATGTATTTAGAAATATATAAGTATGTTTATCAGTTGTCTAGTACCCATAACACAAGCTCTGCTTAGCTTGGGACTAGATGGCGTTGTGTGATAGAGTTGTGGAATATTATTAATGTGAGTCAAACTCAGAACCTCATTTTTGTGGACTGGATAGAATTGAAGGAGATGCAGGACGTCATGGAGCCCATGCCCTTACGGTCATTGATTTTTTATCCAGCATTCAATGACCGTAAGGTATATGCTAACAATAATAGTATACAGATAGGAAACAAGGCATACTGCGGAGGATCGCTATACCGGAACTGTATTTGGAAGGGATGCTGAAAACCCATGATTAATTAACGAATACATAGTAGAAGTTGTAATCTCCATAAAAACATTAACAAGAATCATTATTTCAAATGAAATGAAATGATGATAAAATGATGTTTATTTATAAAAAAAGTTATGTACAACACTTTTACACGTCTTTTCATAAAACTAGGAGGGGCCGTTGTTTCGTACCTGACTACTCTGAGAAGAAACATCCTAAACAAACTCAGAGGTCACAGTCTCTTTTAAAGTCCAGACATCATAAATGTAGAACAGCTTATACGAGGACTAGCAGGCAATGTCTGAAATGGTCTTTTGAAGAAAAAGTTAAGTAAAACAAAACAGAGTTAAGCATGACGTCAATTTTTTTTAATAAAATAAAGAAAACTTAGAAAAAGAGAGTTACATAACTGAAGAATAATTTGACACTTATGTAAATAGATCAGTGAGTCGTAAATATAACTTGCTAATGTTTCAATTTCGAGTCACTTTGGGCACTGTATTGAATGCCTAGAAAATAGGTCAGTGGTGCATACATTAGCTTAGATTACGCACAGCTTGTCTTTAGCTCAAAAATAATTATGTGAATTGTTTATTGACCGGAGTAACTAGGCAAATAAAATTAATTAATGAAACGAAAATCAGACAAACAGTCCAGCAAAGTAAGATATTGTCCATCTACTATTCACTTGACCACTTGTTTAGGAAGATTATATTTTATATAAATAGCAAAGCCAAAATCACAGGTTTGATAAAAATAAATTATGTAATATTTGCGTCGAGTATAACCAACAAACATGGCGATAGGAGTGACAGTGCGGGGTTGTTTCAATGTCACGAATTGGGGGCTCCCCATATATTATGTACTCATGCGGTATATAGGTGTACATAGATAAGCACATAGCACTATTTCTATGAGCGCACCCCACCGATTGTAATCTGGGTGAGGGGCGAGCGGTTGAAGCGGACGGACCAATCGCTGTGCTCCCGTGACCAGAAAAGGGGGAGGAGTTTCGCACCCCTAGTTTTCTAGGGGTTAGTGTGCTTCCGCGGCCAACCTAGTTTGCCGTAACCCTCCGCGCGCCGCGCTCTCCCCGTATCCACTAATTTAGGGTTGATCAATCGGCCGCGCGGCTGGCGTTACGTAAGCGACACCAGACAAATTTCATGCGATGCAACGGTCTCTCCGCCGTCGGGCGCAGACAGGCAGACAGCCAGTGAGCGGTCACAGCCTACATAACGAGACAAGCTTTCGATAAAATTAAACCCAAATAATTTTAGTTGAAATCTTGTTGCCGAGGCTTTTGTCTAGATAATTATTTTTCAGTGAACCATTGTTTCATTCAGGTCATTTCGCTACTTTTTACAGCCTTTGTTTCAACTTTCACTTTCATTCAAATTGAAATTATAAGTGTTAACACGTTTCAACTACTAAATACTTATGAAAAACTGACACCATAAGTCATGAATTTCGTTTTCAGTTTGTTATTCTTTACTTCTGCAAGTGTCGAACATGTTTGCGCATTTTATTTGAATCTAGGTTAATGAGAATACTTTATTACAAAACTAGCTTTGCATAACTAAGCAAAAACGACTTCAGAATTGAAAAGTAAAACTGCTTAGCCTATTTTGGCAGTGCTGCCAACTTGTAAAAGGATAGTTTCAAACAACCTTTTCATGTTTTCAGTATTGATTTTGACGATTGGGAGTATTCTTTGTTTGTTTAGGAAGGTATCTTGACATGCATAAGTAAGTACATAACAGATATGAATGGCCTATTGAACTATAGCCACCCATTGTATTCTGAATGTTAATTGTTGAATTTTTCGAGCCGAATTATAGTAGGTAGCCTAAAAATAAATTATCACTGTCTGAAAAACAAATCAAGAAAAATAAAAAAACTCAGTTTCTGAATTTAGGGAAACTAATTATTAAAACAAGAATATTCACGACTAGAAAATAAAATGGTCGGCCAAGAAAAAAGTCCAGAGGGACCTTTGTAAACCCCTCCTCCTTTTCCCCCGTAAATCTATCGCTCGTACACTACCTCTTCGAAAAACAAACTTCGGGGAATGTTCTAGTCCCGCGTTTATGCAAACTATCAACGGACGGCGACCTCAGCGCCACCTATGGAAATCCTTTGATACACTTTTGCGACGTCGCACTTTGGAAAACGAAGATTTTACCGATCTGTTTTTCTTTTTTTTCATGTTGTTAACTTACAAAGTTTAATATTATTTAATTTGTAACTATAAGGGTGAGTTGTTTGAACAGTAGTTAAATTAAACTTACTATTGGTTAAATTATCATAACTTTATTTTATAACCATTGGTTAAAAAAGTATGGGAATTTATCAATAGTTATTTTAAATTTTGACTGGCCCTTGGTTAGATAAATATTTTAAAGGACTTTAACAGTCACATTCTACAAAATATATAATTATACAGTCTGTAAAGGGTCTTTTTATTAAACTGTACTAGACGAAGTCATTCCCTTCCAATTCCCCAACTCCCTGTGTTCTTATAATTTAATTATCCCGAAATCTACATTATAATCACATTACCTACACGTGATTGATTTAAAAAATAGTCTTGAAAACGAATTCAATTGAACTGTCACAAAGAAAAAAA